>CM040174.1:35027005-36227005 GCA_022606695.1 Vaccinium macrocarpon | reverse complement strand
TGGTGTGTAGGTTGTTGGCTACGAGCAATCAGGTAGGGAGTGTGCTTGGAAGAGGAGGGAGGATTGTGGAAAGGATAAGGCATGAAAGTGGCGCTCGAGTTAGGGTTTTGCAGTATGATCAGATTCCGGCTTGTGCATTTCCGGGCGATGAGCTGATTCAGGTAAAGTTTTGTTCTTTTGCAATTTCTTACTAATGTTTGGCTTGCGCAATTTTTGTACTGGTATCAGCTTGGTAGGTCTTGACAGTCTTGTAAGCGCGTAAGTAGGGGTGATAATCGCGCCAAGCAGAGCAGTAAGCTGTTCAAGCTTGGTTTGAAAACTTAACAAGCTTCATTTCATTACACACGATGAGCTTAGCTTGTTTATGACACAAACAGATCTCGAACAATGAGCTTTGATTGAGCCGAACACAAGCTGATCTCGAGTAGCTTCAATTTTTTATACAGCGAACAATTATTAGCTTGTTCAAGCTTGGTTTGAAAGCTTAACGAGTTTCGGAAAAATGTTCACCCAATTTGGAACGAGCTTTTGATGAACAAACATGGGCTCAAACTCGAGTAGGTTCATTTATCAGCTCTATGCCTAAGCGTCTTTAATGACGGGAGGAATTTGATTGCACAATATCTACAATAACTTGAATTCATGTATCCTTGGCATTTCCCACCTTTTCGATTCCTTCTGTAATTGAGCTATTTGTGTGTAACATTGCTTACAGGAGTTGTGCATTGAACCTGGTCTTCCTCCTGTTATTGCTTCTGCATGACTTTTATTGTTTACTTTGATCGTTTTTCAAATGCTCAGCTTGATTTTTATCCCTTTACGTAGCATCTTTTTAAGAGTTCATTCCTCCAGCAATGATAGATGGTTTCTACCCTCTTGTAATAAAATTGTTGTTTTTCCTTCTAAGATAACATTATTCTCAAACCATGTGGGTGAATACTTCGGACACATTTAAACATTTATCGGTAGTTATTGGACTATATGTTGATGGCTATACACGAATTGGAAGTGAACCACACAACTATACTCGGACAAATAAAGAAAAATCGTGGAATAACAATTCAGAGGTCACTCACGCCAATTTCATAACTTGCCCGCCGATAAATGAAAGCAACCCTTTTCAATTCAGGCTTCCCCAATCAATTCAATGACTAAAGAACATTGACTGACCTACACATTTTTCTTCTTTTCTTGTCATCGTCGAGAAACAGAGTTTGATCTCTCTCTCTCTCTCTCTCTCTCTCTCTCTCTCTCTCTCTCTCTCTCTCTCTCTCTCTCTCTCTCTCTCTCTCTCTAAATCCAGTTCTTTTTGGTTTGGTTAGGCTACAAAATCGAATTCAAGAGGCCAATGTTGCCACACACACCTGCCTCAAGACAGTATTCTTTTGGTACCAACTTTGGAAAGTGTGAAGTGATTTTACCCTTTGAGGTCCGAGGCTTGTATGATGAGTATTTCGGACATAAAACTGACTGTCAAGAGAAAAGGAAGCCAAATGATCAAGTCTGATGAAATTGAATCTTGCATCTTCGAAATAACTTTGTTTCTTTTTTGGCTTTTCTTAATTTGAGTTTCCTTATAATGCAAACCAGTGATACAAACCGAATCAGCTAAATCCTCAGAGTGATTGTTTACCCCCTCAAAATGTAAAATAATTATTGGTGGATTGTCTTGGAGGTGAACGTGTTATATGCTTAAGGAACACAAGCATTGCTTGTTGCATTCAGCCCATCTAGCAACGCAAAAGGAAATATAATTATGTTTCTTAATAGCATGTGTGGTTAAGGCTTCTAACACAATTTAGGTAAAGATTGTGCAGCTATCATCTTATTCTAAACTTGGATCACATCAACGTGGATCTTTTATAGAAAGAAAGAATATTCTGTTGTTTACAAGTTTCCTAGATGGTAGATTTTTTACGTGAAGAAAAGCCAAAATGAAGAGGAATTGGGTATATTTCTTTCCAATAGGTGAAAATATTGGGACTTTGTAGTTTCCCATAAAATATTTGAAGTTCAGTTTGCATATAAGATGGTATACTGGTATCGCTAGTTGCCCGCTTAACGTGTATTCTTTATGATTACTTCTATGGGTGTGGTGGTGTTTGGATGGGGCATTTCTTTCTTATGAGTTGCAAAAGTGATTCGATGGTAAAATAGCCCAAGAATAAATGGATATGGAGAATATAGGTTACGTTGATAAGATGGTTGGTTTTTTCGCACAACAAGAACGCTTTTGTAAAAATGGTTGATGCTGTCAACATCATCGATGCCAAATTGGTGGAGGTATTGTGAAATGAGGACGAGGTGAAAGATCCTAGCAGCTCTATTTTATATGAAGGTATAATTTTCTTGATAAAAACAATTGGGAGTATTTTAGAATTTCACATGCATATTGAGCTGGAACAGCCTAACTCTACTCTGTTATAAATCTTCCCCCAAATCAGCACCTACCCCAACTATTTCACTGCCAAATAAGTCTTTCTAGATCCCTAAAAAGAAGAGGTGTAGGGGGTGGAAATTTCCCATCCCTAGCCCTGCTTATTTCCACAACCACCACCCGTATCTATGTGAGAAATTATGTAAATACCATTTAGATATGCACAGAAGGTATCGAATTTCTAAACATTTTGTGTCCCTCACTCTCATCGGTCACCATTTCTTATCTAGTCTTCTATTTGATGCCACATGAAGATGCGCAGAATTCTAGTTAAACAGACATTCTAATTCCATCTTCTCTGAATCCTGATATGTGAATTCATCTCAAACCATGATTGGGATTTTTTATTATCTATACATTCATAATTACATATCTTTGAAGTAATTTTTTTTTTTTGGGGTAAATCATGCCCTGGCACTCCTTTCTTTAAATAAAAAAATAAATTTTTGTTGCCGCGAACAATTATAAATTTAAAAGTAGGAAAGATTGAACAAGTAGTGGGCTTTGGCTCAATGGCTGGAGCTCCCTACTTCTTGCTCCCCACCCTGAGATCAATTCGACGATTCTCCCAAGATGCAAAGTTTTGTATTTTTTATTGCCAACTATCTGTGTGTGTGTGTGTGTGTTTTTGCAATTTTTTTTTTTTTACTAAATAGAGAGAGAAACGTGACACCTTTGAATATTAATTTTTTTTCTCAAAGTTTAACATTTTTACTACCTGTGCAACACCAATGCTCTGGATGTTGAATGAAAGAAGCATGGTAATGTGCACATAAATCAAAATGATTCTTGGGTCTGGCCTCTCTGATGCCTTTTGGCTTTGATTTGAGGGCATAATTCCGCAACAAACTCGACGGTATAGGGGGACCACTGTTTCAGTGGTATTCTATGAGCAGCCACTTTGTGTATTTATTGCCAAAGGTTAGGTTTGTCTCCAATCCATCTGTTTCAGTGGTATTCTGGGAGTAGCCACTTTGCGCATTTATTGCCAAAGGTTAGGTCTGTCTCCTATCCATCCCCCGCCCATACCTCCAATTATTGGGGACTAAATGGGTTATGTTATTGTTGTGTTGTTGTAAAGTTTAACATTTTTACTACATGTTTCTTTACGAACTATGGTGCTAACATAGAGAGGGGCGAATAGGTGTCACTCGGACTTTTTGAATTTATAGGTATACAAAAAAAAAATCTAATACATTGTACAAAAAATGAAAAAATTGCAATTTAGAGCATTGTCGGTTGGGATCAAGAAAAAAATAGTATCATAATGTCTTGTGTTTGAATACCAAAAGAAAGTTGGAAGAAGCCTTGGTTTATTTTTCACAAAAAAAGCCCATAACATAACCTAATTATATGTCATTATATGACTTCCTAGTAATTTTTTTCTTCATATTTTTTCATACAACATGTAACTAGTTTTTTATTGAATGGTGCCACCCCCATGGCCGAATCTGGGCTCTGTCCCTGATTTCTATTGTCTCAAATTATCACTGATTACATGGCCGTCAAGTTTGAAGTTGCTAAGCTAATTTGGCAACTGTTATAACTGATCTTTTTAAGGATCAAGGACGAAGGTTTAGTCCTCTCTCCGTAATGCCACCAATGAGTGGGCAATTATGGCCTCGTCGTAGGCATCAATCGTCGTAGGCATCAAAGCTATCAAATTCCTATTACTAATGGCCCCCTGGATTGGAAATCCTGGCTCCACCATTGAAAGAAATGTAACAAATGTTTCCTATCCATCTAAGAAGAGGGAAAAGAAACACGTGACAAAATAGATTCATGAGCACAAAAGCTAATCCATTCAAACTTGGACTTCAACCTTGAAGTCTTTGACAGCCCATACATGGACTTGATGCTTGATGCGTTTGGTCCTCTTGAAAGGCCACAATCACGTGCTTGTTACGAGCCAATTGGATCTGCCTTTTCATTTGGGATTGTAAAATTTTCTGTCGTAGTTGCCACAGAAATTATCTCAAAATGAGCCTCAAATTTGGTGATTTCATCAATTTGAAAAGTTAAAATACCAAAAAGAGAACGCTTCTTGTGATCTTCCATGTCTATTTTTCAACTGTCTAAGGCTGTGGCAGGAGTGGGGAGAGGCCATTTGGGCTTGGGGTCAAAGTTGGAAGTGACTGGCTTCTGAGTTGCTAAAATGTCCTCCCTGGTGGAGCAAGGTCGGCAATGGGGTATCCTCTTCTGAACCTACCCTGTTGCCATCTCCTCACTTGGCAACATGATCGCATCCCTAATAAATTCGTTGTTACCATATTTCATTGTACAACTTTTCTCCACATACCTATGATTTCCCCCGTATCTGTTATGTATTCTTAAAATATGGCATGGATATTTAATTGTTGACACAACAGTGGAGAAATAGGTAATCTTTCCACAGTGTGTATCCTGCCCTTCCCATTTTGCCACTGGGTAGCCATCCAAGCACTAAATGGCCAAAAGATTTGAATCCTATGTTGACCAATGAAGCAAATGGCTGTTGAAAATGGATTTAAGGATTTGTCTATGGGAAAGGCAAAGTTGAAAACCTGGTTTACAACCATTTTGGTGGACTTCATATGATGGTTTCTTGTCACAAAAGTTGAAATTTCTCTGCCATCTGCAATGGTATTTAACAAGGGATAATGACACTCTACCCACGGTGTTCCGGTGTACAAATTTTACTCGACCGTATGTTGGTTTTATGCTGAATTAATATTAGCTTCTTGTTTTTTTTTTCCGCATTTGTAAGATGCTTCTAGATCTACTTCCATGGTCAACTAAGGTTTCATATTGTTGTTTTACTTGCTCAAATTCCTGAAATAGCTTTTGCATGTTCGGCTAGATTGGTTGGTGCTCACTTCTGAATAAAGAGTGTTATTGCGATTTCTTAGTCGTCCTTTCGGTTTTTCTTTTCTTTTTTAATTTCGAAGTTAGTTGACATTTAAGTTTTGTTTGTATCTGTGCTGTTTTTAGTCATTCCTTTATTCCGTTATATATTGCGCTTTTATCTCTCTAATGTGATAATATGTTACATCGTATTCAGATAACAGGGAATTTTTTGGCTGTGAGGAAAGCGCTGTTGTCTGTTTCAAGCTGTCTTCAGGTTAGCCCAGGGGCAAATACTGTCAACTCTGCTGCTACCAGATCATCAGGCATGTCGATCCACGGAACTGGTATGGTTGCCCGGGTTGACCGATTTCCTTAGCAGTGTAACGCTTTCGAGTCTTGATATTTGGGTTATCTTTTCAGGGATTATCCTTCTCTTACAGGTACTGAGAATATTGAAGCCAACCACAGGATGGTGACTGAGGAAGAGGTTGTATTTAGGTTGTTGTGTCAAGTTGACAGAATTGGGAGTTTGATAGGGAAAGGTGGCTCTATCATCCGGTTATTGCAGAGTGAAACTGGTGCCTCTATCAAGATTGCTGATTCAGCGCCTGATTCAGAGGAGACTGTTGTCGTAATATCTGCAAGAGAGGCATGTGAGCTAATGGTCTATATGACTGATTAAGCTCCTTCAAACTTGTTTGACCACTGGACCATTGTTTATTACTTGAATTGCTTAGTTTCTTTGTATTATAATGTTCTTATGGGTCTTTGCTTTGTTTTGATTTTTGTAATGGATTTACTTCCTTTGAGCTGTAACAGCACTCAGAGCAAAGATATTCTTCAGCACAGGATGCTGTTATTCGCGTGCATTGTAGACTTGCGGAGATTGGATTTGAACGCGGTGCTGCAGTTGTTGCTAGACTTCTTGTCCGTTCACAGCAGATTGGTTGTCTATTAGGTAAAGGGGGTAGCATCATTAATGAATTAAGAAGAGCAACTGGCGCTAGCATACGAATTTTTCAGAAGGAACAAGTTCCGAAATATGGTTATCAGAATGATGAAGTTGTCCAGGTAAGTCGAGGAGTTTAGGCTTGTATATTTTTCTGATTGGCAGATTTTGGGCTTGTATTAGGACGTCATTCTTATTTAATTTGTGTTTCTTTTACCTACTCCCTCCGTCCCAAAAAGTTTGTCTGGCCTGCAAAACGAGGACCTAAAAATAATAAGCCATTTAAAAGAAAATTTTCCAACTTTTTTCATAAATTAAAAGTACTTGTTGATATCTAGTAAATTGTTGCGAAAATATTGATTTTTTCTTGAAAATTTTATATTATTTTCAAGTCATTGTTTTGCGGACTGGACAAACAATTTGGGATTGAGGGAGTATTTAATTTGCTATAGCCACTTTCACATGATGCGCTAGTAGAACATTTTGAAACCCTCAAATATCCTTGTGAAAATTGCATCAGAAGCTTTTAGTTAGTTGATTGGTGTAGGAATATGTTTGAATGCTATTGTTCTGTTATATTGTTGGTTTATGTCATGCATTTTATATTGTTGGTTTGATTATTTTCTCATGATGGTGTATAGGGCCTTTTCGTCGGTGGCATATCTTTTGTTTACGGGTAGCATCCCTTTATGCTCTCTTTAATATGATATTTACTTATAAAAAAATTATATTTTTTTGCAGTAAGGCCTAAGATATTACTCCCTCCGTCCCAATTTGTTTGCCCCTTTTGGGGAAGCGGGTTTTTAAGGGATGTGAAAACTTTGTATTGACTTTTCTATTTTGCCCCTAAATCCAGTCAATATTACCATGACTAAATTTGTGGAGCTAATTTACTATATGAAAGTCAAAACATATTCAATATGGATCTTGTTTGATAGATATCAATTAGTTTTATTGTACAAAATTTTCAAAATCATAAAAATCGTTATAAAATAAAAGATAATAGACTAGCCAATTAAGATAGGAAAAATACTTTTTAAGGGTAAAATTGAAAAGTGACCCAATTTTGATGGATGTTTTTAGAAGTGGGACAAATATTTTGGGACATCCCAAAATGGAAAGAAGGACCAAGAAATTGGGACGGAGGGAGTATCCAGTTTTGCATAATTCAATTAAAGTTGTTGACAGTTTTGCTTTTCAATGAAGTTTTTGTCAAGAGTAATTGTTAGATGGCCTGTCTTATCTCCTTCAGCGAATTTTTAGATGATGAATTGTCTTGTCATTCTCCTTGTTGTCAAGTTGGGTTTCGTGGTAATGATCCTAATATTGCAGCTTAGATTCTCCTTGTATTAGCTTGCTTAAAAACTAACCGAAGCACCTTCTTGTTTTCACCATATTTCCTAACTTATTGAATGAAAATCTAGGACGATAGCATGGTTTTGCAGAACTAAAGAGTCTTTGAATGGTTTCCCTTTGTCTATTTGAAGTTAGAAGTTCATGCTTATATTCCTAGTGATTGGAGAGATGCTTCGTTATTGATGCCTTGTAGCTTTTTGGCAGGTTATTGGCAACTTGCATTCTGTACAGGATGCTTTATTTCAGATCACAAGCAGGCTTCGGCAAACCATCTTTCCCATCAAACCATATCTTCCAGGTGCTAGTGGCTCACCGTATTTGCCCCCTTATTCAGAAATGCCTCCGCCTATGTTTAGGTCAAGGCATGATCGTGGTTCCCCAGGTCATTACCCTTCACCCGGCATGCTCCCTCGTGGTGTTGACTGTGTTCCTTTTCCACCCCAATCCCTTGATCCCCATCCTTTTTTACATGGTATGGATCATGTTGGCCCAACCTATTTTGACCGTATTCCCTATCCATACGGCAGTGAGAGACCAGGACATGGTCCATCGTATGATGGACAACCCTCTCCTAGAGAATGGGCTTATCAGGTAGTTAATTATCCCTGCAATTATAAGGGTCTTTTGATCATCATCTTCCTTAGATATTCCCTTTTTCTTGTTGTTTTCCAGGCTGGTTCCAGTGGCAATCCAAGGGAAGTTGCTGAAATTGGGGGAGGCTTTGCATTTAGCAGTGGTCCTCTGGGAAGGTGATGTTCTCTCCATTCGATAGTCCATTGTGTGGTCATTTCAACTCAAGTGACCTTATATTTCCAAGTCAGTAGATTGTGCTGGCAATGAATTACTAGGTGCATAGGATTCGAGTTACAATCAGTAGCTTTTTCTGCCTCTCAATTTTAGATGCTAGTACCTCGTTTTTGGTGGCCTTTGCCTCCATAAGAAGCAACTAAATGATGTCTTTAGCATGTCTGTTCTTGTTTTGATTTCACTTGGGGGTATTGTGGAGTTATTTGGGATTATCAACCGGCGAGGAGAATTAACAAATCGTAGCAGAAAACAGTTTGATGCTAAGTTGATTATATATCACGTACTGTATTTTAGAAGATCAGAAGCTAGTCTTCTTGATTTTAATAGCAAGTCTGATTCTCACTCCGGTGAAATCAACTTATGATCCTTGTTTGATGCTAAAAAGTTACTTCGTGCAGTAGAAATATGGCTCCCAAGTCTGCAAGCACAACCGTTGAGGTTGTAATTCCTCAGACATTGCTGTGCCATGTTTATGGAGATAATAACGGTAACCTGAATCAGATTAGGCAGGTATGCTCGAATCCATGCATTATTCTGATTTTTTTACTTTTTTTAGATTTATAAGAACATTGTCAAGTTAATGGTTCGCGTTTGAAACTTATTACTTTTTTTACTTCTGCAAACTAGATCTCGGGTGCAGAGGTATTTGTCTGTGATCCAAGACCTGGTGCTACTGAAGGCGTGGTGGTAGTATCAGGAATGCCGGATCAACGACATGCTGCTCAGAGCCTTATCCATGCCTTTATACTAGCTGAGTTGCCATTTTGAAATATGGCTTGATTGGTTTGAAAAATACAGTCCCCTCGACCAACTTGTACAGCCTTTTAGGTGCCATTATAGTTTATATTTCTCCTAAGCCAGTTCAGAAGATCCCTCCAAATGAAAACGGTCTGTAAGTATTGCTAGAGAAAGAACAAATGGCTGGCTATTCCAGTCTATCAATTTATCATTACTTCTGCAAACTTTGGCAAAGAAGCTAACTTCTCGATCTGCTGTATTCTCTGTGTTGAGGAAAACCTGATATGTTGTCTGATTATCTTTCTTTCTGGATTAAATTCTATCAGTGATCGGATATATGGATAGGAGTTTCAAAAAATGATTTTTCTAGCTGTTCTAGCTAATCTAGGTTTTTGTTGTTAAGGCTTATGCCTAAGTGATTTGTAAAGGTCCTCCTTTTTCTTTTTCTTTTTCTTTTTTTAATATACGGTTTGATTACCAAAAAAAAAAATTGGTTTCCAAAATAGACGGTCATGGATTTTGAAGTTAAATTGTCAATTTTATAAACAAAAATTTGATAATTTGTATGCGTATCAATGTTGGATCAATTCAATTTTTTGCGTGGATAAACTACTCTATGAATCCTACAAGATGAAAGGCTTAGGGTGATTTGGCTAAATACAAAAAACTAGTTTTTTGATTTTTTTGTTTCTATCCTTATTCAAAAAAAATTTGCATTTGTTAGATTTCGGTCAATTTTTTTTAGTTTCTTGGCTTGTTTCAATGAGAGGAATCGTCTTTATTCACAAAATTTAAAGTTTGGTTAATAATTTTATACTTTTTAGATTCTTCTCGTCGAAACAAGCCAATAAATCACAAAAAAATTAACCAAAAACTAACAAATGCAAAAAAAAATTTGAATAAGAACAAAACCCAAAAAACTAATTTTTTGTATTTAGCCAAAGGAGGCCTTAGATTATAACAAAAAATGTGCAGTGGAGCCCAAATGGATACTTGTGGAAAGAATTTAGCTCATTTCCTTATAAGGGCATCTCTAACCTAATTCTTCAATTAGAAGAATCAAAATAATGTTTTTTTATTCAAACAACAAGTTTAAAGACTTCAAGGTTGTGTCTGGTTTGAGTTTTGATTTTTATAATGATTATGAGTAGAAATAAGGGTAATAATTTTCAAATAGGTATAATGATTAGAGAGAGATAGAAAGAAAAATAAAAATATTATTTAAAAATAGGGGTAATAATTGAAAAAACTGGTTCTTGAAAACCAAAACGAACAAGCCCCAACTCTGGCTCTAATTCAATTCTTCATTTTTGTCTTTACAATTTTTCTTCAAATGAAGAACCTTTTTCAAATGTGATTTTTACTACTCATTTTTATTTAAAATGTGTGGATCTTTTTTTTTTATTGATCTAATTTTTATAAATTTAGTATCAATGAAAAGTTTTTTATTTAAAATGCGTGTATCTTTTTAATTATTGATCTACTGTTTTATGAATTTTGTATCAATGAAAAGAGATTGAATGGTACAAATCACATTTGATTGATGTGGATCGGATGAAATGGAATGAACCCCTCCTTAAACAGATTTTCATTGAAAGATATGTGAATCAGTTTTTAAGCATACCATTGAGTGTCACAGGTGTAGAGGATAAGTATATTTGGAAGTGTACTTCAAATAGGCTTTTTTTGGTTAAATCGGCATATGTTATCGCTAAGGAGCTGGTTCAAACAAGGGAGGCAGTGTACAACGGATGAGGACAAAATAGTGGGGGAACTTGAGGATGTAGGTTTTTGGAAACGGGTTTGGCAAATGAAGGCCCCGACAAAAATTAAAATGTTTCTTTGGCGGGGTCTCCACGAAATCGTGCCGATGAACATGGCGTTGGCCCAATGGAAGATACCGGTGGATACAATCTGTCCCCTTTATGGTTTAGCGGAAGAAACTCCATCTCACATGCTTTTAATTGTGGACAAAGCTTCACGGGTTTGGTTGCTATCCCTTTTCCGTTTTCAACTAGAATTTCCTCTCTCTGTGCAATTAAAGGATGTTTGGATGGACTTAAAGTGATAAATCTAGTGGCGAAGAATGGCGGGAGGCTTCGGGTTTATTTGCCATAGTTGGGTGGCATGTTTGGATTGCAAGGAATAACTGGGTATTCCAGCAGACTTAGACTCTGGAAACGACCATTATTGAGCGTGTGGTGGATGAGTTCAACATGTTTTTATAAGCTGTACGGAAGGAACGACAAAGTGTTGATACAATCAATAATACTAGTGTTCCTCTTTGGCAACAACCTGATTCTGGACGATTGAAAATCAATGTGGATGGTGCTTTTGATAGGAAAATGCGAATGAGAGGTGTGGGTTTTGTGATTCGAGATTTGTTTGGTAACGTTTTGGGTGCCACAGCTTCTCTAATAGCTTGTAGTGTGTCAACAAAGATGGTGGAGGTAGAAGGCTTTTGTTTCGCACTGGGATCTCCACTTTGCAAATCGGAAAATGCGTATATTTTTTAAGGGGATGCACAATCTGTCATAATGATACACCAAGGTCTTTCATTCGTCAAGGCAAGCTCTGAAGTTATCATTAGAGACGCTTTATCTTTAGCTAATAATTTTGTTTTTGCTTCCTTTCATTTTGTTCCTCGAGAGTATAATAGGGTGGCTAATGCTACAACCAAATATGTCCTATCATTGGATGGACCCCTAGTCTGGCAGGAGGCTATTACAGACTGGATTAGTAGGGAAGTTTCCCTCGATGTTTCTTCTTGATATTTTCTTTGAAGAAAATGTTCTACCGATTAAAAAAAAAATAAAAAATTGAAGACCGTTCTTCCTTTTTCGAGTATTCCTACAAAAAATCAACTCAATTGTTGATCTAAAATTGTAATTTCTCACTGAATTATGATAAATTGAAATATTAGATAGCCTACTTGTGCATCGAAAAAATATTTTAAAATTATTTAACGATTCAAATTATTAGCATGGAATCCAAAAAAGAGCCCCATGGGCTGCTATGTATATCTTTGGCCTCCTTTAGGTAAAAAACTAGTTTTTGGATTTTTGGTTTTTTCATTTGTCTTTATTCAAAAAAATTTTTTTACATTAGTTAGTTTTGCATGAATATTTTGTGGTTTCTGGATTCCTCTTGACGAGGCGAATCTAACAAGTATAAATTTATGGTCAAACCAATTTTTTTTTGAATAAAGCCAAAATAGGTCTAATAATCTAACTATTTTGGCTTTATTAAAAAAAATTGAGTTTTGACCATAATTTAATACTCATTAGATTCGTCTCGTCGAGAGAAATCCAAAAACCATAAAATCTTGACGCAAAATTAACGAATGAAAAAAATAAAATTGAATAAGGACAAAATAATTTTTTTAAAAACCGGTTAAGGCCTTTGATACCATACCTTGGGATACCCATATCCAACAGTGGTGTCGTGTCAATATCTCCGAATTTAAGACAACTTTCACATTTTAACCCATTTTTACCTGCTTCGTTGCATTATCCAAAATATTTATGTTACAGCATTTTGCTATAATTTTTTTTTTTAAATTGAAGTTTAGGAAGTTGAAAAAAAAAAAGGGGTCATGCTAATGGGTGTCATAATGTACCCATTAAGGAGATAAAAAGTACACTTTTATGGGTCTCACTTGTAAAAAACATATATTTAAAAGTAAAATTGTACGTTAAGGTACACTTAAAATGTATTTTAACATACAAGTGTACTTTTAAATTGTATTTTTTTGTACTCTTATTGAGTGCACTATGACACCCGTTAATATTTCCAAAAAAAAGAAAAAGAAAAAGAAAAAGAGAAAGAACTTGCTTTTTTTTCACAGACTATTACGTTAAAAGGAAACCCTAGGATCATACAGGTGTCCTATTTACGTGCTCCCCGTAATCTCTCCTTACCGGCGATCGTCTCAACTGGCTTATGGAATCATCAGAAAGGAATTAGAGGAATCACTTTTTTATTCTGAGCCTCCAAAAGGCAGGTTTTTTCGTCTGATTATAGCAAGAGTTTATCCTGACTTGGATGCTAATTGATGATACTCACTGTACGACCTTGTTTTTGGTTGTTTTGGTGCCAATTGAGTATTAGTTTTATGCTCTTGAAAATTTTTGTTGTTTCCCTCGGTATTGGGATGTTACAAAAACAGTGGAAAC
The DNA here is from genome assembly GCA_022606695.1 of Vaccinium macrocarpon. Classification (NCBI taxonomy): domain Eukaryota; kingdom Viridiplantae; phylum Streptophyta; class Magnoliopsida; order Ericales; family Ericaceae; genus Vaccinium; species Vaccinium macrocarpon. Next base: position 36,213,717 of record CM040174.1, on the reverse strand, counting down.
CAAAAGACCACTTAAATTCTGAATGTTTATTTCTTTGGGTTTTGTCTTTCGACCCAAGCAGTCATATGTTTGTGAGTCAAAGTCTAAAGCCTTGTATTTATTTGATTTATGTTTTTGGATGTGGATTAGTTACAGAAATCAGAATCATGAATGGATGAAGTAAATAAAACGTGGATCCATAAGCTGCAAGAATTGGGATTTGTACAGAAGACATTTTGTAGATCTTTTGAGGGAAGATGGATGGCATAGACGAGAACCAGGGCCGTATGCAAATGACAGACGACCAGCAGGCTATTCACCACCATGCACATTTCATACAAGAACATGATCATCACGTGTTACAACACTTGAGCAATGGGAATGGGAGGGAGCATGATGATAATGGAGGGGGCAGTGACGATATGGAAGGTGAAATCCCTCCTGATCATAGTAATCTCTCTGATAATCATAATGCGATGGTGGCTCATGGCGGCAGTGAGAGTAACAACCAGCTTACTCTCTCTTTCCAGGGTCAGGTTTATGTGTTTGACTCCGTCTTGCCTGAAAAGGTGAGTTTTTCCTCTAGTTTTTCAATTTATTATTGTTTTGTCTATTGTCGTAACCTAGCATTCAAGTGTAGAATGAAGTTGAACTTGATGTTTAAGTACCATTTTTGCAGTTCAAGTCTCCCTCCTCAACATTAAGCTAGTGTAAAACAATATTAGTACCCATATAATCCCCAATTAATGGGGTTATGAGCTGGGGAGGATTGGAGACAGACCTAATCTTTAGCAATATATGCACAAAGTGGCTGCTCTAAGTTTTAACACAAATAGTGCCCCCCTAGATATCCCTAAATCGGGAAACTCATGGGACATTATTCCGTGAAACATTAAGCCAATGTGTGACGTTAATTTGTTATGAAACTATATGTAATTAATGAGACTTGAGGTCTTGAACAAGTGGACTAAATAATTTGTAATGGATAAGAAGAACATGTACTTGAGTATAACCTCTTTAATGTGAAATGCAGGCTATTTATTGACCTCAACAAAATCTAAAAGTGGAATTGATTAATGGACAAAACACATGCACATACTTTTAAAGTGTTTGGCACAAAGACCATATGGGTGAAAATAATTTTATGGCAATTGAGTCAATGTAGCTAGCGGTGTCCAAGCGTTGTATAAGGTTTTATGCATTCACGCTTTGGTAGAAAATTTGGAATGAGTAGTCTTGTCCTAGAACAAGCTGATATCTTTGCTTTCATTTTAGTTATGTTTTGTGAGTGATATTATTGCATGCAAATCACATGCAATGGAGTGAAAAAGGCTTGCTCTTTTGACAAAACCAATAAGAAAGTGGGTATGTGCACCATTTTTTAGGTGGGCAAACAAAATTGCACTCCATAATGCAGGTGCGAGTATGAATGCTTCTTTTGTAAAGGTTCCATACTAATGTTTGTGTGAGGATTGAGAGAAGGAGCTTGTAGAGAGAAGGTGCAAAAGATTGTAATGTAGAATTATTATGTGACCTAATATAGGAGTACAAATGCTAAAATGTTTTGGAAAACTGGGCCTATTTGCAAATGCAATTATTTTTTATTTTGTTTGGTTGAACTCTCTGATGACATATCATGGAATGGTTAGACAAGTCTCATAGGCTTTGGAAGCTTCAAGCAAAGGCCATGGGTAGCACGATCATCGAGAAGCCTTTTGGGTCAAAAAACAAGTGTCTATGGTAGTTGGAAGGTCAAGGGTCATCATGAATCTAGTACTTGCATTTATATTCATCTAGATACATTAAACACATTTCTAGTTCATTGTATCTAATTGTTAGTTGGTTCAATGTAAGCATTTATTTCTTGGTTCATTCACATATCTTATTCAGGGGGTGTTCCACTAAGGTGTTTTTTTGAAAAAACTGGTCTTCCACGGTTTTTTATGCGATGTATTGTGAGAGAATGACTTATCTCGGTTTTTGGAAAACCAGTATTTTGTTAGTAGAACACCCCCTCAATGTATTCATTAATTATGTTCATTTTATTTAGACTTCTAGGACTTAGAAGGTTCTTTTCCATGCATTATAAATTGGGATGTAATCTTCCATTTTGGAACATAAGAGTTGATTGATTAAAGAATTGAGTGACAAGGCTACGGTCTTTGTTATCAGGGTTTGGGCTGCAGTCCTTTCCTATTTGGGAGAGGGTTGCGATCCTTCCTTTTAGAAACCGCCTAACCCTTGCGAGGGTGAAGCACCTCTCTCTCTCTCTCTCTCTCTCTCTCTCTCTCTCTCTCTCCATCTTCTTCTAATTCTTCTCTCTCTTTTCCTTTGCACAATTTCTCCGAAGTACTATTCTTATTTCCCAACAAAAAAACACCACGATTCCTATTGTAGGCAGTAATACTCGAGCGTCCTAAAACTGTCCTACATCTCTCTCTCTCTCTCTCTAAAATGTCTTATGTGCCGGTGACAACCGGAATCCAAGTCCCTTACGATCAGATAATACAGAAAATGATAATAATAATAGTCAATCCTCTACCATCTTGGAAAGTAGGGAATTTGGATTGCAGTTGCCATCGGCACATCGGGCTCAATGACAACTACCGAACTGGCTTGCGTTGCTTACTTTACTGGCCGACAACTATCTTATTATAAGACCTCCCATAAGAAAGAAAGAAGGAAAGGTTATTGGTTAAAAGAAAGAATTCCAGCCGATGTCAAACAGTACTACTAGTGTGAGACATCTGATTCTGGGCAATTCAGGAGTGACGAGATCCGAGTAAAAGACACCTGGCTTGGCATACTCTACTACCGCTTCTCTCTCTTACCCTAAAATGTCTTATGTGCTGACGGCAACCGGAAGCCAAATTCATTACGATCAGCATACTCCAGAAAAAAAAAAAAAAAGAAGAAGAAAAGTCAATTCCCTACATCTTGGAAAGTAGGGGATTTGATTTCCAGGTGCGATTGGCGTTTCAGGCATTTTAGGAATGGTATTTAAAATTACTACTATACCAGAAAATGAGTACTCGTATAAATCAATCTTGAAGCGTATATCTATGGCACGGATTGTATTATTGGCAAAAAAAATTCAGAGTTCAAACAATCAAAATTTTAAAAATTGCATTTGCAAATATTTTTGTACACCTATCTTAGATCACATAATTCTCCAGTAGAATCTTTTGATCCCGCTCTTGATCCTCGTTATACTCTCCTCTAATCCTTGCACTCACAAATTTTTAGTAGTATGCAACGTTCACAAAAGAAGCTTTCGTGCTCTCATTCTTGCACCTGCATTATGGAGTTCAATTTTGTTTACTTGTCTGAAAAATGGGTGAACATTACCCACTGTCTTGAGCAATGGGAATGGGATGGAGCATGACGATAATGGTCGGGGCAGTAAAGTTGTGGAAGGTGAAAATTCCTCTTAATGAATGAGAATCTCACTGATAATAATCATGCGTTGGTAGCTCATGGCTGCAGTGAGAGTAACAACCAGGTTACTCTCTCTTTCCAGGGTCAGGTCTATATGTTTGACTCCGTCTTGCCTGAGAAGGTGATTTTTTATTCTTGTGCTCGAATTATTAATTCAGTATTATTTTCGACTAGCATCTAAAGGTAGCATCTTTAATACTGAATGAAGTTTTGCACTTGCAAGTTTCCCTCTCTATAAATTAAGATAGTGTGTGATGTTATGAAACTCTATGCGATTAGTGAGACTTGAGGTCTTGAACCGTTGAACTTCAAATTTTGTCATGGATAAGAGGAGTATGTACTTGAGTATAACCTCTTTAATGAGAAATACAGCCATATTTATTCACCTGTTAAAAACTTGAAATTGGGAGTGATAATGGACAAAACGCATGAACATGCATTTGAAGTGTTTGGCAGAAAGTGTTTAGTGTCAAAACAATATAAGGAAATTGAATGTGAAGTAAATAGGAAGTGTCCAACGATTGTAGTCCATGATAATGATTGTTGTATAAAGTTCTAAACATTCACGCTTTGCATAGAAAATCTTCAATGAGTAGTCTTGTTCAAGCACCTGCTCATGCCTTTGCTTTCCATCAGTTACTATTAAGGGACTGATATAATGACATTTGAATTACGTGAAATGGAGCAACAGAGAGTTGCTCTTTTAACTGTTGATTGTCTTTGTGGAAGATGGGCTTTAACATGTTTCTGTCATTGTTTCCACCGGGATAGGCTTACTATCTTTGATTACTTTTTCCCGTTTCCTGTTTTCCTCTTCTTGGTGTCTTATTAAACGTGGCTTGAATTTGTTTTTATGATCCTTCAGGTTCAAGCTGTACTTCTATTACTGGGAGGTCGTGAAGTACCTCCGAGCATACCTGCTATTCCATTTAGCGCTCATCAAAATACTAGGGTGTGTGTGAACCTTTTATATTAAGCTTCATATTTCATCATGCACTCACATGTGAACCTTTTTTTAATAAGCTTCATATTTCATTATACATTCATCTTTTAGAGCTCCTAATGAACGGATCATTCAACCAGGGAATGTCCATTACTTCACAACATTCTAGCATCCCACAGAGGTTGGCATCGTTGATGAGATTCCGTGAAAAGCGAAAAGAAAGGAACTTTGACAAGAAAATTCGTTATACTGTCCGTAAGGAGGTTGCCCTGAGGTATGTGACTTTTCTTCTCTGTAGTTCCCACACTATTCATCTAGCTGGACGTTAATGAGCTGCATGGGTCCATTTCAAGCTGAGATTTAGCTTCTGTGGATAGCTTAATCAATTTAGTTATTGTCAGAGATCACTTTCTCTGTTTCATTGTTTGGCTGGCTTTGAATTGCTGCTAGCTTTCTCCAGCCTTCATCAAAGATCATTCTTTCCATTTCATTGTTTGGTTTGGCTTTGAAGAAATACGCATTTTCTACTGATTTATAGTTGGCCAGACCTGGATAGGACTTACAAGGTTCAAGTTTTTGTAATGCAAGGATCTGTTTTTTGGTTTAGTTCTTGATCGCTTCTGGTGGTACTGATGTAGGATGCAGCGGAATAAAGGTCAATTTACATCTTCAAAACCCATTCATGATGAGTCTGCATCAGCAGTGACGAGTTGGGACTCAAACCAGACCTGGGCCTCAGATGGTAGTGGGTCCCAGCAGCAAGATATTGTGTAAGTTAACAATTTTGCTGATCTATTACAACACTTGGCAGCTTGGAGTTCTTTTGAGTTACCGTCCTTTCTTTTGTGTTCACAGTAACTGAATTGTCCCAGACCCCTTTTTTACTTCTCTCTCTCAAATAGTTTTGGGGCTGGCTTAATAGATATAGGGGCCTCACTTGAAAAATGGGTTTTGGGCTAGCTTAATTGCGGGGCCTCAAACAGTGCAATTACACCTTTACCTTTGCAGCTGTTAGGGGTGGCACTGTTTTAGATTCTTTTGTTTTTTAAATAAATGGAGCTCTCTTACATTTCCTCGTGTGAACCCTATCATCACCCAATTGGAGTTAATTGCTTGATGTGTTTGGAGTTTTATCATGTACTCATTGATTCATGAATCTAGGTTCACTAACAGCAGGCATATAGAAGGGCATATATTCTCTTTGTGCTGGCATCTCTTCTTATGAGCATAATAACCTTGTGTGTTCCCTATCCTCATTGAAACAAGTTAAATAACCCCCACTAAGTTTACCTGTTCATAGATTGCACACTCTGCAGCATCTGAGCACGTGAAGTTGAATCTTATCTTTTGTTTTGGTCTATGCCTTTGCCAAAAACTGGAAGACCGTGTTCCAACAACTGTGTTTATTAAGACTTTATCAGATTCCATTGTCCTTGATAAATAGAAGTTACAAGTATTCTAACTGACCATCTGTCAGTTCCTACTTGGAATGATCATTTCATGCTCTATTATACTTGAGCTTTTATGGCTACCTCCTTACAAATATTACCTTCATCTCTTTTTTTACTGATTTGCTAGAAGGCATTTGATCCTTAGCATCAAGATTTGCCACCATACAGTTATTTTTGTTTGATTATGGGTTTTCCAGAAATTGACTGTGTAATGATTTATTGATGTTTTCATGCAGCTGTCGGCATTGTGGCATCAGCGAGAAGAGTACACCAATGATGCGACGTGGACCTGAGGGACCAAGGACCCTTTGCAATGCGTGTGGACTTATGTGGGCAAATAAGGTGATTATGGAAACTCGTTCATGCCTCCTATGTTGGTTCTATCTCCTATAGTTTGCTCTTGTTATATCCTCCTGTAGTCATGTGACCTCATGGTCGCTTTGCATTAATATTTTGTTGAGAAAGAACTATAGATTTTTGTTGAAAACATCATAATGCTTATTTGTTAAGTAAACAAAATCATGTTTTCTTTTAGATTGGAAATTTACTTCGTTTCCACTTGGTAAGGTTCAATTGTGAAGCTTATTCCTCTTCATTGATTTTTGCAAATTCAGGGAACTCTGAGGGACCTCTCGAAGGCAGCACCCCAGTCTGGACAGAATCCTTCATTGAGCCAGAATGAGGTAGGAAGCCCATCACAGGGTGCACAATCCTTTTTACTTGTTTATTGTGTTCTTTGTATCCTTTTTTTTTTCCCCTTCTCCCTGTTTTGTTCCAAATCCTCTTTCTTCTTCTGGGTTATGCAGAATGGAAATTTTGAACCGGACCAAGTTGTTAAAATTGCTGGAAATGGTAGTGATTCATCATGAGAATCTGGAAAGGCTGCATAGTGCATAGGGAGAATCTGAAAGGCTGAAGAAAGCTCGGCTCATCTCGTCTGCAATGTCATGGAAATTCATCCCGATATGTGATCCCTGAAACTGAAATAATTTGGGTTTTGGTAACTTGCCCTTGGAGAGAGATTGTATGTAAACGTAGCCCTTCTTTTTTATTTATTTTTCGGTTAGTTTGAAAAGAAGAATGTAAAACTAGCATGGTGGTTTTATACCATCTGTGGATAAGATAAGTGGTAGAAAATCTTTTGTGAGCAACTGCTGCTCGGCTGTCCTATAAGATTCCGCATATGTTAATTGAAATAATGATACTTACTTCCCGAAACCCCCTCTTCTAATTACCCTTTCTCCTTCCCCGGGCAAATCATCTAATTGCCTTTTTTCTGCTGATTTTGACATGAATGACAAATGAATACTTTCACTGTAATGATCGAAAGTTGGAATTCTCCTTTCATGCCAATACTTGGCGATTTTTTTGTTTGGTTATCCTCGTGCCAACGGAAGAAGGAATCCCTATGCTTTTCATGAAAAATTGTAATAAAATCAGATTTTGACGGATTGCTTAGGAATCCAGAAATTATCCATGGCTAAATAGCTCAGACGATTGAACCTAGCTCAAACGATTGAACCTTGCTTGGAGAAAAGAAAAGTGAAGGAAAAAAGAAATTGTATTCAATCAAGATTGAGCATGTGCTAACACAAATGACAAGGGAATATATATATATATATATACACTGAAAACTTTGAATCCACACCTTCCGGAAATAAGGAAAAAATGGTTTTTTTTGTGTTGCAAATTATTTTTTGAAAATTCGATTCGTCCAATGTGTTCAGAAGGTGTTTTCAAAGGTCCATGCGAAAAATTTTCAAAAAAAATACCGGAAAAGGCTTGATCCAAGCAATTTTCGCAAAAAATGTAAATATACAGGGTAACAAAATTAAAATAATTGAATAATGAAATCTGATTTTCTATTTTTTTTAACTGATATAAATGTGTTTTCTCGAATATCTCTTGTACACTTTTTTGCACATTAGCATTTTCTATTAACAAATACTCCAATAATACTGTAGTACCCAAAAAATACATTTAAAAAAAAAAAAAAAAACTACTACTAATTTTGACCCGGACAGCGTTTACTAGTAAAAGGAAAATGGTTGAATTTTCAACAAGATACTCTGAGTCAGAGTCTCGTACTATTCGACAATCTAATTTATTAGATCGTTTGTTTGGTAAGACAAGACCGACCAGACCGGGCCTCTGCTGAACGCGTCATTGGTCTTCCCTTCATGGTCGTCTTCTTCCGTTTCTCTTGGTTGTGATGGGACAATAGTATTTTACTTCACACCTATCGCTTCAATAAGCGGAAGAGAGATCGCTCCTCTGATCTCTCCTCCTCCTCCCTTCGTCTGATCTAATTTGATCCGATTTGTGATGCTATTCGGAATCGTAATTCCCAGTTTGTTTCCTGACTTCTTTGGTTTATCATCTTTGAAACCAAGTCCTGTAGTTTAGGGTTTTGTTCTGCGATTTCGTAACTGCATTTCTGTATGTGAAATGGCAAGGACCAGATCAACGACCAACCGATGGAGGTATATCAATCCGGCCTATTATTTGAAGCGACCGAAACGTCTCGCCCTACTATTCATCGTCTTCGTCTGCGCCTCGTTGTTCTTTTGGGATCGACATACTCTTGTCGCAGAGCATCAGGTAGTGTTAATTTTCTTCTTCTTCTTTTTTTCATATTTGTTTGAAGTAGTCATGTTATTAGATCTGCTAATGTTTCCACAATTTATGACTCTTTTGAGTTTCCCGTTTGCTAGCACCCCTGATTCGCATCTGCGGAAAGGTGGTTTTAGGAACTTGGTTTTAGGCTTTTAGCAAAAAATAATATGTAATTTTAGGAACTTGGTTCTAGTCTGTGAAGTAAGGCTCTTTTTCAGTTAGAATTTGGCTTCTGATAACAACTTGCGCTTAACTAAATTAGACACAATTTGAGACGCCCTATCCCTATGACAAGGTAAGCTACTAGCGCGTTGTATACAGGGTTAAGAATACCGCATGAATTTTGAATTTGGATCGCGAGTCTAATTGTGATTTTGATAACTATGCAAGGGTGTGAGTGATGAAGTTCCTTCACGGGAGCAATGTCTTTTGAATTGGACCTTTCAGTGTTTTAAATACCAGACTGGGTTGGCCGGTTCAACTGGTTGGCCAGCCAACCGGCCCTTACTCCGGTCCGGAACACCCAATAACCTCTTGGTTCTCAAAACCGGCCTACAATTGGAAAACCGCTAGAGAACCGTGGTTGAACCACCAAACTGGAAAAACCAGTCACGGGTTTATTGACCTGCACTAAAATTTTGAACTGGAATCTTAGACAGCCAGCAATTAAAGCTACAGCTGGCACGTGGGCAGAGCCGCAGAGAAGATGCTGTGGACAGCCCATATCAAGCTTGGAACTTTTTATATAACCCGAAAGGAAACACAAGCTCTCATCCCACCAATGTGGGATTGAAGCAAATAACATCCAGAATTGCACTCTAGAGTCTAGAGCCCAACTCCTTCGCTTTTCACTCCAAGTACATGTATTTTTTTTATATACCCATCTAGTTAGTTGTATATCATTATGACATTATTGTTTATATAACTATGACATCAAGGTTCAATTCTGGTTCGACCGCGATCGAACTAGTGACCCATCCACCGGGTCCCTTTTCCGGTTCACTCACCGGTCTGGTTTTGAAAACGTTGCCTGTACTTTTGCTGCTAAAGATATAGAAAACCAAGACTCTCATCTAAGAGTAAGTGTCACATAAATGTTCCGAAGAATAGTACAATGGTAGTACCTATTGTTTTTGTGTAGTACTTCTTCAGGATTGCAGGATTGCATTGCCAGGGTGGGGAGAATCATGCCTAATTTTTCATGTTTAAGAGCCCTTGTATTATTTTGCAGGAAGAGGTTTCTAAGTTGAATGAAGAAGTAATTCGGTTGCAAAATACGGTAAGGGATGTAACATGCTTATTCCTGGCCTATTCTAAGCTTTGTGTACTTCTTTCTCCTTGAAAATTCTGCCATCTCCTTTCCTGGCTACCTGTCTATATGCTCTTATGTTTTAATTTCCACTGTAGTAAGCAATCTTTTTGTTATTCTCTAGTTTTATAGCATCAGTTTTTCTCATTCTATTGTACTTCAATTTGAACTTTCGTGCTAGTTTCATCCTCTGCAAGACGTGAACAACGTAATCAAACATTTGCTGAAAGAAAAAGACAATGTAAATGAAGTGGATGAAAGTTGATAGTTGTCACTTGTCAGAGCTTGATCTACGTTTATGGCTAGTTTGCGATAGTTTACCCTCTTTGTGCAAGAACCACCAGCTTTATTTAACCTGCTGCTCACTCTTGCTAACTGTGTGTTGGTGCATGCATGTGCCAAATGGCGTCACTTGGCTAACTGTTAATCCTTGTAACACTAACGTGTTAAAGTTCCAAAATCGATATGAACCAGACAATTGGGGAGAAAATTCTCTTTTATTCCCGTTCAGTGAGAGTCATGACGACTGATCCGGTTCGTAGATAGTGTTGAGTATGTAAATCACTGGGTCAATAAACCAGTTCACTAACATGTTAAAGTTCCAAAATCAATATGAACCAGACCGATTGGGGAGAAAACTCTCTTTTATTCCCGTTCAGTCAGAGTCATGACGACTGATCCGGTTCATAGATAGTGGTGAGTATGTAAATCAATGGGTCAATAAACCAGTTCAAACTAACCGGATCATTTTGACTCTGCCGGTTCGTGGTGAAGAGTTTGAGGTTGATGTCCATCCTTTGGTTCATCCCCTCGTGGCGAGCACTTTTTGCTTACTGATTGTCTAAAGCAAATAAAATTAATAAAGTCTGTTGACTGCAACACAATTCTTTTTTCTATATTCATTTTGACTCTTCTCCAACTTTGTCTTAACTCTTATAAAATTATAGGTAACCACTATTTGAGCAATTATTTTCATATGCCATATGTCAGATTACTTATGTTGTTTCATTTTGCAAATGGTTGAACATGTTTGAACTTTGAAACAACTATTTTGATTGGCACTTGCAGCTAGAAGAGCTAAAGATTAACAATGGAGTTTCTGGTGGAAAGACAAACCCTAGTAAACTTAGTGATGGCACTACGAAAAAAGATGTTCTAGATGACCCTATAAATATTCAGCGAAGAGAGAAAGTAAAAGATGCTATGATTCATGCATGGAGTTCATATGAAAAATATGCATGGGGCCACGATGAGCTTCAGGTACGTTGTAGCATTTACTAATATTTTCCTTGGTTTTCTATTTTGTTTAGCAATTGGTATTCGTCCTAGCGTGTTCTATACTTGTTTTTTCTATAGCTGGACACACTTCAGACATGTTTAGCACGCCCAGTGTGTCGGTTGGGAACACATGAGTCACGTCTAGGATATAGGCTTAAAGTTGAATAAACTGAAGTGGAGAGTCTCCAGGGCAGAAAGTGAAATTAAAATTTTACTGTTTGAGACTGTATCCGTATTCATACCTCCTTTGAGCTTTCTAACATCTACGACTTAAATGTCTGCCACTTCTGTTTCATAGTTCTATTTGTTTTCATCCGCAGGTTTGCCCTCTTTACTTGCACTTAAATTAAGCTTTTATGACTCATTATTTACTTCTGCTGATACATTATTAGCAGAACTAAATCCCATGGGTGACTAGATCCTTCATTCTATTGATAACTTGGAGAGGAGGGGGTGGTTGCTTTCTAATTGTTGTTGCTTTGCTAGGAGGGTGGAAGAGTTGGGGAATCATTTCCTTTGGCATTGTGATGTTGTTTGATACTTACAGAGCTTGTTGTTCCCTTATTTTTGGTGTCCATTAGGAGCTGTGAGATTGAGTGGTCGATTTTACAAGATTATACATGGCTGCTATTGCAAGAGATTGCTTAAGGCGTGTAGGCAGTGACAGAAACCAAACAACTTGTGGATGTAGAGGCGGCAATTTATCCCTAAAAAAATTCAGCGACCTTCAAAAGAACTTAAAGGTTGTTGATGAGTTTTTCTTTGCTGATGATGATTAGTATAGATAAGTTTTTGTGTAACTCATATTCATGGTTGTCAAAGGTTCCCTTGGAGCAGTAAGGTGAAGGCAATGTAGGGAGTAGGGACATTTCTCTGTGCTTGAAATATATATTTTTTGTTTATCCGCAATGAGAGAACAAATATTGTTAATAGAAAAGGGAAGAACAAGTACAAGGAAAAAAAAGGTGGAAAAAGAATCCTCTGATAAAATAAAACCAAAATTTGAGTCCCAGATTGTTGGCTTCTTTTTTATCTGAAGTTCTAGATTGGTAGCATTTTTATCCTGTAATTTTTTGGATTTCTGAGGTTAGTTTGTGATATTCATACGCAATGTGTGCCAACTGCCAACATTTTGCATTTCTTTGCTGCCAGCCACAAACAAAGAACGGTGTTGATAGCTTTGGCGGTCTTGGAGCAACTCTGATAGACTCACTGGATACATTATATATAATGGGTCTCGATGAACAGTTCCAGAGAGCTAGAGAGTGAGTTTCATCCCTTTTCTCGTATGTGATGTTGCAGATACATTAATCAAATTTCTTGGCATTATTATGTCATTCTCAATCTTCAGATGCAAGTAGTGCATTGTTTTTGAAGGTTCTCTTTTGTTGGATTTAAAGTCAGGGTTCTATATCGTAGGCAAGTATATGATCAAAGTTCTATTGCTGGCCATGACTTCTTGGATCTCATTTAAATGACAGCTAACCACCCACCTCTCTCTCTCTCTCTCTCTCTCTCTCTCTCTCTCTCTCTCTCTCTCTCGTTTGACATTTTGACCCCGCTTTATTCCTTTTATTTGGACTAGTAGATCTTTTGACTGTCGTTCAGGCTATGATTCAAATTTTCATTGGTAGAAAATTCCTAAGGGGCGGGCCATAGATTTAGTTTTTTCATGTTAAGAACCTTAGTTCTGTATCATTGGGAATTGGCTAACCTTCAGTTGCAGTTTGCACTTCTAAAATTCCAACAGCAGGTTCATCCTTAACTTGCTGTATCCTGACCATCATGCAGTTTCTAGAAGTCATCAAGGTCTTATTTACTCAGGGTCTTTGGCCAATGGCCATGCTAAAAGTTACTTTCAACTTTCTTTGAGAATTTGATGGGTGTTCTGGTTAACAAGCTCCACATGTTAATCAATGGTTGCTTGATCGTTATTTATGACCATTGCTTTGTTCCCATGACTCAGCCTCATCATTTTTTATCTATCGTGAGTCAGATTTTCTGCCTCAACACCTTGATATCCACTTCAATCACAGCACTAGACCAACCTGTTTTTTCCAGGGATCTTCTTCTTCTTGAACTTTGATTCTGTGATTGTGGCTGGCGCGGAGGACTTAAGGTTGCTTGCATTTATTCCAACAAAAAGTTTTTCCTCTTTGTGGTAATAAGCTGATGCATGAAATTATGGATTGATTACTCAACTAAAATAAACTGTTTCTTTTGTCTCTATGGAGTTCATTTCAATGGATCAAATGGGAGAAGCTTTAGTATTTATCTCCTAGTGCTCATCTGGTCAAACTTTCATTACTCACACATGCTCTCTTTCAGTGGTTCAAACTAAGTTTCATTTATTCATTTTAGGTCAAGCTTCTCTGTCGGTGTTTTTACTACCTCTCCTTATCTGCAGCTATTCTTTCTTCATTGCACGACTTATTCTTTATTTACATCCTAGTTCACTTGTTTATGTTCCTGGTACTCTTATCTTCTTCTATCCAATCTGTTGCTGATCTTCTCCTCTGATAGATGTGTAGACATACATGTAGAGCAATCAATCTTATGGATGCAGATCTTGTTCCTTTTACTGCTGGTTGTTTTATTGCTTGGTTTCCTCTTTGATTGTAATAACCTAGTCATTGCAGGTGGGTGGCGAACTCGTTGGATTTCAACAAGAACTATGATGCCAGTGTCTTTGAGACAACCATAAGGTTACTTTATAAGGTTTTTTTTTTTTTTGATATAAATTAGTTCTTCCTTTTTTGAAGAAATATTTTGTGCTGTTGTTCCATAGTGATGTAGCCTGAGTGGCATAATAGTTGCCTTCCTGATCCATGAATTTTCTTGTTCTTGTACTCCAGAGTTGTGGGTGGACTTCTTAGTGCATATGATCTCTCAGGGGACAAAATTTTCCTTGAAAAAGCTAAAGATATTGCTGATAGACTGCTTCCTGCCTGGGATACACCTTCTGGCATTCCCAGGAACATTATTAACCTGGCACATGGAAATGCACATAATCCTTCATGGACTGGGGTAAGCTGTGATCTTCATGGATGTGCAGTACAACTTTTTTCAGGCTGTAAAGCATCGAACTCAAAATCAATAGGAATAAGTGGAGAGGGCACTTAGGCTCGTATACTAGTTTTGGAGGCGAAAATTATCCAATGTGGGACGGACTCTTAACACTTCGTGAATAGATAAAAAAATGTTTCAGAATTTAGGGATCACTGCAAATTGCAAAAGAATGTACCCCAGGGTACCAACAAAGGGGCAATCAACCAAGTCAGTCTTGTTCAAAAGCGTCATAACTCCTAGCTCTGATCTCTTGTTGAAGAACTGACTCAATTTTATTTATTTATTTATTTTTTTAATTTTGAGAATCGACTCAAAATTGAATGACAATGAGTGGAGAGGACGCCATGCTCATATACTAGCTTGGAGTGAATAAATAGCCGATGTGGGACTAGCTCTGGCTCATCCCTGTGAATGTTAATTTATTTCATTAACTGCGTATAAGATATACACAACCACTTCCACCTCTAATGTCCACATTAGTTGATCTAGTTTGGAGTTCTTACCAGCAGGGGCTTCTGGCGGTATCTAGAATTTATGACAGCATTCGTTGCCGTTGAAATACGTGTTGGCAAACTAAGCCTTATGGCCCACTCAATTGAGAATCATCTGCATGAATCCTTTTTCTGCATTTCGCTAGGAAATATTGTGCAAAACAAGGGAATAATTTTGCTACCACGAAGTAGATTTTTTCCTCAATTTCTTGCATTTTCTCAGAGAAATATCATGTACCATTGCCATGAAACCTTTCTTGCCACGACAATACTACTACTTTGCTTTTCTTTGTATTTACGTCATTCTATCAACAGTCTGCACAAGTTACAACCTGTTCACTTTTTTTACTGCATTTGATGGATTATCCAACCCCAAGTAATTACTATTATTTCTTAATTGTGTTTTGTTTTTATGTCAAAAGTTCCCCTTATTTGGCTATATTAACTTAAATTGTTTCTGTTCTTAGGGCGAGTCTATCCTGGCAGATTCTGCCACAGAGCAGCTGGAATTTATTGCACTTTCTCAAAGGACAGGAGACCCTAAGTATCAGCAAAAGGTATATCCCTTAGATTGTTCTAGATTCATACAAGCTCTCCTTTATTCAGAACATGGCAAATGCTCCTCTGTGACATATGGAAGGAAGTCTTATTTAACCTTTTGTCTTGTATTGAGCTTCAATGTCATCATTACCTAAAACAAGCTGGTGTTTGATGTAATAGATAATTGACTTATATTTTTAGCTACATTTGTTGGAGTATTATTTATTCTCTCAGTGACCTGAAAGAAATGTATCGATGTTTCAGGTGGAGAATGTTATCTTACAGTTAAATAAAACCTTTCCTGCTGATGGCTTGCTTCCCATCTATATTAATCCCGACACAGGGGCAACATCATACTCAACAATAACTTTTGGGGCCATGGGGGACAGGTACCCACTATCCAGTACTTTGTGCTGTTTCAAGTGAATTTTGCTAATCTTAGTTGTAAATTTTGAAGGCAGCCTCCCATTATATTGAAAACTACCGGAAGTATTCATACTGTCAATCTGCTTCTTTAAGTTTGACCAAGGTCTGGTGAATGCAAAATTTGTTTTGCAGTTTTTACGAATATTTGCTCAAAGTATGGATACAAGGAAATAGGACTGCTACTGTGAAGCATTATAGGTGAGAACCCATTCTTGAGAATTTTTCGTTAGCTGCAGTTAATCTTCTACTATTTTACTACGTATGATAATCGCTTCGCTTAGTCTACTAGTCGTGGATATGTAGCTGCAGGCCTTAGTGATAGAGTCATTAACTGCAATCAAGGTAAATATGACAATGTTAGAGCTTGTCCCACATTAGTCAACTATAACCTCCAAAACTAGTATATGATCCTCAGTGATCTCTCCCATTCATTGACAACTGATTTTGAGTTGGATGCTTTAACATGGTATCAGAGCTAGATTTTTAGAGGCTTTTTCTCATTGTTTGTGCCATAGTTGTTCTTTGTTTCTTGTGATTCGTATGTTCAAGATCTTTGTTGACCTCTCCACGTGCGAGTCAGGGGTTGCACGTGCGGGGGAGTGTTGGAATTTGTTCCAAGTTCCGATAGTGTCTGGGATGTCTTGCAACAACTAGTATATGAGCCTGGGCACCTCTCCACTCATTACCAATTGGTTTTAAGTTTGATGCTCCACAGTATCAGAGCTAAGCTTCCATAGGCTTTTGGACAAGACTCTTTGTCGTTGATGGTTGGTTCACCCTTTGTTTGTCGTTGATGGTTGATAGTTGTCTTATGTGTTAAATCGTTTGTTTACCTCACCACGTGTGAGTCAGGGGTCGCCCACATGCAAGGGAGTGTTAGAGCCCGTCCCACATTGGTTAATTATAACCTCCAAAACTATTACATGATCCTGAGCGGCCTCTCCATTCATTGCCAATTGGTTTTGAGTTGGATGTTTTAACAGATGAGATTGTCATGATGAACGTGTTTGTTACCCACGGAACATGTCCTTCCCTGTGCCTAACCTTTGTCTCTTGGGGAGAACAGAGTGGACGTTGATACCTTTATTGAGAATTTCATAGGTCCAATCATTATGAATTTGAGGGGTTAAAATCGAGAAAAGAAGTCAATAGTTCGTTGGAAGGTCAGCCCTTGTTGAATATGGAGAAAGCTGTTTTTTTTATTTTCTTCAACCGTAAAATTTTACCTTCTGTTTCATTTATGTCGATTTAAATTTGATGCATGATATTTTGCTTTCCAATTTTTGAAAAGAAAACTGAGATCTGTGAAATACATATGCTTTTTCTGGACTCTCATGATAACACATTATTTGAACTCCGGAAACAGGGAAATGTGGGAGACATCAATGATAGGTCTGCAAAGCTTGGTTCGGAAAACTACACTGTCATCTTTTACATATCTCTGTGAGAAGACGGGGAGTGCAATTAAAGACAAGGTAATAGAATAGAACAAATTAGTAGTTAGATGCATATGTGTCTTTGATTAACTCATGATGGTTGCATTCTTTCACGAATTATTTGCAGATGGATGAGTTAGCATGCTTTGCTCCAGGGATGATTGCCTTAGGGGCATCTGGATCTGGCCCTGATGATTCTCAGAAATTTCTCTCACTTGCAGAAGAGGTATTCATTGATTCTGCCAAATATTTTCAATGTGCTTTGGTCAATATGTAATCTGTGGCGTTAAAATAAATGGCCCATTCTTTTCTCGGCTCCTCCCCTCACATAGCACGCTGCTGAGGGGACTAATAGTGATTCCACCTTCCATTTCCGGCTATCCCAGTGGCATTAAGCTTCCTGTGAGCCATTGTCCATACAAACACTTTAGCCTTAAGGCTAAGTTTTTCATTTGATAAAATCAACATTTGATAAAATCAAGTGGGTGATTTTATCAAATGGAAAACTTAGCCTAAGGAGCGCGATTATCTGTATCAACTTATGGGGGGGAACTTTGTTAGATTTTGAATGTCAATCAGATTATCAAAATATAACTTGCTAGAGAACAACCAGATGACCTCTTCATAGCATTCACCCATAAATCTGACTAACCAATTTAGTTGTCTTTATATATTGGAAGCTATTTTGTGCACATGTTGCATTTTGTGGCCTTTGAGCCTGTTTATGTTTTGACAAACTTGGAAGAACTATTCCATTCTAAGCCTCATATTATAGATTCAGTCCTTGGAAGAAAATACTGATTTAAATTCCTTGTCCATATTCAAATAATATGCTTTATTGCCGAAGGTTAGGTCTGTCTCCGATCATCTTCTGCCCATACCTCCAATGATTGGGGACTAGATGGATTCTGTTATTGTTGTTGTATATTCACATAATATGCTTAGAATGTCTGTAGGATCTTTGTAAACACCATTTTACCCCTAAAGTAAAAGAAGAATAGTAGGGAATGTGAATTTTTTACCTCTTCACATGTCACTGGACACTTAAATTAGATGGATACAATTAGACTAATTTCCGCAAGTTTGCATGTGCCTCCACACTATATGATACCGCATGCAAGGAAAATATAGGCATTCGGCACCTAAATGCCTACCAACTTCCTAGAAACGGTAGCTTGAACATTCGCTCATCCATTGTCAGCTAGCATTAGATATTTGTGTCCAGTCCCTTAATAACTCCTGATGGAACATGAAGACTAACAATCTAAGAAGTACGGATACGGACACGGACACTGCAATTCTAAATAAACGGGAATAAGTACACGGTGGTGGACTTGGCAAAAAACGAAAAAAAAAGAATTTTTATTAAGATGGACTTATAGTTGTTATTTATATGAGCATTACATTCGAAGACTAATAGTCTATGTTACATGGATCCTTGAATTTGGCTGAAGTACCCGTGTCAATGTGTCCGACACACGTATCCATTTTGGACACTCGGATCCTCTAATTGACATGATATTCACAAAAAAAGAATATCAAATTTGCTCGAAAAGTGATATTTTTAGTCCTTCACATGGACATGAAATAGCAAAAACATCTTTTTCTTAACCCCTTCTTGTTTAAATACTCCCTCCGTCCCAATTTCTTGTCCCCTTTTGGGGAAGCGGGTTTTTAAGGGATGTGAAAACTTTGTATTAACTTTTCTATTTTACCCCTAAATCCAGTCAATATTACTGTGACCAAATTTGTGAGACTAATTTATTATATGAAAGTCAAAACATATTCAATATGGATCTTGTTTGATAGGTATTAATTAGTTTTATTATACAAAATTTTCAAAATCATAAAAACGGTTATAAAATAAAAGATAATAGACTAGCCAATTAAGATGGAAAAAGTATTTTTTAAGGGTAAAATTGGAAAGTGACCCAATTTTGATGGATATTTTTAGAAGTGGGACAAATATTTTGGGACATCCCAAAATGGAAAGAAGGACCAAGAAATTGGGACGGAGGGAGTACATTTTTAAAAATAATTTCGATACATAGTCAAATAAAGTTATACAATATATACTACAAATAAATATTCAAGATGTGTCTCCTCGTACCCACACCCAATTAGGGGCACATATCCCAATCCTAATATTTAAGTTTAGGAAGGTTCGGCACTTGCACTCGCACCCGCAAGCGATACTCGCACCCGCAAGCGATACTCGCACCAGTCCATGTAACATAGCTAATAGTAAATATACAATTCTTATTGTTCCCTTTTCGAATATTACAAGTTAAATGAGGGTTTTATTTGCTCAAAATTCATTTATTCGCACTTGTCTCATACGTGTCACAGTCCCTAGGGTGTCCAACACACAGTTGGGAAGCAGTAAGGAGTGTTGGTGCTTCGTAGCTAACAATAAAACCTTACATGATGAGAAGAGCAAGATTCTTAGCATCACAAGAGCCAGATTCTAAATGGTAGGTTTTGTCTCCTCCCAGGGCTAACAAATAGGGCCTAGGTATGCTGAACGACTTAGTACAAGAAGTGGGAACCCTGGGCTTGGGTTAATAGCTAAAGAAAGACCTTTGTGCTGTGGTTAATATTCCTTAGGCCACTCCAATTGAAAGGAAGTGATCTCACCAGTCAACATACACTTGTATCACCAAGTCCTAAATATCTTCTGAAGGCCTGATTCCTTTGCCTCTAGGCAAGTTTTCTTCTTACAGGTGCATATGCACCTAGATATATGCCTGTGAAATTTTGGAGTTTGTTAGGCAATGCCGGCAAGCCCACCGCTGCCTCTCTGCTTCCAGCTGGTTTGCTTCTTCTCTCACCTATTCCCTTGCATTCTTGTGTTCCTAGGGTATGCTTTCCCACCTTTCATGAAACCTGCACTACTACAGAATATACATTATTCTTTGGTGGAAAAGCAAATGCAAGATATCTTAATGTCTTTCCTGTGCTTTGGACAAAGACTTCTACATTTCTGTGCTGTAATTTGGATGAAAAATTTGATGTTGGGGGTGTACTTATCTTTCGAGAGGGGTTCATTTTCAGTTTGTGGAATGATCGCAATGCATTCATTGCTTCAGATGTAGGTGTCACATATAACGGTTAAGCTCTAGGCCTATGGTTGACTTCTTGTTTCTTTATGCAGCTTGCTTGGACATGCTATAATTTTTACCAGTCAACCCCGACAAAATTGGCTGGAGAGAACTATTTCTTTAATCCTGGGCAGGTTAGTTCTGAGCTCTTGTGAGATTTTTTTTTCCGGTACAACGGAAGTTCACTCTTGTGGGATTTAGTGATTACCTTTGGTCCTTTTTTGATGCTTCAAATGCAATTTTTCAGGACATGAGTGTGGGTACATCATGGAACATATTGCGGCCGGAGACGGTGGAATCTCTCTTTTACCTCTGGCGATTGACTGGCAACAAGACATATCAGGAGTGGGGCTGGAACATATTTGAAGCATTCGAAAAGAACTCCCATGTTGAGGGGGGATATGTTGGATTGAAGGATGTAAGTACTTCTCAAACCTATGATTTTAGACGTCGTTTTAATTTCAGTTTGAAGTGCATCCAGCCTCCCTCTCTACTGTTTCATCGCTGACCCAGCTCAATTTCAAGAAGTATATGTATTATGATATGATTTACTTTGATAGAGTAAATGAAATTGCCCGATAGAATGACCTTTTCCACTAAACTGGCAATGCATGGGGAGACACAATTAAGTATTCTGAACATTCTGTATGAAGCTCAAGGTTCTTATGGTAGTTGATTTTCTGGTAGTTAAATGAACCGGGTCTCATGAAATTTAATTCTTAGTATGTGCGAATCGTGATTCAATGATTCCTCTAGAGGACTTTGAAGAATTTGTGGGTGCATCTTTGCTTTTATCCCGAAAGAACCAAGATTATCTTTGCTTTGGACAAATACTGATACTTGAAATGCCATCCCAATGCACACCCTTTCGGATACTCTCCCAGAAAGAGAGGTCATATGTGGTCATCAGTAGATTCAGTACTCCAAAAGAAAAGTCATATCTTATCTGCGCTGTATATGTTGTTTTTAACTACTGATTATTGGTGTTCCCAGGTTAATACTGGTGTCAAAGACAATATGATGCAAAGCTTCTTTCTAGCTGAGACACTCAAGTACTTCTATCTTCTTTATTCACCTTCTTCAGTCATTCCCCTGGATGAGTGGGTTTTCAACACGGAAGCTCATCCATTAAAAATTGTCACAAGGCATGGCCAAGTACAGAATTTTGGAGGCTCAGATAAACACAAAAAACCAATTGATAGGTCACGGGGAAGAAAAGTGGGTCGATTTGTTGACGATTAAGATTTTTATTGGCAATTATCTGATCATTAATTGGTCGTGTTGCTTGAAGATTCGGCCTTTTTTTACATGGAGAGATGAAGGTCTTGCATATAGCATGAAAATCGAAGTGGAAACTATCTGCTTTTGTAGTGCTTGAAAATCGATGCGGCAATCACTTAGTTAGCTGTTTTGCTGGAGATATGATGCAACTCAACTGATTCAACTTGCAGTAGACGGTGTTTGTTTTGTATCTTATGGTCATTTTTATTGTTGCCCCACATTTTGAAAGTGATGGCTATTTAGCATATTGTATGAAAATTTTACATATTTTCTATTAGGGGATTCCACATCTCATGTATCCTAACGAAAGAGCGTTTCGCAAAGGAACACTAAAGCCTATGGCAGTGCTCTATCTTATAGAATAGACCACCTGCATACAAGTTTTTATCATGTCGTATTATTGCTCCAATCTACTGTTTCGGAGGCATAAATTGATGGCCCTTGTAGACTGAATATCTGTTTTCAGCATAAGAAAAACTATTTCTGCCATGTGTCGTACTACCTGTTTTGGTAACTCTCAGTTCGCGTGCAGCAATTCTAGTTCGGGTCTCTACATATGATTCTATTCAGAATACAATTGGATCCGGTCCTAGATGAACTACTGCTGAGAGTAAATTGGACTCGTTGAATTTGGAATTCGGTAAACAAGCTCCTGGATGGGCATCTACAAGTTCGTTACATGATTGCCAAAAAGGAAGAATACAGGGAATCTCCCCAGAAGATGGCCAAAATCCTACCATCTCAGAACATCCATGTAATAGCAGGGGAAAGCAACAACAAAACAAAACAAAAAAAAAACCAGAGATTATTGCATATTAAGCATCACGTTGTGAAGCTGCATCATCCAATCACCTCCCACTCTTCAGGAAGCAAGTAACTCTATTTGGAACTGTTCACTAATGCCACCTCGGTTGCTCAAGATGTACCCACGCCCGGAGGTCAACTCCAACATCACCCATCTGAATTCCAACCCAACTCCATGAAGAAGATCTTATAAAGGAACAATGGAAGTTCACATGACAGGAGTCTAGAAGCTTAATTGTCTTGGAAAATAATGAGGAGCTGCCCGTAAAAGCAAATTTGGAACAGCCAATAAAATCTGATCTTTAATCACAAGGATACCATAACAGCCAACAAAAATAAGAAATTAAAGATATAGATTAAAAAA
The DNA here is from genome assembly GCA_022606695.1 of Vaccinium macrocarpon. Lineage (NCBI taxonomy): Eukaryota > Viridiplantae > Streptophyta > Magnoliopsida > Ericales > Ericaceae > Vaccinium > Vaccinium macrocarpon. The sequence goes on along the minus strand of CM040174.1, from coordinate 36,191,191 downwards.
ACAGGAAAATAGATTAATGTCCTTGCCAGCACCACTACAAAACTTGGTGACTCGAAAATCCAAAACTCTCAAAACTTCAAATGAGAATAGAAACCGAATTGAGTAGCTTCAACGTCCTCTAACATGTAGAAAGAACCTCCACCAAAATCTAGTTCATCCTCCTGATGAGCTCATTAACATAGTCTTCACGGTTTCCAGCGTCTCCTCCTTCAACATAGTGGTTCCTCTTCTTCTTCAGACCACCCAAGGGTGCCTTCAGTTTGAATGGCCAAAGGAAGTTATTAGCCTCCTTGAAATGAGGCCCAACGGTCATGATCTCGTGAATAAGATCTTCAATGCAAATGATGCCATATTTTCCCAAACCCTACAAAATCAATAGCATTTCGAATGAGATAAAAGGCATAGGTATAGGCACCAGAACCAACAAATGCAGACTCACTAACCTGCTCAATGATTGAATTATCTGTCAAAGCTATCCGCTGCTTATTTAGCTTGCCATAGCCCCTCTTGTAAATAAGTTCCCTCACGCTCTTCAAATTAGGATACCTGGAAACAAGCACATGGTCAGAAAATGAGAATATGACCAACCATCCCTGAAACATAGATTCTCACAGCACTAAAATGTAAAATAAGGGAGATGCATACCCATAAGTCACGTACGGCTCAACCCTATGCAACATGTTCACCGTTGCTTTGTTTACTTTGAGGAATACACCATTGAAAATCTGTGGCAAGAATTTATAAATCATAGATTACCATACCAGTTTTAAAACCTATGAAATAGAGCACTAACATGCTGTCCATCATAACAGATGGCTTATTCTTTGCCAGTAAAGGCTGGTCATTGGGTCTAATGCAAGCTTAACAAAAAAAAAAATTAAAAAAAAAAAAAGACTACGCACCCAATCAGTTGCAGTTTGCATTGGGATTTGCCTTTACGTGTAATTTTCCAATAACCAAAGCATGAATAATGATATCAAACGCAAAGAACAACTATAACTCAATTCTAGTAATTCGTTCTTATGCCTTATCTCTCAACAGAAGTGTAACCAGATGCTGAGAATCCAGGAAATACAAGACTTGAAACCTTTTTTTATTCAGGAAGTCAACACAGAGCAAATCCCAGAAGAGCAGATTCCATTTTCTCAGCTAAAGGACATGTCAAGTTACCTGTCTCAAACGCAAGAGCTGCAATATCTTCCTTGTCTTTGGATCCATGGCATTGATACTGAACAGTTTTCAGAGGCCAATACAGATAAGATGCGTGGGACTTCCACTAAAAGAACAATTAAATTATAACTTCAACTACAATGGATCATACCCTCGAATACGAACAATGAACAAAAGCTTAGCTTCAGGCTTCACATAAAAACCTCCTTTGAGTCTTGCCTCGCGCTTCAACCGAATGAGCTCCTTTTGCTGCACAAAAAGCAATAATTCATCGTTTGACGAACCACAAACAACTGTCTTGTGAATATTAACAGATAGTCGGATATATAGTAGAAGTTAAGAATAGTTCACGAAATTTGAAGCACGAGGGCAGTTACCTCCTCCTCGTACTCCTGGGTATATTTCTTAGCTCTGATAAAAATGAGTTTCCGGTTCTCAACGTTCTTCTTTTTTAGAGCTGCAAGCTCTTCCTTCTTCTTGATAGCCCACTCCTCGCTCCTCTTCTGTTTCTTCAACACTGACTCTGGAACCACGGGCCCTGTTTTGGTTTGTGCTTCGGCCATCTCTCTGCAACTGAGATAAATCGGATTTACAATCAAGTAATGAATGTGCCCACCGCTCCTCGTATTTCTTGCGACGAATTGAGACACATAACTAATGCATTTCCACAGAAATTCCAATCAAAGGAACTTCGCATTGTTGTCAAAACCAGCATAATCAGTGCGTACCCAACAAAAGGCCCAGAATAATCAGCGACCAATATTTCAAAACCCAAAAGGTGAAACAAAAATTTGCTCAAACATATAAGATTCACAAAAGGCAAGCGTAGTTCATATATTTGGCTCAAACACAACAACAGCGGGAAAGAGACATATAAACCGTATACTAAAAATGATATAATCGCAAAGCTATCACCGAAAATGAAACGGGAATGGGATCCGAAGCTACTCACTGAAGATCAAACCCGGCAACAGGAGGGCGTCTCTCTCTGCAGTCAGCTCCTTCTCTCTCTCTCTCTCTCTCTCTCTCTCTCTCAGAGAGTGTGGTGAACTAGGGTTTTGAACGGATTGTTTGGTTTTGGGCTTCAGTAATCCAATGGGTTGGGTATGTGTTTGGTGTGGGTTTGAATCTTGATCCTTGACAAAAACGATATTGGGCCTTTTTCTGAAAGAAAGAAAGAACTGGTCAACCTTGAGGGCAATGTTCTCTTCTAAGCCCAAACCACTAGCTCAGCCTCTCATCTTCACCCAAGCCCAGCCTGCTCCCCTCTGTTTTGTTTGTTTCTTAAATTTCTTTAGTAATTCAATGGTGGATTAACTTTTTTTTACTCCCTCCATACTCAGTCCTATATTTGTGGTCCACGTTTACCATTCCCCAGCACCTCAAAAAACATCATAGATTATGAGATATAAACAATTATTTGAAACGTTCAAAATGATAAAAGAGACCTAACAATATGGGACAGAGGGAGTATATATTGAAAGATACAAGCAATTGAAAAATGCCACGCATACCCATAAATGGACAAAAATTTCGGGACGGGTGGAGAATGAAGAAAGAGGCACTAACTCTTATACCAACAATTTCACAAACTTTCTCACATGGGATGTGTGGAATCCACATAGAAGCGTTAGGTCTTGCATATCCGATGCAAAAGAGTTTGGACAATTATTGGCATAAATGTTAGTGCCTTTAGCAAAAAAAAATTGTTTTAGTGAAACGAAATTTTAGCTTTGGCGAACAGGGCTCGAAAATCATCAGACCGAACCCTTATTCGTTTAAGTTGCAAATTTGATTTCGAATGAGTACTAGTAGAGGTTGTTCTTTGTTATTAGCTTTCTAATGTACCAAAAAGAGGGGATATAGAAATGACCAACAAAGGGTGCCCAATAAAATGTCATATTGTTACACAAGTTCAATAACAACTTAACCACACACTAAATCCACAACCAAAGCAACTTTAACAATTTCTAGAACAATTATCAAACAGTTGGTGTGCACGTCTACAAAAAGGTTTAACAATTATCATAAAATAAATTTAACTTCTCAAAACAAAGGGAGAAGAAGCAAAAGAAGAAGAGGCAGCTACCCAGTGCTTCGAGATGATGGAATTGAGGTCGGCAGTGGTACTGCTGATACTCAATTGCTCCGACAGTGGCTTTGATTCACACTGTTGTTTATGCCCTCCTCAGGTTGCGTGAGAGAGAGATAGAGAGAGAGAGGAAGAGAGAGAAACGATGCACAAGCAGAGAGAGGAAGGGAGATGGTGTTTGCCATCGATTGATTTAGGGGTGGGGAAACGAATGAGATATGGTTTGGAGAAAGGGAAGGAAGAATTACACTGGAGGGTATTTTTGTCAGTGAAAGTAAAAAACACCATGTATGTGTCATATATATTTTTTCCTTCTCATGCTTCTGGAATTTCTGAAACTATGGTCATGTTTTTGGAATAAATTGCCCCAACCAACATGTTTTCGCAGGGATGGCAACGGGGAGGATCGGGAATGGATTTGGTTATCCCCGCCTCCAATCCCCGAACCTCATATCTATCTTCGTCCCTGCCCCAATCTCCGAACGGAAAATCATCTCCACCCTCCATCCCCACTCCTAACGGGGATCGGGGATCCCTGCCCCGATCCGAGAGTTACCAAACTAATAAAAAAAATAATAATACTCCTTAGACCTTACCAACATATTTGGTATCTAAACCACCAAATAATGAAAAACACGGCAACAATTTTCAATTTTTCGCCAAAAATCTCAACGAGGCAAACAAAATTACATAATAGTCAAGGATTCCAACCTTCAAAGTGGGAATTACCAACTAAATTATGTTTCATTGTGTTTGAGAATATGAAGAATGACATCTATTTATGTATAAACTAATAGCACATATATTGAAGAAACCCTACTAATTAAAAATAATTCAAGGGGTCTAAATGCGAATAACATATTAGATAAGTACAATAAAAAACGGGTCGGGGGTATGTAGAGCCGCCTCCAACCCAATATCCGAAAAATTTGTTTTTTCCCTCCAAATCCGACCCAATCCCTGAAAATCTTCGAAACTCCAACCTGAACGGAGCGGGGACGGATGGGCTGGAATTGCCATCAGTTTTGGTCATTTTCCACAACAACAAAAAAAAAGGTTCAGTGAAACATTTTTTTTTTGGTTTGTAATGGGTAAATTCAGTCAACCTCTTTAAAATTCCAAAAAACCAACATTAAATAAATTACTCCTCGCTAAAAAGTGAACCCACTTTGAAATCTGTCCCCCAAATATTCCATGACAAACACGCCGAATTACATCGTTTTACTCGTGTCTTGAGATTCTCTGTTTCACTCCTTCACCATTTCCGAATACCACCGACCATTCCCTGCTACAAAAGACCTTTTTTCGTATTAATTATGTTTTTTTTTTTTTTTGTATTCCTTACTCATCATCTCTAGAATAAAATGGTTAATTTGTCTTCGCTAAAAGATTCTAAAAACAAAAAAGTTGGAACCAAAAGCCGAAAAAACAAAAAAACACTCGAGATGAAAAAAATTTAAACAACTGATTTTTTTTTTATTTAGTCAAATTTTATGAAATTTTTTTTTAAAAACTGATTTTTTTTTTTTATATAGTCAAATTTTTAATTCATTTGTTTGATATTTCTATGATTCATCATTTCCTCTTGTTGAAACGAATGATTGGTCCTAAATTTTTTAACAAAGAAATCACATATAGTAAATAATATTGAAAAGACTATCACACCAATAATTTTGAAAGAACAAGAAACAATGCATTAAAGTCACTCCTATACGTCACCTTTGTGGCGTAGTTGCCTTGTACACTGCACTGAAATATATCATATTTCATTATTAGTTACTTTAAAAAATGTTATTCGTCGCACTTTGTTTAGTTGTCGGAAATGTTGCGTGAAAAGCCGGAGTGTATTTTTAAGAAAAGTGAAGTTAGGTGAATGAAAATTAAAACTTTTTTCTATGAATTCTGTTGATAAAAAATTCACAACAAAATTAAAATCTACTCTCCTTTGTAGGATCTATTTTGGAAAAAAATGTTTCTCACTGGAGAGATTAAAAATGCGAGTCTAACGTAGTGGCGACTCCACCATGCAATCAGCCACCTCGCTGGGTTAAAAAAAATGCACTGGAAAAAAAATCTAGATATAAATTAAATTTTCTCTAATATACGGTCAGCGTTGTGTTACTCTTACAAGGTTAAAGTAAATGTTTTCAACTAAATTTGAACCAAATTTTCATAGTCCAACAAAACGAAACAAGTTTAGCCCAATTATGAGAGTCATATAAATAGTACACATTAAAGAATACTAGTAGTCACCTGACATTTGATTCAATGTGAAAACACTAGAAAATTAAAAGGAATCATACGGCTCCTTTTTGTCTTTTCATACTGCTTTTTGTCATAGACATGCTGTGTATTTTTGTTAATGGTGTGTAAAAGTTCTGGAATCGCCCTTGGTCTGAAAACATTCTTGCTAACGGAACAATAAAAACAAAAATTCATTTCTTCATCTTTTTCTGTTAATGAAGAAGGCATAATACAAGCAAGGGGCGTGTCAGCGTGATCACACGGGTCAACGGCGAGGCGGTTTTCACCGCGATTGCAGGCGAATTCAAGCGTCCTGGCGGAGCTATGGGCAATTAGGGATGGTCTAAACTTTGCTACTATTATGGCGAACATTCACAACTTGGAAGTGGAAACAGATGCACTAGTTGCTATCAAACTCCTGTCAGCCACCCAGTGTTCGGAAAAGAAAGTTTGGAATGTTGATTACTCATTGTCTAAGCGCTAGAAGGCTCATCGCTCATCGGTAACTAGTTTGACTTGTCCGTTTAGGCGCCAAGTACTCGGCTTGGAAACTAGAAGGTGCCCGGCCACCCTAAGAGCGTCTAGGGAGTTTTATAACCTTGCAACCACCAATATTGAGAAGGGAAAGTCTACTATCCACCCACAATAAAAGTGCTCTCTTACCAGTAAAATTGTATGCACTATTACTGGTAAAAGAGTTTTCTTACCGGTAAGAAAATATTTTTATCGTCCGCGAAATGGGCGGACAATAAAAGAATTGTATTGAGAACCATCCTATTAGTAATATCATTTTCCATTGCAAGTCTCTTGTGCGGCGCTTTCATAATGTTACTATCAAATACATTTATCGCGAAACAAGCATGTGCGCCGATGCCCAAATAAAATGATACTCCAATATCAGTGGAAATATGCACTTTTATTTTAGCATTCCACGTTTCGTTGGTAATTTATTTTATGCAGACACGGGATTTCAATATTCTAGAGACGTACTCTTTTAATTTTTTTAGTTTAATGCAGTTCCATTTAAAAAAAGAAAAAAAGAAAATTAATGTTGTCGCTTTTTTAATAGGAGAAATTTTGTTCTTTTGTTTAGTTTTTGATATGAAAAAATCAATTTTGTTAGTTTGGATGGATAGCCAGAATAGAAAGTACTGTTGAAATGGTGGTATAAAAAAATAAAGTGACAAAATAGAATATGTACTTTTTTACTAGTACTCTCAGCTCTCTACTCTTTCTTTTTTTTTTAATTTTTATTTTATCTCTTTCAGCTCTCTACTCTGCCTAGTTGTGTTGAAAATGCTCTTAAGGGGTGTTCCACTAAAATAGTTATCAAAATAAATTAGTTTTTTTATGGTTATTTATGTAATGTATTACGAGAGAATGACATGTGTTGTTTCTTGAAAAAAACTATTTTTATTAGTGGAACACCACTCAGGTAATCCTCTCCTCGTTTTGCTAAAATCAACGCTTGATTTTATTAAATGTTAGTTTTTTTTTGGTACTTCAGAATTAAAATGTTACAGTAGATTTTAGCAAATGAAAAACTAAACTTTAGTAAAAGATTTACCGCAGTGGAGTACTATAAAAACGGAGAAAATTGGATAGGGCCAAGTGGTGCGTAGCACTCAATTCGAGCCATCCAAACATGTTTTGGACTTTTCAGATCTAAGAATTACATTTTTGTAAATTTTGGGAACAAATTTTCCCTCTTAAATCTGAGTCATTCAAAACATGCTTGGACGGTTAAGATTTGGTGTCAGGCACTCTCCCCAGTCCCCACACAAAATTTTCTATACTAATAGATAGAAACGGGTGGTTTGAGGACGAAAGGCGGGAAATTTCGCGGAAGGTTCCTCCGATTCCTCACAGTTGGGCTGCTGCTTCTTGTTCAGTTTGTTTGTGTCTTTTTAGTTGGAGCAATGTAGGAGTATGACTCAACAGTCAATCACAGGTCGCTGAGAAATAAAAGAGGCGGACAAGGAAAGAAGGAAGGAAGGAAGGTTGGTTTCAATTCAACCACCACCATCCGTACCCTCTCCGAATCCGAATCCGATTCCTCCTCCTCCGCATACGCAGGTTCTTTTATTCACCGCACAAAACGACACCTTTTTTCCTTTACACCATTTTTGATTGATTTCCAAAAACAAAAAAAATTAAATAAAATCAACCAATGAGTCAGTCTACTGACCTGAACATCACTCACTCCTCCTCTGTTTTCAATTTTGTTTTCCCCCTCCCTTAATTAGAATGGCATTCCCGATTTCGCCGCTGATCCACCAGTTAATTCCCATGGCAAAAACATCTCTTCGTCTGTTGCGCATTTGCTAACAATAGAAGAGAGCACCAGACCCCATTTCCCTCTCTCTGTTTTTTCGGTTCTTAATTGTGTCCTTTCGGATTATTCATTCCAGACACACCATTGTTTTCTTCTTTCCTTTTTTTTTTTTTTTTTTACCAAAAAATTTCTTCAACGAGACGGTGGCTCCGTTTAATCAGCGGTGCCATCTTCTCTCTATCTGTCTGCAACATTGATTTGTATCGGTACAGATGACTAGTGGCAATGCCTACGCGGGTGCATCGCCTGACGCAGCTGCTGCTGCCGCGGCCGGCAATAACCACCACCATGACGTGGAGGCCGGGTGGCCCACACAGGAGGGGGAGGAGTTCGTTGATCCTTTCGACATTGCCAACACCAAGAATGCTTCCGTCGAGTCTCTTAAGAGATGGAGGGTAAGGTTTACGCACAATGCTGCCTCTAATGTGTATCCCTCATTCATATACACAATATATTAGGATTCGCATAATTTGCATGCGTTGGGGATTCTATTTGATTGTTTGTTTAACTTGGTTGGAATGGACATAGAGTTGTTCCAATGTCGCATTGTTGGGTTTTTTTATCAAGCAAATTGTTGGACACAATCTGCATTGAGCATTGTACGACAACCATGCACCAAGTGGATTGAGAAATGGCCAATACAACTTTAATTTGAAAATTAGGATGAGATTTTTTTGTAGGTAAAGGGTATGGGTAAATGCATGACAAAATCCCTCGCAGATGGGGTTGATGACCAAAGAAGTACTAGAGGAGAAAGAAACCAGTCAATATTCAGGCATATCAAGTTTCAACATTGTGCCCCATCCTTATTTAACGACCTTGACAAAACCGACTTGACGCAATGGGCAGATACCAGCAAATTTAATAGAAAACTTATATTGAACATTATAAGGTCATCTATGCTTTACGGGACTCAAAACCAAGGAACAACACATTCACAAACTAATGTTACTTAGATGAGAATGCTAAGATAGGCGTGTCGGAAAAACACCAAATACAGATTTTAAAATGGATATGCCAAGATAGGTGTGTCGTATGGATATACTGGAAGGATGGTAGGAGTTATATCCATTTAAGATAAGTTGGGAGAGAACAAATTAAGATGCACTGGCCATGTACAAGGACTTGTAGATGCAATGAGAAGGAAGAGTGATATAACTTGAAAGTACATTAAACGTTAGGAGGACATGTCGGCCTAGATTAACACGGGGTGCTATTGAATAAACGAGGACATGAATCATGTAATTTAAGTAAGAATACAATCCTTAGAATAGCAGTTTGAATAAGGAAATTTGAGTCATGTAGTCGATCCCATTGATTGGGACACAAGGCTTAGTTTGGTTTATTATTTTTCTTTTTTGCAACTATTGTTGGCTTTATAGTTATTATACATACTGTGCTTGGGTGATAAATGGTACATCTTTAGTTAGCACCTGAACATTATATCTTATGGTTCTTTACAGCAAGCGGCACTTGTGCTTAATGCTTCCCGGCGATTTCGGTACACTTTAGACCTGGGAAAGGAAGAAGAGACCGAACAACGAAGAAGGATGATCAGAGCACATGCTCAAGTTATAAGGGTAAAGCTTAATATCGCTAAAGAACATTTTTCCAAGTGCATTTTCGATTGTTCTATCAGTTTCTAACTCTCTATTGCTTGGTGTACTAGGCAGCGCTGCTTTTCAAATTGGCTGGGCAACGAGCAATTGGTACATACTATCTAGAATAGCTTCTGGCAATTTATTTGTGTTAGTGTTCAGCAAAATATCACTTGCTTGAATAGACGTGGGGAAGTTTTATTTCTTGTGGTGTATGATATTTATTGATGCTTCCAATTGTTATTTCCATCATTCCATGTAACGTTTATGTTTTCTCATTCTTGCTTGATTTATCTTTGATTCATTTGTGTAGTGCTAGGTTCCACAGTAGCGCCTCCAACTCCATGTGGTGATTATGAAATTGGACTAGAAGAACTTGCTTCAATGACCAGGGATCATGATAAGTCAGCCCTACAAAACTATGGAGGGGTTAGTCAATTGATTTCAACTTTTCTCCTTATGTTGTGTTATCAGGTCACGTGTGATTTTCACAATGTAATCGCCATATGCATCAGGCCAAAGGGGTAGCGGACCTGTTAAAAACAAATTTGGATACAGGACTCACTGGTGATGATAGTGAATTAGCTAACCGAAGAAATGCTTTTGGATCAAATACCTATCCTGTCAAGAAAGGGCGGACTTTCTGGGTATAACATTTTCCTCTAAGCATTTTGTCGTAGTTGTTGATTTCACTTGGGACTCTTTTGGATTAGTGGTATTCATTTGTCTGCTTTTCTTACAGAGGTTCCTTTGGGAAGCCTGGCAAGATTTAACGCTAATTATCTTGATGGTAGCTGCTATAGCATCATTGGCACTTGGAATAAAGACAGAGGTGGGCTCCACTATGCGCTGATTCATTAGTGATGGCTATATAATGTTCAAAAATGATCCGTGCACTTGATTTTCTAGTGATTTCTTCTGCTTCACACGAAAACTCCACTTTTTATTTTTTGCACTTGCATAGGGCCTCAAAGAAGGTTGGTACGATGGTGGTAGCATTGCTTTTGCTGTTATTCTTGTAATTGTTGTTACAGGTATCTACTGTTCCTTGTTTTTCGTTCATTTTCAAAGTCCGTTTGATTGCTATGAATTTTAAAATGAATGTTAAACTGCAAGGAACAATCCAAAATTTGATACCCGGTATTCAGAGTTATCAGAAACCACTTATAAAGAATGGAACACAATAGTAGATCAGAACGTACTCCTTTTGCAATTAATATCTGATAACTTTACAGAACAACCTCTTTAATCATTCCTAGACAAATTGCAGTTGAATGAGAGATCAATCTCGTTGTAGGGAAGGTTTACATTCTAACACAAGCACATCATACAAGAAACCCCAACATCCTTGTGATCATTTTGCAATAACATGTCTGCAAGTCCTGAAGCTAACATCATACCCTAAGTGACACAAGAAAAAGGTTAGATATGGCATCATTGGCATGGGCGTGTGAACTCACAAACTGACCTCATCCTGCGGTCACACATGGTTATCCGGGCTTATCTTTGTCCTTAAGCTAGGGATGCACCTTGATTGACCATGCTTTGTGATTTTAGACATTTGGTGGCTTGCTGAGTATAGCATCTTGTGAAATCAACATTCTGTTTCTCTTTACTAATGACATCTCTTTCTTTGTTTTTTCAAATTTTGTCAGCGACAAGTGATTATCGCCAGTCACTCCAGTTTCAAAATTTGAATGAAGAAAAGCGAAATATTCATCTGGAGGTATGTGCTATTACAGCCTGGAGCATTTCAGTGTTTATTATTTGTTACCGCTAGGTTGCTAAATTTTGTATGCATGTTAGTGTAGGTTGTTCGAGGTGGTAGGAGAGAGAAGATTTCGATATACGATATTGTTGTTGGGGATGTTATACCTCTTAAGATCGGTGATCAGGTTAGTTGGTTTAATTGGGTATACAAAATTTGCTTTTGCAAATTGACTATGTTACAACTTGTGATCCACGCTGCTATTTTTGCATTGTTCCCAGGTCCCAGCAGATGGAGTTTTAATTTCTGGACATTCTCTTTCCATTGATGAATCCAGCATGACTGGGGAAAGCAAGATTGTAAGCTGGTTAGGTCTTGCGGTGAGATATAGTTAATATTACTTCCCTCATTTTCTCAAAATCTACTCATTTTGTAGGTTCGGAAAGATCAAAAGGCACCATTTTTGATGTCTGGTTGCAAGGTTGCGGATGGCACGGGAACTATGCTGGTAAAGTACCAATATTCTACTACTTCGAACATGCAATATTTGATAGTTTTCATTTGTAGGATCATGTATGTTCCTGTTTGGTAATTAACTTGTTGCCTAGATACTCTTGAGTTGTTTTTTTTGGGTAAGTTACTCTTGAGTTGTTATTCCTATGTCATCGCAATGCATGTATCTGCCTTGGGAACTAATCCTCCCTGCCTTTTAGTTATGTAGGGCCTGTCTAAATGTTTATTGGTTGGTGTGGTTAATTATCAATTGCTCTTTGCCTAATTAGTGAATTGAAAAATGAGGTTCGACATTTCCTTTTTTCCCTCCTCCTCCTCCTCTCTCTCTCTCTCTCTCTCTCTCTACATAAATGTCTGCATATATATACATATTTTAAAAGACTGAGTTGAAATCAAACATCTTTATCCCTTGGAATAATTTGCCATGAAATATTTGATAAAACATTATTACTTTTGGCCCTGATTTTATTGCGAATAATAAAATGTTGTGCTATCTTAAGGTAACTGGTGTTGGAATCAACACGGAATGGGGATTGTTGATGGCAAGTATATCAGAAGATAATGGTGAAGAAACACCCCTGCAGGTTTTTCTTCCGTCACTTAGCCTAGTGCTCTGCTTTTCAGGATTCTTATTCAATAAAGAAAGGATTGGATTACCTCACAAGTGTATGTATGGATGACCTATCATAGGTACGGTTGAATGGGGTTGCAACGTTTATCGGCATAGTTGGGCTTTCAGTAGCTCTCTTTGTGCTCGCTATCCTTTTGGCCAGGTAAACGTTGTATCCTTAACCAGTCAGTCCTATTGTGTATCCACAAACCATCTAATCTTTCAGTACTCGATAAAACTTCTAGATATTTTTCGGGGCACTCAAAAAATGATGATGGAACGGTTCAGTTTATGAGGGGGAAGACCAGTCTCGGTGATGCAGTTGATGGTGCCATAAAAATTATTACCATTGCAGTATGTGTGTTTTCTGTTAGTTATGTCTTTTGCGCCTGCGATACTCTTGCTTCTTGACTAATTATAGAACCCTTTAGGTCACCATTGTGGTGGTTGCTGTCCCTGAAGGGCTTCCTTTGGCTGTTACCTTGACGTAAGTGTGGTTTGGTTCTCTTATTATGTAAAGCTTTTCTATCTACCCTTTTGCTTTCCTTTTTTCCCCCTCTATGGTTTATTGGACACTCTTTGATTCATTCGTTTTGGAATTACGTGACAGCCTGGCATACTCAATGAGGAAAATGATGGCAGATAAGGCCTTGGCACGTATCTTAATCATTGCTTGTCCTCGGTAGTTTTTGTAAGTAAATTGTAGCTCTGAAGACCATTTGGTAATTTTTCCTGTTTTGCAGGTGCGTAGGCTTTCAGCTTGCGAAACCATGGGTTCTGCAACAACTATTTGCAGCGACAAAACTGGGACTTTGACCTTGAATCAGGTGGGTGAAGCTATGTTTTCTGCAATTTTCCTTGTCAGCATACATGGAAATTCGTTGCTGCATATCTGATTCTACTTCTGGGTTGCCCCTCCCCCTCATTGTTTGGGAGGTTGAGGGTGGGATTGGACTTATATCCTTAGACATTTCTATTCTGCCATAATAATTGTAGTTTTATGTTTAGCTGTTGAATTGTATTCATCATTGATGGCCAAAGCCTATTTATTCATAATTTTTTCATTTGAATATGTGACAGATGACTGTTGTTGAGGCTTATGTTGGGAGAAAGAAGATTACGTCACCTGAAGACAATTCTCAGTTCAACATGGTAGTTTCCTCTCTGCTACATGAGGCAATTGCTCAGAATACTTCAGGCAGTGTTTTCCTCGCCAAGGTACTCTCTCTCTCTCTCTCATACATACCACAGCAACTCAAGTAAGCCTTTTCCCAACTACTTGGGTTCACTGCATGGGCCCTGTTTCAGCATTCTAAATGATCAAGGGCCATAATATCAGTAAACTGTTTGTTCTTGTTCTTATGGGCTGATGGATTCTTGTGTTGCAACATAGACACAAGAGGTGTTTATCTTCAATCATTTAAATTACATGAAAGTACCAAGAAGGGTAAAAATCCATCTTTAATTGTGTGATAGGGTGGTGGGGATATAGAGGTTTCTGGATCTCCCACAGAAAAGGCAATCCTTCACTGGGGCATCAAGGTATACACTTTTCAAACAAAATTTTGTTACTAGCTCTGATTCATTCTTTCACTTGAGATTTATTCCTATCTTTGTAATTTTTTGTTGTAGTTGGGGATGAATTTTGATGCTATCAGATCAGAAGGTACAGTTTTACAAGTTTCTCCTTTCAATTCGGAGAAAAAGCGAGGGGGTGTTGCACTAAAAAAGGTAATATATGCACACTGATTTTGTTTTCTTTGGCTCTTGGCACAAACTATTGGATTCACTTAATGAGTCTTCAGTTTGCATTATTAGATTTTATTGTAACTACTAAGAACTTATTGACTTAAACTATGTGGCCTTTTACACAACCATTAGACTTCTGATTTCTAGTCAAACGTTAATCACCCTTTTGAGATCATCGACATTGAGTTTCAGTCAAAGAATTCTCCTAGGTGGGGTTTGTCTTGCAGTTTGTTGAGAAGTTGCTCTCTCTCTCTCGCGTGCGCGCGGATATTTGTAGTGAGTTTTGCACGGCATTGGCTAGGATAAGAGAACTGCATGTGCTCCAAAATTTAGGAGAGATCACAGTACTGAGTCTGGTCTGGCTACAAATATTTTGGCCAGGATTTTATGACAACTGAATTCCTAGTACCAAACCCTGGTCATTCATTTTGGATCTGTCACAGAATGAACATATCTAATTCTATTTTGCTTGATAAGTATGGTATGGTTAGTCCCAGTAGAACTAGCATATATCTTCAAAATCTGATTATTGGTATGTGAATAAGGCAAATCATTTTCTGTAAGAAGAAAGTTATTCTGTGTAGCAGAAATGGATGAACCACGATTGAAAATATCAAGTATAGGTTGTGTTAAGGAAATACAACCCCACGTTGATTGGTTATGGAATGGGTTCAAGTTTCTATAGGCCGTCTACAGAAACAGTCACTACAGTGCAATAGTCAACACTGCTTTTGTTGCACCTCACAAACTTAGAACAAGTCTGGTTGATCTTGTTGAATAATCACTTGAACTGTAGTCAATCCTTATTGAGTAAATCTTCAAAGAATGAGTTAAAGGTCAACTATAGGCACTTTTTTTGGTTCGCTATTGATGAAGTTATGTTATCACTTATGTACAGATACTCTTGATTTTGAGTAATGCTTCTTTATGCAAATGATGTGCAAGCCAAATCCCAAGTGCTATTGGTTAATCTAAATGCAACATCCTTTTTCCTGTTTTAATGGCAGCACAATTCTGAAGTTCTTATTCATTGGAAAGGAGCAGCTGAAATTGTTCTAGCCTCATGTGCAGGATATCTCGACTCTAATGGTTCGCAGCAATCCATTGAGAGTGATAAGGTTAACAATAGAGCTAACATTCTGTGCCTGAAAAGAGTTGTTTTTCATTACTTTTTAGACTATAGAACAGAAGGATTATGTGTTCTGGTTTAAAATTTATAAACTTGAGGAGAGTCACAAATGAGAGTATATGAAATAAATAAGTTGGATGTGAAGAACACCCCTAATGCTGAGGAGAATTTTCAAAGGGCTCTAAATTTGTCAAATCAGGGTGATGATGTTTCAACTCCTTCTGCAGACTTTTTTTAAGGAAGCTATTGATGACATGGCTGCAAGAAGCTTGCGCTGTGTTGCAATTGCATACAGATCACATGATACGGACAAAGTTCCTACTGATGAAGACCAACTTTCTCAATGGAATGTTCCTGATGATGACCTTGTTTTGCTGGCTATTGTGGGGATAAAGGTAAACATTTTAAAAATAAAACCCATTTTGATGATTACACATTGCATAGGATTCAATTACAGGTGAACGATAACTGGCATATTGCTCAAGCTACTCATTTTTTAGGAAGGCAGAACCAAAAAAATAACAAAAACAGAAAAGTAAAGGATTTTGGTTTTATATTATGCAACAGCCTCTCGTTTCTACTATCTAGGAAATGGTTTATTAGTTTCCTATACGAAGCTTGAATTAACCGTGAAGGTTAAATTATTCTTTTTGTTGTCGGTAGAATAAGTTTCTCCAAACCGCATTGCTAAGGTCTGATGTTAGCTAATATGTCTCTGTCTAGGATCCTTGTCGCCCGGGTGTCGAGGATGCTGTGAGAATATGTACAAATGCTGGTGTCAAGGTAATAATCGGCAACTTTTTTATGTTGGAAAACATGTGTATGTTATGTTGATGGAAGCCGGTGCATTTTCTTTTTATCTGTCAACTAATAGGTTCGCATGGTCACTGGAGATAACATTCAAACAGCGAAAGCAATTGCTATGGAGTGTGGAATACTTGCTTCAGAAACAGATTTCGGTGAACACACTATCATTGAAGGAAGGGCATTCCGTGAATTATCAGAGAAAGAAAGGGAACTAGTTGCACAAAAAATATCGGTAGTTGGAGTACCCTAAATTTTGTTGACTCGAAGAGAAGGAATATAGTATGTGGGTGTGTAAATTTGTTGTGTCATGGTGTATAGGTGATGGGAAGGTCTTCACCTAATGACAAGCTTTTACTGGTGCAAGCATTACGTAAAGGAGGGGAAGTCGTTGCTGTAACTGGAGATGGAACTAATGATGCTCCTGCACTCCATGAGGTTTGAACATCTCTCTCTCTCTCTCTCTCTCTCTCTCTCTCTCTCTCTCTCTCACACACACACACACACCTATCTATATAAAAACATAAAAATAAGATTGTATCATGATTGCCTGGGTAGCAATGTTTCTGGTATATGGCAATATTGCCCGGGTAGCAATGTTTCTTTTTGTACCTGATAAAATTTCTATCTTTCTGTGTTTCAGGCTGATATAGGTCTTTCCATGGGGATCTCAGGAACGGAAGTTGCTAAAGAAAGCTCAGATATCATTATCTTGGATGATAATTTTGCATCAGTTGTAAAGGTTAGTGTTAGCAAATTAATAATAAGAAGACTCCATCTTTGTTTGTATTTACCCCCAGTCCAAGAGTGAATAAGTAGACGGTTAATGTCACTGTAGCCTGACAATGCTTAAGGTAAGGATATTCTTTTTTAGTTACTTCTGTGCCAACAGATCTCTTCCCTGGAGGGAATGACTGGGAGTCTTCATCTTGGAACTTTGTGACTCTGCCACTTCTATTTTGTGTATGGCACAATATAGCTTTTGCTGCACTAATGGCCTGAAATGATGTCTATTTATGATCAGAGTAGTTATTGGAAACTGTCTCTGAAGATGGATTACTTTCCAGAAGTAAAATTATTTCAATCTTTTCATTTACTAGAATCATGTCCTGACATAATGCAAATCCATTTTATTCCTATCATTTCCATTTTTCGGTACTTTATAACTTTATTGTTTTCTTTTTTGTTATTAGATTCAGCTATTTAATTTGGTCATTCCTGAAGTAATTGAAGCTTCATTACCTGGTGCCAGCATGATTTGATACGTCTCCTTGTAGGTTGTTCGCTGGGGCCGTTCTGTATATGCAAATATTCAGAAATTTATCCAGTTCCAGCTCACAGTCAATGTTGCAGCTCTTGTCATCAATGTTGTGGCGGCGATTTCAGCTGGTGATGTTCCATTAAATGCAGTGCAGGTTGAAGCTCTCTCTATAACTCCGTGGATCTTAATCTTTTTCATTCTGCCACCTCAGATATTAGCATGTTTCATAATTTGAATCAAGATGATCCTTCATGAAATCCTCCTTAAAAGTGGTCCAAATTTGAGTTTTCGCAAAATATGTATTTGTTCGAAAGAGGAACTTATCAACCTGGCTATTTATTTTCACATAACCAGAGTGAAGTAAACATATGATATCTGACATGATTCATGTGAATTTTAGTGTTCGATAGGTTGATCTTGCAGTTCTCATCTATAATAAATTCTTCTTGTTGCAGCTGCTATGGGTTAATCTTATCATGGATACTCTTGGAGCATTGGCACTGGCAACTGAACCTCCCACTGATCATCTTATGAAAAGATCTCCAGTTGGTCGGAGGTTATAACATGTGGCCTTATTATTTTATGCAAATACTGTGTATCTACAAATCGTAGAAGTTTTATCCGTTTACAATCATAGTTGTGTAGTGGCTTAGGTTGTTATAGGAGATGCACAGCCGCAGATATTCAACATCCTTATTTGATATGGTGAATGGCCATAAACATATGGTCAATTTTGATCATCAAGCATTCTATTTCCATGCACTATGTGCATGAATGGTTTTCGAGGACTCCCAAGGAACTTGGGAGGAGGGTTGTGTTCGGATTTCCATCATACATATTTATCTTCTGGGCTAAGGTCCTCAAGGAATACAGCAAACGTGCAATTTTGAGTGTGATTATAATTCGTAGGTCAGATACCAAGCCAGACTCCAAAAGGCTGCCTGGCTTGGTAGCAGTGTAGGTGATTTCTGTTATACATCTTCCCTCTGAATGAGCTCTTCTACTAATTTCCTTTCATACTTTCAATTCTTGGCTTGAGAGGTTATGATCATCCGCTCAGGAAAGTATCTTTGTTAAATGTGACAGTTAATAATCAGACAGTTCTAGCTTGTGGACTTTTTATCATACATTAGTAGTTCAAGCCTTGTGTATGCAAATTCAAGTGCTTTTTGATAATACCTGAATTTTGAGCTTGTAACTGCAATGATGACTTGCTTTGCGGGATCCATCCTTTTACTCAGTCAAAGCTCAATTGTTAGGAAATAAATCCGTTTCCAAATTACTGGCCAATAGTTTAAATCACCGACACGGCCGTACTTGGAGATCCTCCCTACACACTTTCCAAGTGAAACAACTTGCTTCAGCTGAATTAACTGCATCGTGATGTTTAGAACGCCACATAACCTTAAATATCTGTACATGATTACTATGCAGGTTTTTTTTTCTTGGTTTGTCTGTTTGGTGGAAGAAACATAGTGTATATTTTCATATTTCTGAACGGGTTTGGTGGGTTAAATATTAATGCTAATTATAGTTGTTTTCTGTTTGCCTAATAAACAGGGAACCTCTTATAACAAATATCATGTGGAGGAACTTACTTGTCCAGGTTATTGATATTCTCATAGCCTTGTTTTTTCTGGGACGCCTCTCTTTCATGACTTTGAGAAAACTGGGAATATACCAGAAAGGCAGAAAAGTTGTTAGTACTGAATGTTTTTGAACTTTTGCAGGCTGTGTATCAAGTCACTGTCCTCCTTGTTCTTAACTTTTTAGGAAAGGGTATTCTGAACTTAGCTCATGACAATCAGGAGCATGCCAATAAGTTGAAGAACACCTTGATTTTCAATGCATTCGTCTTCTGTCAAGTAAGTCTGTCCGCCATCTCTGGGTTTTTCCAGTACCGAATTTCTTTGTTTTAGCCTTTTAGAAATAGTGCCTCGGTTGTTGAGTTGGTACAAAACAAATTGATGCCATCGACAGGCCAGCTCTATGCATTGTTGGATTTTTATTCCAAGATCATCTTAAGCCTTCTGAGATTTGGTTACTAATTGATTTACAGATATTCAATGAGTTCAATGCTCGAAAGCCTGACCAAATGAATGTCTTCAGTGGAATAACAAAAAACCGCCTTTTTGTGGGGATTGTGGGAGCAACATTTGTACTACAGGTGAGAGTCCTTGGCTGTGTTCGGTTAGGAGTTTTGAGGGAGTTTAATTTAGTTTTGATGATGTAAGCAAGTGTAATAAGTGGAGAGAGATAGAGAGAAAAGTGAAAAAAATGATGATGTCAGCAAAACAGAAACAAAACTAAACTGGAAGAAAACAGACAACCGAACATGGCCCTTGTGTCTTTGTACCGTTTTCATCATGCGATCTCTTGATTTTGACAACACTGCTCCTTGTACAACAGATACTTATCATTGAGTTCCTCGGTCACTTCTTCTCAACGGTCAGACTCAACTGGAGTCTCTGGATTGTTTCCCTCGTTATTGGAGTTATCGGGTAGGTTCATTAACTGAGTCTAGCATCATCCATGGACTAATATTCTCTCTTCGCATAAACCAAAAAAAAAATCCTTACAAGTGATTTCTGACTTCTGATTTGAAAAAAAAAATCTAGGACAGAAAACTACGTCACCCAGATTTTCCTGATCAGAAAATAACCATTTTGTGTGGTAATTTAGGCAAGCACTTGATATCATGTCAAGCTCCAAGTGTTTGACAGACAATGT
This sequence comes from Vaccinium macrocarpon, assembly GCA_022606695.1. NCBI lineage: Eukaryota > Viridiplantae > Streptophyta > Magnoliopsida > Ericales > Ericaceae > Vaccinium > Vaccinium macrocarpon. The sequence continues at coordinate 36,171,248 of CM040174.1, read as the reverse complement.
TTCAATCACAAGCGACTTTCTAAACTATTATCTTACCATTCTCATACTTCAACATTTTCATCCTACAGCTGGCCGCTCGCTATGGTTGGAAAACTGATTCCAGTTCCAAAGACTCCATTCGCCAAGATCTTCATTAAGCCATACCAGCGATGCATAGCTGCTCGCAGCACATAAAATTTCACCATGTGGTTTCATGCAGTTACGGAGGATCAACTTCATTCCTCTTGAGAATTTTCTGTTGTGTACAGCCAACAGACAAATTCTCTGTTCTGACTTTACACCAAGGCCCTTCTATGAAAATTTGTAATTTGTATATTCACATAGTTCGGTGAATTTTTTTTTTTTTTTGAAATTTAGTTGGTTGACTTATACTGCTGTATTAACCCTGAGACCTTATACCTTTTATTAGAAGTAAAGAAACATTATTACGTAGTTACATCGCTTCTACTGATTTATGGTCTAACTGGATTGCTGATATTCGCAATGGGCATATTCAATTTACCATGTTGAATCCACAAGTTGCACATTACATATGCATATATCTATACGCTCTTGTCGATATGTCACAAAACAGGCAGATGATCTGTTTCCCTTACTGCCTACCTGCTTATGGTTGGTTGATGGTTAGAGCCATGTAAAAGCATTATTTTCTTATTGAATAATTTCCATGTAACTCAGATAAAAAAAAGCAAAAAATTTCCATGAACCTGGAACAGAAAATAAGGAAGACGGTACCATGAAATTCTCTCCTTACATGCCCTTGCCCTTTATTTTCCTTAAAAATGGAAGTATTACAATGAAGCGACCAAAAGACTTCTGTATCATATATGATGCATATCACAGAAACAATGGCTAGAATAAAAACTCTACGGTTCAGTCGATATCATTTCGGAAATGTAAACAATTATTTCAAATTACCTTCGACAAGTTTTAATCATAATTTCTCCTGGAACAGTTAGTTGTCCACTTGAAGAGACTCCAGAAAAATAATCTTACATGAGTTCTGCCTGGAAGTATGAACGCCATAACCAACTACTTGTTGCTTTACAAAAAGAAAAAAAAATGGAGGTAAATAGGAAATACGAGTATCAGAAAGTATATATTTTAGAACACCTTCAGATGAAGATTTAGCAGAAACAAGAATAGGCCAAGTGGTTCTTCTTTGAAACATACGGTGATGTGAAATCAGGGGCAGATGGAGAACTGGGAACATTTGCAGGAACAAGGATCTGAGTCTTGCCAGAAGCAATTCTCTTACCGGCGACATTGGCATAGAACAGGCCTGAGATGGCTGGTACAAAAATGTCACTCTGACTGCAAACGTAGTAGTCAATAACCTTCTCGAATTCTGTGGTTTGAGAGTTTAGGTATTTTTCCTTTCTATCCACCGGCATAATATCTACCTATAACAATTTCCAACACAAAGAGGTATTCAGAATTCAAAAGCCAAGTTTTAAGACAAATATCAGAAGTATGGAAGCAGACTTTGGCTTTCCCTGTACAAATCCGAGAGCAAAAAATAGAAGAAAGGGAAATTTGGCATGGTATATTTAAAATCCTGATTGAACATTCTAAAAGCTGATTTACAAAGAAAACTTCACACTGCTAAACATACCAGAGAGATGATTAGTATGGTAAGCAAGAAAATAAGAGGAAAACCCAATTACCTTTGTGTAAGTTTTAGGAAAGAAATCCTTGAGAACATCAAGGCTGCTATCCCACTTTGATTGAGTCAAATAAATAGTGGTGTCCTTGTCAAAACCAATCTTCCTAAAAAATAGTACAATCTCCTCCGGACTGTAACAGCTCTTAGCACCGTTTCCTTGGCAGCCCTTCTTCTCCAACATATCCACCCTCAAGTCCAATGCTATGAACCGACCATCTGACTTCCGACTTAAAGTTCTTAGCCGCTCAATTAATGCGTCAACCACTTCCTGAACCTCCAGTTGTAGCTCTAGAGTTCCAAACATTGCCAAACATGCCACAGAATTAAGATAACCGATATCTTCGGTCTTTCTCATATTCACGGATCGGAAGTATGTTGCCAGCCTTATGTTACCCGTTGTTCTGAAAATGGGGATAATTTGTTCAGCAATGTGGTTTTCAGAAACTCGGTTAGGGACTCTCACAACTGCTATGTTCTGGGATGATATCTCAGGAGGCTGATATTTAGCGACTCTTACCACCCCATAGAGGCTTTTCACAAATTTCTCAACGTCATAAATGTCTCCAAAGTTCCTGTAAGAATTTTAGCCAACAATAGATTGTTGTGTTACATAGATTAGTCATGTCTATTAAGTCGTAATTAACACGTGGACTTGCCCAAATTCAAAATCTAAATGCATAGCTGCAGATATGCATTCCAGTACAAGAACAAATAGAGGTGCTGGGTGAGATATAAAGATGCTGTTGCAGGTTTTCTGAAGATGAATACTAGATATGTTTGACTTCTTCCTTGACTTTTTGACCTTGCATTCTAAGCATTCTCATTTCTAAATAATGTTTACATACATATACTTGTGTGCTCATTAGTGAGATGCTCTGGATCATGAATGAAGGAAGCATGGCAATGAACACAAAAATTGATTTGGGTCACTAGACATGCCCTCCCTGATGCCTTTCAACTTTGATTTGGGGGCATGGTTCTGCAACAAAATGTTCCTGTAGCTCCTCTGTTCTTGGAGGTTTAGGGGGCCACTGTTCCAGTGGTATCCTGAGAGCAACCACTTAATTTGTGCATACTGCCAAAGGTTAGGTTTGTCTCCAATCGTCCCTCGCCCATACCCCCAATGATTGGGGACTAGATGGGTTCTGTTGTTGTTGTTTGTTACTAGTCCTAGTGGAGGAACAGATTTTTCCCAAAATTCCTCAAATCTTTGCAAGCATGCCACTGCTAACCCAGATATCCAATTGGATTTTAAGTGGATATCCATTTGCAAACAAAGAAATCTTGTTCATAAAATCTTTCAGCAGGAGTGTTCAGGGGCAACGGTCTAAAGATTAAATTCCTAACTGCTAGAAAGATTCTGGAATTAAATTGTAGGATGTTGTTGATTTTCTGAGCTTCTGGTTCCAATTTCGATAATCACATACAATAGCGGTTCAATGGTGAGCACTAACCTCTTATCACCTGGTTCGCTTCCCCTTATGTCCGGCAATACAAGAGTTGCTCCTAGATATCTTGCCACTACGACCGCATCAGCAATCTGACCAAGCAAGTACAAGACCAAAATGAATTGGGAAATTACTGGTAAACTGCAGATCCATGGGTTTTTTAATCGACTATGTGCCACCAAGTTAAATAGACGAAATTAGAAACAAGATAAACCTATCAGCTTAACTATGATTTCGCAATTTCGCCACAATTTTAATGCTTTTCAGAAAGAACTTGTTCAAAATGCAATACCAAGTGAGTGAAAGACAATTGATGCATATTTAATCAGGATACCTGTGAGACATGATATTCAGGGCCATTGGTTAATGAGAAGGTGACAAAACCCTCTGATTTTTTTGCCTCTTCTGTTAGCCATATAAATGAGGAAGTATGAGGGGGGGAAACTAGCCAAAGTATATATAGAACAGGAAAATTCGAGTCTCTGGTATTTGAGCAAACTGTCACTAACCTGAAGCTGGTTTTTTCCAACAAGGTTTAAGATCAGGGCCAGAATTCACCGTCCAAGGCCCATTCCTCATGCTAGGAAGTGTTGCTATGGTGTGCTCTGTAGTCTTTACAATACCATCGTAATCACTTGGTGTTCCTGAAAGGTTTGCCTTTAGGAGGGGCAAAAAAACAAAATTAGAGAAAGAAAGTTATCAAGTAAGATTGTTAATAAATGCATGGAATGATATTTTCTTTCTGGTTAAGAAAAAGGGAACTCTGTGAAAGGCAAATGAAGCCCACAAATAGTAAAAGGAATACTATTCTCCCCCTGGAACTTGGTAAGATCAAATTACATACATATGCATATACAAGTCTTCATAGCCACATTCTTTGGTTGTCCAAAAACCATATTGGGGCACAGAATAGAGTAGGGCTTCATTTGGATAGAAGTGGATTTTAGAAGAAGGATTTCAAGAATTTTAGGAATCTGTTACTCGTGAAATTAGAGTGAAAGAAGGAGACATATTATTGATTCCGGATCTCGCATAATCAGATCACGATTTCAAACTACTTGTGCACTCATTTTTTGTGATAAAGCTCCCCATATCAAAATGCATAATCTGAGAGAATAGAGCTATTCTCAGATATCATGGTAATGTCAAATTCCTTGAAATCCGTATCTATCTAAATGGAGTTTCTAAGTTTTACAACATGCCGAAACTGAGTATATAGGAGAGAAAAGGAAATTAAGTTGGTGAAAACGAAACAAGATTAAGAGCAATACATGAGAAATGAGCAGTAGACACTGTAGTGGAGTGGAGTGGAGTCAGTCAGAGAGAGAAAGACTTGGGACTTACTTCAACGGAATCAAAATGGTCACGCTTGACCATGTTCCCGAGCATTACAAACATGGTCACCGTTAAGAAACCAGCAAACACCTGCCTTGGATCCACCGCCATTTTACCAGACTCTCTCTCTCTCTCTCTCTCTAAAAAAGGAGAGGAAGGGGGGACAACTTGAATTGAACCACTTTTTTGTTTCCTGTGTAGATATTAGAGATTAGAGAGAGAAAATGTACATTAATTGCAGTTGAAAGTAAAACGACGGAGGAGTATTCTTCAAGAAAGAAATTACAGCGACTTGAAATTGAGGTTGTTCGTTGTATTTTCTCTAGAGAGCGAGAGAGAGAGAATCTGAGCATGGATGGAATTGAGATAAGAACATTTGTTCCGACACCCTCTGCTCCGGTGGAAAACGACCGGCCGCCTACTTCACTTCACTTCAGAACATGCTACCATTAATGCCGGAGTGAATCAAGGGAAAAATAATACCCTACTAAATATTACAAAAAAAACCCCAAGGATTTCTCTCTCATTTTGCATGCCTATTAATATATATATATATATATATATATATATATATATATATATATATATATATATATATTTGGTGCAGCCTATTAATATGACAAAACTCATATTACTAGTTACTGCGATTTTTTGCTGCACTTACTATTTAATGTAAACGAATTTATGTTTCACGCACGCATTCAGGGAGTTATTCGTTTTTTTTTTTTATATTGATTTTCTTGTAATTTTTTAGAATCCACCTAAACCATCTTTACTGTATAGCTTTTTTATATTTCTTAAAATATCGGATTGTGAAGCACTTAAATTTTTAGTAAGAATGTAAAATCTACTTTGATAATGTTTATATGTTTATTACAAGAATTATGTAAGAACATCATTATCAGGCTCAACAAAAATTGAGCCAAATTTAACCACAAAAACACTTTTTACAATTTAGCAAATCACTTTCTCAAAAACTCAAAAAATCAAACTCTCTATCCAAACTTTACTATATTAAACTATTCCCCTCAAATCTTAAAAAAAAAGGTATAAAGAAAGAAACCCCACCCTTTCTCTATCGGGAAGTGCAGTGGTACCTTTACCATTTAAATATCCCCCACCACATACACTTAGCCACGTGTAATAAACCCCACCCTCTCTCCTGTTCACCTCCCTCTCTCTCTTCTGATGCAACCTTCCTCCCTCCCTCCCTCCCTCCCTCTTGGCGCACAAAACCCGGGAAAAGCTACCGAAGAAAACAATAAAAAAAAACAAAAGGCAAAGGCTAACCCGTGAACAGTGCCATTATCCCAATACAGAGTTACTGTAGCGCAGTTGCAATTTTTGCAAATGAACCAAACATTTGTTGAGGTTGATTTTGGAGTGTTTTTTTTCACTTGAACTCAACAAAATAACCATTTTGTCAAAGTAGCAATATATCCTGATGAGGATGCTCTAAAGAGTAGGAGTAGTTCGTATTTTTTATCAAAGCATATTACGTAAATCCAGGGAATGAAAGACAATGACCTTGAATATTGAAAATAATAATAATCATTCCTAATACAACTCAAAAGTGGATTAGGTAAATCTAGGCTATGAAACACATGTATCCAACTGCCAAATCCATTGACCCGACCCGGACAAAGCATTTCCAAAATCATATACTGTAGTAAATGCCTTATTAATATGTTTCTTATTATTATTCTAAAAGGATATTGAGAGAGTTCGTGTTACTAGTAGTTGTGATCGGCAGTCCATATTTGCAAATCATTAGGTTAAACACACATGCTCATACTTGAAGTGAAAATCATGCTTCTCATATAATCAAATAGGCCACTATAGGAGTATTTATTTACTTTGGAGGAAAAAAACAAGAATATAAGGATAATTTAATGTTCAATAATCATAATGACGACTTGAACCAATAGGTGAGACTCGTGAAGGAAGTTGGAATCTAGTTTTTTTCTCATTTCTGTACAAAAAATTGAACTATCGTGCAATTGACAAAGTGGACTTGCCATGATCTATAAGTGAATGGATCAAGAAAGCAAATCTCCCGGGCTCATAGGGATATCCAAATAATTTGTGAAGGGCAAAGAAGTTAAGTAGAGCCCAAAAAAGAAATGAAAAGGGACAAAGAAGTTCTATAGCTTGGCCAATGACCAAGCCAGAAATTTGGATTAGTGAGAACCGTTGTTGAGTAAAAAAAATTAGTAGCCGTAGCAAAATCAAGAAAAATATTGCAAATAAAAGAAGAACAAATCCTTTATGTCCTTTTCTTTTGTCTTGTTTATTTTATTTGTTTAGAAGGTTTTTTTCCTTTTTTTTTTTTTTTTGGGGGGGCATATTTAGCTTACAAAATTATGTTTATGAAGTTTGGATGAGAAGAATAAAAACATTAACAAAATTGCCTCCTTCCCCAAAGGACCAATGGACAAATAATAAGCACAAGCTCTCATTATTGTATTAAGTTATAAAAATGCTTGCTTTGAATTTCCAACATATTATATTTTGGAGAAAGGTTTTATGTTTCGAAGAAGGAAATTAACGTAACTTGTAAATTCTAAATAAAATGTTAAAACAAACAAAGGTGCAAATTGTGTAGTTCACGTGTTTGAGACCGGGAAAAGGAAGAAAATGAACATTGCAGTGCCATCGGCCGGTCACGGGGCTCGGCCTGTTGACTTTACTTTCTGAACATGACGGCCTTGACAACCTCCTTAAGCTATCTATGCCTCATTACTCCTATTTCATTTCACATTTGTGTTTCTTAGCCTTGTGGATTTCAATAATGCTACGTGTAGTCATGTACAACCATTTCGAATTCAACTATTTCAGAATCCTCTTTCTCATACAGCGTGGGCTTTGTGCGTATAATTATGTGTATCACAGGCCGTACGCATGTGTGTGAACCCCACATGTATGTGAAAGAGCTGTAAATCGTTAGAACCAAAATGATTTGTACAAGTAGCATTTTTGTACAAATTTAGGTCTAGATATAGTCTTAATTTACTCAAAACTTCTTGACCTTCACAATTCATCCTGTACTACTATCATAGCCATTGTATGGGCATATTAGCTAACCTCGCAAGCACTCATTTGTTGTTTTTGTGTTTCTATTATAGTTGGTCTTTATCGTTCAACCTTCGTAATTGTTAGTGTTGACAAAAAAAACATGACATAATTCCCCACCATTGTAACTCGAGTCTATAATTATTTTCCCAAACCATTACCCCAATAACCCAAAATCAAACTCCGACTTTTTTATACAACATGATGTATACCTTTATCAAAGTATTGTGGCTGGGAAGAGAAGAGAGGAGGTACGATGGAGAAGGGAGAGGGGAGAGCAGCAATGAGTTTCAAATAGGCGTGTTACCTTTGATTCTATTTATTTAACCACATGAGAGAATATTTTGATGTGTGATTTATAGTGCATACTAGTAAACATAGTTTCATTTTGACATGTTGCGGTAAGTGGAAATTTATACTCCCTCCGTCTCTTTTCAAATGTCCCCTTTACAAAATGTATATTTTCTCTGAAATAAAAAATACTTATACATAATTTTCTTTTTTTTTTTTTTTGCACCAAATTGATTTGGTGTAAAAAATAAAAAATTATATTAAGAAATATATATTTTTGGGGTTTGGAAATGCACGATATTCTAATAGTAAACACTTCAGGGGATGGACAGAGTAATTTATAGTAAATTTAGGGTTTGTTTGGAACTTATCGGGAAAAAAAAGGAAAAAAGAAAATTAAAATTTATTCTCTCTCCTTATTTGGTTCCGAAGGAAGTGTATGAGATGAAAATAAGACCAATTTTGAGCATACTTCATTTTTCTTTTTGCATTCTCCATCTTAATTAGAGGTGAGTAAAATAACTATCAATATGTGAATCCAGTCCAAATCAATCCAAATTGAAGGGTTGGGTTTGGTTTTCCAGTATGTAGTTTTGTTTTGGTTTTAAAAATATGGTGTAAGTTGACTTCACTTTAGTAATATTAAGAGAGTGGTCTTGCTAACCTCTACCTAATATATTGAAGATAATAGGTACATACAGACAAATAAGTTTAGATTTTAATGCACATGTCACATTAATATACTCCCTCTGTTCCATAATATTGGTCTTCTGCGAAATTACGTGCAATTTTCAAACTAAAAAATAACGCATCTATAAAACATTTTTTGAATTTTTTTGCACCATTTAAAAGTTCACAATGGAATCTATCAACCAAGATCTATATTGTTGAACAAATTATATTTATAAGTACATTATTTTTTAGTTTGAAAATTACATGTAGTTTCGTAGGAGACCAATATTATAGAACGGAGTGAGTAATATTTTTTTGAATATCAATACAATTTTTTTTATACATTATCCTCCGTCACTTGGGCAAAGTTAGAATTTTTCTTAAGTGAAAATAACAAAATAGACAGTGTGTCAACGTTAAAAAAAAGAAAGTTGGGCGAAATAAGGGGGTCATTTGTGATACTAACAAAGTTGATGGGGCTTTCTTTGTAACTGTTGCACTATATGCCCAATTGCCCCGCGATCTGAATCAGAAGCAACCAGCCCTCGCATCTGAGAGCCAGAAGCTCCCCCAAATCTTAGATCGAAGTATCGAACTGGTAATTCTCTCTCTCTCTCTCTCTCTCTCTCTCTCTCTCTCTCTCTCTCTCTCTCTCTCGCGGTAGTGGAAGTAGTATTTTGGAGTTAATTGCATTCATCACCAATAAGAGAAATTAAATTCTACTACTCCATAGATTAGGGGAAAAATAAGAGATCCAAGGGAGGGAGGGAGAAATCGCGTGTTGTGTGTGTTTGTCTGTGGAAGAAGAATCCCACCATCATCCGAAAGCACATTTTAGGAGAGATACAGAAAGAACTCTTCTCTCTCTCGGAAGGAAAAGGCCTTTGAAGGAATCTTCCGTAAGTTGCGGTTACAGAAATCTCTCTCTCTCTCTCTCTCTCTCTCTCTCGTCGATCTCTCTATTTGCTCGCTGTGTTTTTATGGGCAATTTAGATGTTTAAACATAGCATGTGTGAGATCTAGTAAATGAACACTCCTCCTAGTGTGGGATATCCGATCTACACACAAGGAGTGAATCAATTTAACGCCGATGCAGATCTTTTAGGGCCTTTCTTTGTAGCAAGTTTTTTTGGGGGGTTGAGCAATGGCTTTCTAGGCCACTGCTGAGGTTCAGCCCTGGCCAATCCACAATTTTGGTTCCAAAATCGTTTAGTGATCGTTGAGGTGTTAATTTGTGATCTGATTAAAACTTTAAGCACATCGGGTCCGTTTTTCTTTGTAGTGAGAGAAACTATTGTTAGTATCTGATCCAGTTATAATTGGTGTTATTCTTTTGCCAGATCTACATTTAGAAAGATAGAGAGTCAAAATGGAGAAGTCTTGCACTCTCCTTGTCCACTTTGACAAGGGAACACCAGCAATCGCCAATGAGATTAAGGAGGCTTTAGAAGGCAATGATGTGCCGTCGAAGATCGACGCCCTGAAGAAAGCTATTATGCTTTTACTCAATGGCGAAACCATCCCACAATTATTCATCACCATTGTCCGGTATGTTGTTCCTTCTGAAGATCACACGATTCAGAGGCTTTTGCTTCTGTATTTCGAGATTATAGAAAAAACTGATTCAAAAGGGAAGGTGCTACAGGAAATGATATTGATTTGTCAAAACTTATTGAACAATCTGAATCATCCAAATGAGTACATCAGGGGCGTCACCTCCGGTTTTCTTTGTCGGTTGAAGGAAACTGAAGTTATTGAGCCCTTGATCCCAGCGGTTTTGTCAAATTTAGAGCACAGACACCCTTTTGTTAGGCGGAATGCAGTTCTTGCAGTGATGTCAATTTATAAGCTTCCCCAAGGGGAACAATTACTAGATAATGCCCCCGATTTGATTGAGAAGTTGATCTCGACGGAACAAGATCCTGCAGCCAAAAGGAATGCGTTCCTTATGCTTTTCACTTCTGCCCAAGAAAGGGCAGTCAATTACCTATTCACCCACATTGACCGAATCAACGACTGGGGTGAACAACTTCAGATGGTGGTGTTGGAGTTGATCCGCAAAGTTTGTAGAGCGAACAAGGGTGAGAAGGGAAAGTACATAAAGATAATCATATCATTGCTCAGTGCCCCATCAGCTGCAGTGGTCTATGAATGTGCTGGGACTCTTGTTTCTCTCTCCTCGGCTCCTACAGCAATCAGAGCTGCTGCAAATACTTACTGCCAACTTCTGCTCTCACAAAGCGACAACAACGTTAAGCTTATTGTGCTTGATCGGCTGAACGAGCTTAAATCTTCACATAGAGAAATTATGGTTGAGATGATAATGGATGTTCTTAGGGCACTTTCAAGCCCAAATCTTGACATCCGTAGGAAAACCATAGACATTGCCTTGGAATTGATAACTCCGAGGAACATTGATGAAGTTGTTCTTCTGCTCAAGAAGGAAGTTATGAAGACTCAGGGGGGAGAGCTCGAGAAAAATGGGGAGTATAGGCAAATGCTTGTTCAAGCCATTCATTCATGTGCAATAAAATTCCCGGAAGTGGCGAGCACGGTTGTGCATCTTCTGATGGATTTCCTGGGAGACAGCAATGTTGCTTCAGCTATTGATGTGGTTGTCTTTGTGCGGGAGATAATTGAAACAAATCCAAAATTGAGAATATCTATAATAACTAGGCTTTTGGACACGTTCTATCAAATCCGGGCTGCACGTGTGTGCTCTTGTGCTCTTTGGATCATTGGTGAGTACTGTCTTTGTCTTGCTGAAGTTGAGAGTGGCATTGCTACTATTAAGCAGTGCCTCGGGGAGCTCCCCTTCTACACCCCTACAGAGGAAGGGGAGAGTCAAGATACTACAAAGAATTCCCAGCAGGCAAACTCAATGACCGTATCATCTAGAAGGCCTGCGATTCTTGCGGATGGGACCTATGCTACTCAGAGTGCTGCCTCGGAAACTGCCATGTCACCTCCGATGCTTGCACAAGGATCATTGGCATCTGTTGGAAACTTGAGATCATTGATTGTTGCGGGTGATTTTTTCCTTGGTGCAGTTGTGGCATGTACACTGTCAAAACTGGTTTTGAGATTGGAAGAGGTTCAGCCATCTAAAGTTGAAGTGAATAAAGCAAGTACCCAGGCCTTGTTGATTATGACCTCTATGCTACAACTGGGACAATCTTCATTTCTTCCACACCCAATTGACAATGATTCTTATGATAGGATTGTCCTATGTATCAGATTACTTTGCAATACTGGTGACGATTTAAGGAAGATATGGTTGCAATCTTGCCGACAAAGTTTTGTAAAAATGCTTGCAGATAAGCAGTTCCGTGAAGCAGAGGAGATTAAAGCAAAGGCTCAGATAAGTCATGCCCAGCCTGATGACCTTATTGACTTCTACCACTTGAAGAGCAGGAAGGTAATGGAAAGTTTACCTTTATTGTCTTTCTTTTCTCATTTAATCACCTGGCCTTCTTAGCATTTAATTTGCTTTTCTTTGTGCTGTGTGGGAATCGTTGTTGACAATTTGTCATATTAACCTGAGGCTAGATGTGCTTTCAATTTGATGCCAAAATGGACGAGTATTTGATTTTGATTTACTTTTGCATGCTTTGTCAATTCTGTGCTGTCTTTTTTTGGTAAGTGAATTATGTGCTGTTATTATTTGGGGTAAAATATTGAGTCAAAAGAACCTCTTACTTATCTTGTATGGAGACACAATCTCCAGTCATGTATATTTTTGTTCTTTGTCCGTCTTGAGCCATAACCCTGGCAAATACTCTCATATTTGTTTTCCACCTGTTTTCCCCACTTTCGTTTCCTTGCCCCATTTGCTGCTTCTGTTTCTTTCCTTTCAGGTTCTCTATGCTTGAGGCCATCTCATTCAACTCTGCTCTTGTTCTTTATGATTTATTTCTCCAAAAAAACCTCATTCCCTCATTTATTTGGTTTGAAATTTGAAATTCATATAGTTTGAATGCATGATTGTTTAGGTCTGCTCTTCTTTTTCGATTTCTTTTTAATTTCCTGGTCCAGGGCAGGGGGATTGGGAAGGGGCTCCTGGGGTTTGACCTAAGTTGGTGAGCTGGGGGTCGGCTGCTTTTCCAGTGCGCTTGACCATGTTTTTATTCTTTAAATTTTTTCACCATGTTCTATATGACTAGGAGCTCCTGACAATTACATCTATATATCTGCGTACAGATTTGTTGTTATTTGTCCTGCAACCAATCAACTGTAGTTTTTTCTTTTGCCACCCTTAATTAGTTGTTGTCTTGCATCGATCTCACTGCTATTTTCCTTTTCTTGAATTGACATAATTGTCAGGGTATGAGCCAGCTTGAGTTGGAAGATGAGGTGCATGATGACTTAAAGCGTGCCACAGGAGAGTTCATTAAGGATGGCGATGACGCAAATAAACTTAACCGGATTCTCCAACTCACAGGATTCAGTGATCCTGTGTATGCAGAAGCGTACGTGACAGTTCATCACTATGATATAGTCCTTGACGTTACTGTCATAAACCGCACGAGGGAGACCCTCCAAAACTTGTGCCTGGAATTGGCAACAATGGGTGACCTCAAACTCGTTGAACGTCCGCAGAACTACACTCTGGCACCGGAATCAAGCAAGCAGATAAGGGCCAACATTAAAGTTTCTTCAACCGAAACAGGAGTAATATTCGGCAACATTGTTTACGAGACTTCAAATGTCCTGGAGCGGAATGTTATAGTCCTCAATGATATTCATATTGATATTATGGATTATATTTCTCCAGCAACTTGTGCGGATGTTGCCTTCAGAACAATGTGGGCTGAATTCGAGTGGGAAAACAAGGTATGTCTTCCTTTTCTTGCCTGTTGTAATTCTATACTTGATCTACTAACATTAATCTTTTGCAGTTTTTTCTAAACAATTTTGACAACAAACACAATTATTAGCTGCAGGCCATGTTTATAATGTGTCTCATGCATTAGACATATTTATTGTTCATTGTCTTTCAAGAATTGAAGTTACAAGACAATGGATAGATCATGAATTTTTATGTAACAACTCCAGAAGATTTGCTTCTTGCCTAAGATGATATCTATAAATCAATTCATTACTTCATACTGAAAATGTCAAACAAGATCGGAAAGGCTTTCAGTTCTTTTAGCCAGCATCCTTGTAAATGCTTTTCACCTTATATCATGTAAGTGGTCTTGGAGAAGTATGATTGCTGGGGCGCTCATGATGCCAATGATTATTTGGATGCGATATACGTAGGATGTGACACCCCGCGCTTGCTGACTTGCTAACCCTTAGCCTAACCACTAAACGACGTAGTTCAAAAGTTTAACCTCGAGTGATACAGTAGCTGTTTGATTTGTTATATATAATACTCTACCTCAACTTAAGCCACCGATGTGGGACTCAAATTGGGTTTTCACATAGGATCTCTCTCTCTCTCTCTCAAGTTGGTCTGTTTTCTCACTGACTTATTTTTTGGATGGATGACGTGATTGATATGTCCATGGGCTCCAATGCTTTTTGAATACTTGGCTGGGAGCTCCATTACTCTACTCGTAGCGTTCGGTAAATTCATGAACATGCATACAGGAAATGCAGTTTCTTATGCTTTTCCGCTGATTTCTGTTTGTTGCAAGTTAAATGATTGTATTTTAAAGGCTGTAAGATTCCAAAATTGGAGGGCTTCTATGTGCCATATCATTTCTATTTTGATGGGGTGATTGATTGCAAGTCAGTGATGGTATGGAAGAACTGGTAGTATTCTGCTTCTATGTTTTTAGTAGCTGCCATTCTGCCCTGTTTGTATGCCTAGTGATTAGATTAAGCTAGATCTTGGTAGCTTTCTGCTTCTCACCTGGCCTTCTCCTTGTGAATAATATTTTCTTACGCTTCATTTGTTTCCTTCAGCGGGATTCTAATCTTATTTGTATTTGGATGACGTGTCTGCGTTTGATGTTGAAAGTAAGCTGTTACCATTTTTTCAGGTTGCCGTTAACACTGTTATTCAAGACGAGAAGGGATTTCTGAACCATATCATCAAGTCAACAAATATGAAGTGCCTTACTCCACCGTAAGTCCTTCAAAACTCTCTCTTCTCCTTGTCTTACCCATCATTTTCATTGGTCTTTGTTCTTTGTTTTTTGACTAATATCATCGGTTCGTTTTTTGCTGATTGGTAAACCAGGTCGGCTCTTGAAGGTGAGTGTGGATTCCTTGCTGCTAACCTCTATGCGAAAAGTATTTTTGGGGAGGATGCTTTGGTGAATGTGAGTATTGAGAAGCAAGCGGATGGAAAACTGAGCGGTTACATCAGGATAAGGAGCAAGACACAAGGAATTGCTCTCAGCCTTGGGGACAAGATTACTCTTAAACAGAAAGGAGCTGCTTGAATTGGCTAAATACATACATTTTGAGAATTGTTTCTATCTTCTCGCGAAGCACTTTTTACTATTTTTTTGCTATGTTGGTACCATTTGTGAACGCCATATTGTTACTTCTTCTGTTTAAATTTTGTTTTTGGACAAATTGGAATGGGATGCTACTTGACTATGTCTCACAAGCAGAGGTCTGTCTTTAGTTCTTCATTATGCAATATTTTTGTCCTCTGTATCTTGAAATTGTTTCTCTGCCCTTCTTGTCTTCATTTAAGTTTCTGTTTCTGAATGTTAATGGGCAGTGTTAGTATTTGGTTTCCATACCATCTTCCTAGCTGGGAAATAGCGGAAGTTGGCTTAGAAATAGAAGAAATCCAGATTATTTGTGTTGTAATCTAGGCATATTTGTAAGTGTGAGCTGGGTTTTGGTTTTTTGTAAGTGTGAGCTGGGTTTTGTGGTGTCATCTGTGATTGGGCTATAACGGGATGTAATTTAGGTTGTTCAAAGTAGACTAATTTGTAAACAACACTTTTGGACTCAAATAGGGCTGATTATGCTAATCACAATAACCTGCTACGTGTTGGTACAAAGGCCCAGAAAATCACAAAAACAGTAATTAATACTTGGATGTTCCCGTCAGAAACAATTAAAAAAAAATTGCTCCAAAGCTTAAAGAATTTAATTGGAAAGAGATAATAAAATTCCTTGTATGACATCGAGAGTATGGAGGAAGTAATCAAAATTAATTTATTTACTCCACAGGCTAAAAATAAGTGGTACTATGAATTACTTACATTGCTGCCTAAAGAATTTTAAGGTTGAATTAATTTAAAGAGCCCAGATAAAATGTGTGCCATGAAGCCTGCATAACCATATGATTGAAGTGGGATATTTTGAGACTTCAAAATATGTTGACGGGTACAATATAAAACGGTTTGCTGTATCAAATGATGTCGTTATGAGCCTCCTTTAAAATCGTGGAATATAGATTAGTGAGGATTTGAAAATCCTAAGATTAGAACAGCACATACTGTAGTGCATTGACGAATAAAAGGGAGACCAAGGCAACCCTAACATGGATTTGGCGTACAACCACTAAGGGGAAATTTGGATTAATATATATATATATTTTGAACTATATATTTGTTTTTATTCAAAAGAAAATTCCACTTAGTTAGTTTGCGCCATTTTTTTTGTACATTTCGACCATAGGAATTGTAAAATTAAAAAGTATAAACCAAACTAAAAAAATTTAATAGAGACAAAAATAATTCAAAAAATATGTTTATTTTAGATTATTTTTGTCGTTAGTGAACTTTTTTAATGTTTCAGATCACAATTTCTAATTTCTAAATTCCTCTTTTCGAGATTATCCAATAATCCACAAAATGCAAAACTACAAAAGGTAATTTTTTTTGAATAAAAAAAAAAAATTCAAGTAAGTATTAAGCCAAAACACGTGTTAAGCCAATACAACCTATTTTAAAAAAAGGATCCTTCGGGCTGTCACCGAGATCATTCTTTGGCCGGTAATAGTGTATTTTTACAGGTAATGACATTGAAAGTGTATTTTTACAGATTAAAGAATGATCTTAGTGACAAACTAGTGACCTTATTTTAAAATTTTCCCTAAAAAATGGTAAGGATACTCCTATGAATTTTTGCTTGGGTCGGATCCCATGGGAAAAAACCCAAGTGAAAACCGAACGGCCCTCAATAATCAATATGGCTGTCTGGATATCGGTTATAGTACCCCGATGGGCCTTTCGTAACCCGTCTTGTTTTCGTTCTCTTCTTCTCTTAAACCCTAGCACCGACTAAAGCCAGGGCTCTTACTCATTTTCTCACCTTAGGGAACTCATATTGGATAATCTTCTTCCACCATGGTACGTTTCTCATCTGGATTTTTCTCAATTTACATATGATGATATCGATCTCGTTCGAACACTTATTGATTGACTTTCTCTGCGTTTCTGATTATTATTCGTGTAGCCTCAAGGAGATTACATAGATCTCCACAGGAAGAGACATGGCTATCGCCATGATCACTTCGAGCGCAAACGCAAGAAAGAGGCTCGAGAAGTTCACAAGCGCTCTCAAATTGCTCAGAAGGTTCAATCTTTTCTTTTTCCCCACCGTTTCCCTATTACTTGTTGATATTATGTTAATTTCTAATTTTATAGCTTTCTTTTGAATTGATTAGGCTCTGGGTATCAAGGGTAAGATGTTCGCTAAGAAACGTTATGCTGAGAAGGCCCAAATGAAGAAAACGTGAGTGTCTTTCTTACTTTCACGTCGTTTTTCTCAATGTAAAAGTTTTTTGTTTGAGTTTGCGAATCCTGAAATGTTATGATGGTGCACTGAGTCCACACAGACGTTCATAAATGGTAAGGGTGAGCCTTTTTTTTTTTTTTTGTTTTGTTATGTTTTGATGAGATTAAGATTAACTGGTCTGGTTGATCTTTAGAGCTTATCTCAGAGATGGACAATCACCTCGTAAAAATTTGGTCTTTATGAACGATCAAGGGATATGTCCAAGGCTCCAATCTAATAATTTATGAGGGATGTAGAGCATGGAAATCTCGTCTCACTGTTATTAAATTTGTAATTGAGCTGGGATTGATGTCCTTAATCTTCAATTGCATTTGTGAATTTGGGTGGGCAAGATCATTCCAATCAATTTTTTTTTTTTGGTGTTAATCGGGGTTGCTGAAAGCAAAGGGTTCTTGTGGTCAATTTTTGTCAGCTGTGCTCGTTGCTTGGTCATAACTTTGTTATGTAATGTTAATGACATTTCTAGTTTTGTGAATTTTAACGTTTGACGAGGGCAACATCTGAAAGGTACATAATTACCCATGAAGATTGTTGAAACTGTGCCCCCTTGTTGTATTGCGGAAAGAAATTAGCAAGTTGTTCTTAGCATATAACTTTATGTATTATTGTTCATTGTTTGCCATTTGAGTTATGAGTCTGCTCACGAGTCCTGTAGTCATCAACTTATCAGTCATATCTTCGAGTGCATTTTAATGTATCTTGCAGTGATCTAAAAGCGGCCGATTAAGTCCCCGCCAAGGCACTAGGCGGTGGCCCAACACCTAGATTAGGAAGCCGACTAGTCGGCGCCTAGTCCCTTCCTGGGGCGCTAGTTGGCCGACAAGTCGGCATCTAGGCCTAGGGATGGCAATGGGGCGGGGCGGGTTTTTGGTATACCCGACCCCGACCGGGTATTTTTTGGGTACCCCCGTTCCCGCCCCGATCGGGGAACAGGTTTACCCGCCCCGCCCCGCCCCGCTTCGTAAGAAATTTTAAAAATTCGTTAATCGAAAAGCAAAATAAAAATAAAAACCTATAAATAAAGTGATAGTTTAGGCTAATGGTTAACATATTAAGGTAAGAATGAAAGTTTTTTTAGTAGAATGATAATAAAATTAGGATAAAATTATAATATCTTTAGTATAATGATAATTAGATTAAAATAAAAGTATAATTTTATATATAAATATATTTCGGGGCCGGTAATGGGGCGGGGTAATAGAAACCCGACCCCGACCCTAACCCGGCCGGGTTTTTCTATTTTTCCCCCTTACCCGCCCCTGTACCCGAAAAATTGATAAAAAAAAACCCGCCCTAATCGGGATGGGGCGGGGCGGGGCATTTTGCCAACCCTGACTAGGCCCTAGGTGCCCCTTCTCTGCTCAACTAGTGCTTAGCGAGTTTTAGAACATTGATATTTTGTTTCTTGAAGACTTCTTCCTTCCATGGGATTATGATGAAAAAATCCGAAAGCTCATATGCCAGTTTTCCCCCTAATAATATGGTCATTTAAGATGTGAAGATAGATCGTGAGAAATTGAGGGCATTTTTATTACATTTTCTGACAGGTATTGAGGAAATATCCATTATCTCTGTATTACCCCTTGTCAAAAGTCCACAATGTCGTGATTTTAGTTAAACCATGGCTTTACTTCATTTCTTTTAATGTATGTATCATTTTTTCCCTACTTATTGATGGTACTTTTGCGTTGCTTACGCTCTTTGAGAGACTGTTTCTAGCTCATTTTGTACCATGTCTACAGCTTGGCTATGCATGAAGAATCATCAACCAGGCGAAAGGTGGATGATGATGTTCATGAAGGAGCTATTCCTCCTTATCTACTTGATCGTGAAACGACGACACGAGCAAAGGCATGCTATTTAGTGATACCACTTCATACTGCATTGCCCATTTTATGCAAGTTGATAATTGCAATTACTCTATTGCCATGGATCATTGCTGATCATCACTCTATGCTGCCTGTAGGTTCTTAGCAACACTATAAAGCAAAAGAGGAAAGAGAGAGCTGGTAAATGGGAGGTTCCTCTACCCAAGGTAGAGTAGATTCAACTTTTGCCATGGAACATATATCTTTCTTCCAAGTTTATCTTGATTTTACTGCATGTCTTCCTTCTTGTTGGGTTTCTTTTGGTAGCACAGTGGATGTTTGGTGTTCACATGTATGGGTTACTTGATGAAGTTGGCAGTTTATACTTGTTATCTTAAAACATTATCTTTAAATGGAGGTGTTCAATTCTTCAGGTAAGGCCTGTGGCTGAAGATGAGATGTTTAGAGTGATTAGATCTGGTAAAAGGAAAAGTATGTATCTTCTCTATTGACTTTATTTTCTTGGTTGATTTGTTTAATTTTAAAATTTGCTGCTAAAGTTTCTTTACTCTTTGCCTTGTGATCCGCATTGTTTTGAAATGCTGATGAGTTTTGCTATTGCTGGATAACTGATTAGTGATGACTGTTACATTTATCCAACTGCATGGTGGTAAAGATTACTTGTGATCAAAATTTTGGTGGGTTATACCATTTTTGCTTAAAAATCAGAATGTGTGGAGTTTGAGGGTAGATAGTGACCTCATCAGAATGATATGTAACATATGTTGGAGTGACTTTTAAGCAATTGTAAGATTTGTACCAACTACCAAGTACCAACCATGCGTTTGCCAATATATCTCGAGATTCTCAACCACGAATAAAAGCCAACTGTTGTCCATATGATTTCTTTAACAAGTTCTATTTAGTATCCGATTGTCTTCTGATACTGGTCGGAGGATGGCATTTGTGCCAAAGTTGTGTTGATCATTGATAGGAAACAAAAGGGTAATCGGCCTAATCCACATTTGGGGTCTTGTTTTGCAGCCAAGCAGTGGAAGAGAATGGTCACCAAAGTTACATTTGTGGGGCCAGGTTTTACAAGAAAACCTCCAAAGTATGAGCGGTTTATCCGTCCTACCGGTTTGCGGTTCACTAAAGCCCATGTAACCCACCCTGAACTCAAATGCACTTTCAATCTTGAGATGATCGGAATAAAGAAGAATCCAAATGGTCCAATGTACACCTCCCTTGGTGTAGTAACTAAAGGAACCATTATTGAGGTAAACTTCTGCTCTGTATCAGATCCAAAAAAAAAACTTTTGCTTCATCTATGCTGCGTATGATAAACATAGTCTCTGCGTTGTAACTCAGTACTGTGGTTGTCAAATGGTAAACACAGTCTCGTGTTGTAATTCAGTACTGTGGTTGTCAAATGTTGCTTTTATCATATTGGTCGGGCTGCAATTACAAATAGATGAACTCAATAATTTGTAAACATTACATTATTTTCAGGTGAATGTCAGTGAACTAGGTCTGGTCACGCCAGCAGGAAAAGTTGTATGGGGTAAGATTGCCCTTACCGTTTCTATTATTTTTTCCCCCTTCATTATATACTCACTTGTGTCCATCATTCATTCATAACTTCTGGGTGCAGGGAAGTACGCTCAAGTGACTAATAATCCTGAGAATGATGGTTGCATAAATGCTGTTCTCCTTGTCTAAAATGGTTGGTGAACACAGAATAGGGATCACCCGTTGCTTTCAGTTAACCCCCCTTTTTTTCTCAAGTTGCATCCGGAGACTATGGTTTTTGTTTCTCTCTCTCTCTCTCTCTCTCTCTCTCTCTCTCTCTCTGTAGACAATTTTCTTATATCCTTTGGGTCGAGTTTAAGCAAGGGTTGTAACATGAGATGAGGTTTTGAGCGAACAAAGTTTTTGGTGCCAATATTTGATTGTCCTTAATTCTCATTTATGATGCATCTCTCTATGATTTTTACTTTATTTGCAACAATAGAGGCTTGAATCTCTATTAACCCAAAGCAGTAAAGTCAAAAAGTTGTAACATGTTTAAGAAAGAAATGGGGGGCTGTAGGGCTCTGCTGGAGTGTTGCACACGAATAGTGTTCTTTGGATTTGGTTTCCTTTAGACATTGGATCTTCAAGTCCATATTTGGCTATTGTGTTGCACACGAATTAATGTATCCATGTGTGAATGGTTATAACATGCAATTCTAAGGTCGTAACATGTGTAAGGCCTTGTTTTCCAATAGATTTTAGCTACATAAAATCTCACATTTTATGACACTCCAATCTCAACACATAAAATGTAAAAGTGATATTATGAGATTCTCATAAAATCTTCTTAAAATCTATAGGAAAACCACTACATTTTATTAGTTGGGAAAACAATTTCATTTTATCACCATTCCATAAAATGTTCATTTTATAAGATTTTCATAAAATCTATCTAAAATCTATTGGAGAACAAGGCCTAAGAAGGAAATGGGGTGCTGTAGGGCAGCATTCGCTATTGGATCAACAATCAACGGTCTTGATTTCATCTTGGTACTTTGCGAATTCGAGCTGTTCATTGTCAAAATGACAATCAAGTTATTAATTACCGAGATCAACAACTCAAATGCTGCACTATAGGACTGTGCACCCCCAAATCCGTTCATAAATGTGTTTAAATTCCTGCAACTTCTTTAAATGGGTACTCCTATCATTCACCAAATGGATAAAAAAAGATAATCCTATCAAACAAGCTTTGTCGAGCATCTCCAAGACTCCAACCCATCTTTAAAACTCCATAACGAAGAATGAAAATGACATATTGAGGATAAATTTTGTAATTTACCTCTTCTTTTTTTTTCTGTAGTACAGTAGTATCGTTTTAGTTAGACACATCGCCTTTTAAATGATTTGGTTCTCCAAATTCACTTTTGAGTTTCCATACCTCCATCTTGAAGAACCAAATATCTCAAGAGGAGAATGAGTTCAGCCAAAAAGTACAAAAAGTTAAAATATGAGATAAATTATAAAATCTCCCATCAATATCTCACAATTCATTCTTGAGTAAGAGTTTTTTTTTTTTGTCAATCCATCAATAACAAGGGTATCAACATCCTCACAGTAAGAGTTTTTTTTTTTTTAGTACAACAAGAAGTGTTAATAGGTTAGCTGTCAACAGGCTTGGTTTTCCATTTGCTAAAATCAAATGGGTGATTTTAGCAAATGAAGTGGGGAAGTGATTTTATCTCCAATGAATCTAGACACATGTGTTTGGTTCTTTTACTTCTTTGCAATAGAAAATAATTGTATGCGAGCGTGTCAGAGAGAGTTTCAATCTCCTCCCTCAGATTAACTTTGGAAAAAACCAAATCTAATTAGGCGATTGTGTTTTATTGGTTCAATTACCTCAATTAAGAGGATTTTTCTTAATAAGTGAAGAAATATAAACCAATATACTTATGAAATTAAAAAACAACAAATAAACAAGATACTTCGATTGATAAATCAAAGGTAAACTTATTTCAAAATTGTCTCCAACTTCAACTACAAGAACTTCGAATAGATGACTGTTACAAGAACAATCGAGATTGATTCTAACTACTTCCTAATCTACTTCGAATTGAGTTCGAAATCCTAAACTACTTTGCCAATGAACAAACCAAGCATCAGTTTTTTGATAGCTGTTTGTTGAAGATTTTTTCGGGGGTTTTTCATTCTTCAATTTCTTTTATTTATAGACGCTGCTTGCAGTTGAACTTCTTGCCCAATGAATTTGAATTTGCCTTGCGTCAAACTCCAACTTTTACTCCTTAAGTGGGTGGTTTCTTCTCTCTACGTCTGAATTTGAATTATTCTAATTCTTCCTCTAGAAGCTTTTGATTTTGAATCTGCAGAGTTATTTAACAAATGATCACGAATTAAGGAGGTAACTACCTTTCAAAATGTACTCCACGTGTCTTAACTACCATTTTTGCTTTGTTTCACAAGTTTACACGTGGAGTTTATATGTTTAACAGTTGATATCATGGCTTCGAAGTCAATCTTTATATTAGTAATGCCTCGTAACTGCCAGCAACCGCTTTCCCAGTTTAATACGACATCGTATCTTAGTTTTGTCAATCTAGTGTATCTTTATTGGTAAATAACATTTCAGATTACGTGTCAATTAATTATTGGATTTGTTAATTTTATATGTAAACAATATGACAAACAGATTCATTGGAGATAAAATCACCTCCTCACTTCATTTTCTAAAATCACCCACTTGATTTTAGCAAATGGAAAACTAAGCCTTAGTCAGGGAAGGAATTGGAACTTGGGTTCGTTGAGGGGCAAACAAGGTTACCACTTGGGTTGCTAGCCACATGCCTCACAATAAGAGTTGAACACATAATCTGTTTTTTGTTTGGAGAAATAGAAAGAAAGTTTATTGAATCAAATTAACACTACAACAAAATAAACCAAAAAGATCTAAAAACTACAACAAAAAAGAACAAAAAATAGAAGGGAACAAGAAAACATAACAGAGAAAGAGATCGCCGGAGCCATCGCCGGAATTGTCATGCCTTCGTCACCGCTGCCGCTGATGTTGGGAGTTTGGATCTGAAAACCCCAAATCTTAGATTGAAGTATCGACCTGGTAATTCTCTCTCTCTCTCTCTCTCTCTCTCTCTCTCTCTATTGGTAGTAGAAGTAGTATTTTGGAGTTAATTGCATTCATCAACAATCTTGTTATACCTACAAAAAATCACACAACCATTGGGCCAAGTGTCCCGTTCTTACTGTTATCCAATTGGTCACTGTTTGTTTTGCTTTCTTATTTTTTAGGAGGAAAATTATCATCCACTAGATTTCCGTTAGGTAAAAAAGTGTATTAAAATACGTGAAAAATATAAAAAGTATGTGAAAGTTTAAACAATGTAAATTACACTGGAGTCCTTTATTTATTGTCAGCCAATATTTTAGTTTGAGTATAGGAGCCCACCCACAGTCGCATGTTTTTGGGCTCGATTATACTAGCACTTATGGTTCGAGAATCCAAGCCCATGTTGCTTTCAAAACCCGGCCCGAGTGAGGACTCTGGACGTCTGTATATACACATCGAGAATGGATATGGAAACCTAGGTTGCAGAGAGCAGAATCGGTGTCTCAACGGGGACGACGGTGAAGTGATCGAGAAGATGGCGTCGAACGCAGCGGTTCCCTTTTGGAGGGCGGCGGGAATGACTTATATAACCTACTCCAACATATGCGCTAACCTGGTGAGGAATTGCCTCAAAGAGCCTTACAAATCCGAAGCCCTCACCCGTGAGAAGGTCCATTTCTCTGTCACCAAATGGGCCGATGGAAAACCCCAGAAACCCAGTAATTCTCTATTTCTCTCTCAATTCTTCTTATCGGAATTCTCATCTCTTATCTGATTTCGGTTGCTGCCTCAGATCTAGGGCTTCTTTCAATTTTGCTTTGATCTGTCCCAGTTTTTCACTTTTTTCTTGGCTTCTTAGTAACTTTGTGGACTTGTATCTTAATTTGAATGATGGTATTATCGAATGCACGAGTATGCTGGTCGTAGTGAGCCTCCGAATGATTTTGAGTGACGGGATTTCGGTTTTTAGGGTTTGGAGTGACATTTTAGGAGGGATTCTTCTCTGCTTCGATGACTGTGTTGTCAATTTCGACTAGCTCTGTACCTTGTTGAACTGGACAATTATGCATTATCGATGGAACTTGGTAGATACTTGGTCGATAAGGAAACGTTTTGCAATTGGGATTTTGCTCAAGACTTTGGGAAAAGGGACTGACTATGGATTTGTTCCATTTATCAGAGGGATTGGCATTTTTAGATAAGTTTTATGCCAGTTTTGAGGTATTCTGGAGATATGAATTGTCCACTGGTAGAAATGTGCCACAATTTGCCTAAGCAGGCGCACAACATTCTGTTCTAGAAATTTCAGAGAAAGAGAGTCAAAAGACTGAAAATATTGAAAAACAAACAACAAAGGAAATGGTTTGGGTGGACAATTGGGTGGACATTGACCATTGTAGGTAGTTTAGCATCATTATATGTACCATTTTACAATAAGTGGTTCATTTGGTTTGGGTGGACAATTGGGCCACGTTAGTTGATTGTTTTCTCGGATTATGTGGTGAGATGCTGTGTCTTCGGATTGTGAGCTGAGATACATGGATCAATTTTCTACAAAATTATATATTTAATTATGTGCAAGGTCATTGTGTTCTTTATCACCTTAACCTCTATACTCTTCATCTTCTTTTATTTCTCGCATACCGTTTGCCGCCGGAGAATTCACTACTTACAACAGGTGCATTAATTGGTCTTCAGTGCACATGGCCATGCGGCCCATACTATTCCATGAAATTTTTCCTCGTTTTATCTTCAATTGTGTTGTCCCTACTTTCTTTCTTCTCTCTTTTAATAGTGCTTCTCCTTCTCAACATCCTCATTTTAGTTGCACTTTTTGTTTGAACATGTCCAAATGCAGTGTCACATGCTTCATCTAGTTTTACTAGCTGGCCTGAGAAAAGCTTTTTTTTTTATCAGGCTTTTAAGAAGTAAACTTTGTAGAGAAGATGCATTAACTAAAAGGCACAAAAAAATTGGAATTTCAAGTTGTTTTAGACAGCAGTGCATTTAGCATGGAATCTGTACCATGATTTTCTGTTGCCTTTGTAGAAAGTACTACATGTACGTTTCAGCATTGATGTTCCTTGAATTTGTTTGCCTTGGTACAACTTATATGTTTTCTGATGAATTATCACATTATTTTTATTGTCAGCGCTTCGTACGGACACTACTGAATAATAGGGCTGGAAGCTGGTGGTTGCCAAGTCTCTGGTTTGGGAATTTCTTTTGCACTTGAGAGTTGTTCTGTTCCAACAAGTTTAGTGTTATGGTTTATTTGGATTTGTAGTGCCTAAGCACTCAAGACAATACTCATATACCGGTTGGTTTTGCATGGAACTATTAAACTTGTAATAATGCGGCTCTTGTTGCTGAATACCTGATAGTGTTAGCTTGTTTGGTGGTTATGGGAATTCCTTCTTGTTCGGGATCATCAATGCCAGCCCTCAGGATTTTGCTATTTCTGTTTAATTGCTGTTCTTGAATTTGTCTTCCATGTTTGAGGGTGTTGTAATCTGGTGAGTGGTAGTTTTGAATTGCCGTCATTTTGCAGATCTGTTGTTGCTGACTGTTTTCTGAATTTGACTAAAATGCCAATATTGAAAATTCAGAAGAGATAAAACAAGGGCGAATCAGAAATTGACCGATTCTCCATATCACAATTAAATAATTTAACAGGAAGATAAACCACCTTCCAATTTTGGTACATTACCTACTCGTTTCTTCGCGAGAGAGGGAATGAGGGACTATTTTTGGGATGCCAAGTTGTCGAAACTTGACCGATTCTCCATATCACAATTACTGAGATTTGACAGTTCTATTTTTCTTAAGTCATGGATTCGTTAGATTAGGAGCACTATGCCGCGGTGTTCCATGAGCAAACAATAATTTTCCGTATATGATTAGATACCTGTCACTTGGCGCAGGAAAAGTGGTGGTGGTGGTGATGATTCAGAAAGGCACAATGAAAGGTCATGCATGGTGCTTTTCAAAACCAATTTCTTTATTACTATTTGAATTTGAGGTGGTCTTGCTATTTTGATCACCTCACCTCGAATACTCATGTCACCGTCACATTCGCTGCAAACTACCAAGTCATGGTGAAAAATTTGATTATTTTCCAAATTTTAAAGAGTGGTAGTTCCTCTCAACACCCTTTTTAGTACTACTTAGGGGTAGTTTGGCTAAATACACAAAAACTAGTTTTTGGTTTTTTTGATTTTATCCTTATTTAATATTTTTTTTTGCATTTGTTAGTTTTCGGTCAATTTTTTGTGGTTTTTTGGCTTGTCTCGACGAAATGAATCTAAAAAGTACAGAATTATTAGCCAAACTTAAAGTTTTGTGAATAAAGACGAAAAATAAACCAAAAACCGGTTTTTTGCCATAATTTTTCGTCTTTATTCATAAAATTTTAAGTTTGGTTAATAATTTTATACTTTTTAGATCTCTCTCGTCGAGACAAACCAAGAAATCACAAAAAATCGACCAAAAACTAAAAAATGCAAAAAAAAAATTGAATAAGAACAAAACCCAAAAAACCAAAAAATTAATTTTTTGTATTTAGCCAAAGGAGGTCTTATTATGCGAGCATGAAAATGAAGGGCATAACATTTACATGCATCTTAAAATCAAGGTTATGAATACAGGTCATAAATACTTTAGGGGTATGTACGGTTTTATATAAAAAGCGATCAGGGACCCTCAATACTGCATGCAGGTGTTCAATCACAAGGCGTCTGCGTGGGATCACAGGTTTAATACTTAGGAAAGTATTGGGAATACCAAGGTAGGTATCAGGAAAATACCAGGACAAAATCTGGGACAAAACAAAACAAATCCGCAATATTTTGGCCATAACTTTTTACTCCGAACTCCAATTAAGGCAAGTTATATATCAAAATTTAAGAGAATTTCAAGATCTGCAACATTACAGTTACACATTTATTCTAATTTGATATCGGTGTGACTCAAAAACTATGATTTTTGAACAAGGAGATTATAAAAAAACAGGGTATGTTTTTTAAAAAGAGTTTGTGATGCATGGGTTCAACTTCTATTACTACCAAACATCAAATACAACAAGTTTGTACTAAATATACATAGATTAAGTGAGTTTAGGGGGTACCTTGGTTTTTAAGAAAATGAGATTGAAAATGTTATATTTTGTGATAAATTTTATGTCTCTTGAACCCTCTCTTTCAATATATATATAGTTGCGGCAAATCTGATACGGTACCCGATAGTGACCGGTACCATACCGTACTAATAGAAAAACCGGTACTCATGCTGATAGAGTATTCAGAACCTTGCTTAAAACATAAAGAGTGGTAATTCTTCTCAATATCCTTTTTCAGTAATTATTGTTACTTAGGATAATGATGATAGTGGATTGGTATTCAAGTTGTAGATATCATGTATGGGGTGTTTAAGAGACTCATTTTTAGTTTTTCATTTCCAATTTTTTGGTCTTTTTGGATTATGGTAAGAATGTATTGTGAATCTGGTTAAGTGTTTGAGAGAAATGTGTAGAATGAATTTTGCAATAGGGTTAGTGTTTGAAAGATATGTGCAAAATACATTCTGTAGGTCTTTTTGTTAAGCAAAATAGAGAAAGTGAAAAATGAGAAGTCAAAAAGCTCCTCTCCCCCTACTTCTCACTTCTCTTCTCTAAACCTAAAAATCAAAAACTCATTTTTTGGAGAATGTGTTATGCATATTGTGTGCTAAAGACTCAAAAGTAAAGAATGAAAAAATGAAAATGCAATAAGTAGCTCTCAAACACCCTCCTACTCTCATCCATTTGATAGGAGTTTAAATTACTAACTATAACTAACAACAACGTCGACTCTCGAACCAAAAATATATAAATAAATAAACTTTTAAGGAAAACCTGCATATATGGAACAAAATTGATTATTTGTAAAAACTGTAGATATCATGTATTACTCCAATTTTTAGGCCTACTTTAATATTTAAGGAGATTAAGCGTATATTGCTGTAATTAATTATTGATTATGTTTTCTCTCTCTTTCGTGTCTGATTACCCATTCGTGTCTAATAGCACAGATGTACTTTTGTTGTTATGAATGAAGTTTTTACACTTCAGAAAAAATATTTGTATTTGTTTTGGTAATGCTAATAATCCAAATAAATAAACAAAAATAAAAAAATACTACTAGCACCGTAAAAATAGAGAGAGAGAGAGAGAGAGAGAGAGAGGGAGGGAGAAACAGAGAGGCGTATTGAGTTGGCGACCCACCAAAACGAGACTCTCTCCCTTCGCTCACAAAATTCCGCCAACAACGATTCCGTAGGGATCGGTGGCAGGTGCTCGACTTTATCCGCCCATGGCAGAGCTTCAATGATTGGCTCATCGATAACGTAACCAATCTCCCGCTTTATTCGATTGGATCCAATTCTCTTCACGCGCTTTTAACTCCTTACCGATTTGGTTGCCAAATCAAGCCCTAAATTTCGGCCTATTTTTTGATCTGATCTGAAGCTGAGCTGAGAAAACTGAGCGTCTACCGTTGAATGGCAACGGCGAAGTCGACTCGGTCTAGGGGACTGACTGGCACGCCAGCTAAGGTCAATCCCAAGGACTCCGGCATCAAGCTCGAGGACAATCTCAACGTTTTCAAGTCCGATAATTTCGACGCCGATGGCTATGTTCAGTCCAAGTGTAACTCCTTGAACGAAAAGGTCCTAATTTCTATTTTCTTTCTTTATTTCTTACGGGAAATTCATCCGGTCCTTGAGTTTCTTTTTTTTATTTTTTATTTATTAAAAATGAAAGAATTTGTGCAATCAATGATGGCAATTGTTTTAGCTCGACTAATTAGAGCTTTTGGTTGGGAAATTAAATTGGTGAAAGCTAGAAAATTTGAATTGTGTTATTGAATCCGAGAAGTTAAATTATTTAAGTTAAGCGGGCCTTAGTTGATTCGATAATGCTATTCAATTATCTAAGAAGCAGAAAATTTGAAGAATGATGCCGTGGTGACCATGTTATACACCACATTTGAGGTGGACATTAAAGTAATATGATTGGTTCCATGTATGTCAGCATGAGATGGTACCTAAATGTAGTTGCCATACCGGAAATCTACTGTGAGAGTTTGAGTCGTGAGTGGCACCATATTGAAGATAACTAACTTCAGGGCTGGAAAAGAGTGTTATCACATTTGAATTCCATGTTTCACTTAAGAGTTAAGACTATAAATGGGCATGTTGTAATAATTTTTGCAGTTTCTATTTGGAAGAAGTATTTTGCAAAAATTATTTTTAGCTGTTAACTATTTTTATCTTTAATCAAGAGTTGTAGCCTTGGACTTGACAAAAAAAAAAAAAAAAAATTGATGCACCATTGCACATGAAGGTATGCCCTTCGAATTCTAGTTGATAATGGTTATGACACAAATTCCACAAAAATGGTGGTTCCTCCTGACAACAAAAGGGGCTGTTATAGGTTATCCACCTTTCCCTACCCTAACCACATTGTTGTAGTACATATCCTCCAAAATGAAGTGAAAACTTCACCATGAAAATGAATCAAATGCAATCTCTACTATTTGAATCACGACTTTATGTGGACTAACGGGAGAAAAAAAGATCTAAGAGAAATATTCTATGCATAAATATTCTCAACCAACTTAGCATAGTGGGACAATGTGTTATTTTATTACGATATTAATACTGGCATTGACTTACAGGAGATAAGGCAATTATGCTCAAATCTTCTAGATTTGAAGAAAGCTTCAGCTGAGGAAATGCGTAGAAGTGTCTATGCTAACTATACAGCCTTCATACGGTGAGTCTTCTGTAAGGGTAATGTACGAATTATCAGTTTACCCAAAGCATCTGCTCAGAGGCGTTTCATGACATCATGCTGACACATCTTAATGTCATTGGCTTGTGGATTTGCTTTCTAGCACTCATTACAAAGGGTTTAACATTAGCTGCCTGAATTTCTACTTCGGAGTTTGCACAAACCTTTGCCAAAATGTAATTAACTCTAACCGATCTTGTCAGTGCCAAAATGCACTTACAAAGAAATGAGGTGGTTTAACATTATTGTGTAACATTACTTGTTCACATTCTTCATGTTAAGGAAATAAAATCCCAGATTGCTTGGGGAATGGAATGAGTGATCACTTAATATATTGTTAGGACCTCTCTACTTAATAGCTTTACCATTCGGGTTGCATATGAAGTTCTACATCGTATCAAAATGGTGCCCATTGCATCCACATTTTGAAAAATTTACAATCAACACCCCACGATGACAGACCCAACAAAAAGGTTGCACGATGGTAGATCCAAAAAGAGGCTATGCTCGTGATAGACCTCAAAATAGGCTGCACCGTGAGGGGGATGTTAAGGAAATAGAATCCCACATTGCTTGGGAATGGAATGGGTGATCACTTAATCTAATGCTGGGACCTCTCCACCGAATGGCTTAACCTTTTGGGTTGAATATAAAGTTTCTATACTTCACATCCACTTTGCATAGAAATACAGAAATCCCCCGTTTTCTGATTTTTTTTTTCTTTGGTCAAGAGCACGAGATTGTAGATTCGAGATGGCCTTCAAGGTGACCATCCACGCATCTAGGTGACCATCCACGCAAGATGCCTAGGTATTTAAGGTGATCGCATCATTCACTTCTTTCTCAAAACAAGAGGAAAAATGGAAAAAACAAGAAACACAACACAACACATGATATGAAAAATTCCAAAGAAGGCACCTACCAACTCTACATCCCTTATCCGATGCTATGTCTCTCACAATCTCCCCACCCTACTGCTATATGGGATAGCAGAATGTTTTAATTTACTATTATAAAGGCTGCTTTGTGACTTGCGTAGCTGGTTTCCTTTCGTCCAACTTGACTTTTTTCTTAATGTTACGTGCTAAAAATTTAATTAGTTATGCCCAAAGAAAGAAGAGTATGGAAATAATTCCTAAAACATTAATTTATGACCTTCCTCCTAAGTTATGCATCTGATGGTTATTCATCCGAAGGTTATTCAGCTTTGTACTGTGTTTAGAGGATAGTAATAACATTGAAAGAAGCAGTTTAGCAAAATTTTCAGTTTCACTTATGTGTTTGGCAACAGAAGAAATGATACCGTGAAAGAAGAATGGTACAAGATGGTTGGAGGGCAACAAGTCATCCGAAAAGTAAAATAGAAAGGAAAATAATACCTCCAATTACATATCACACACCACCCTCCAATCCATAGAATTTACAAATGCTGGGATCCCCTTAGAATAACGTAACCACAGCCCAAAAAGAAGACAAGCAACAGATTCTTTCCATAAAGAGTCAACATATTTTGTCTAATCCTCAAAAATCCTATCATTATGCTCCAAACATTAAATAGTAGAATGAAAAACACAATTCCATCAGGCTTTCATGTCCTTGTTTAGACTTTTATATCCTATTAGGATTGGTGATGTCCCTCCCTCTGGAATTCCAAAACATAACCCTATGTCTGGATTTAAGTTAAACAAAGAGTTACTGACATGTTTGGGTGTGTATAAACAAGGTGAAGGGGTGGCACACCCTTTATTTGGGATCAAGAGTTTTTTGATTAATAAATTGTATATACTAATGGTAGGGTATAGGGCTTTTTTGTTATCGGTTGCATTCCCTTAATGCCTTGTTTCTAATACAATATGTACTTATAAAATAAAATAAAAAAACCAGATTAAGGTATGCATGGGTACTGTCATCTAGGATTTGATACATGGACTTGCCAAATAAAACAACTATTGAATTACCCGAGTCGTACACTTAAAACATGTAGAAGGCCCATAGGAAGTAAGATTTGTTTCCGATACTCTCTGGTGGACAATTGTTTGTTGTGTATTATTACCATTCCTCATTTGCATTGTTTCCTCTAAGTAAGTAAAGTCTGTTTGGCACTCTTAAGTTCCAAAACAACATTTTACACTTCAAATTAAAATAGAAATGTAAAGATTATATCTTTTATGTTGAGTCGGATTAGGCTGTACTTGGAGGGTTGATGGGTCTGACCGCAAGGTACACACTCGCATCTGGCTTTTTTACCCGAATTCCTGATTTCCTGTAACATGGCCGGAGGGTACAACTATTATAATTGCTCTTCATTTTTATCATTGTAATCATCCACATCTTTATAAAGCTGGCAGAGGGATCTAAAAGCAAAATTGTCATCCTTTCCTTTTGTATATATCTCGGGAAAGCGGCTTCTGTCATGAATCCCCCTTTTCATGAAAGCGGCTTTTGTATATATCTAAAAGCAAAATTTTTCATCCTTTCCTTTTGTATATATCTCGGGAAAGTGGCTTCTGTCATGAATCCCCCTTTTCAACATCTTTTTATGTGGAGAGTTTATGGGACTCCGAATGTCATCGGTTTTCTCTTTATTTTGACCAGTTTTCTTGCATGATGTTAATCCTGCTGTACCTGTGTTTTTCGTTTAGAGAGATGATCTTGTATTGGTATTGATTGGGATCCCATGCAGCTTGGATTTTATACCTTTTCTTTTTTCAACAGCACTTCGAAAGAGATATCAGATTTAGAAGGGGAGCTTTCCTCTATCAGAAATCTGTTATCTACTCAGGCCACTTTAATTCATGCTCTAGCTGAGGGAGTTCAAATTGATTCATTATCCATTAATGTTCCTGATGGTTCTACTGCAAATGCATTATCTACTTATGAAGACAAGGAACCTTCAGACCTCGAGAAACGGTTGAAAGAGTTCCCTGATCTTCTTGATGTTTTGTTAGCTGAGAGGAGGGTGGAGGAAGCTTTGGAAACTTTTGATGAAGGAGAACATGTAGTTTCAGAAGCAAAAGAAAAGAAGACATTAAGTTCAGCTGTACTTTTGTCACTACAGACTGCTATTACTGAGCGCAGGCAAAAATTAGCTGATCAGCTTGCTGAAGCCGCTTGTCAACCTTCTACCCGTGGCAGTGAGCTTCGTGCAGCTATTTTCGCTCTTAAAAAGCTTGGGGATGGCCCCCGTGCCCATAGTTTGCTTCTCAATGCACATTACCAAAGATATCAGTATAACATGCAGAGTCTTCGTCCATCAAGCACCTCATATGGAGGAGCATATACTGCAGCTCTCTCACAGCTAGTGTTCTCTGCAATTTCTCAAGCTGCTAGTGATTCTTTGGCTATATTTGGTAAGGAGCGAGCTTACTCTTCTGAGCTTGTGATGTGGGCTACAAAGCAAACTGAGGCTTTTGCATTTCTTGTGAAAAGACATGCATTAGCTTCTTCTGCCGCCGCCGGGGGTTTAAGGGCTGCAGCAGAGTGTGTGCAAATAGCTTTAGGTCATTGTTCATTACTGGAAGCTCGTGGCTTGGCACTTTGTCCTGTGCTGCTGAAGCTCTTTAGACCAAGTGTTGAACAAGCATTGGATGCTAATTTAAAACGCATTGAAGAGAGTACTGCTGCATTGGCTGCCGCTGATGATTGGGAACTTACATACCCTCCAGCTGTTACGCGTCAATCTGGCAGATCTTCAACTGCATCTCTTGCTTCTGCTGCATTTCAGCACAAACTTTCTAGTAGTGCTCATCGGTTCAATCTGATGGTTCAGGTAAATAATTTAGTTTGTGCTATAGCAATTACTATTTCCCCCCATACTTCTACTACGGGTTTTACCCAGATACGTGATAGTAGATTCTTTTGTTTTCTTTGTTAAAGTTTTGGTGTGTAAAAAACTTGGGCTCTCTATGAGTATTGAAGGACTTTGTGGGCTTTGACTGAAGAGTGCAGAAGGAGAGATGCTGGCCTTCATTTGCCACTGACTAGCTTATTTTGATCCCTACTGCGATCGTTTTAAATATCTCTTTGCAATCTCCTCCAGATCATCTTTTAGATGGAATTGGATTCTGAGCTGTTCTTGTTACTTGCTGTTTAGTTGGTCTTAACTGGCCTCTTTAAGCTTCCACATTTGAATTATATTGACTGCCACTCACCCTTCTTCCACTGGGAACTGGTCTCTTCTTTTGCTTTGAGTGTTTGTGGTCGTTGATATGGTGTCCTTCCTATTTGAGTTTTTGGGACATTTGAGATAATGTGTAATTGATTGCTTTTGTTTTACGAAGGCAAGGTACTTGGATTCTGATGGCATCTTCTTTTATGACTTTCTGGTCTGCGCTTGCTTTCGTAGGATTTCTTTGAGGATGTGGGACCACTTCTTAGTATGCAATTGGGGGGTAAATCTTTGGAGGGCCTGTTCCAGATATTTAGTTCATATGTTAACATGCTCATAAAAGCATTACCTGACTCCATGGAAGAAGAAGCAAACTATGAAGGTTCTGGAAACAAGATTGTTCGAATGGCTGAGACCGAGTCCCAGCAAATTGCATTGCTTGCAAATGCCTCCTTATTAGCAGATGATCTTTTACCACGTGCTGCTATAAAGCTCGCCCCAATTAATCAGACTAATTACAACGATGACCCTCGCAGAAGACCTGCGGATAGGCAAAACCGTCATCCTGAGCAAAGGGAATGGAAGAGACGTCTAGTGAGCTCGGTTGATCGACTGAAGGATAGCTTTTGCAGAAAACATGCTCTAGATCTTATTTTCACCGAGGAGGGTGATAGTCATCTAAGTGCAGACATGTACATAAACATGGATGGAAATGCTGATGATATGGAATGGTTGCCTTCCTCAATATTCCAGGTACTTACAAGTCCTAGATGCTTTTTTATTTTATTTTTTATAATGGCTTTCACTGGCATTTTCTCATCTTTTGGTTCATATACCATGTCTTGCTTGCACAAGTATTCTATTATTTTTGCAATGGATCTCATTAGGATGTTTTATGCACTTTTTGCATTTCAATGTCTTCTTTCTTGCACGTGTCTCCTACCTTCTATTTCTACTGTTTGCGGTTAGACTTGATTAACAGTTTGAGATCTCAGCATCTCTCTGTGGTAATGGTGGATTCTCTTTTTCTGTGTTGGTAGCTGGCTACCTTAAATACCGTACTAGCTGATCCAGAATCTCATGCTCGTCCATGTGAACTTTTATTTTGTCAATTCTCTTCAATTCCTAGAGTCTTGCATTAGAAGACTTGGTACAGGACCGTCTGCAAGAATCTTCAGTAGGTGGACAGAAGACTTGTGAATACAAATTGATTAAGCTTCTTTTTGGACTATGATTCATGCAATATTTATCATTAGCCATTTTCTTCAATATTTAGGTGATTTGAATCAACTTTGTGGCCATTTCTTTTTTTAATGCCAGTCTTTTAATTGAAAGTTCTTACCTTCTCTTATTCCATGTCTCTATCACTATTTAGGACCTTTACGCTAAGCTTAACAGAGTGGCCAGTATAGCATCAGAAATGTTTGTCGGTCGGGAAAGATACGCAACATTGTTATTGATGAGACTTACAGAAACAGTCATCTTATGGCTTTCTGAAGATCAAAGTTTTTGGGATGATATTGAGGAAGGACCAAGGCCGTTAGGTCCCCTCGGTCTTCAGCAGGTTTGGAAAATTGATACTCCTTGATTCACAGGTGCTCTATGTTACATGAATTGTGGATATCAGTTTTTGCTTACCTGTTGATTCTTGTGCAGTTCTATTTGGATATGAAGTTTGTTGTCTGCTTTGCTTCCCAAGGGCGTTACTTATCTAGAAATTTGCACCGAGTTGTCAATGATATCATATCTAAAGCGATGGCAGCATTTTCTGCTACTGGGATGGATCCATACAGGTACATAACCGTTGTTTCGTCTTGGTACCTCTACTTGTGTAGGCTGGTATATTTGGTTTGGTTATGGATGTATATTAACGTTGCATAGCTCTCCTGAGGCTAATGGTGATGCAGGCCAATATTTTAAATAACCTAGAAATATATGAATTTTACTTTTTTATTTTAAAATTAGTATTTTATAAGGAATCTTTCAGTTTTAGCATAAATTGCCTAGAATATTAGGTTTTCTTATTTAGGTTGATTATGTTTCGTTTTTATTGTTTTCTTGCTCTTCAAGATTTAGATTTAGTAGGTTTCCTTTATTTTATTTCTTAGTAAGTATTTTTAGGTTATCATGATAAATAAGCGATGTAAGCCTTAGGACAAAGGACTTGATTGATATTTGAGTGTTTTCATAAGAGAGAGTTTCTCTTCTTTTCCTAGTATTCTACTAATCTGCAGGTTATTAGATTGTAGAAGAGTTGTTCTTTGTTCGTGGAGTGGTTCTGTTCTTGTTCACGTTTCTGCATTGCGTCAAATAGCTAATGATATTGTACTTTGCAGCGTTCTTCCGGAAGATGACTGGTTTACTGATGTTTGCCAAGATGCAATGGAGAGATTGAGTGGAAAACCTAAAGTTGCCAATGGCGATCGGGATCTTAGCAGTCCAACGGCTTCTGTGTCAGCGCATTCAATTTCTTCCAACAGATCTCATGGGAGTTCTTAATGCACAACTCTTTCCCCTTGTGTAAAATAGAGGACATCAACCATCCCTCATGCCCCCCCCCCGCTTCTTTCTATTTTCCATTTTCTCATTTCCTACATGATTCTACCATGCTATTGCTTGGTGTTTGCATTGTCATAAGAATAGGAATTCTTTTTTTAATTTCCGGCTGTGGGATTTTTTTTGATGTAGATTGAGCATCTATCGGTCTTGAATCCAAATTGGTTATATTCTTTGACTACTCCCATTCCAGGAGTGTTTGAGTTTGTGCAGTATTGATTACATCCATTTGATCTTTACTCCCGAATCCAAGTTTGTTCTCTTCATCCATCATCGGCTTATGCAGTGTTGTCAATACACATGAGAAGCATGTAAAGGTAAGTCTTGCAGTTTGTTCTTTTGATGTTTTTCCTATTCTTTGTCCAATGTCAAACTTAAGATGATGTTTTGTCAGCTCTCTCAAAAGAATTTGTAGGAACAGTTCTACATGAAGGGAATATAAGCTAAAAGGTGTTGCATCATATCATAAAAATAGAGGGGTGATTCAACAACAGGGTAGGGCATGAAAACTGGACACCTACTGTCTAGACATTTTGCTTGATTTGTACAAGAATAGAAATTAGGATGGTTGAGTTTCTAGCAATGCATATTGTTGCATATGATCATCTTTCTTCATTAATTTCTACAATTTCTGCGGTTTCATGGATTGGCGTACTGGTTTGTGTTGCAAACCGGTCATCGGGCGAGAAAATCTGTTCAGCATGCTGAGAATCGCTAGCTGCTGGAATTTGTGGACAATCAGCAGTTGCTGCTGCAGGCATTGCCATGCTTTCGCCAGTTGGGGTTTTCCTCTTGGATGCATCAGATAAATTGTCTTTTTTCTCATCGAAAGTTTTAGCCATTGCAACAAGCTTTTGGTGGATTGACAAGTCATTAGAGGTTAAAATGTCCCAGTTGTCGTATAGGAAGAGAGACAGGAATAAGATGATAGCAGAAAGGGAAGCTACAGCAGCAACTAGGAAAAGACCTTTAAAATTATCAAGGCCGAGGCTGTCGGAGGTGAACGTGGAGCCATCTTGCTCTGCACAAGTAGATCCTTCCCCCAACCATTCTTCTTCGATTCTAGTCATTACATCTTCCTCTGTTACATTTAAGATTGCTCTGGAAACGTCAGCTACTATGGGAGATCCCTTTGGGAATGCCTGCAAGTAAGGATCCCACATAAATGTTTAAGAGGATGTAGAATGGTGGCCTGGGAATATAAAAATTGCACGGATAGCGCTACTCAAATCGCACTTCTAATCAAATCTTATGCTTTCATTTAGTAATAATATGGGGACTGCTTTGATTCTTTTCTTGAATTATTTTCAAAGCACGGCAGGGTATATTTCATGCTGGTGCTGCCCTAGACAACACACACACGAGCGCGCGCACACACGCACGCACATAGAGAGAGAGAGAGAGAGAGAGAGAGAGAGAGAGAGGGACTCACAAATCCAAAGCCTGCGGTCCTGTAGATAGGTCCTACCATTGTGTACTTAGCACAATATGTCGGATTGGAAAGGAAGAGCCTTATGTAAGGAATTTCATCAATAATTGCAGCAACTCCTCCATTCTTACTTCCAGATGAAAGGGCTTTGTCGTACTCTTCAAACGTACTATAATTCTTGATTTTTGAGGCATCAAATCCCCTATTCTTCAGTATCCCCTCAACAAAAGAAGCCCACTGGTAGCCGACATACTCCTTATTCCGTATAAGGTCTCTTATATCTGTGACAGAAGGCTTTAGCTTTTGCACAGTTAACATTGATGTTAAGCTAGCTGTATAGCTTGATGTGAGTACAAGCACCACGAAAACCCACACGATTATAACAAATCTAGATAAGTGGCTGATCAACTTCTCCTCTGTGAACAAACAAAAAACCAAGTTCCTCTTTGTGTGAGAAAAATTTGACAAGTACTATAATGATGTTTGCAGTGCTATTCAATTATGCGTTAAGCACGTTAAATTAGAATAAGTATGTTGTTTTCATCAAATTTTGAGATGATTAAGACTTAGAGAAAACAACTCAAAAGAGAGGAAAATATGAAACTAAATATTGTGCCAACTTTTAAATAACAACATCAATCACAAATATTTGTTACGGTTAATTAAAACGGTGACACTAGTATAAACCAAGGGGTTGGTAAAGTGGTATTGCCTTAGAACTTAGGGAATTGTTTCCACCTAAGGTATCAAGTTCAATTCCACTTGCTAGCAAACTCGTGAGTCCACTGGGGGCTATGCTTGGGTGCGTTGGAAGAATGCTTTCCTAAAGATAGTATTTGCCCCCACCATATGGTCTGCACTGGGTTAACAACAAATCTGCCTTGAATTTTAGGGGGGGAGAGAGAGAGAGAGAGAGAGAGAGCAATTCACTAAGGCATTGTTTTGGTGCATATATAGACCCATTAGCACCTCTTTGTGAAAAATTGTCTTTAGTAGACACGCATTAGGAATAAACACGTCTTTTGTGGACTTTAATGTGGAAGTCTCATGTCTTTTAAAGACCAATTAATTAAGAAACACCATGCCTGTTTGTATGCACTCTCTTGTGAAGAATCATGCGCTAATTTAATTAAGAAGAGTCATGCCTCTTGGAAACACCGTGTTTCACATCCCTTCTTAATAAACACACCCTTTCAAAATAAACACATTCCTAACAAATGGGTATTATAACCATTCACAAAAAGTCACATCTCATGTGTAAATGTACCACAACCTTTTACACAAATCTCCCTCAATACATATTCAAAAATACAAACAAAAAATCATTTATTATTTTGAAAATTCCCAACAGATAGGAGTACAACTCTACATGTGCATGTGTCAGGAATCGGATGATGTGGTCTTGTAATTTTCAATCATCAACTGCAAAAAAGGCAGCTGAATTTAGCCTTATCAACTGCAAACCAGGTTACGTATCCACACTCCACATAAACGAATTACACTTGGGGCCACTTCGGTGTTAGGAGACCAAAAATTTCATATCATGGCTGTTTGTGTATCTTAATATAGAGGGAGTTGGTGATAATGGACTTACTTTGGGCAAAAACAAGTGTGGAGAAGGAGAACCAGAATATCATTCCAACTTGCTCGCCAAGTGGGCCTCGAATTCTTTGGTTTACGCGATGCTCAACAAGCCAAACCACGAATCCAATGAAGATGAAGAAAAACACTGTCGTTAACCACAGGTCCTTTTTTAGGGGTTTCATGAAAATCCATGCATTCTTCCTGTCATCATCCTCGAATGGAACGATCATTGCCACACCAGACTCTGTGTATGGCAATGTAAAATCAACAAACCTTGATCTGTTCGCTACAATGGTTACATCACCCACAACAGCTTCATAGTTCTGGAGATGGACACAAAGCTTTAGATACTTACTTAACAAAGAGAGAGAATTAATAAATAAATAAAACATCCTCAAATTCAAGTTGGAAATTCGATTACACCAAGAAAGATCTGATAGACAAGATCATTGTAACTTCCAGCGCTCTCGCCATCAGGAGTTTCGAAGGGAATAAACTCGTACGGGAAAGCATATGGCAATAACTCGATAACTTCTTTGAACACATCGATGCAGAAACCAGTGGCAATCACAGCATTAGTTTGAGGATCCCTTTCCACTGAGATAAATTCACGAAAGG
The DNA here is from genome assembly GCA_022606695.1 of Vaccinium macrocarpon. NCBI lineage: Eukaryota > Viridiplantae > Streptophyta > Magnoliopsida > Ericales > Ericaceae > Vaccinium > Vaccinium macrocarpon. Next base: position 36,130,460 of record CM040174.1, on the reverse strand, counting down.
CGCCAGCTTTGATCGGAACCCCAACCCTCAACTTCTTTTCACCTGTTGGCATCTCCCAACCTTTAGGCACAATATTTGATTCACCAGGCCATATGATAGCTCCAAGATCTTCTTTGTTGGTCGTGTAATTCTTACCACTAGGCACTATTAGATTTTTTGATATGCCATGTTCTCGAGTCCAGAATCCAATTCCCCTATCCCCTCTTCCAATTACATTGACTATTTGAAAGGCTGATGGTTGTAACTGTCCGTTAACTAGATGGAAGTCACCACTCAAGCCTTTGAATTCAATTTTCTGGATTGATTGAAGGAGCCTTGGTCCCATTTCTGAGGTTCCGATTGCTGCTAAATCTGTCAAGTTCTCTGTAGCAACTGGTTTCTTGAACTTTGATACACTAATACCGGATCTCTCTACAGCCATTGCTAACGCTGTGACACTATCATATGCCCATAGCCCAAATACATTCATTTCAACTCTATCCGTGTCGGGATTCTCTTGATGAAATCTCTTTCTCCATCTCACTGTGAAGTTCTCAAGCTTTCTGGATTTCGGAACATGAGGTTTCACACCTATTACCCCTTGCATAGAATTTATAACTGCAGGATCCATAGAATCCAAGAGAGCTGTAAGCCCATCCGTAATAATCCAGGCATATCCCTCGTTCATCATTCCAACTTGTTTCACTTTGGTAAAAAAGCAGGAAGCGAGAGATGGTAACATATGCAACACGAAAACCCTGGTTTGCATTGTCATGAGCTTGTAGAGTTCTTCAAGGATGTGATCATCTGAGGCTGAAAGAGAAAAAACACTTTGATGCCTGACTTGAGTACTGATCCGTTGGAAAGAATCAGTTAAATAAGGCACTATGCCCCTCCCATACTCGGTGTCTTCATATATTAATACTACCTCCCTCCAACCAAAGGCCTTAATTATAGCGGTAAGGGATTTAACCTGGGAAGATCCACTCTGTGCCCCTCGAATGAAGTATTGGTTGTCCGTGGGTGACAGAGAAGGACTCGTCGCTTGTGAAATTACAGGAACTTGTGTTTTGCTCCCAATGTCAATAACAAATTCTGCTTGTGAGGATCTTTGTGGACCTAGTATAGCCTGTACTTGGACATTTTTCAACAAGTCTATGGCTGCAAAGAGAAGTTTAGTAAAAATGAGATCCTTATACAATTAAACTTGAATTGGCTGTGCAGTGAAATCCTGTAAAACATATCAACCAGGTAGCATATCATGGCATAGATAACCAACGACTACACAACAACAACAAAACCCATTAAGTCCCCAATAATTGGGGGTATGGGCGGAGGATGGATAGGAGACAGACCTAACCTTTGGCAATAAATGCACAAAGTGGCTGCTCCCAGAATACCATTGAAACAGATGGATTGGAGGCAGACCTAACCTTTGGCAATGAATGCACAAAGTGGCTGCTCATAGAATACCACTGAAACAGTGATCCCCCTATACCGTCGCGTTTGCTGAAGAATCATGCCCTCAAATCAAAGCCAAAAGGCATCAGAAAGGGCAGACCCAAAAATTATTTTGATTTATGTGCACATTACCAACGACTAGCAGAAAGAAAAAGGAAAATAGTTTTTGAACCATGTTATTTCCATGATCAAAGTGGAAAGGAAGCATGAGCACCTGTACGAGAAAGAGAAACCCGAATTAACAATACATTATCCTTATTTAGATTGTTTTCCCCAACTGTGTAAAAGCCGATGAATATGAGCTAAGGTGTATGAAGAAAAGAGTGAACATTGAAGGTAAATAGTCACGCCTAATGGAGCATAAAACGGAACAATTAACAAAATAGCCAACCACAGTACGTACGTATTCACAACTTTCAGGCCAGTGGAGAGTTGATACATCTAATTACTAAATAGTTTGCCCATTCTTCCTTATCAACGGTTAGATCTTTATTAATCTAGAATCCTCAAGGCAAGAGGGTTGAAGGGTCGTTTGGCTTTGCGCTATTGGTTTGCAGCGTTTTCTTGAACAACTGGTTTGCTTTCTCAAACGGTAAGCTCTAATAGAACTCATCAGTAGGATGGGGAAAATGATTCAAGATCGATGAAATGTAGTACTATATAAAACCTTTGCTCAAAGTCTGTCACAAAAAGTTGACAATTAGTTGAGGGAACTATGAAATATTGCAGCCACGGAATCGAACAACAAATGAAAGCCTGAGATAATCCACCAAATATTATACTGTTTGATTGTTTTTTCGATCCCCTCGAGCATTTCAAAGTTTGAAGTACACATGAATGAACATAGATCACATACAGCGCCCCAATTGCTGTCAGTGGTGTAGCCATAAATCTTTTATAAGTGTGGACACAAAATTTAGCACCTGCTTTTTTTTTTTTTTTAGTTTTTATAAAAAATCCATAATATTCTATTTTGTTTTAAGAATCTAAAACACATAATTAATTTTGGTATACGATTTCTTCAAGATCCTTATTTTTAAAAAGGTGTTTTATTTCCGCATTATCTTAAAGTAGCTATGGTAAACAAAAAAAAAAAAAAAATCAAAATATTCATATGGTTCAAACATATTTACATTTTTCCTAATCATTTTCACGTGTAAAATAATTAAATCTTCGTTTACAAGTTGTTGATAATCAGGGCCGGCTCTGACGTTTGGGTTGCCCAAGCCCGCTCTAATCTTGGTTGCCCCCTTACGATCAAGAAAAATAAAAAGAAAAGAAGAAGGTTACATTGTATATTTTTAGCTTGAACAAGATAAAACAAATCACAATTAAAATGTAACCGACTTTATGATGAGCATAATCCGATTAAAAAAAACTTCTTATTGCATTTCTTAAAGGAGATTGTTCAGTTGAGTCATTATACTAACTTATCCAATAACTCATTTTCCATTGAGAATTTTTCCTATTACAAAAAAGTAAGTTTTTATCAATTTCATAAACTTCTCTCCATTGAAGCAACTACAACTTGCATTGCTAAAATCATAATATTGGGTCTTCTACATCTTGAAGAGTTCTTTTTTTTTTTTAAAAAAAAATAGAATACAAAAATTAAAACTAAAACGATAAATGGATAAATGTAAAACGATTGTAGGAGTTTGTTTTGAAGTAAATAAGAAAGTTTGCTTCATATTTTAAATATAATCTGTGAAAAAAATAATAAACCGTTCTAGCTCGCTCATTTTTTGGAATTTCCATCCTTCGGAGTTTCTTTAATTTGGGAAAATAGTAGTAAAGTGAGAAAAGAGAAAATAACGCTTTTACATTATTGTTGTGTTCGTTAAATGCAACATTTCTAACAAAATAATTGGGTCGTATGGTTTCATAAAATTGTAGATTGAGAGGAGAAAAAAAAAAGGAGTCATAAATAATAATAATAATAATAATAATAATAATAATAATAATAATAATAATAATAATAATAATAATAATAATAATAATAATAATAATAATAATAATAATAATAATAAGAAGAAGAAGAAGAAGAAGAAGAAGAAAGAAACGGAGGAAGGCCTAAAAAGGCCAAACTAAGAAAAAGGCAATGCGAGACACGGGGTGGTTGCTGTGCACCATCCGAGCCTTTGCATGGATGGACGGCTCAGATTTCACCTCAGCACCTTTGCATCTGAACCATTCGTTGCCTTGTGTGCAAGATGAAATTTGAGCCGGTCCATCCGAAGCAAACGGATGGCTTTCGGATGGTGCACATCGACTACTATCGCGGTGGACAACAAACCCACCCCAAATCCAAAGAATCTTGCGGGGGATGCGGAAAGTAGGGAGCATCCTTTTGCCAAGAAGGCGGGGCAATGACTTGTTTCAATTTTGGAAACTTTAAAATATTTATACATAACCTGGGTTTTTTTTTTTCCCAGCACGGGGGTTGCCCAAGCCCGAAGGCTTACTGGGCTTACCCCTGGGCCGACCCTGTTGATAATAAATACAAGAAGAGTAAGTAAGAGAGAACGAAAATTGTGAAAAGAGCCCGATTTCACTTATACAATTTCTTCAAGATCCTTATTTTTAAAAAGGTGTTTTATTTCCGCATTATCTTAAAGTAGCTATGGAAAAAAAAAATCAAAATATTCATATGGTTCAAACAAATTTACATTTTTCCTAATCATTTTCACGTGTAAAATAATTAAATCTTTGTTTACAAGTTGTTGATAATAAATACAAGAGGAGTAAGTAAGAGAGAAAGAAGGGAAAATGTGAAAAGAGCCCGATTTCACTTATATTTTGAGACGAGATAGTAACTATGATTGCGTAAGCCCCTGATAGTTTGGATGTTAAAGTTGTGTAAATCAAGGCTTGGTCATATGTAGTAGTAATCTACTTAGACTTTGTACAAAAATTTAAAGGAGCTTATATGTTTAAAAACTTGAAGGAGCTTAATTACTACTCCCTCCGTCCCAGTTTAAATGTCTCCTATGGTAGACCGGACAAGTTTGACCTTAAAAAATAAAATGCTTTCGGAATTACTTTTTTTAATTTTTTTTTGCACTGTTCAAAAGATCTCAACGAGTACTTTTGAATAGTGTAAAAAAATTTGAAAAAAAAATCTAGAAATATGTCTTCTTTTTAAGTTAAAATGACACGACTTTACGTAAGGGACATTTAAAATGGGACAAAGGGTGTATATATTTTGGAACTTTCCTTTAGTTTCACTCGAGTTGAACACCTGCCAAACTCTTGTAGCTTATCAAGCTCAAGCTCACATACCATGTATTCTATTTTAAGCCATTCCCTAAAATATATTCGAACTTGACTTTCCTAACATGATTACAAAAAAAGTAGGTTTTTCCAAAGACAACTCTAGGTTGAGTAGCTCCGTTCATTTTATAACTTTTCACAACACATTCTACTATAAGGGTTCTCACTAAATTAAGTAAGCATGAACAAATTTAAGGTCCTAATTTGGTTTTGACATCATTTTTTGAACTGTACTACGTTGGTTCAATCCCACTCCATTCTATTCTTTCATACCAAGCACGGCCTAAACTCTTTTTCGGATGGGATTAATCTCTTAAAAACTTAGAATCTCCATAAATTTTAGAGCATACTGCATACATACAGTGCTGGCAATAAATGTTATTCATTGACGTAGTAATATGGTGCTATTTTTGGTGCTATGATAAGGTTTTAGTTAACATGTGCCCCATAGGCATATGATAATTAAGGATTACATTAAATCCTTATCATGTTTGCATGAGAAATCAAAATTTGAAACACTAGCCATAAACTCTTTTACCATACGTTTTGCATGGAAAAATCTAAATATATCAACTACTTTTACTACTTTTTATAGAAGTGGATTTAATTAGGCTCATTTAATAAACATTATCATGTGTCTTAGGGGCACATAATTAAGAAAAACCTTACAAAATTACTGGGAAACAAATTGCGACAAAAAAAAGGGAAATCATTATTTATGACATAAAAGAATGTTTAAGACTTCAGAAGTACATTAATAGATCGAAGCTGTTTGTGCTAATGAACTTACCAGCATCTGCTGTCTCCACAACATCACCCTTGGAATCCCTCTTGTGAAGTACAATCCTTCTTGTGCTATGATTTTGATTTAGTGTATAGAAATCTTCAAGAGCCATAGATATGCAAGTGTGGGTAACCTTTCCAACAATACTATCAGCATCAAGAATCACCCCAACATCAACTGCCTCTATTAACCCACTACCATTTTGGCCGGATATTGGCACACCATGTAAAAAGCTCACAATGAAGAGTAGTGGTGGCAACACAAGCAGGTGGGAAAAGTATTTTCCACGCCTCTGCATGCCGAGAGAGAGAGAGAGAGAGAGAGAGAGAGAGAGAGAGAGAGAGAGAGAGAGAGAGAGAGAGAGAGAGAGAGAGAGAGAGAGATTGCAAAATACCAAGCTTTTGCTTGTGTCAAACCTTTTTGGAGAGAGGAATGATTGGTTATTTGATCTCTCCGTTTATTCTACGCTCTATATATAGTGAGATGCATATCATGATAATTAAAATATTCATTTCACATTTGGTGGACTAGTCAAGCTACACCACGAAAAAAGAAAAAAGAAAAAGAAAGAGTCAAGCTACATCAAATATATGAGTCTTCTCTCCATAGATTTGCAATAAGGGGGAGGTTCTGCTCACAACATTTGACATAACTTTTAACATAAAGTAATCGAGCTAGCCCCACGGCAACAGGGCGGGCCCTGAGCTGATGCGTGCAAGGCGGCCAACTTAGGCCCTCGGATTTTGGCCCAGAATTAGGGCTTCGAATAGGTATACTTAGGTACATGATATATATTTCATCTATCACATATCTAATCAATGAGCTAACTAGCCTAGTGAAAAAAGTTTAGTTTCTCTGTCCAATATGTACATGGTTCAATTCCGAACCTCTCTTTTCTCCATAACAATATTTTTTTCCCTCTCACAAACTCACACTTTCAAAGGGATTTTTTTTATTGGTGCAAAAAATAATATGACCAAAAACTAGTTTTATTTGAAACAACGGAATGAATCATGGGAAAGAAAAAAAAACCCGAAATATAACACCAAGTAACTATCATTTTGAGATGATTTTTATTTTTATTTTTAAAAATAAAACATCGGGCCCAAATTACAAGTTCGTCTTAGACCCCGAGAACCTCAGGAGCGGCCCCTGACGACAATAATCGATAAGGGCTGATCGCTTGCATGCATGGTTGAACACTACATACGGAGGTCAAACATTTCAAATCTTGGGTCACTGAGAGGATTTGCGTAGTCGTTAATTCACTTTAGGATCCAGAACTTAGCCGCGCAAAGTTAATTTTAACTGTGGTTAATTGTAACTATTTTGAACATTGTGTCCATTTTCACTACAACAATGATAAGAAACGTGAGATTGCATGGAGGTCAAACATTCTTAATCTGAGGGACACTAGAAGATTGTCTAATCATTAATTAATTTCATGGTTCAAAATGGTACGAGAAATGCGCAAGTTGGCATGGAAATCCAATTACATAAAAAAGGACAGTGGTAAAAAACGTGAAAAAACGTAGGTACTACATTCAGACCACCATAGCATAGCATTCTTTGTCAGCCGATTTTAGCTATACAATTTACAAACACGAAATCTACAGGAATATTGCACACCCTAATTTCACTTTTACCTCACGTTTCCTGATTAAGCTTGATTTCTTAATTTAGACCAAGTCTGATAGTATTTGATAAAGAGCAAATCATAGTGCGTGCCACATAATTAATGTTTCTTCTCAATCCTGTGATTTTGCCACAATCACCAATGGCCCTTAATTATTCCACGTAAGACATTTGTTTAAAACTGCTCTCCCTTGTAATGTTGATATTCTTGGGCATACTATTTTATGAACTTATGCCTTATATGTCACATCTCTCATTAAATGGACAAGATAACAATAATAACTTATCTTGCATTGGTGATCGGATTAGTCCAAACGTTGCTAAGATCCTCTATTCCAATTCCAAAACATTGAAGTTTATAGAGGCTTGGCCAAAGTACATTAACAAATTTCTTTAATTATAAAGTATAACGTACTAGTGCGTAAATTAATTGTCAAATTTGGAAAATTGGAGAGGAAAGGAAGTTACCCACAAAGAGGATATTCAAAACTGAAATGGAAGAGAATATTCTGTTGATGAGTTAGTAGTTAGTACAGCTTGACATTAGAAATTAAGAAGAGATATTTGGTGGCCATTTGGCGAGTTAAATAACAAGTTCCTCAGTAGGATCGAGTTCTCTCATTCCCTTCTTCTCCATGTAATAAATAAAGAATGACGAATGAAAAAAAAAAATCTCCAAGAGGTTCAATTAATTATGGTATATTATGCCATATTGTTATCGGATGTCCCCGAAGGGACAGGTTTCGAGAGAACTCTATAATATTATTGGGATTTGGGAGTCAGACATTGGACGTGCAAATAAGAGAAACTACTAGGTAATAATCCCAGTTGACATTGGACTAACAAGAGAAGCTAAAAGGAAATACTCATCCCTAGGGGAACTTTATGAGGCCTTCCTTCTTCTTCTTTTTTCTAAACCACAAAAAATTTTATATTTGGGGCCACAAAAATCTTAAATGGTGTACCAATATTTCTGAAAATAAAACGAACCACAAAAAATCATAAAAGAAGCCATAGAAATTAGTAAAATGATCCAAAAAAATTCATAAAGGGTTGGCATATATTGAATACATTTCCCCACTTTTGTCACAAACTTTAAGAGGATGGTGTATTTTTTTTTTTTTTTGTGGGTGTGTTTTACTAACAAAAAACCCCCTAAAATATGATGTCTTTTCCTAACGAATGCATGGCGTGGAGCATTGCTCCAAGAGTACTCAATGATCTCTCTGTTAAGGAAATAGAGTCCCACACTACTTAGGAGTGAGATGAGTGATCATTTAATATATGCTGAAAACTCTCCACTCATTGGCAATTAATTTTGAGATGGATATAAAGTTTTCACATGGTATCAGAGTGGGGCTCATTCCATTTCACATTTAAAAAAAAAATTCACAATTCACCCCCCACGATGATAGATCAGTAGAAAGGCTACACGATGATAGGACCCAAAAAATGGCCATACGTGACAGACCTCAAATGCGTCAGCATGTGAGGGGGGATGCTAAGGAATTAGTGTCCTACATTGCTTAGGAGTGGAAAGAGTGATCACTTAATATATGCTGAGATCTCACCACTCATTACCAATTGGTTAATGAATATAATTATAAAGTTTCTACACTCCTGAGATTTTGGGCTCCCTTTGAGCTAACTTTTGTAATACTACCTCTGTCCCAATTTTATGGTTCCTCGTTCTATCCTAACCGGATAAAAAAATGATTATATCGATCTTTCAATCGGTAATACATTTTATATGCAATATGGATCTTGTTTGATAGATCTTGATTTAATCTAATAAATAAAGTGTTCAAAATCACCTAAAATATTATAGATTATAAGATATAACACTTTGAAAAGTAGCACGAACTCCCATAAAGGACTATAAAATTGGGACGGAGGGAGTATCTCTTTGCATGCTGCCCTCCGGTACGCAGCACCAGCCCGAGGCCGTCATCGTACCGGACAATGTCCGAAGAATGGTTGACAATCTGAGAAGGATGGTTGACTTAACCTCGTCCCCCCAAAAAGCAAATGTGATCTCGGTTTGTAAATTTCAGAGATCTTAAAAAGTAAAATATACTCCTAATACTATTCCTCTTGGGAAAAGAAATGGCTGACCCCGGAAGCCCGGAACAAGAAGACAACTTTTTTGTGAATCTTTAGACGAACACTAAAAGAGAGATTATGCTAATTGACTAGTAATTAAGATTGATCACTCATGGTCTTCTTGGCCTTTCATTCTTCAAACAGACCGAAACAAGCAAAATGGTTGACTTTTAATCTATATTTTCTCAAGTATTTTAAATCACCAATAACTGAAATGGCGTATGATTGGACCCATGCACGTTGGAATCTGAAAGTTTCAGGAATTTTTAAATTGATTAGTTAATTATTGGTGATCCAAGAATATACTTAGACCAGTTCATCTCGACACACAGGGTCATTTTTTATTTTTTAATCCCTATATGGTAGGGGAAAATAAAAGGGGAGGTGGCACGTGTCACACCCCATTCCACTCTCGTTCCATTTTGTTTTTACAAACCAAAAAGTAAGACACCCTTGTTTTAGATCTTTCATGAACAAAGCTTTCGCATAAACCCGTTTCGATCTCGTTCGGCAATATCAGACGATGGCTGGAGGATGGCAACTTTGACATGTGGTGGGACTTCAACATGCTTCGATTCCAAATTGTAGTGTATGAAAATGACATTGGTTAGAATGATACAAATAATTAAATTTATAACGTGGATAAGTTGGTTGTCCAGGCTCATCTGCCCCTTAATCCGACCTTGGTACTAAGCGGAGCCATATGGATCTTCAATTAGATCTTTAATTCGGTGGATAGAAATTGAAAATTTATGCTTGAAAGTACTTTAGTTTTTGGTTCTAAAACTGCATGTACGTCTTCTCTTAGGGAACACTTATTTTGGGACATAGAGAGTAATGCTTTGTACAAATATTGTAAAAATTACAATTTAAAGAATAGTTGGTCAGATCAAGGAAAATTAATATCTTAATATCTTCCATTTGAATATCATAAGAGAGTTCGAGCAAATGATGTTTCGCATAAAATTACCCCATACTCATATATTGTCTAAGGTGCAACGCCAATACTCTGGATGCTGAATGAAAGAAGCATGGTAATGTGCACATAAATCAAAATGATTCTTGAGTCTGCCCTCTCTGATGCCTTTTGGCTTTGATTTGATGGCATGATTCCGCAGCGAACTCGACGGTATAACTACATTGTGTGAATAACTACCACTGTTTCAGTGGTATTCTGTGAATAACTACATTGTGCATTTATTGCCAAAGGTTAGGTTTTTCTCAAATCCATCTGTTTCAGTGGTATTCTGGGAGCAACCACTTTGTGCATTTATTGCCAAATGTTAGGTCTGTCTCCTATCCATCCCCCGCCCATATCCCTAATTATTGGGGACTGAATGAGTTATGTTATTGTTGTTGTACTCATATATTGTCTAATCAAATGATCGAACTCAAGTAGGAGTAGTACTTTATCAAATGAGTATGAGGTGTCTTAAGTTCACTCTTTGCCTTCTTTTTCTTTAATTTGTTTCATGCTTTTTTCTGTTGAGCGCAAGCTTCTTCTGGCCATTAATTGCTAACAATGATAGGAGTGGGATTGTAGTGCTCACTACAGAGTGTGTAGTAAGCATCTCAATCGTTCATTTTGATAATCAATGGTTCAGATATGTTTTTATACTTTTATTGATAATAGTACCCTTTAACCGGTAAAAATGCTTAGCGAATCTGAACCATCGATTGCGAAGATCAACGGTCTCTATTTTTTATTACACCCTGTAGTGAGAAATGCTCACTATAGGCCCCCATTCAACAATTGTTGGCTTAGATTCTTTAATTGATTAAAGGAGAAATTGAGAAACAAACAGGGAATTGATTCTGGGACTCCCTTTTTTAATTCAGGCATTTCAATATTTAATGAAGTTACAAAACTATCCTTTTTAAGATATAAAAATTATTGGAGGCATTTCACCCCCAAATTATCTCCTCATTTACTAAGGCATTCCAAACGGAAAAATGAACCAGAACCAAAACCAAACATAAATATTAACATTACGCTCTAAAAATTAATTAACATTAACATTACGTTCCAAAAATTAAACATCCACAACATAAACATTAGGTTCCAAATTAACATTAAACATGCATCTATGTGCAATTGCTTCTCGCTACTTGGCGCAAAAAAAAAAAAAAATTGCTAGAATTCTCCAAAATAAATAGCAAACAATTGAAAATGTTGATGCTGCAAAATCTTCATAATGGCTGCCACACAAGATCTTTATTATATTTTCGTACTCATTATTTACCATTTCTCTCTCAAAATCTTCATAACGGCCGCAAATCTACATTTTAAAACTCATAGTGAGATAAACAAAGCACATCACCAAAGAGAACTCTTGAAAGGAAAAGTAACAGAACTCTCAAGAGACTTTGCATGGACAAAAGGATGAGTCTACAATTATAGGCCGAAGACCACTTGTCCATGTTGTTGTGGTGCAAAACATGGAGTCAATAACATAAATACTCTACAAAGGAAACATTACATATGGAAGTGGGCAATTTAGTGACGTACAAAAAAAAAAGTGTTGAGCAACTATTTGCTTTTTTCTTATAAAAAAAAAATTGCTTTTTTAGAGAGTCTGAAGAGAAGGAGAAGAGTAAAGGTTTTTTTTGGAGTTCCTGGAGTAAATTATGGAACTTGCAAAAGGATAATTTTGAAAAACTATTGTAGCTTGGAGCTCCTGCATCAAAATTGGGAGTGCGAATATCAATTTCCTTGATTTTTCATAGACTTGCTTTGGGGAGAATATGCTAAAATTGGAAACTTGGGAAGCAATTCACGAGATTTTTTTTATTCATTCATGTCTAGAGACTTCTTTACAAGCATTTGTACTAGCCACATTGGACTTGGGCCTAATCTAGAACTTTACATGGGAAATTCCAAGCTGCCTCCACTTTTTGTGGGGGCTTCTGTCCAATTCTTATTTTTTCTTTCACTCCTCCCAAGGTGTTGTGCGTGCACGTGGAAGTCTCTCTCTTTTTCAATTGCCTAGTTCTCTCTCTCTCTCTCTCTCTAATTAATTTCAACTATCCACTCACTCTCTCTCTCTATCACGCCTCCCCTCTCTTTCTACTGCCAACATACTCTCTCTCCTCCCTCTCTCTACTAGCCAACATACTCTCTCTCTCTCCACTTTCTTTTTTGAACTTTAAATATTTACATCTTTTAATTTATATATCCAATTTTGAATTTTTTTCGAACCTACTTGGCGACATCTATAAAACAAGATCCACATTAGATATGAAATTATGCACAAAAAAAAGATTTCTTAGAGTGTGAATTGTGTAGAAATGTGTGAATTCTGCATTTGAGGGGTGTGAATTCTTTCAATTTGGAGTGTGTGAATTGTTTAGAAGGGTAGTGAGTTCTTTCATTTTGGAATGTGTGAATTCTTCATTTTAAGGGGTGTGAATTATTTTATTTTGGGTGTGAATTGTGTACTTTAGGGGCTAAGTTGTAATGTGCGAATTTTGCATTTTGAGGGATGTAAATTCTTTTATTTTGGGTTGCATTGTGTATTTTAAAGAGTCAGTTGTGATGCGTGAATTCTGTATTTGAGAGGTGTGAATTATTCTATTTGGAGTGTGTGAATTCTGCATTTGAGGGGTGTGATTTTTGTGTGTGTGTGTGAATTATGTATTTTGGACAGTGAGTTGTGATGTGTGAATTCTTTTATTTTGGAGGGTGTGAATTGCTTAAAATGGTTGAGAATTCTTAATTAATGTGTATAAAATAACTTTTTTTTGACATGTATACAATTTTATATTCAAAATGGATCTTGTTCCAAAGATCTCATTGAGTAGATTTCAAATATATATATATATATACATATTTCAAAATTTTTTGATATGCACAATAAAATTTATAATTGTTTAAAGTTTTAAAAAATAAATGTGCATCACAAACGTTATTTTGGGTTTGAAGTACTTGCATGAAGTAATGCTTTTGTCTAAAGAGGTTTGAGGTTTGAAGTACTAACATATACATATACAATAGTAGAGGAAAAAAAAAGCATTGTCAAATCATGAGAGGAGAGAGAAGAAACCCTATTAGACGGTGGAGTTAAGAGAAAAGAGAGTTCAGACCTTTTTGTTATCTCTCTCTACCTTTTTGTCATGATGTTTTCCACAGGCGTGTACAGAGGACTTTGAAAGGGAGAAAAAAAAGAGAGAAAGAGAGAGTAATGGTGATGCATGACAATGGAGAGAGAATTTTGATGCGTGCGTGTGTGAAAAGGGCTTCAATGAATATAGGTTGACACACGGTTGGTTTGGACGGGAGAAGACCCACAAAAGTGGGCCGGCTAGTTAAATCCCCAACTTTATATACAAGGACCCAACTAAACAAAACACTAAAATAAAATGGCCCAATACAAACATAACATGGCCTATTTACATACTTAGCCCAAATACAAAATAACAACATGATATTAACGACCCAATTGGATGTAGGATGAGTTTCGAGGTATAAAATTGTAGGGGATAAGATAGTAGATGGTTTTATTTATGGAGGGTGGATGCCCATTAATGTGACATTTATGAAAGGTGGGTTAAATAATAATTGGTTTGGAAGATTTTGGTGGATAAAATAGTACTTCGTTTGTTTTATAGTTCAAATGGGGGGTGAGGATAAATAAGAGGGTTTGTGGTGGATTGGGGGTACTAGAAAGACTTCGTCCGGGGTACTAATGAATAACTGCCCTTGAATTGTTATTAATTAATACCCCTGGGCCTCACTATTTAGTCCCAACTGTGACTTGGGATGATTTAATAGCCCTGTGGCTTTGCTTGCCAAACCATGCCAAAAAAGTCCTACCAACTACTCATGACTCATCCCCCTTATTACCTAACCTGATACCCCTCCCATATCATCCACCTTAACACTCCCCCTTAATGACTTGTTGTGTGGCACCCAACATTTAAGTATTGAAACTTATCCTTTCAAAGAACTTTGGTGAAGATGTCTGCCATTTGATCTTCAATTTTGCAATACATGAGTTGAATCTCAGCATCCTCCATAGCCTCCCGGATAAAGTGATGCTTGATGGCAATGTGCTTTGTTCAATTATGGTAGATAGGATCCTTTGTCATGGCAATCGTGGACTTGTTACACAAAATTGGAGTAGGCTCTCCTTGCTTTTCACCAACATCTTCCAAAATCCTCTTTAGCCAAATTGCTTGAAAAGTCGCAATGATGCCTATACATATTTAGCCTTTGGCGGAAGATCGTGTCACTGTTTGTTGCTTTTTAGATGCCCATAAAAAAACTCCCAAGCCAAGAGAAAATGCATAACTGGAATTACACCTGAGCCAAGAGAAAATGCATGACTCGAAGTGCTCTTCGTGTCATCCACACAACCAGCCCAATCACTGTCACAAAATCCAATCAACTTTGTATCCAAAATTTTCAACATCTGTTTATGAGACTTCGCATGTCATCGGTTTTCTCTGTATTTTGACCAATTTTCTGGCACGACGTTACTCCTGCTATACCTGTGTTTTTCCTTTACAGAGATAATCTTTTACTGGTATTGACTGGGATCCGATGCCTCGGTCCCCTTGGATTTTAACCTTTTCTTTTTTCAACAGCACTTCGAAAGAGAGATCAGATTGTAGCTTTGGAAGCAAAAGAAAAGAAGACATGAAGTCCAACTGTACTTTTATCAGACTGCTATTACGAGCGCAGGCAAAAATTAGCTTATCAGCTTGCTGAAGCCGCTCGTCAACCTTCTACCCGTGGCAGCGAGCTTCCCGTAGCTATTTTGCTTTTAAAAAGCTCGGGGATGGCCCCCGTGCCCATAGTTTGCTTCTCTGGCACATTACCAAAGATTTTAGTCTAAAATGCAGAGTCTTCGTCCATCAAGCACATCATATGGAGATGTTTCTCATGGAGATGTTGTATTCAGATTTAGAGCTCTCATTGAAGCTCTGTAATCTTGTTGGGGGTTTGAGTTGATATCTTATCAACTCATTGTTGCGCTTTCTTAGTTTTTTTTCCTGCTGCCTTTGCCGTGTGTGGTCTGGTGTTGGAGGTCCTTTGCGGATTCTCCAATTCTTTCCTGATTGGCTCTAGGCTTTCTTTGTACCTATCCTTTTCGTTAATAAATTTTTCTTTGCTGATCAAAAAAAAAAAAGCACATCATATGGAGGAGCATTTACTGCAGCTCTCTCGCAGTTAGTGTTCTCTACGATTTCTCACGCGGATGGAAATGCTGATGTAAAGGAATGGTTGCCTTCCTCAATATTCCAGGTACTTACAAGTCCTGGATGCTTTTTTTTATAATGGCTTTCACTGGCATTTTCTCGTCTTTTGGTTCACATACCATGTCTTGCTTGCACAAGAATTCTATTATTTTTGCAATGAATCTCATTATTGGATGTTTTATCATTTTATGCACTTTTTTTTTTTTTTTTTTTCCATTTTTGCACGCTTCTTTCTTGCATGTGTCTCTTACCTTCTATTTCAACTGTTTGCTGTTAGACTTGATTAGCAGTTTGAAATCTCAGCATCTACCTGTCGGTGCAAAAATCCGGGAGTCTTCGAGAAATTGAACGTCTTAATGATGGAACTTGCTTCGAGGCACGTTACTATGTCGGTTTCCGAAAATAGTATTTGCCCCCACCGTTTGGTATGCACCGGGTTGATAGCGAATCTGTTCGAGAATACAACGAAGCTTGCCTAATTTAATGATCTTTTGTCTGCGTCCGCACAAACAAAAGACAGACAGAATACCAAGTCGAATTGTGAACAAAAATACCAAGGATGCGTTGGCACCGTCTCTGCAGAGCAACGGTGCAACAAAACACGGAAGAAAATCTGTAGAGAATTCGGCAGGGTAACAATGCTAACTTTGGAATTTTCCGATCTTGAATGAATGATATTTGGGCTCTATTTATAGACTCAAATGTACCTTTTCACTTTAGGACACGTCCCTTACTGAACAGACTTGAGTTTGGGTCATAACTCTTCGTTTTGAGATGCACCCGTCCACGAACCATTGTCTAATTCATGTCTGAAATTTTGCGTTAGATCCCGTTGGTATGGATACCCCCGTTCGGAGGTATGGATACCAAAAATTCTGTTCGTCTAGACTGCATCTGTATGGATACCTCTTTATGGGGTATGGATACCAAACCTTCTGATTGATTGTGCACCATAGGAATGCTCCTATACATAAATCATTCATCCTTTTCCTAATTAGCCAACTTAGGACAATGCCAAAAACACTACAAACAAGCTTCCTAATGGACAAGGAATTTTTTGATAAAACCATCAAATAAAACCCATTAATTTTGATAAATTTCCAACACTACCTATGGTAATGGTGGATTCTATTTTTCTGTGTCGGTAGTTGGCTACCATATATACAGTACTAGTTGATCCAGCATCTCATGCTCGTCCATGTTAACTTTTATTTCGTTGATTGTCTCTTCAATTCCTAGAGTCTGGCATTAGAAGACTCGGTACAGGACCGTCTGAAACAATCTTAAGTAGCTGGAAAGAAGACTTGTGAATACAATTTTTTTTGATGATGTGTGAATACAAATTGATTAAGCTTCTTTTTGGACTTTGATTCATGCAATATTTATCATTAGCCGTTTTCTTCAATGTTTAGGCGATTTGAATTAACTTTGTGGCCATTTCTTTTTTTAGTGCTAGTCTTTTAATTGAAAGTTCCTATATTTTGTTATTCAATGTCTCTATCACTATTCAGGACCTTTATGCCAAGCTTAATAGAGTGACTATATAGCATCAGACATGTTTGTTTGTCGGAAAAGATTCGCAACATTGTTATTAATGAGACTTACAAAAACGGTCATCTTATGGCTTTCTGAAAATCAAAGTTTTTGGGACAAATTGATACTGAGGAGTGAGGAAGGACCAAGGCCATTAGGTCCTCTTGGTCTTCAACAGGCTTGGAAAGTTGATACCCCTTGATTCACAGGTGCTCTATGTTACATGAATTGCGGATATCAATTTTTGCTTACCTGTTGGTTGTTGTGCGGTTCTATTTGGATATGAAGTTTGTCGTCTGCTTTGCTTCCCAAGGGCATTACTTATCTTGGAATATGCACCGAGTTGTGAATGATATCATACCTAAAGCGATGGCAGTATTTTCTGCTACTGGGATGGATCCACAGAGGTACATAACCGTTGTTTCTTATTTCTTTGTCTTGGTACCTCCACTTGTACAGGCTATATTTGGTTTGGTTTCGGATGTACACGAATTTGGCATGTACCCATGTAGCATTAGATTGAGTTCTCCTGAGGCTAATATCTAATGATGTTGTACTTTTGCAGCGTACTTCCAGAAGATGACTAGTTTACTGATGTTTGCCAAGATGCAATGGAGAGATTGGGTGGAAAACCTAAAGTTTCCAATGGGGATCAGGATCTTTGCAGTCCAATGGCTTCCGTGTCAGCGCAATCAATTTCTTCCAACAGATCTCATAGGAGTTCTTAATGCACAACTGTTTCCGCTTGTGTAAAATAGACGGCATCGAAGGTCCCTCGTGGATTCACTAGTAGTCCTTGAATTCATAGTAGCCATTCCCCCGCTCCTAATTTCCATTTTTTTTTTCCAGCATGATTCTACCATGCTATTTCGTAGTGTTTGTATTGTCATAAGAATATGAATTCTTTTTATTTTTGGTTGTGGGATTTGATGTGATGTAGGTTGAGCATCTATTGATCTTTAATCCAAATTAGTTGCAGGAGCGTTTGAGTTTGTGTAGTGTTGAATACATCTATTTGATTTTTTTTTTCTCTTGATTCCATGCAAGTTTGTTCTTTTCATCCATCATTAGGTAATGCATTGATGTCAATACACATGGAATGCTTGCGAAGGAAAGTCTAGCTGCCTGGTTTACATGGGTCAGCAGAAGCCCCTCCCCACAACCATAAAGAGCTAAAAGGATAACTGTCTCAGAATCTGCAAAACTGAATGCAGTTTTGATCCGTCTCGATGGTGCCGAGCGTACAGTGCCCTTGGTGAGGAGCACGGGTGTGTGGTCCTAGACGAATATGGATTCGAATGATGTTTGCCTAGCGAGAAGTGCCGAGGGCATGACATTCTTCGCTTGGCTCTCGGTCTACCCTCGAGACCTTTGCCGATCGGTGTGCTGAGCGCCCGGGGGGCTGGGCCACTCGTGTAGTGAGTCGGTCGACTTCAGTCATGCGGGGGCTTGGGTTAACTTGGTTCGGGGAAAGCGTACCAGGCACGCTACACGTTCCACGATGGAGCATTAAATCCGGCAGTCACCTACTTTGCCATCGCCGCTTGCAGGAGCACGTGGGTGATGGGGAATGTCTCAAGGGTGATTTGACTACTTGAACCCATGTGCCGTGACGTCGTCCTGGATATGGCGTTTGTGGCAGGGACAGAGGTCACCTCACCTGTCATTCCTAGCGCAAATGATAGGCGCGTGGGGGGGCTAGCGCGTGGGACGCACGCCCCCTCTGCCTATAAATATCCACTCACAACTACCACAAGGGGAGATCTCTCTCCTCATTTACTACCCTATTAACTCCTCCACTTCTCTCTCTAGATCTCTAGTGCATTTCTCCCCTCCGATGATTGACTTAACCGTCGAAGTGCCTTCTCAGACCACCACCGTCTGGGCTAGGCACTGACGCGTTTGTCTACGTGTGCAGGTCATCCCCACCGGCGAGTAGAAAAGGCTTAGGCGTGCACCACTCTTTCCACTTCTACCTTCTCCACCCCAGAAGGTTCAGAGAGCTCACTTCGGCGAAGACACCCCCACAGAAAGTCTTGTAGTTTGTTCTTTTTATGTCATTTCCTATTCTCTGTCCAATGTCAAACTTAAGATGGATGGTTTGTCAGCTCGCTCAAGAGAATTAGTAGAAATAGTTCCAACATGAAGAAAATATAAATTAAAAAGTTGTTGCATCATATCATGCAAATATACAACAAGGTAGGACACTGAAACCTCCCAATTAACTGGATACCTATTCTCTAGATATTTCACTTAGGTTGTACAAGAAAACAAATTAGGACGGTCACATTTCTAGCAATGCATATGATCATCTTTATTCAGTACTTTCTACAATTTTTATGTTTTCATGAATTGGGGTATTGGATTCTGTTGTAGAAAACCCTCCAACGTGAGAGAAAATCCATTCAACAAGCTGTGACTCGCTTATTGCTGGACTTTGTGGACGATCAGCTACTGCTGCTGCTGCAGGCACTGCCATGCTTTTGCTTGTCGGGTTTTTTCTCTTGGATGTGTCAGATGAATTTTCTTTTTCCTCATCAAAAGTTTTAGCCATGGAAAAAGCTTTTTGCTGGATTGACAAGTCATTAGAGGCTAAGATGTTCCGGTTGTCATAGAGGAATAAAGACAGGAATAAGATGACAGCAGAAAGGGAAGCCACTGCAGTAGCTAGGAAAAGACCCATAAAACTATCAAGCGTGAGGCTGTTCGAGGTGACCCTGGCACTTTCTTGCTCTGCACAAGTAGCTCCTTCACCCAACCATTTGCTTTCGATTCCAGATATTACGTCTTCCTTTGTTATACTTTAGATTGCTCTGGAGAAGTCAGGTACTAGGTGTTTACATCTAAAATCAACCAATTCAATGATTAATTGACGCGTAATCAAGAGTGCCAAACGTTGGCAATTACTCGTTGATACAGACACACTGGATTAAAAGAACATATTTGAGTAAATACGATGTCGTATCGTGTTTAAATATAAAAACGGTTAATAGCAGTTACGAACCATCATTATTGGAAATAATTGACCTCAAAGCTATGGGATCAACTGTTAAGTATATAAGTTCTACGTGTGAACTTGGGAAACAAGGCAAATTGGCAGTTATAACACGTGGAATACTTATAGAAAGGCAGTTATTCATCTTAACGCTTAATCATTTGAGTTCGTTTGAACAACTGTACAGATTCAAAATCAAAGCTTTTAGAGGAAGATTTGGAAGAATTCAAATTGAGGGCGTGGAGGAAGGAGCAACCGCCAACTCGAGAGTGGAAGTTAGAGTTGAAGCAAGCCGATGTTCAAATTCGTTGAGGGGAAGTTGAATCACTGGCGGCATCTATAAATAGAAGAATTCAAAAGAGTAAAAAGCCCCGGACAAATCTTCAACAAACAGCTATCAAAAAACTGATGCTTGGTTTGTTCATTGGCAAAGTAGTTTAGGATTTCGAACTCAGTTCGAAGTAGATTAGGAAGTAGATTAGGATTTAGACTAGGATTTAACTCGATTGTTCTTATAACAATCACCCCTATCCCGATTGTTCTTGCAACAATCACCTGTTCGAAGTTTTGTATTTGAAGTTGGAGACAATTTCGAAGTAAGTTTATCTTTGATTTATTAATCGAAGTGTCTTGTTTCTTTGTTGTTCTTCGATTTCCTAAGTTTGTTGGTTTACATTTCTTCACTTGTTGAAAAAATCCTCTTAATTGAGGTAATTGAACCAATAAAACACAATCGCCTGATTAGATTTGGTTTTTCCAAAGTTAATCTGAGGGAGGAGATTGAAACTCTCTCTGGTACGCTCGCACACAATTATTTTCAATTGCAAAGAAGTAAAAGAACCAAACACTAGGGGAGATTCCTTCGGGAATGCCTGCAATTAAAGATCCACATACATGTCAAGAGGATTTAGAGGTGGTGGCTTAGCAATATAAGCAATTCCGAACGTCATTTTTTAAATAGAAATCCAAATGATGCAAACTCTTAGGCGGATACCATCCACCAATGTACAATATTGAAACTGCTTTTATTCTATTTTTTAATCGTTTTCAAAAACTTTGCAGGGTATATTTCATGTTGATCTTTCTTGGTACCCAACAAGTCTTGCTTACATGCATTACACACCGAGAGAGAGAGAGAGAGAGAGAGAGAGAGAGAGAGAGAGAGAGAGAGAGAGAGAGAGAGAGAGAGAGAGAGAGAGAGAGAGAGAGAGTCACAAATCCGAAGCCTGCACTCACAAATCCAAAGCCTGTAGTCTTGTAGAGAGAGAGAGAGTCACAAATCCGAAGCCTGCACTCACAGTACTAAAGGAAGTTTAATTTATAACTAAATTTTATTTTAGATTGTAGAAGAGTTGTTATTTGTTCGTGGAGTGATTTTGTTCTTGTTCACGTTTATATCTACGTCAAATAGCTAATGATATTGTACTTTGTAGCGTTTTTCCGGAAGATGACTGGTTTACTGATGTTTGCCAAGATGCAATGGAGAGATTGAGTGGAAAACCTAAAGTTGCCAATGGGGATCAGGATCTTAGTAGTCCAACGGCTTCCGTGTCAGCACAATCAATTTCTTCCAATAGATCTCATGGGAGTTCTTAATGCACAAGTGTTTCCCCTTTTGTAAAATAGAGGACATCAACCATCCCTCATGGATTCACAAGCAGTCCTTGTATTCATAGTAGTAGCATCTGTTAGGATTCCAACAACGCACCGCACGCAACAAAAGCAGTAAAATCAAGAGAAACACAACACACAATATACGTGGTTCGGCCAAATCTGACCTACATCCACGAGGAGGGGGGTTTCACTATAATTCGGAGAAAATTCGTGATCTTGTGTTACACACTCACACTCTCATCTCACAATAATGAAACCTCACCAAGTCTCTCGTGTATCTCTCTATCTCCGGGAGAGCCACAACCGGCTCCCCTCTCACACTCTTTGCCTCTCTCTCTACATTGTGCTACCACACATATTACAAAAGGCATCACAGAGTATTTATAGAGTTACACTGACAAAACCCTAAAACTTTCCATCTGGGCCTAAGCCCAATGGCCCACACGGGGTGGAATCCCAACAATCACGCCCTCCACACTGAGTGGGCAATGTCGTCTGCAACACCCCCTATTGCCTCCTCCAATCAGCTACCTCTAGCAAGCGCCAGTGTCACTAACCAGTCGAGACCAAACAGAGTATATAAACCCGAAAAAATGTATTCTTGCAAAACCAGACTCCATAGCCAATCAAAAAATCCGAGTAGCGCACCCCCTAAAAGAAAATGCCTCCATTCATCCGAGTACGACACCCTCTTAACTAGGATGCTTCTACTCGCACACCTTAAACTCGAAGTGTATGCGCTCACCAACAGAAGCGCCTGCACTCTCCAACAGAAGTGCCCATCTATGCGCTCACCAACCGAAATGCCTGCACCCCCCTCAACTAGAGTGCCCGCACCCTCTCATCGAGTGCCCGCAACTTCATCGCTGCACTCTGCCACTCTAGCATCCTGTCCTGTCAAGAGAATGCTGCAACCCTCTGCCCATACCAGAGGCTCACTCCAAATGATCTCACACACCATCTGCGATGAGGCTGACTCCTTCTCTGACACTGCATCCCCCACTGAGAACCTCCGCACCCCCAAAATCGGGATGCTCCTCTCGTGAATCTGGGATGTGAACAAATCCTGCTAGATCTCCGTGGCTCAAACTGATCTACCGCTCTGACAGGCGCCTGTGTCATTCCCAAACAAGTATATCCGCACCCCCACCGGGCACACTACTTGAATGAATGTATCCCTGCAAGCCAGATCTTCCGCGGTTGATCACAATCCTGCACCCCCTAACCGGAGTGCCCGCATTCGGGCATCCAAAACCCAAATGCTCATGCCCAATCACAGGACATAATCCGTGACTCCATGTATCCATATCACATGAGCTCATAACTGGAAAGACAATCTGCCACAAAAACACAGAAGAAAGAGAATACCAGTATGCATCATCTGATCTCCATCTCAATCCCTCTGTCTGGAGCTCCTGTGAACATATCCTGAACAACCAATTGCATCCCCATTGCTAGCTAGCATCCTGCACACTCCTGATTCGACTCCCAGCGCATCCAGTACCATCTTGGTCATGACTCCTCGGTACAATCTCGCGCTTATCCTATGTGCATCCGCAATGGTTGTCATCCTTGCTCACATCTCAACACTCATACTGCTTGACCATGCCTGACATCAGCTCCAATTGTCACTGCACTCCCACAAGCCTGTTTGGTGGCCCATCATCCAATCCAATGCAGCTCGAATCACAACTGCAAATCCTGATGGTTGGTCTTCAAATATGATTGAACCAGACTGCCTCCGATCACTGCTGACCAACTCCGATCTGTCACTCTAGTAAGTGCCTGTGTCATTACCAAACAAGTGTAACCGCACCCACCAACAAAGATGCAACACCTGAGAGAATGAATCCCTGCTCACTAGCTTTTCTGACTGATCACCACGGCTCAAACGCCGCGAATCCACAATCATCCGATTGTCTCGGTCAACCTCCGATCTCTGCAAAGTCTGTCCAATACTCCTGGTGTGCAGCTATCCAACTCTGCTTGCCTCTGTCACCAATCTGTCACCTATCCGCCACTCCTGCCACTATCCTGGTCTTCTCACCACTCTCCGTCAGCTCTCCCGGGTCTCATCCTATCTCCTAGTTCACCCATGTTCCAATCCCAGCTATCCCAGCACCCCCTGGACTCCCATCGGATCTCCAAAAAATCATCGCTCCTGCAAGCACCTATTGTCACTAACCAGACGAGCCTCCATGCACTCCTAAACCAGCGTGCAATAACCCGAAAGAGTGTATCCCTGCTTGCAAAATGCGATTGATCATCCCTGGTCTACCTCCGACTTAACAACATCCCATCCGACTGACCTGACCACATCTGATCCTCTTCAATCTCTCTGGATGTGTTTAGGGCCCCAAAATCTGACTTGAATCACTCAAATCCAAGCCCACCAGTGAATCCAGAACCGTCCAATTAGCCAGGAATAGCCTCCTCACAACCCAAAATGCCTCCAAACGTCTAAATCCGTCTCAATCCAGCAACAAAACCTTCTTCCGAGCCTCTTCACGAAAAACAGAGCACGTGGTTGGATCCGGAACAAAAAACCGAGTGGAGAACCTGTCCGAACCGGCCATGAACTGGTCAAAATCCAAATGAACCGGCCAAAAAATGTAATCTGGTCTGCCCCCGGACCGTTATCCGGTATAAACCCGTTCTACCTTTTCACTGAACCGCCGGTCTGAACCGGTATGATCCCTTTGAACGCCGGTCTGGCCCCTTTGATCTGACCTTTGATCCCTATGACCACTTTGACCTAGATCTTGAACCATGATCCTTCTGACCTGTTTGCTGACATGGCACTGACCGCTGACGTGGCATCTTCTGTGGCACTAATGTGTCATCCGCATGGCTACTAACCTGGCGTCACATGGTCGTCTTCAGACCCTTCCGCACGTGACACGCACACCAGCGCGGGATCTGATGCGCCGATCTTTCTCTGGCGCTTGAGGGCGCATCCGGCCTTCTTTGGCGACGGTTCATGTACCCCCGTGATCGTCTCTTTGAGTGCTACAAAACCATGTCCTCAAAACTCATATTTGATCATGTTTCACGAGAACCCCATTGTATTCGCCACTCGCCTCCACCCGCCGCTGTTCAGGTCGTGATTCCGACCTACTCCGGTGACCAAAACTGACTCCGAGCACTCCATTGGACTCGTCTTTGAGAGTAGCACCTTTCCCTCTAATCAAAAACAAGTTTCGTCACCTGTTTTGTCTGACCAAAGCTTCAAATAGTGCTCCAATGGCCTCCGAGTGATTTTTCGACTGCTCTGCGCTCTCTGGTGCTTCAACCAAAGCTCTGATACCAGTTGTTAGGATTCCAACAATGCACCACACACAACAGAAGCAGTAAAATCAAGAGAAACACAACACACAATATACGTGGTTCGGCCAAATCCGACCTACATCCACGGGGAGGGGAGTTTCATTATAATCCGGAGAAAATCTGTGATCTTGTGTTACACACTCACACTCTCATCTCACAATAATGAAACCTCACCAAGTCTCTCGTGTATCTCTCTCTCTTTCCAGGAGAGCCACAACCGGCTCCCCTCTCACACTCTTTGCCTCTCTCTCTACATTGTGCTACCACACATATTACAAAAGGCATCACAAAGTATTTATAGAGTTACACTGACAAAACCCTAAAACTTCCCATCTGGGCCTAAGCCCAATTGGCCCACACGGGGTGGAATCCCAACAACATCAACACCCCCCCCCCTTACACACACACATTTTTCATTTTCTCATTTCCTACATGATTTTACCACATGCTATTGCTTGGTGTTTGTATTGTCATAAGAATAGGAAATCTTTTTTATTTCTGGCTGTGGGATTTTTTGTGATGTAGATTGAGCATCTATCGGTCTTGAACTATGAAGCACAGATACGGATACGATATGATAAGGATACGCGGATACGTGATTTTTCCAAAAAGTCGGATACGATACGTTGGGGGATACGTTGAATATAAAAATATAAAAATAAAAATATTATATATATATATTATATTTAATTTCTAAAATTCCATTACACAAGTTCACCATTTCAAAAACAAAAGAGCAATTAACATCATCAAAAGTCAAAAGATTGGCCTTCTCCATCCAAAATATTGCCTAAGTGTCAACTACTACAAATTTACAACCATCATTCTATTTCACTAAACTTCCATTGCTTCATTGCCATTTTCACCTTCATCACCATCGTCCGTAAAAACAATGGCCTCCGACTCTGGTTCATCAAGAGAGAGTTATGCAATTCCAAGCTCTCCAACATCCTCAAATAAATCAAAAGCGTCTCCGGCAATGTCCCACATCTTCGTTTGTCCTTCCATGTATTGCTGAGATCATCTTGATAGGAGGCGGAGGTTGCTATGAATGTAAACCAAGTCTTCCGCATGTTTTGGAGCCATCTTATTCCTTTTATCCGAGTGCACAAATGAGTAAGTACTCCAATTTCTCTCGCTACATGATGATGAAGAAGGTTGCACAAGTAGCTTTAAGGCTATGCTTGGAAGCAACGGTGCACTTGCACCATAATTAACCCACCAACTCTTAGTGTCCATTGCATACCGATCATGAATGGAATCACTATCCTCAAACTCTCCCACCTTGCTTGAGAAATTGGCAAATTCCAAGTTAGCCCTTGTGCGCTCCGCCGAATTAGGAAAATACTTTTTCATGCATTTCATTCTTTCTCGTGCAACCTCAATATCTTTATGCGGAGGCGCTCTACTAAGACCCTCATGAAGCCATTCATCACTATAGTACCTATGTAATAGTATACAAAGAAAAGTTGAATTTTAGTTTATGATTAAGAGAGTACATAATGTTCACACTATTTATGAAGTGAAGTTAGAAGTCACCTTGGATTTAAGGAATGCGCTAGGCAATGAAGTGGAGTGTTGTTCTTGTTTCACCGATCAACGAGAATTGTGTGAACAACTTCATAGAAGGTAGATATCTCATCATGCCGCTTTCCATCATGCCTATATATTGCGCATTTTACCTTCTCTATCATTGTATCCCACATGTCATAGACCAAATGAAGACAAGGCCTATCGGTGTCACAAATCCTTAACATATCATACATGGGAGAGGTAAAGGCAAGTATATAGTCAATAGAGTCCCACCAAATGTCATCTAGCACCTTTTCTTTCACAAACTTCGCTTTACCCGTATCATCCTCTCTATAAGAATTCCACCTTGAGCTTATAACCATGTTTTGAAGACTAGCTCTAAGAAGCTTGAATCTTTTAAGCATAACCATTACGGAAGCAAAACGCGTACTTGCAACCGAGAGCAACTTCAAAGGAACAAATTCATTGAAGATAGCCAACCTCATGGAATGGTTCATGATAAAATTCTTAATGAATGAAACATCATCCGCAATGATCGTGATCCAAGAACACTCGTCATAAGTTACTATATTACTTTCAACATTCTTTGCTGCACAAATATTTTGCAAGGCGAGGTTAAGAGTGTGGACCACACATGGTGTCCAAGAGATATTAAGGTATAAGCCTTCAATGAGAAGACCTGCTCCGACACAATTCTTAGCATTATCTGTGATTACTTGAACCACATTGTCGGGGCCAACCTCCTTTATCACTTCTTTCATCAACTCACAAATGAAATACTTATCTTTTGTCTCACCAGAACAATCAACGGCTTTAAGGAACATAGCCACACCCTCCGTCACCGCCATAAAGTTGATCAAAGGCCTTCTTTGCGAGTCACTCCATCCATCACTCACAATGCTTACACCGTTCTCTCTCCATGTTCCTTTAACCGGTAGGAGCAATCTCTCAACATTTGTCCTTTCTTGTTGAAGTAAAGTCGTCCTCAACAAATTATATCCCGGTGGCAAATATCCAGACAAAGCATTGTTCGCGGCAAATTGATAGGAGCTCACATAATAAGGGTTTCTTGCCAAATGAAATGGCAAACCCCCGGAATAAAACATCCTAGCAATTTCTGCATGCAATTGATCATGCTTATTCCTATCAAACGCCTTCTCAAGGGGTGATGTAGTTTCACTTCTACCTCCACTTGTTCTTTGTTTTTTTTGCTCATAACCTTCTAGAATAAAACCACTTGATCTAGTACAAGGGGGTAGAGGTACTTTCTTTGGCGCATTGTCTCTCATTTTCGTTTTAGCTTCTTCCTCTAATTTCTTCATAGTTGCAAGATCTTGGTTTGTAACTTTCACAAGCTCCAATTCCATTGTTCAACTTCAACAAATGACCCCTAACCCTAGTGTATGAACTCTTTTTGATTACATTGCAAAAATTACACTGCCACAAAGTATTCCCCCCACCCCTCGCTTCATTCTTCTCTAATTTTGTAACATAACCCCAAAGAGGATTGTTTGTATTTTGATCCCTCGATTCCCCTTTATTAGAAACAGAACAACCAGCAAGAGAACTGGAACTACCAGCAATAGAACTTGTAGCAGTTTCCATTATACTGTTATGGGAAAAAAAACAAAGAAGAGATGAAAACAGCCAACTGGAACAGGAAACGGGAAATAGGGAAAAAAAACAAAAAAAAGATGACAATAGCCAACAATGAGAGAGAGAGAGAGAGAGAGAGAGAGAGAGAGAGAGAGAGAGAGAGAGAGAGAGAGAGAGACGACACTTACATCAGAGCTTTTGTCGATCTCCTCTTGCTTCTATGGCTGTAATTTCAAAACCCCCCAAACCCTGAACTAGGATTTTTCGATTTTCATGGAAAACCCATCAACATAGAGAGGAGAAGAAAGGTACCAGAGATTTTGGTTTTTTGCTGGACATAGAACATATCGACCAAAAAAAAGAAAGAAAACAAGACAATCAAAGAGGAGAAGAAAGGTACCAGAAATTTCAATGTGTGTGTGTGTGTGTGTGTGTGTGTGTGTGTGTGTGTGTGTGTGTGTGTGTGTGAGAGAGAGAGAGAGAGAGAGAGAGAGAGAGAGAGAGCAATTTGTCAATCTCCTTTTGCTTCTGTCTTCTCTGATACGACTGAGGTGAAAAAAAGACTTAATAAAGCCCCAAATTACACTTTTCACCCATATATTTTGAGAAATAACAAATTTACCCCGCGCGTATCCAAAATGTATCCCAACGTATCCAAAACGTATCCAAATAAAAATAAATCAATTTTAATTACGGATACTCTAAAAAACATATCCGGTACGTATCTGGAGCGTATCCGTATCCGATACGCGTATGGTACATGATACGGAGGCCAAAATAGAGTATCCGTGCTTCATAGGTCTTGAATCGAAATTGTTTATATTCTTTGACTACTCCCATCCCAGGAGTTTTGAGTTTGTGCAGTATTGATTACATCCATTTGATCTTTTACTCCCGAATCCAAGTTTGTTCTCTTCATCCATCATCGGCTTATGCAGTGACGTCAATACACGTGAGATGCATGTAAAGGTAAGTCTTGTAGTTCGTTCTTCTTTTGATGTCTTTTCCTATTCTTTTTCCTATGTCAAATTTAAGATGATGTTTTGTCAGTTCTCTCAAAAGAATTTTTAGGAACAGTTTTACATGAAGGGAATATAAACTCAATAGGTGTTGCATCATATCATAAAAATAGAGGGGTGATTCTACAACAGGGTAGGGCATGAAAACATCCCAAATAGTCTCAGACATTTTCCTTGATTTGTACAAGAAAAGAAATTAGGATGGTCAAGTTTCTAGCAATGCATCTGATCATCTTTCTTCATTACTTTCTACAATTTCTGTGGTTTCATGAATTGGGGTACTGGTTTGTGTGGTAGCAGACCCGTCATCGGGCGAGAAATTCCATTCAGCAAGTTGAGAATCGCTTCCTGCTGGACTTTGTGGACAATCAACTGTTGCTGCTGCAGGCACTGCCATGCTTTCTCCAGTTGGGGTTTTCCTCTTGGATGCATTAGGTAAATTGTCTTTTTTCTCATTGAAAGTTTTAGCCATTGCAACAAGCTTTTGGCGGATTGACAAGTCATTAGAGGCTAAGATGTCCCAGTTGTCGTATAGGAAGAGAGACATGAATAAGATGATAGCAGAAAGGGAAGCTATACCAGCAACTAGGAGAAGACCTTTAAAATTATCAAGACCAAGGCTGTCGGAGGTGATCATGGAACCATCTTGCTCTGCACAAGTAGCTCCTTCCCCTAACCATTCTTCTTCGAATCTAGTCATTACATCTTCCTCTGTTACTTTCAAGATTGCTCTGGAAACGTCAGGTACTAAGGGAGATCCCTTTGGGAATGCCTGCAAGTAAAGATCCACATACATGTTTAAGAGGACGTAGAGTGGTGGCCTGGGAATAGAAAAAATTGCACGGATAGCCCTACTCAATTAGCACTTTTAATCAAGTCTTATGCTTTCATTAAATAATATAACAACCACCAATTTAATAACATTGAGACTGCTTTGATTCTTTTCTTGAATCATTTCCAAAACTTGGCAGGGTATATTTCATGCTGATGCTGCCCTAGACAACGAGAGAGAGAGAGAGAGAGAGAGAGAGAGAGAGAGAGAGAGAGAGAGAGAGAGAGAGAGAGAGACTCACAAATCCAAAGCCTGCAGTCCTATAGATAGGTCCTACCATTGTGTACTTAGCACAGTATGTGGGATTGGAAAGGAAGAGCCTTATATAAGGAATTTCATCAATAATTGCAGCAACTCCTCCATTCTTACTTCCAGATGAAAGGGCTTTGTCGTACTTTTTGAAAGTGCTATAATTCTTGATTTTGGAAGCATCAAATGCCTTATTCTTCAGTAGCCCCTCAACAAAAGAACCCTACTGGTAGCCGACATATTCCTTATTTCGTATAAGGTCTCTTATATTTGTGACAGAAGGCTTTAGCTTTTGCACAGTTAACATTGATGTTAAGCTAGCTGTATAGCTCGATGTGAGTACAAGCACCGTGAAAACCCACACAATTATAACAAATCTAGATAAGTGGCTGATCAACTTCTCCTCTGTAAACAAACAAAAAACCAAGTTCCTCTTTGTGTGAGAAAACTTTGTCAAACAAATACTATAATGATGTTTGCAGTGCTATTCATTTATGCATTAAGCATGTTAAATAAGAAGAAGTATGTTGTTTTTATCGAAGTTTGAGATGATTAAGACTTAGAGAGAGAGAACAACTCAAAAGAGAGAAAAATATGAAACTAAACATTGTCCCAAGTTTTAAATAACAACTTGAATCACAAATATTTATATTAGTTAGTTAAAATGGTGACATGAGTAAAAACCCAAGGGGTTGGTAAAGTAGTCTTGCCTTAGAACTTAATGATTAGCTCCCACCTAAGGTCTCAAGTTTGATTCTCCTTGCCAGCAAACTCTTGGCGCCACTGGGGGTTATGCCCAGTTGTTACGTCCAGGCCCCAGAATTAGTTAAGGTGCGCGCAAGCTGGCCAAACATCTGATTATTATTATTTTTTAAAAAGGAGACACTTTTGGGAAATCCGGTCTTCAAAACATGATGAATGTGATGGTGGCGTCGTCGCTTCACCAATCTGGGATGAAGAAACAATTCATGGCGCGTTGGAAGAACGTTTTTCTAAAGATAGTAGTTGCCCCCACCACCATATGGTGTGCACCTGGTTAATAGTAAATCCGTTTTCAAGATACAACGAAACCGAACTCTATTATCTTTCTGTCTGTGTTTGTACAAACGTAGACATATAGAATATCCACTGAGTAAATATAACAAGAACCAAGAATCTCTGATATTCTTATTCGGCAGAATAACAGAATATCAATATGTCTTGAATTTTAGGAAGATAGTGGAGAGAGAGAGAGAGAGAGAGAGAGAGAGAGAGAGAGAGAGAGAGAGAGAGAGAGAGAGAGAGAGAGAGAGAGAGAGAGAGAGAGAGAGAGAGAGAGCATTTCACTAAGGAATATTTTTGGTGTATAGAATGACTTCACAAGTGGGTCTATTTATAGACCCGTTAGTACCTTGTGGTGAAAAGTTGTCTTTAGTAGACACGCATAAGGAATAAACATGTCTTTTGTGGATACTAATGTGGAAGTGTCATGTCTTTTAAAGACAAATTAAGAGAAACCATGCCTTATCAGTATCTGGAGACCCAAAAATTTCATATTATGGCTATTTGTGTATTTTAGTATAGAGGGAATTGGTGATAATGGACTTACTTTGCGCAAAAACAAGTGTGGAGAAAGAGAACCAGAATATCATTCCAACTTGGTTGCCAAGTGTGCCTTGGAATTTTTTGTTTACGCGATGCTCAACAAGCCAAACCACAAATCCAATGAAGATGAAGAAAAGCACCGTCGTAAACCACAGGTCCAGTTTTAGGGGTTTCATGAAAATCCATGCATTCTTCCTGTCATCATCCTCGAAAGGAACGACCATTGCCACACCGGACTCTGTGTATGGCAATGTAAAATCAACAAATCTTGATCTGTTCGCTACAATGGTTACATCACCCACAACAGCATCATAGCTCTGGAGATGGACACAAAAGCTTTAGATACTTAACAAAGAGAAAAAAAAAAAAATCCTCAAATTCAAGTTGCGAATTCAATTACCCCAAGAAAGATCTGATAGACAAGATCATTGTAACTTCCAGCGCTCTCGCCATCAGGAGTTTCAAAGGGAATAAACTCGTAGGGGACAACATATGGCAATGACTCCATAACTTCTTTGAACACATCGATGCAGAAGCCAGTGGCAATCACAGCATTAGTTTGAGGATCCCTTTCCACTGAGATAAATTCACGAAAGCCAGCTTTGACAGGAACCCCAACCCTCAACTTCTTTTCACCTGTCGGCATCTCCCAACCTTTTGGTACTATAGTTGATTCACCTGGCCATATGATAGCTCCAAGATCTTCTTTGTTGGTCATGTAATTCTTTCTACTGGGCACTCTTAGATTTTTTGATATGCCATGTTCTTGAGTCCAGAATCCAATTCCCCTATCCCCTCTTCCAATTACATTGACTATTTGAAAGGCTGATGGTTGTAACTGTCCATTAACTAGACGGAAGTCACCACTCAAGCCCTGGAATTTAATTTTCTGGATTGATTGAAGGAGCTTTTGGTCCCATTTCTGAGGTTCGATTGCTGCTAAATCTGTCAAGTTCTCCGTAGCAACTGGTTTCTTGAACTTTGATACCCCAACACCGGATCTCTCTATAGCCATTGCTAACGCTGTGACACTATCATATGCCCATAGCCCAAATACATTCATTTCTACTCTATCCATGTCTGGATTCTCCTGATGAAATCTCTTTCTCCATCTCACTGTGAAGTTCTCAAGCTTTATGGATTTCGGAACATGAGGTTTCACACCTATTACCCCTTGCATAGGATTTATAACTGCAGGATCCAGAGAATCCAAGAGAGCTGTAAGCCCATCCGTAATAATCCAGGCATATCCCTCGTTCATCATTCCAACTTGTTTCACTTTGGTGAAAAAGTGGGAAGCGAGAGATGGTAACATATGCACCACGAACACCCTGGTTTGCATTATCATGAGCTTGTAGAGTTCTTCAAGGATATGATCATCTGAGGCTGAAAGGGAAAAAACACTTTGATGCCTGACTTGAATACTGATCCCTTGGAAAGAATCAGTTAAATAAGGCACTACGCCCCTCCCATACTCGGTGTCTTCATAAATTAATACTACCTCCCTCCAACCAAAGGCCTTAATTATAGTGGTAAGGGATTCAACCTGGGAAGATCCACTCTGTGCCCCTCGAATGAAGTATGGGTTGTCCACGGGTGACAGAGAAGGACTCGTCGCTTGAGAAATTATTGGAACTTGTGTTTTGTTCCCAATGTCAATAACAAATTCGGCTTGTGAGGATCTTTGTGGACCAAGTAGAGCCTGTACCTGGACATTTTTCATCAAGTCTATGGCTGCAAAGAGAAGTTCATTAAAAATGAGATCCTTATACACTTATACTTGAATTGGCTATGCAGTGAACACCTACAAAACATATCAGCCTGGTGGCATTTCATGGCATAGATAACCAACGACTAGCAGAAAGAAAAAGGAAAATGGTTTTGAACTGTGCTATTTCCATGATCAAAGAGGAAAGGAAGCGTGAGCACCTGTACGAGAAAGAGAAACCTGAATTAACAATACATTATCCTTATTTAGATTGTTTTCCCCAACTGTGTAAAAGCCGTTGAATATGAGTTCTTATACACATGTTTTATGGTTAAAGCTGATGAAGTATGACACTAGAAGTGTCTTCTGAGTACTTTAAATCCTGAACACAAACCAGGGCAAAAGCCAAAAGATTACAAAATTAGATTTAACCAAACTGACTGTCGAATAGGTAAAGCTCAAGATGAACTAAGGTTTATGTTGTCAACGCTGGTGGAGATGAAGAAAAGAGTGAACATTGAAGGTAAATAGTCACGCCTAATGGAGCATAAAACAGAACAATATAGCCAACCACAGTATTCACAACTTTCAGGCCATTGGAGAGTTGATGCATCTAACCACAGTACCCACACAAAATTGCATATGTTGTTGAAGGGCATTTTTGTCTTAAAATTGCCCAAAACGACGATATTCTCTCAAATGCAAATGGAATTTTAACAGAAGGGGTGACTTTGGTCAACGGATATAGATGAGTAGGTGTGTATGGATGTTTTTAAAGGTTAGGAGTTCTCCGTGGAAAATGAGAATGGATGAGGGGATCTCCATGAAATTTAACCTACAAAAATCCAGGGTCTTCAATTCCCTCCGCCACTGGTTGCTGTCATTGCGCTACTGTTCTGAGCCAATGTGTAGTTTTTTAGGACCTACTAAAAAAAGAGTGAAATAGTTGGTGGATTTACAAGC
Organism: Vaccinium macrocarpon; assembly: GCA_022606695.1. NCBI lineage: Eukaryota > Viridiplantae > Streptophyta > Magnoliopsida > Ericales > Ericaceae > Vaccinium > Vaccinium macrocarpon. Next base: position 36,096,071 of record CM040174.1, on the reverse strand, counting down.
AGTACTGGTTTACTTAGACGTTGTTCAAAAATTTAAAGGAGCTTATATAATTAAAAATTTGAAGGCGCTTACTACGTATAATGTATTGTGGAACTTTCCTTCAGTTTCACTCGAGTTGAACACCTACCAAACTCTCGTAGCTTATCGAGCTCGAGCTCACATACCATGTATTCTATTTTTTTTAATAGATGTGTATTAATGTAGCCATTCTCTAAAGGGGAAAGGCTATATTCGAACTTGACTTTCCTAAAATGATTACAAAAAAAGTAGGTTTTTTCCAAAGACAACTGAAGGTTGAGTAGCTCCGTTCATTTTACAACTTTTCCTGACACGCTCTACTAGTGATTCTCACTAAAGTAAGCATGAACACTTTTAAGGCCCTAATTGGTTAATGGTTTTGAACTGTACTACGTTCGCTCCATACCACTCCATTCTATTCTCTTCTCTTCTCTCATACCAAACACAGCCTAATTAAACTCTTTCTCATATGGGATCGATTATCTCTTAAAAACTTAGAATCTCCATAAATTTTATAGCATACTGCATACAGTGGTGGTAGTAAATGTTACTCATTGACATAATATGGTGCCAATTTTGGTTCTATGATAAGAGTTTAGTTAACATGTGCCCCATAGCTAGGTATATGATAATTAAGGAGTACATTAAATCCTTTATCATGTTTGCATGGGAAATCAAAGTTTGAAACACTCGCCATAAACTCTTTTACCATACTTTTTGCATGGGATCGGAAATCTAAATATATCAACTACTTTTACTACTTTTTTATAAAAGTGGATTTAATTAGGCTCATTTAATAAACATTATCATGTGTCTTAGGGGCACATAATTAAAAAAACCTTATAAAATAACTGAGAAACAAATTGTGACGAAAAATAAAGGGAAATCAAAGGTAAGCATTATTTATGACAAAAAAGAATGTTTAAAACTTCAAAAGTACATTGATGGATCGAAGTTGTTTGTCCTAACGAACTTACCAACATCTGCTGCCTCCACAACATCACCCTTGGAATCCCTTGTGTGAAGTACAATCCTTCTTGTGCCATGATTTTGATTTAGTGTATAGAAATCTTCAAGAGCCATAGATATGCAAGTGTGGGTAACCTTTCCAACAATACTATCAGCATCAAGAATCACCCCAACATCAACTGCCTCTATTGACCCACCACCATTTTGGCCGGATATTGGCACAGCATGTAAAAAGCTCACAATGAAGAGTAGAAGCAACACAAGCAGCTGGGCAGAGAGAGAGAGAGAGAGTACAAAATACTAAGCTTTTGCTGGTGTCAAACCTTTTTGGAGAGAGGAATGATGGATTGTTTTATCTCTCCTTTTATTCTATGCTCTATATATAGTGAGATCGATGCATATCATGATAATTAAAATATTCATTTCACATTTGGTGGACTAGTCAAGCTACACCACAACAATAAAAAAAAAAGAAAAAGAAAAAGAAAAGAAAGAAAGAAAGAAAGAAAGAGTCAAGCTACATCATATATTTGTGTTCTCTCTCCATAGATTTTCAATAGGGGATCGAGGTTCTGCTCACAACATTTGACATAAAATAATCGGAGCTAGCCCCACGGCAATAATAGATAAGGGCTTGATCACTTGCATGATGGTTGAATACTACGTAAGGAGGTCAAACATTTCAAATCTTAGGTCACTGAGAGGATTTGCCTAGTTGTTATTTCACTTTAGGATCCCAAACTTAGTTGTGCGAAGTTAATTTTAGCTGTGGTTAATTGTACCTATTTTGAATGTTATGTCCATTTTCACTACAACAAAGGTAAGAAACGTGAGATTGCATGGAGGTCAAAAATTCTTAATCTTAGGGAAACTAGAAGATTGTCTAATCATTAATTTCAAGGTCCAAAACATCAGTTGAGAAATACGTAAGTTGGCATGGAAATCTGATTACATAAAAAAGGACTGTGGTAAGAAACATGAAAAAACGTAGGTTACATTTAGATCAGTACCATAGCATAGCATTCTTCTGTCAGCCGATTTTAGCTATACAATTCACAAACACGCAAGCTGCTGGTTAAAAACCCGACTGAATGAAAGGAAGGAAGGAATATTGCACACCCTAATTTCACTTTTAGAGTAGGCCAAAATGTAGGTAGCGCATGCGCGCGGCTACATACTGATTAAGCTTGATTTCTTAATTTTGACCAAGTCTGATATGTGATAATTTTGATCAAGTCTAATTTCTCAATTCTATGATTTTGCCACAATCGCCATTGGTCCTTAATTAGTCCACATAAGACATTTATTTAAAACCGCTCTCTCTTGTAATCTAGATGTTTTTGGACGTACTATTTTATGAACTTATGCCTTATATGTCACATGACTCACATCTCTCATTAAATTGACAAAATAACAATGATAAGTACTTATCTTGAATTGGTAATCGGATTAGTTCAAAGGTTGCTAAGATCCTCTATTCCAATTCCAAAACATAGACAATTATAGACGCTTGGCCAAAGTACATTAACAATTTTTTTTTAATTGTAAAGGATAATTTGGAAAATTGGAGAGGAAAGGAAGCTACAAAGAAGTTACCCACAAATTAAGAGGATATTCAAAACTGAAATAGAAGAGAATATTTCATTCCTCACATTCAAAGTATGATTCGGTGTAAGCTTCCTTGCACAAAACATTTTTCATATTCTTCTGATGAGTTAGTACAACTTGACATTAGAAATTCAGAAGAGATATTTGGTTGCCATTTGACGAGTTAAATTAGTAACAAGTTCATAGTGGGATCGAGTCCATTCCCTCCTTCCATGTAATAGATTAAGAACGACGAAGGACAAAAAAAAAATAAAATCACCGAGAGGTTCAAGTTATTATGGTCTATTCTATATTGTTGGTTTCGAGAGAATTCTATAATATTGTTCTCGCTTACTATAACTTGCAGTACTTTTCATTCTCTCTTTTTTTCCCTCTTCCTCTTAACAATCATGTTTTGGATGAGGAATATGCTATTGGGATTTGGGAGTCAGACATTGGACATGCAATTATGCAAAGAAGGGAAGCTACAAGGAAATAATCCCAGTTGACATTGGACTGACAAGAGAAGCTACAAGGTAATAATCCCAGTTGACATTGGACTGACAAGAGAAGCTACAAGGAAATATCATCCCAAGGGCAACTCGATCGAGGCCTTCCTTCTTTCTTTCTTTTTTTGAACCTACTTTGAGTAAAAAAATTCCAAAAAATAACCACAAAATTCATAAACTAAACCACAAAAAAATAAAATAAAATCTGGTATATTTGGGGCCACAAAAATCTTAAAGGGTGTACCAATACACCTCGAGCCACAGAAATCATAAAAGAAGCCATAGAAATTCGTAAAATGAGCCAAGAAAATTCATAAAGGGATGACATTTATTGAATACATTTCTCTACTTTTGTCACAAACTTTAAGAGGTTGGTCATGAATTATTATTATTATTATTATTATTATTATTATTATTATTATTATTATTATTATTATTATTATTATTATTATTATTATTATTATTATTATTTTGTGTTTTCCTAATAACAAAAACACCCTAAAATATGATGTCTTTTCCTTGTGAATGCATGGCATGGAGCATTGCTCCAAGAGTGCTCAATAATCTCTCAAAATTTTGGGTTCCCTTTGAGCTAACTTTAGTAATGTCTTTTTGCATGCATCGTTTTTTAATTTTTTTCTTTTAATTCTGACTATATTTTAGTGTAATTCTATGTCACATCTTTCATTTCTACAAGGGAAATTTGGAAAGTATAAATATATAAATTAAAGTTGAAAAAAGTTCTCAAAAGACAACAAAAAAGACACTAATTAAACAGTCACAAACATTAAGGAAAAAATATTTAAAAATATAGTACTCCAAAGTCAGAAAAATAAGCTAGGCCCAAGGCTTAGCGCAAGTTTTGCTAATTAATTATAAGTCATTTGGCTTATTTTTTCTGCCTTTATGTAATGTTGTTTTCACATCTGCTAGTTTCACGTTATTTTTTTTTTGTAATTTAATCCTTTTTCTCGATGAGAAGAATCAGAAACGTAAAAAATAGTGATCAAAATTCAAATTTTTTTAAATGAAGACAATTTTTTGGGCTTATTTGTCCTTACTTGAATTTTTTTTGAGGTTGAATCACAATTTGATTCAATTTTTTGCTTTTTTAATTCTTCTTGCTAAGATTAAAAATGTAAGGGAAACTAAAAATGTGAAAAATACTGTTGAGTCACTTACTCCTATAAAAAACAACTAATCCAAGGGCAGAGGTGGAGTCACCGGAAAATGTTCCCTCCTTTCCCACATCGTCTCTTTCCGGTACGCAGCCACCAGCCCAACACCGGACTGGTAAAATAGGAGTATTATTCATCTTGGGAAAAGAAATGGCTGACCCCGGAATCCCGGAACAAGAAGACAACTTTTATGTTAATCTTTGGACGTCGAACACTAGAGGACAGATTATGCTGATTTGACAAGTAAGATTGATCACTCTATCCACGTTGGAATCTGAAAGTTTCATTCTTCAAACAGACCGAAACAAGCAAAATGGTTGACTTAATCTATATTTTCTCAAGTATTTTAAGGCTTGGTTTTCTAAAAATTAAAATGAAAATTTACTAAAATCAAGTAGTTGATTTTAGCAAATGAAGTGGAGAGGAGATTTTAGCTCCAATGAATCTGGACGTATAGTGGAGAGGAGATTTTAATTTCCAAATGAATTTGGGCGTATCACGGGGAGGAGATTTTTATTTCATGAATGAATATGGGCGTATAAGAGGGCGTCAGCATTCATTTGAATTTAAAATCTCCTCCCCACTTCATTTGCTAAAATCAATCATTTAATTTTAGCAAATTTTCATTTTAATTTTTGGAAAACCAAGCCTAAATCACCAATAAGTGAAATGGCATATGATTGGACCCATCCACGTTGGAATCTGAAAGTTTCAGGAAATTTTAAATTGCTTAGTTAATTATTGGTGATCCAAAAATATAGAGTACTACACCAGTTCATCTTAACGCGTCGTATTTTATTTTTTAATCCCTATACTGTAGCAGAAAATAAAAGGGTAGGTGGCACGTGCCACACCCCATTCCACTTATTTACATTTTTTTTACAAATCAAACAGTAACTAGCTTGTGTGGACGCTCCTGTTTTAGATCTTTCATGAACAAAGTTCTCGCACAAACCCGCTTTGCTCTCGCTCGGCAATATCAAATGATGTTCTTTGATACGTGGTGTGACTTCGTCATGCCTCGATTCCAAATTGTAGTGTGTGAAAATGACATTGGTTAGAATGATACAAGTAATTAAATTTATAACGTGGATAAGTGGGTTGTCTAGACTCATCCGCCCCTTGATCCATCCTTGGTACTAAGCGGAACCATATGGATCTTTAATTAGATCTTTAATTCGGTGGAAAGAAATTGAAAATTTATGCTAGGAAGTACTTTAGTTTTTGGTTCTAAAACTACACATACGTTTTTTCATAGGGAACACTTATTTTGGGACGTAGCGAGTAATACTTCGTATAAATATTGTAAAAATTACAATTTAAAGAATGGTCGGTTGGAGCAAGGAAAATAAATATCTTAATAACTTCCATTTGAATATCATAAGAGAGTTGGAGCCACCCTACCTCACGACAAAACCTAATACTAACTATATGATTTTATACTTAATTTTCTTCTCTATTTTTTTTGCATAATAGATTTCATTGAATGATACTACCTCGAGTCTGAATTCTGGCTCCGCCATTTCTTCTCTATATTCTTATCGGTAATAGTATACTTTAATTGGCAAAAGTGTTTAGTGAATCTGAACCATCGAATGCAGAGATCAACGGTCTCTATTATTTACGACACCCTGTACTACATGCTCTCATTCCACAAATGTTGGCTTAAATTCTTTAATTGATTAAAGGAGAAATTGAGAAGCAAACAGGGAATTGATTTTTCGTAGACTTGCTTCGGGGAGAATATGCTGAAATTGGAAACTCGGGAAGCAATTCACGAGATTTTTTTATTCATTCATGTCTGGAGACTTCTTTACAAGCATTTGTACTAGCCACATTAGACTTGGGCCTAATCTAGAACTTTACATACAAGGAACCAACTAAACAAATCACTAAAATAAAAGGGCCCAATACAAACATAACATGGCCTATTTACATACTTAGCCCAAATACAAAATAACAACATGATATTAACAGTCCAATTGGATGCGAGATGAGTTTCGAGGTATAAAATAGTAAGGGATATGATAGTAGATGGTTTTATTTATAGAGGGTGGTGGACCCACATTAATGTGACATTTATGAAAGGTGGGTTAAATAATAATTGGTTTGGAAGATTTTGGTAAGGGGATAAAATAGTACTTCATTTGTTTTATAGTTTTAATGGGGGATAAGGATAAATAAGAGGGTCTGTGGTGGATTGTGGGTATTAGAAAGGCCTGGGTTACTAATGAATAACTGCCCTTGAACTGTTATTACTTAACACCCCTGGGCCTCACTATTTAACCCCAACAGTGACTTGGGATGATTTAATAACCCTGTGATTTTGCTGGCCAAACCATGCCAAAAAAGTCCTATCAACACCTCATCGCTCATCCCCTTTATTACTTGATACCCCTCCCATATCATCCACCTTAACACTCCCCCTTAATGACTTGTTGTGTGGCACCCAACAATTTTAAAGTATTGAAACTTATCCTTTGAAAGAGCTTTGGTGAAGATGTCTGCCATTTGATCTTCGGTCTTGCAATACTTGAGTTGAATCTCAGCATCCTCCACGACCTCCTGGATAAAGTGATGCTTGATGACAATGTGCTCTGTTCGATTATGGTTGATGGGATTCTTCGTAATGGCAATCGCGGACTTGTAACACAAAATTGGAGTAGGCTCTCCTTGCTTTTCACCAACATCTTCCAAAATTCTCTTTAGCCAAATTGCTTGAGAAGTCGCCAATGATACCTATACATATTTAGCCTTTGGCGGAAGATTGTGTCACCGTTTGTTGCTTCTTAGATGTCCATAAAAAGACACCCGAGCCAAGAGAAAAATGCATGACTGGAAGTGATCTTCATGTCATTCACACAACCAATCTAATCACTATCGCAAAATTCAATCAACTTTGTATCCAAAATTTTCAACATCTGTTTGTGTGAAGCGTTTATGAGACTTCGCATGTCATCGGTTTTCTGTGTATTTTGACCAGTTTTCTGGCACGATGTTACTCCCGCTATACCTGTGTTTTTCCTTTAAAGAGATAATCTTTTACTGGTGTTGACCGGGATCCGATGCCTTGAATTTTAAACCTTTTCTTTTTTCAACAGGACTTCTAAAGAGAGATCAGATTGTAGTTTCGGAAGCAAAAGAAAAGAAGACATGAAGTCCAGCTGTACTTTTATCAGACTGCTATTACTGAGCGCAGGCAAAAATTAGCTGATCAGCTTGCTGAAGCCGCTCGTCAACCTTCTAACCGTGAGCTTCACGCAGCTATTCTGCTTTTAAAAAGCTCGGGGATGGCCCCCATGCCCATAGTTTGCTTCTCAATGCACATTACCAAAGATGTCAGTCTAAAATGCAGAGTCTTCGTCCATCAAGCACCTCGTATTGAGGAGCATATACTGCAGCTCTCTCGCAGCTAGTGTTCTCTGCGATTTCTCACATGGATGGAAATGCTGATGTAATGGTATGGTTGCCTTCCTCAATATTCTAGGTACTTACAAGTCCTGGATGCTTCTTATTTTTATTTTTTATATGATGGCTTTCACCGGCATTTTCTCGTCTTTTGGTTCACTTACCATGTCTTGCTTGCACAAGTATTCTATTATTTTTGCAATGGATCTCATTATTGGACGTTTTATCATTTTATGCACTTTTTGCATGTCTTCTTTCTTGCATGTGTCTCTTACTTTCTATTTCTACTGTTTGGTGTTAGCCTTGATTAACAGTTTGAAATCTCAGCATCTACCTGTGGTAATGGTGGATTCTATTTTTCTGTGTTGGTAGTTGGCTACCATATATGCAGTACTAGCTGATCCAGCATCTCATGCTCAACCATATTAACTTTTATTTCGTCGATTGTCTCTTCAACTCCTAGAGTCTTGCATTAGAAGACTCGGTACAGGACCATCTGCAATAATCTTAAGTAGCTGGAAACAAGACTTGTGAATATATATATATATATATATATATATATATATATATATATATATATATATATATTTTGATGATGTGTGAATACAAATTGATTAAGCTTCTTTTTGGACTTTGATTTATGCAATATTTATCATTAGCCGTTTTCTTCAATGTTAGGCGATTTGAATTGACTTTGTGGCCATTTCTTTTTTTAATGCTAGTCTTTTAATTGAAAGTTCTTATCTTTTGTTATTCAATGTCTCTATCACTATTGAGGACGTTTATGCCAAGCTTGCATCAGACATGTTTGTCGATTGGGAAAGATTCGCAACATTGTTATTGATGAGACATACAGAAACGGTCATCTTATGGCTTTCTGAAAATCAAAGTTTTTGGGATGATACTGAGGAAGGACCGAGGCCATTAGGTCCTCTTGGTCTTCAACGGGTTAGGAAAGTTGATACCCCTTGATTCACAGGTGCTCTATGTTACATGAATTGCAGATATCAGTTTTTGCTTACCTATTGATTGTTGTGCAGTTCTATTGGGATATGAAGTATGTCGTCTGCTTTGCTTCCCAAGGGCGTTACTTATCTTGGCATTTGCACCGAGTTGTCAATGATATAATATCTAAAGCGATGGCAGCATTTTCTGCTACTGGGATGGATCACAGAGGCACATAACCGTTGTTTCTTATCTGTTTGTCTTGGTACCTCTACTTGCACAGGCTAGTATATTTGGTTTGGTTTTGGATGTACACGAATTTGGCATGTACCCATGTAGCATTAGATTGAGTTCTCCTGAGGCTAATATCTAATGATGTTGTACTTAGCAGCGTACTTCCGGAAGATGACTGGTTTAGTGATGTTTGCCAAGATGCAGTGGAGAGATTGGGTGGGAAACCTAAAGATGACCGGTTTACTTGCCAAGATGCAATGGAGAGATTGGGTGGAAAACCTAAAGTTTCCAACGGGAATCAGGATCTTTGCAGTCCAATGGCTTCTGTGTCGGCACAATCAATTTCTTCCAACAGATCTCATGGGAGTTCTTAATGCACAACTGTTTCCGCTTGTGTAAAATAGACGACATCAAAGGTCACTCATGGATTCACTAGCAGTCCTTGAATTCATAGTAGCCATTCCCCCTCTCCTAATTTCCGTTATTTTTCCAGCATGATGCTATTTCTTGGTGTTTGTATTGTCATAAGAATATGAATTCTTTTTATTTCCGGTTGTGGGATTTGATGTGATGTAGGTTGAGCATCTATTGATCTTTAATCCAAATTGGTTGCAGGAGCTTTTGAGTTCGTGCAGTGTTGAATACATCTATTTGATTTTTTTTTTCTCCCGATTCCATGCAAGTTTGTTCTTTTCATCCATCATCAGGTAATGCATTGATGTCAATACACATGGAATGCTTGCGAAGGAAAGTCTTGTAGTTTGATTGTTCTAAGGGTCCAGAGGTGTAGACTTATTGTCTCATTTAGTCCATGTTAAAGTTTTATAAGGTCTAAGGTCCACCATTATTTTATTATAGAATTTAGGCAATTTTAAAGGGTACCCTAGGGTTTAGGTTATTGGGTGCACTTTCATATTATAGGGTTTTAGTTGTTTAGACATTTTCATAGGGTACCCTAGTGTTTTAGGCAGTTTCATAGAGTACCCTAGGATTTTATGCACTTTTATAGGTTACCCTAGGATTTTAGGCACTTTCATAGGGTATAAATTTTTTTGGCACTTTCATAGGGTACCCTAGGGTTTAGGGTGCACTTTCTTATTATAGGGTTTTAGTGATTTAGGTACTTTCATAGGGTACCTTAGAATTTTAGGCACTTTCACATGTACAAATTTTTTTGGCACTTTCATAGATGTACAAACTTTTTTTGGTAAAAAAAAAAGAAAAAAGAAAAGAAAAAGATAACAGTGTTAGGATTGGATATGTTATAAACTTGTTTGGTGGATTAATGGGGTTCCAAATTTTTTGCCTAAGACTTTTGAACAAGTTGTTATGTCTTTTCCTATTATCTGTCCAATGTCAAACTTAAGATGGATGGTTTGTCAGCTCGCTCAAAAGAATTAGTAGAAATAGTTCAACATGAAGAAAATATAAATTAAATAGGTGTTGCATCATATCATGCAAATATACAACAAGGTAGGACACGGAAACCTCCCAATTAACTAAGATGTTTTGCTCAAGTTGTACAAGAAAACAAATTAGGACGGTCACATTTCTAGCAATGCATATGATCATCTTTATTCAGTACTTTCTACAATTTCTATGTTTTCATGAATTGGGGTATTGGATTCTGTTGTAGAAAACCCTCCATCGTGAGAGAAAATCCATTCAACAAGCTGTGACTCGCTTATTGCTGGACTTTGTGGACGATCAGCTGCTGCTGCTGCAGGCACTGCTATGCTTTCGCTTGTCGGGTTTTTTCTCTTGGATGTGTCAGATGAATTTTCTTTTTCCTCATTAAAAGTTTTAGCCATGGCAAAAGCTTTTTGCCGGATTGACAAGTCATTAGAGGCTAAGATGTTCCGGTTGTCATAGAGGAATAAAGACAGGAATAAGATGACAGCAGAAAGGGAAGCTACCGCAGTAGCTAGGAAAAGACCCTTAAAACTATCAAGCGTGAGGCTGTCGGAGGTGACCTTGGCACCTTCTTGCTCCGCACAAATAGCTCCTTCACCCAACCATTTGCCTTCAATTCCAGATATTACGTCTTCCTCTGTTATACTTAAGATTGCTCTGGAAAAGTCAGGTACTAGGGGAGATTCCTTTGGGAATGCCTGCAATTAAAGATACACATACATGTCAAGAGGATTTAGAGTTGGTTGCTTGGCAATATAAGCAATTCCGAACGTCATTTTTTAAATAGAAATCCAAATGATGCAAACTCTTAGGCGGATACCATCCACCAATGTACATTATTGAAATTGCTTTTATTCTATTTTTAATTGTTTTCAAAAACTTTGCAGGGTACATTTCATGTTGATTTGCCAGACTCAACACGCCAAATACAAGCAATACTTCAGACACACACTTTTAGAGAGAGAGAGAGAGAGAGAGAGAGAGAGAGAGAGAGAGAGAGAGAGAGAGAGAGAGAGAGAGAGAGAGAGAGAGAGAGAGAGAGAGACTCACAAATCCGAAGCCTGCACTCACAAATCCCAAGCCTGTAGTCATGTTGATAGGTACTACCATGGTGTACTTGGCACAATATTTGGGATGGGAAAGGAAAAGTCTTATATAAGGGAGTTCGTCAATAATTGCAGCAACGCCTCCATTCTTACTTCCTTTAGAAAGGGCTTCATCAAACTCTTCAAACGTGCTATAACTCTTGATATTGGTGGGATCAAACCCGTTATTCTTCAGTAGCCCATCAACAAAACAACCCTCCTGGTAGCCAACATGCTCTTTATTCTCTATGAGGTCTTTTATATCTGTGACAGAGGGCTTTAGCTTTTCCACTGTTAACATTGACGTTAAGCTAGCTGTATAACTCGATGTCAGTACCAGCACCACAAAGACCCACACGCTTACAACAAATCTAGATAAGTTGCTGATCAACTTCTCCCCTGCGAATAAACAAAAAAACAATGTTCCTCTTTCTGTAAGAAAACTTTGTCAACAAATAGTATAATGATGTTTGCATTTGCAGTGCTATTCAACTATGCATTAAGAATGCTAAATGAGAAGAAGCATGATTCGGACTTGAGAGAGAACAACTCAAGAGAGAAAAATATGAAACTAAACATTTTCCTGATTATATATGCAATGGAGCATGTTTTAAATAGTGGGACGAGTCACAATATCAGTTGAGTAAAACCGGTGACAGGAGTAAAGCACTACATGTGTAGGATCGGATGATGTGGTCTTGAATTTTTCAATCATCAGCTGCAAAAATGGCAGCCAGATTAAGCCATATCAACTACGAACCAAGTTATGTATCAACTGTAAACCGATAGGAACTCTGCACCGGGCCAGTAGAAAGGGATTACGTACTTGGGGCCACATTGGTATCTGGAGACCCTAGAATTTGATATTATGGTTTCTTATGTATTTTAATAAGGAGGGAATCAGTGATAATGGACTTACTGTGGGCATAAACAAGTGTGGAGAAGGAGAACCAGAATATCAATCCAATTTGCTTGCCAGGTGGGCCTTGAAATTCTTTGTTTATGCGATGCTCAACAAACCAAACCACGAATCCAGTTAAGATGAAAAAAAAACCCGTTGTTAACCAAAGATCCATTTCTAGGGGTTTCATGAAAATCCATGCATTCTTCTTGTCATCATTCTCAAATGGAACGACCATTGCCACGCCGGACTCCGTGTATGGAAACGTAAAATCAACAAACCTTGATCTGTTTGATACAATGGCTATATCACCCACAACAGCATCATAGTTCTGCATATGGACAAAAAACTTTAGCTACTTAACAAAGAGAGAACGAAAAACTATAACATTTCAAATTCTTGTTGCAAATTGAATTACCCCAAGAAAGGTCTGATAGACAAGATCATCGTAACTACCAGCGCTTTCGCCATCTGGAGTTTCGAAGGGAAGAAACTCGTAGGGGACAGCATATGGCAATAACTCGATAACTTCTTTGAACACATCGATGCAGAAACCAGTGGCAATCACAGCATTAGTTTGAGAATCCCTTTCCACTGAGATAAATTCATGAAATCCACCTTTGACTGGAACCCCAACCCTCAACTTCTTTTCACTTGTTGGCATCTCCCAACCTTTAGGCACAATATTTGATTCACCAGGCCATTTGATAGCTCCAAGGTCTTCTTTTCTGGTTGTGTATTTCTTATTACTTACCAAACTCAGGTTTTTTGATATGCCATATTCTCGAGTCCAGAATCCAATTTGTCTAATATCCCCACTTCCAAATACATTGACTATTTGAAAGGCTAATGGTTGTAACTGTCCGTTAACTAGATGGAAGTCACCACTCAAGCCCTTGAATTTAATGTTTTGAATTGATTGAAGAAGCCTTGGTCCCATTTCTGAGGTTCCAATTGCTGCTAAATCTGTTAAGTTCTCCGTAGCAACTGGTTTCTTGAACTTTGATTCACCAATACCGGATCTCCCTACAGCCATTGCTAATGCTGTGACACTATCATATGCCCATAGCCCAAAAACATTCAATTCAGTTCTATCCATGTCTGGATTCTCTTGCTGAAATCTCTTTCTCCATCTGACTTTGAAGTTTTCAAGCTGACTGGATTTCGGCACATAAGGTTTCACACCTATTACCCCTTGCATACTATTTATATCTGCATGATCCATAGAATCCAAGAGAGCTGTAAGCCCATCCGTAATAATCCAGACATATCCCTTGTTCATCATTTCAACTTGTTTCACTTTTGTGAAAAAGCGAGAAGCTAGAGGTGGTAACATATGCAGCACGAAGACCCTGGTTTGCATTGTCATGAGCTTGTAGAGTTCTTGAAGGATACGATCATCTGAGGCTGAAAGAGACAGAACACTTCGATGCCTTACTCTAGTACTGATCCGTTGGAAAGAATCTGTTAAATAAGGCATGATGCCCCTCCCATAGTCCGTGTCTTCATAAATTAATACTACCTCCCTCCAACCAAAGGCATGAATTATAGAGGCAAGGGATTCAACCTGAGAAGATCCACTCTGAGCCCCTCGGATGAAGTATGGGTTATCCACGGGTGAGAGAGAAGGACTCATTGCCTGAGAAATTATAGGAACTTGAGTTTTGTTCCCTATATCAATCACAAATTCTGCTTGTGAGGATCTTTGTGGACCTAGTATTGCCTGTACCTGGACATTTTTCATCAAGTCTATGGCTGCAAAGAGAAGTTCAATAAAAAATGAGATCCCTCTGACTGAATTGGGTGTCCAGGCAGCATTTCATGGCATAAATAACTAATGAGTAGCAGAAAGAAAATGGTGAACGCTTTTTCAAACATGCTATTTCCATGGTCTAAGAGGAAAGGAACCGCCTGCACCAGTTCAAGAAACAAAACCTGACTCAACCATACACTACTCTTACTTAAATAGCTTTTCTCAACTGCTTAAATAAACAAGTAGAATAATATGAATTCGAATTTTGCCGGTGCTTTATTGTTAAGCAGGTCAAGTACGACAAATGAACACAACCACAACCAAGGGCAAAAACTTACAAAATTTGATTTAACCAAACTGACCGTCGAATAGCTAAAATTCAAGATGAGATAAGCATGTATGTTGTCATCATGGTTGAAGCGAAGAATCAATTACTTAAGAAAACAAATGCAAGAAATCAGAGAGAAATAATCACCCTAAACATTGATCCAGCTAAACAGTTTGCCCATTCTTCCTTACCCCACCTTATCACCTCATCTACACGTCTACTCTTTATTCTTGAATCCTCAATGCAAGGTTTTTAAACCCAAGCTTCAAATGAGATTTGCTTTTCATAATGATAGCCGAAGAGGGTTGAAGGGTCGTTTGGCTTGTAGCAATTGGATTGCATGCGGTGTTTTCTCAAACACCTGGTTGCTTTCTCAAAGAACTCAACATCACGAGTGGGAAAATGATTCAAGATGAACTGTGTATAACCTTGGCTCAATGTTTTGCATGAAAAGCTTATCCACTAGAGTCTAGACGAAAGCCTAACATGATCCAACTTATTTAATGTTCTCAGATTCGTGACACTAAAACTCAGCAAGAATTTGAATCATAGTTTTAGTGTGAGTGTATTATTTACCTCGATTCTGAAAACTGCTAGCTAACTGTTGGTATTAATTTAGGGGATGATAGTTTATTTTAGTTGTGCTCAAAGCGTGTCGTTTCATGGTACATACAATTACTAGTAGTTCTATAACTAATTAAGAGAAAGCGTCTGTTCATGGAGATTGGTCGTTCTAGTTTTCGTAGTCGATTTTATTTTGAATTTTCTTTTTGTCCTATTATAAAATAACTGGGAAACAAATTCTGACAATGAAATATAGGAAATCAATGGTAAGTTCCGAATTACAATTGAATAACATGTTTTAAGGGCAGAAGTACGCAGAGAGAACATATAATGCACGTACCTGCAGACGCTGCCTCCACATCATCACCCTTGGAATCCCTTGTGTGAAGTACAATCCTTGTTGCGCTCTGATGATTTAATGTATAGAAATCTTCAAGGGCCATAGATATGCAGGTCTGGCTGACCTTTCCAAAAATATTATCAGCATCAAGAATCACCCCAACATCAACGGCCTCTGTTAACCGACTAACATTTTGGCCAGATATTATTGGTACAACACATAAAAAGCTCACAATGAAGAGTAGTGGCAAAACAAGCAGGAAGGAGAAGTATCTTTGCATGCCTCGAATTGAGAGAGAGAGAGAGAGAGAGAGAGAGAGAGAGAGAGAGAGATTTCAATGTAGTATATAAAGCTTTTGCTCGGGTCCAAACTTTTTGGAGAGAGGAATGATTGGTTGTTCCTTTTATTCTAATGCCTCTATATATGGAGTGATGCTGATATGCATATTCTTAACGTGTAAGATCGAAAATATTCATTTCACATTTTGGTGTATGTAGTCAACCTTTACCCGCTCCATACTTTTCCTCAATAGTCTGTATTTCGGTCCGTATATTGTGTTATTTTTTACTTTCTATATATAATTCAAGATAACCGAATTTTATAGACAACTTCTATCATTTTACAAACGGGGCATTGGCAGAACTATATAGGGGCCGGGTGGGGCCCGCCCCCTTAAATTTTAATTTTTTTTATTAATACGATACTAATTTTGAGTATTATTAATATTATCATTGCAATCGCTTCTTATAATCATAAAAAATTGGTTTAATTTAATAAAAAAATAAGTTATATAGCATTCTTTCATGAATACAATAAAAGTACGTGAATGTTGCAGTAGCCTAATGAAATAGAACAAAACGTTTCATTTGATTTTTTTGCAATAGGCTCGAATTATAAATTTTAATGTCCAACTAGATTGGAAATCAAAAGCTTTATGACATCTTAATAGTACATATATATAAAAGCATGTTATTTACCAAAAAAAAAGAAGAAGATAAAAGCAAGTCCACTAAATCAGCTCCCTATGGCCAAAATTCTAGCTCTGCCACTACATGGCGGACCCGATTAAAACCGGTGCCAAGTCCTCTGTGGGGTTGGCCCCCCAAGAATTGACAACATGTGGTTTTTTTTTTTAAAAAAAAAACTCAAGATGTTCGGACTCACTTATAGATAGAGCCGATTCAAAACCGGCAAAGTCTCGTGTAAGATGAGCCTACAAGAATTGACAACACGTAAGAGATTTTAAATCTTAAATTTTTAAAAAGAATATATCTTTAGGATGCAAAACTAACGGATGCAAAAAAAATTTGAATAAGGAAAAACGAATAATTCAATAATCCGGATTATTGGATTATTTAAAAAATGAATATATCTATAAGTCGCAATTCTATTTATAATCCATTTTTTAATATCTTAGATTTGTCCGATCCGTACCAAGACTGTTTTGGTTCTTAATTATTGAATACTACTAGTATATCATTTGACCTTCAGAAGATTCAACGGTAATGATGCCGCGTGGTAGAAATTGCTACTTAGAAACAGAAGAAGAAATTGCTGGGTAAATGGTTAGCTTTGACGAATTAAAGCCTAACAAGTTCCTCAATAAATCACGAAGCGGTACAATTAAGGCGTCGTTCTATTAAGCTAGACTTTTGAGTTGTTTAATTTATGTATGTGTCGAAAATAACTTGTTTGATAAGAGGGAAAAACCAAAAAATCCAAGAATTCAACTACTGAAACATGGCCGTAAAGATATATAGATTTCACCAATAACATACTCCAACTATGATCTATTCTAGATTTGTTGGTCTTGTTCGAGAGAATTCTATGTTGTTGCTCATACCTTATTTCGCTTCCTCTAACTGTCATTTTTTTGGTTGACAAGTATGCTAATGGGATTTGACTTTGACATAGGAGATGCAAGCAAGAGAAATTACATGGAAATATCATCCCAGTTGACAATTGGACAAACATGAGAAGCTACAAGGAAATATCATCCCAAAGACGGAACTCGAGACCTTTTTGTGCCTATGCAGTGTGTGTGGGAAAGGTTTTTTTTTTTTTGAGGTTGGAAAATTTTCACCAACCTGTTCTAAAGTCCGTGGTAGGGAAAAGCATTTAATACACTCCCATTTACGAATTTTTTTGGGCTCATTTTAGGAATTTTTATGGCTCCTTTTATGATTTCTTGTGGCTTGATTACTTTCGAGTGTGTGGTACACCTTTTATGAATTTTGTGGCTCATTTTATAAATTTTGGTGGTCCGAAATATGAACTTTTCATTTTATGAAATTTTGTGGTGGTATATATTTACGAATTTTTGTGGTGATGTTTATAAATTTTGTGGTAAAAAGAGAGGTCAAAAAAATATAGGTATGGGGTACCTAACCGTTGTTTCCAATCTGTTTGTCAAGGTACCGCTAGTTGTATACGCTGATATATTTGGTTTGGTTTTCAATGTTTATTATTGTACCATGTACCTATTGGAATATGTGTGAACATTAAGGAATGATAACCTTAATAATACAATTGAGTGCTCATCACTTAGGCTTGACCTTTTAAGTGGATATGAGTCATTCAATATGTATTGAACCCAATTGATGTGGCGGACTCTTTGTCATTACTCCCCATAATATTGGCCTTTGTGCACGCCATTGCAAGATCAATGTGTCATGTACAAACTCCCAACAACTGGTGTTAGAGCTGATGGTTGACCATCTATGGGCAAACTCTCAGTGCGCCATGAATGGGCTTGTACGAAGATCACTCTACGAAAAAAATTCCAATAGTGCAGGTGATGGGCTGTGTGGCCACTGCAATGTGATGCAAGTGAATGGAAAACATATTGCACGTTGACTCGTCAAGGAGCATGGTGCTAGTGAATGGGCATGTTGGCTCTCAATGGAGTATGATGGATTGCTATGAGTCGATGGAGTGGCTATCCAGGTTACTCCCAATGAAGCAAAAATGGCTCGATGTTGGAGTGCCATAATAGATAGCTCTGAATCGATTGGGGGGGGTGCGGAAGAAGCCTAGTTTGGGAGAGAGGGTCAGAGAGTGGCAGATCCGAATCAAAATCAAGGGAGAATTTGGATGCAAAGAAAGAGAACAAGGCTCAATGTATGGTTCGCAGTTCGCACATGACCGGATCAATGCATCCTGTACTTTGCAGCGTTCTTCCAGAAGATTGGTCTACTGATGCTTGCCAAGATGCCTTCCGTGTCAGCACAATCATGCTCTTCCAACAGATCTTCATGGGAGTTCTTAATGCACAATTGTAAAATAGACGACACCAACTTTCCCTTCTGGATTCACAAGCAGTCCTCATATTCATAGTAGCTTTTTGCCTTTTAATTTTCCAAGTTCTAATTTCCTACATGAGACTACCAGGCTTTAGCTTGGTGTTTGTATTGTCATAAGAATAAGAATTCTTTTCAATTTCCTGTTGTGGGATTTGTTGTAATGTAGATTGAGCATCTATTGGTGTTGAATTCAAATCGGTTATATTAGCTTTGACGACTCCTTTTGCACGAGCATTTGAGTTTGTGCAGTGTTGATCGAATACATCCTTTTGATCTTTTGCTCCCAAATCTAAGTTTGTTCTCTTCAATCATCACCGGGTAATGCATTGATGTCAATACACATGGAATGCATGTAAAGAGCATTGCCTATTCATTTACTTTCCAAAGAAGTGCATTGCCTATGGAAAAGTCTTGTAGTTTGTTTTTTGATGTCTTTCCCTATTCTTTGTCCAATGTCAAACTTAAGTGAAATTATGGGGAAGTGTTCAATTTACTCCTAGAGGGGGGTGAATAGGAGTTTTAATATAAAAAAATTACCAGTTTTTAAGTTGAGTAACCGATTAAAAATTATTAAATAATAAACTGATTATTTGTCTTGATTAATTCAAATGAACCAAACCACAAGTAGTGCTGCGAAAATAAAAAAAGAGACAAGATACGCACGATTTACGTGAAAAAACTTAGGGTCCTAAATAACGCTAAACCCAAACCACGGCCTAAACCTACTACTTTATTCTATTAATAAAAAAGAAGTATAGATTGCGAAACAGTAAAACCTTACCCTAAGCATTTACCTATTCTCGCCAATCTCCGATGCTCCCAAAGCTTCTTCAAGATTCCATAGATGAACCACAGACTTCACGCCCGATCTCCGGATTCAACCGGCTCCGAATCAATTTCCAAAAAAAATTCAGCCACAACAGTATCCGAAACCACAAAATATGAACACCAAATGATACGATATGAATACTGTATGCTTAAAAGAACTAAAAGCACAATAAAATAGTCTCTCGGCTTTGTTTCTTACGTAAAAAATGTGCTACCTCTTATCAAGGTTGTGAACCCTTGTATAGGCAAGGGAAATGACATATGTGCATGGCAACAAAATAACGTTGATTTCTTTTCCAAAAATAATAATAATAAAATCAACCTTTTACGTCAAAACATGTGCTTTGTATGTTTTAAGATTGGTGTTCCAACATATGTATACTAGTGAATGACCTGTGTCTGAAGACACTCTACCGAATGAAATTTTAGTATAAAATGGTTGCAAACCCCATCAAAAAAAAAAAAGGTTACACAATCTAAAACAACTACTTTGCCATGCACAAATATCCCATCTTATATTAAATCTCATTTATTTGATTCAACAATGAAGAAGTAGTAAAACAAAAGTAATTCACATATGGCCAAAAAATTGCTTTATCGTTGATTAAAAGTACTTTCCTATGTAATTCAAGAGTACTATAAAACAACCACACATGTTACAATCCACGCCTATCCAATCCAATCATATTATCTTGAACATATAAACCTATTACACAGTCTAAAAAAAAAATAGGTTTACCCGATCCTTACACAAATTAACTGTCACATGCTTAATTGACCAATAAAGTTTTAAGCAGATAATTGATTTTAGCGGAATAAATAAATTTGAGTAATGGTAAAGAGGTATAAAATATGTCATGGAGTCGAGTTTGGCAACTCCAAGATCGTTTGAACACCACTGTGTTTTGCTTGCATATTTGAAATACTGTATATTCGAAAAAGGTCGATCGAGTGAATGTAAAAGTGTTAAAGCAGAGGTAGGAGAAAATATTGGAACAAAGAAATGAAATTGGTGAGATAGTGATTTGATTTACATGTTACCTTCAATAGGCGAAAATCAATGCAAGAGAAAGATTTGATAAGTAGTTCCAACTTATAAACAGAGATTGGCAAAATCTAATTTGCTTCCACACCCTTTTTAGAATTGTAGAACGGAAAAATGGAAGAGACAAAGTATAAAAGGAAGGAAAGAGAGAGAAAGGGGGAGTACAAATTGTTTCGATGTAATTGGTGAATTAATTTTTGGGTTCCCAAATATAAATTGCGGTTTCCAAGTAAGTTAGTAAATGGGCTGCTCCTTTCCTTTGATTGAGTACCAAATTAGGTAACGTTTTTGAGTTCCCAAGTATGGCTAAACATTTAGGCGGCAAAAATTTGAGTCCAAAAATGCATCTTGACCATAAATTAAAAGTTTAATCAATCTGAGCCTTTGAGGGCTAGCATGAAAATCAATCTCGATCATCCATCGAATCCAAGGGCTGAAAATATATATAAAGGATTCAAAAAACTGAGCCCTTTTATAATATTGATAAGCAAAAGTAAAAACCTCCCACTTTGTTCCCGTAAAAGAAATATATGTATATAATTTTTGATCCTTACCAAAAAGATGCCTACATGTTCATGGTGAACAAAATATTTGATTTATTTTCCTTAAACGAAATGTGCATTAGACTAATGAGGGATAGTGCCATATATAGGCAAAATTGGACGCCTATGAGATTCCCAAAAACAAACTCTTTTATCCTCTCCAAAAATAACATTCTTGAATGACACATGGAAAACAAGATTTTCGGCATATTAAAAGAAAATTGTTTCCTTGATATAAAAATATGCATACATATGGGAAGCGAATATTCAAAGAGTTTTATAGGAAAGAAAAGCAGAATTTTTAATTTTGGAAGAAAATATGCATGATGTGTTGTGCAATGCATTTACCTTTCACACAAGTAGATTAATTTTGCAGCGGTCCATTTGGCGCAGAAAATAGGAGGAGCATCGAGCTAGCAACTACCCTCTATGAAAAAATCTATCCATACACAAATGATGGTTTTGGACAACCCCAGAAAGTGCCAAAAATATCTAACATTAAGATGGATGGTTTGTCAGATTGCTCAAAAGAATTAGTAGGAACAGTTTCAAGGGAATATAATAGGTGTTGCATCATATCATAAAATTTGATGGGTGATTCTACAAAAGGGTGGTAGGGCATAAAAATCTCCCAACTAAATGGACACCTACTGTCTAAACATTTTCTTTGACTTGTACAAGAAAAGAAATTAGGATGGTCAAGTTTCTAGCAGTGCATATCATCACCTTTCTTCTTTACTTTCTATTTCTATGGTTTCATGAACTGGGGTACTCGTTTCTGTTGTAGAAAACCCTTCATCGTGCGAGAAAATCCATTCAGCAAGCTGAGAATCGTTTGATTCTGGACTTTGTGGACAATCAGCTCTTGCTGCTGCAGGCACTGCCATGCTTTCGCCTGTTCTAGTTTTTCTCTTGGATGCATTAGATGAATTGTCTTTTTCCTCACCGAAAGTTTTAGCCATCACAACAAGCTTTTGCTGCATTGACAAGTCATTAGAGGCTAAGATGTCCCAGTTGTCGTATAGGAAGAGAGACATGAATAAGATGAGAGCAGAAAGGGAAGCTACGCCGGCAACTAGGAAAAGACCCTTAAAACTATCAAGCGTGAGGCTGTCAGAGGTGACCCTAGCACCGTCTTGCTCTGCACAAGTAGCTCCTTCTCTCAACCATTCGTTTTGGATTCTAGTAAATGCATCTCCCTCGGTTACACTTAAGACTGCTCTGGAAACATCAGGCACTAGGGGAGATCCCTTTGGAAATGCCTGCAAATAAAGATGCACATATATGTTTAGGAGGACGTAGACTAGTTGACTGCATGGGAAATCAAAAATATTGCACGGGTAACACTATTCAAACATAAATCCAAATGATGTGAATTGTAATAGTATTGAGATTGCTTTTATTTTTTTCTTGAATCATTTTCAAAACTCTGCAGGTTATTTTTCATGCTGATGCTTCCCTAGTCTTGTTACAGCGTGCAGTCGTCTTGTAGACCTACGCACACACACACACACAGAGAGAGAGAGAGAGAGAGAGAGAGAGAGAGAGAGAGAGAGAGAGAGAGAGACTCACAAATCCAAAGCCTGCAGTCTTATAGATAGGTCCTACCATGGTGTACTTGGCACAGTATTTGGGCTTGGAAAGGAAGAGCCTTATATAAGGGAGTTCGTCAATAATTGCAGCAACTCCTCCATTTTTACTTCCTCGAGAAAGGGCTTCGTCATACTCTTCAAATGTGCTATAATTCTTAAAATTGGAATGATTAAATGCCTTATTCTTCAGTAGCCCCGCAACAAAAGAATCCTGCTGGTAGCCAACATGCTCTTTAGCCTGTTTGAGGTCTCTTATATCTGTGACAGAAGGCTTTAGCTTTTGCGCTGTTAACATTGATGTTAAGCTTGCTGTGTAACTCGATGTTAGTACCAGCCCCACGAAAACCCACACGATTACAACGAATCTGGATAAGTTGCTGATTAACTTCTCCGCTGCAAAATAAACAAAAAACCAAGCTCCTCCTTGTGTGAGTAAACTTTGTACAAATACTATAATGATTTTTGCAGATTGCAGTGCTATTCAATCATGCCTTAAACATATTAATGAGATGAAGCATGTTGTTTTCATCAAATTTTGATTTGATTCAGACTTCAGAGAGATAACAACTCAAAAGAGAGAAAAATATTAAACAAATACTAGAATGAGTTGAGTTAAATAGTGGCA
Source organism: Vaccinium macrocarpon (assembly GCA_022606695.1). Lineage (NCBI taxonomy): Eukaryota > Viridiplantae > Streptophyta > Magnoliopsida > Ericales > Ericaceae > Vaccinium > Vaccinium macrocarpon. Next base: position 36,072,905 of record CM040174.1, on the reverse strand, counting down.
TGTTTTAAATAGTGGCATTAGTTGCAACTTGCAGATATTTATATGAGTTGAGTTAAAACAGTGATAGGAGTATAGCAGTATAGGTGTCAGGAATTGGATGATGTGGTCTTGAAATATTCTATCATCAGCTGTAAAAAGGCAGCGAATTTAGCCTTAGCAGCTGCAAACAAGGTTATGTATCAACCTTAAAGTGATAGGAATTGTGAACCGGCCCAATAGAAAGGGATCCATTATATATGTCAGGTGATATCGGTATCTGGAGATCCAAAATTTTGGTATTATGGCTGTTTACATATTTTAATGTGGAGGGATGATAATGGACTTACTGTGGGCGAAAACAAGTGTGGAGAAGGAGAACCAAAATATCATTCCAACTTGCTTGCCAGGTGGGCCTCGGAATTCTTTGTTTACACGATGCTCAACTAGCCAAACCACGAATCCAGTGAAGACAAAGAGAAACCCCGTTGTTAACCACAGATCCATTTTGAGAGGTTTCATGAAAATCCATGCATTCTTCCTGTCGTCATCCTTGAATGGAACAATCATTGCCACACCGGACTCTGTGTATGGCAATGTAAAATCAACAAACCTTGATCTGTTTGATACAATGGTTATATCACCCACAACAGCATCATATTTCTGGAGATGGACACAAAACTTCAGCTACTTAACAAAGAGAAAATGAAATATTAAAACATCTCAAATTCGAGTTGCAAATACAATTACCTCAAGGAAGATCTGATAGACAAGATCATCGTAACTTCCAGCGCTCTCGCCATCAGGAGTTTCGAAGGGACAAAACTCGTATGGCACTGCATATGGCAATGACTCCATAACTTTTTTGAACACATCGATGCAGAAACCTTTGGCAATCACAGCATTAGTTTGAGGATCCCATTCCACTGAGATAAATTCACGAAAGCCAGCTTTGACAGGAACCCCAACCCTCAACTTCTTTTCACCTGTCGGCATCTCCCAACCTTTAGGCACAATATCTGATTCACCAGGCCAAATGATAGTAAGGTCATCTTTGTTGGTCATGTAATTCTTATTACTTGGAAAACTCAGATTTTTTGATATGCCATATTCTCGAGTCCAGAATCCAACTCCTCTAATTTCTCCTCTTCCAATTACATTGACTATTTGAAATATTGATGGTTGTAACTGTCCATTAATGAGATGGAAGTCACCACTCAAGCCATTGAATTTAATGTTCTGGATTGATTGAAGGAGCCTTGGTCCCATTTCTGAGGTTCCGATTGCTACTAAATCTGTCGAGTTCTCCATAGCAACTGTTTTCTTGAACTTTGATTTACCAATACCAGATCTTCCTACAGCCATTGCTAACGCTGTGACACTATCATATGCCCATAGCCCAAAAACATTCAATTCAATTCTATGCATGTCTGCATTCTCTTGATGAAATCTCTTTCTCCATCTCACTTTGAAGTTTTCAAGCTGACTGGATTTTGGTATGTAAGGTTTCACACCTATTACCCCTTGCATACAATTTATAGCTCCAGGATCCATAGAATCCAAGAGAGCTGTAAGCCCATCCGTAATAATCCAGGCATATCCCTTTTTCATCATTTCAAGTTGCTTCACTTTGGTGAAAAAGCGAGAAGCGAGAGATGGTAACATATGCACCACGAAAAGTCTGGTTCGCATTGTCATGAGCTTGTCGAGTTCTTGAAGGATATGATCATCTGAGGCTGAAAGAGACAGAACACTTTGATGCTTGACTTGAGTATTGATCCCTACGAAAGCATCAATTAAATAAGGCAGTAAGCCCCTTCCATAGTCGGTGTCTTCATAAATTATCACCACCTCCCTCCAACCAAAGGCCTTGATTATAGTGGTAAGGGATTCAACCTGGGAAGATCCAATCTGTGCCCCTCGAATGAAGTATGGGTAGTCCGTGGGTGACAAAGAAGGACTCATCGCTTGAGAAATGATAGGAACTTGTGTTTTGCTCCCAATGTCAACCACAAATTCTGCTTGTGAGGATCTTTGTGGACCTAGTATAGCCTGTACTTTTACATTTTTCAACAAGTCTATGGCTGCAAAGAGATGTTCAAGAAAAATGAGATCCTTATACAGTTATACTTGAATTGTCTGTGCAGTGAACTCCTATAAAACAGATCATCCAGGTAGCATTTCATGGCATAAATAACCAACGACTTGCAGAAAGAAAAAGGTAAATGGTTTTTGAAACGTGCTATTTCCATGATCGAAGAGGAAAGGAAGCGTGAGCGCCTGTACCAGAAAGAGAAACCTAACTTAACTATACATTATCGTTAATTTAGATTGTTTTCCTCAACTGTGTAAAAGCTTATGAATTTGAGTTTTTATATTGCGACATGCTTTACTGTTAAAGCTGATCAAGTATGACACTAGAAGTGGCTTTGAGTACTTTAAATTCTGAACACAGGCCAGGGCAAAAGCCAAACGTATAAAAAATTAGATTTACTCTAGAATCCTCATGGCAAGGTTTTTACACCTCGAGCTTCAATGGTAATTGAGGTTTGTTTTTCATAATGATAGCTCAAGAGGGTTGAAGGGTCGTTTGGCTTGCGGCTATTGGTTTGCGATGTTTTCTCAAACAACTGGTTTGCTTTCTGAAATGGTAAGCTCTAAGAGAATCCATTGATAAAATTGCGAAAATGATTCATGATGAACTGTTATAAAACCTTTGCTCAAAGTCTGTCACAAAAAGTTCACAATTAGTAGAACAAAGGCGCTAAATATACAAATGCAGCCACTGAATCGAACTACAAATGAAAGCCTAACATATTCCAACTCTTGCAATGTCTTCAGTTTCTTAACACTGAACTTAACAAGAATGGGAATTGTGGTTTTTGTATGACAGTGTATCATTTACTTCGATTTTGAAACCTGCTAAAACCCACATCCATACCAAATATTATAGTTGTTAGATTGTTTTTTCCCCGAGCCTTTCAAAGTTCGAAATACACATGAATCTACGTAGCATCGTACACAGCGCCCCAGTTGCTGTCATGGCGCTGTAGTTCTAATTAGCCAGTGCGTAGTTTTTTAGGTACCTACCCAAACAAGAGTGAAATAGTTGGTGGATTTACAAGCGGTACTGGTTTAATTAGACTTTGTTTAGAAATTTAAAGAAGCTTATACATTCAAAAATTTATAGGAGCTTACGATATATATATTTTGAAACTTTCCTTCAGTTTCACTCCAGTTGAACACCAGCCAAACTCTAGTAGCTTATCGAGTTCGAGCTCACATACCATGATATAAAAAACTAGGTTTTTCCATAGACAACTCAAGGCTCCGTTCATTTTACAACTTCTCATAACATGGTCTACTATTGATTATCAGGAACACTTTTAAGGCCCTAAAGGTTCTTGACATAATTTTTTGAAATATTCTACTTATGTTCATTCTGTTCTCTCATACCAAACAGAACCTAAACTCTTTCTCAAATGGGACTAATCTCTTACAAAATTAGAATCTCCATAGATTTTGGAGCATACTCTACAATGGTAGTAATAAATGTCATTCATTGACATATAATATGATTCCAGCTTTTGTTTTTAATTTGTCCTATTATATATGAGTCCGGATCTAATCTGGGATCCCTAAATCTGGGACTCATAGTTCCGGATCAAATTTTCATGATCCGAATCGTCCAATGTGTTTAAAACGTGTTTTCGTAGGTCATCGCGAAAAATCATCCAAAAAAAAAAAAAATACCGGGAAGGGCTTGATCTAAGAATTTTTCATAAAACTGTATATGTATAGTTTTCGTGAAAAAGCCATTCCCGGTATTTTTTAAATATTTTTTTGCGGGGACCCTTAGAAACACTTTTTAAATACATTGAATGGTTTGGATCACGCAAAAACATGTTTGAAAACCTTCAAAACATCAAAAAAATCTCCAATCTTGGATCCTAGATTGAATAACTGGCGTATAAATTAACTCGGAAACAAATTCTGACAATAAAATAGGATAGGGAAATCAATGGTAAATTTAGAGTTATGATTGAATAACATGTCTCAAGGGCAGAAGTATGCGGACAGAACATATAATAAACGTACCAGCAGATCCTGCCTCCACATCATCTCCCTTGGAATCCCTTGTGTGAAGTACAATCCTTGTTGCGCTCTGATTTTGATGATTTAATGTATAGAAATCTTCGAGGGCCATAGAGATGCAGGTCTGGCTGACCTTTCCAACAATATTATCAGCATCAAGAATCACCCCAACATCAACGGCCTCTATTAACCCACTAACATTCTGCCCAGATATTATTGGTACAACACATAAGAAGCTCACAATGAAGAGTAGTGGCGGCAACACAAGCAGGTAGGAGAAGTATCTTTGCATGCCTCGAATTGAGAGAGAGAGAGAGAGAGAGAGAGAGAGAGAGAGAGAGATTTCAATGTTTTCGATGTTTATAAAGCTTTCGCTTCTGTTAAAACTTTTTGGAGAGAGGAATGATTGGTTGTTTGGTCTCTCCTTTATATTGTACGCTATACTATATTAATATGCCTATTCTGATAACTAAGAAAATATTCATTTCACATTTTGGTGGACTTGTCAACCTACACCAAAAAAATAAAAAGTCAAGCTATACCAAATGTCTGTCCTCTCCTCGTAGATTTTTTTTTTTAATTCAGATGTCCGAACTAACATAACACGCACATATGGCTAGGGGGAGTTGGGGTTTTTTTGACCGTGACATTTTTTTTTGGTTTTTGCCGGTCACAGAGTTTCTAGGCATGCAGCTTACACTGCTGCGCACACCTTAACTAAATTCCCTCTCTGTGTCTAGTCAAAGACGGATTATCTACGCTGGGACTATGGATTCACCAGAGAAGCTTTTACGGCCTTACCTCAAGAAATTGTCAAGTTTCGAATTGAAGTTGTTTGAGTGAAACTCTTAATGAAGAACAATGATTCCCAAGGAATCTGTAGGTTCGTTTGAACATTTTGATCAACTGATCAAGTACCTTCATTGAAATGTCCAACTCTAGATTACGTACATGAACGTAATTCTGAAAATAAGTATCCGTGTCTTGAGTCGCTTTGAATATGAATGTCATTTTCAAAGTTGAATTCAATTCACGAGTGCTGGACAAAATATTCAAGCTAATTTGGCCCCCCAAGCAAAACGGGTTGAGCCTGATGAAGAGAAGCTCAGAAGCCCAAAGATGACCTCCTAGGAGCTAGCCGATCGAAGAGCCTGAACGGATACGTGCGGTCTGTGGAATGCTATTGCTAGGTGGAACAATAACCAAACCAAATCAAATCAAATCAAATCAAGCATTATGTCTCAATTAATTGGGATCGGCTGCTAGGCAGAACAATGAGGCATCAAAATGGGCTGGGTCCGGTCTGGTGTGCAAATGTGACAGGATAGAGCCATGTTAGTGCTGGTCCGTTCACGTGTCATGCGGCAATGGGCATGCATGACATCATTTGGGAGAACAATTAAGAGTCGAGAGCTGGCATAGCAACAGGTTACATCCTAGGGCTAAATACCGCCCCTTGCCTAGGTTTTTGGATAAGAGGATTTATGTATGCGCCTGAATTTTCTGTGGCTGTGATTGGAGATCCCCGTGCCCAAAAAATAGTGTGAGAATTGTTTTGGGTCGTTGGATGATGTGTCTTACTCTTTGTTGTTTTATTTTAAAATTTTCAAGTGGTTCAATGACCGAAAGTGCACCGGAACAGAGGATATATGGAACATCCTGATTTGATTCCTGTGATTGGCAATCAAATTTGACTTACGTGGTTCGGCTAGACTTTTCTCTTGGTGGGCCATCATATCATGTGCAGTAGGATAGTGACTTAATTGTTGGTTCTGTTTTTTTCACCACAGTTGGTAATGGAATTGAGATTTCAAGGCAGTGAACGTTCATAATGCACATCACATTAATATATTTTGACGGGACCGGTCTCCACCCGGTTAGGGTCAGCTTTCTATGTTTGATGAAGCCATGACTGCCAAAGTTATTAATCTCGTATCGGCAAGCGTCTCGGTTTTCTTATTGAGATGGTACGTCTCGGTACTGGTGTGTATCGGCGTACCGTTCCGGATTGATCGCAACAAACTACGGTATAATTCTAAAAAGAAATATGCAATTCAACATATAAAAAAAAATTAACATAAAAATAAAGCATTATAACTTTTCAATTTTCATAGACAAAATGCAACCATTCTAGTACTTCATATCCAAAAAAACTACTCCTCCAACATCCAAAACAAGTTCCCAACCAATTTAATGTGATAAAGTATACCAAAAGACTAGGTGTTGTATTTAAGTCATTATTTAAGGATTACCCCAACCAGAATTAATTATTTAAGTCATTTAGCGTTTAAAAAAAAAAAAATTTGTACCGGCCGGTATCCGAGAAATGGCCGAGATTGGCCGGAACAGACCAGAACGTCCGGTATTGAGCGGTATTGTGAGCGGGACGGAACATTAGGTGTTGTATCTCGTTTTTCTTCCGGTACGGGACATACCGGCCGGTACGGGACGAGATTCATAACTTTGATGACTGCTGCATACCCTCCCCCTAATTCCGTGATTGTTGAAGTTTGTGATTCAGAAACTTAACACGTACGCTTTAGTTCGTTAGAAATGACTTTCGGGCCTGATATGGCTAAATTCAAAAAATTGATTTTTTGGTTTTTTTCGTTGTTTTTATTCAAAAAAAATTTGCATTTTTTAGTTATCGGTCGAGTTTTTGTGATTTCTTAGTTTGTCAACCTTGTCTTGATGAGAGGAATCTAAAGTTTTGTTAAAAACTATTCAGTCTACATCGCTGCGGTAATTGTATTTTGCGTTATACTATCATGTTCATTGTCACATAGAACTGGTAAGAAACATTGTAAAGACTAAGTTTCGGATTCCTTTGTTTTGGCAATTCAGTTTGACAAAACACACATTTACATTGAGTTGCAATTTTATTATTTAGAGTGTCTGTTTAGGTGTAGAAGGAAATCAATATGTAATTCTTTTTATTGCAGTCATTATTTTAATGTAATTCAAGAAACTTACTCAAGCAACGTATGAGCTACACATCAAGCAAATGGGCTGCCTTTAGTAACTTGTTCGAGCAACTCCGAACTTACTCAAGCACATTTTGAAGCTTATAAATATAAAGCTGGCTAGAGTTTTGTGGATACAACTTGGCCAACACTCATATTTTTCACCTCCAAACATATGTGGCGGCTAGGGTTTGTGAATCTTGAAGAACTTCAAAGATTGATTGATTCTCTAAGCCAACAAATAATCTTCGAGAGGATTTTACATCAACATCATCGTTCTTTAGGTTGAGCCCTTTCGTAGAGTTCGAAGGGCAAATGATTGGAAGGCTTGTGCGATTCAAGGCGCTGGCGATCAAGATCACCGGGTATGGTGTACATGTGACTCGGCAGGTGATACTTAGAACGTTGTGAGGATTTACTTCGTTTGGATAGGTATATCTGTAACTGCACAACGATTATAGTGATTTGATTTCTTCCCGTGGTCTTTACCCATTCAGGGGTTTTCCACATATATCGTGCGTTCATCTGTTTGATTGCTTGTGTGATTTGTGCTGGGTGACTTATTGATTCACATTCATACTATTAGGGTTGTTTATTTAATAGATTATTAAGGAACCTTGATTTTTCAAACACCAAACACGAGATCGCATGTATGCATAGTCAAATACTACGGAGGTCAAACATTTCAAATCTTAAGCAACTATGAGGAATGCACAAGTTCTTTCTCTCTCTCTCTCTCTCTCTCTCTCTCTCTCTCTCCACACACACACACACACATATATACATATATATCAATAACAATAATAGAACCCATCTAGTTGCCACTAATTGGGGATATGGGCAGGGATGATTAGAGACAGACCTAACCTTTGGCACTATGCACAAAATGACTACTCTCATACTACCACTGAAACAGTGACCCTCGTAAACCTCCAAGAACTGAGGAGCTACAAGGATGTTTTGCCTTAAAACCATACCTCTAAATCAAAGTTGAAAGGCATCAGGGAGGGCAGAGACCCAAATCAATTTATGTTCTCATTACCATGCTCTCTTCATTCATGGTCCAGAGCATCTCACTAATGAGCACAAGTTATATATATATATATATATATCTTCTCCTCTCCTTCAACCCTTTTTCTTCTTTTTCTAGTTTTTTCGTTTTTTACCTAACAACTTTCAGATCTGTGCTAGCTTATAGTTCCGGCATCAACAAGGTTTGCAGCGATAATGGTGGCGTTTGGTTGGTGCGGCAAGTCGGTTGGCAAAGGTTTTGGAGGTGGAGGGGGTGGTTACGATGGTAGTGGAGGTGGATGGGAGATGGTGGTGGTGGGTGTTTCAAATGCGGTGGTGGTGTTGGCTCGGTACTTACGGTTTTTGGTGATATTTGGGGTGTCTTTGGTTAGGTCATCATTTGATGAAGGGTGACCTTTATTTGGTCACCACTGGGGTTGATGTTGTGGATTTTTGTGATCTGTTTTGACATTAGCCTTTTTGCCTGGGGTTATGGCATCGGTGGCATGCTTGCACGTTCTCTTTGTTGTTGATGGTGGGTTGCAGCTGTGACATGACGTGATCCTTTATTGATGATGGCGGAGAGGTTGAAATCGTTTTAGTGGTTGTTTGGGTGTTTTTTAATCAACCTTTGGTTAATTTCTCTTTCCCGTCAGACTTGATGTACTGTTTGTCAAGTTTCTTCGATAAACCTGTTGCCGTTTCAACAATGGTAAGAAATTAAACATGGGATTGCATGTTCCAATTTTACGGAGTTCAAACATTCTAAATAGGGTCATTGAAAACTTTGTCCAGTTGTTAATTTCAGGGTCTCAAAAAATTGTCAAGAAACGCGCAAGTTGGCACGGGACATCTAGATATAAAAAAGGACAGTGGTGAAAAAACATAGGACTACATTGCGATCACCACCCATAGTACAGCATTATTCGTCAGCCGATTTTAGATAAACGACTCACAAAAATACCGATAAATCTAAAGGGACCGACGGGGTAGGTACCGATGGGGTACCGACGGCGTCGCCGACGCCGGTGTGGGTCCCAAACGGCCGATCCGAGCCGTTGATCGTTCTCAGAATCAAATTCCGAGTGGGCTAGCGCGGGAATCGAGGCAATCGGACGGCTGTATGAGCTCGATCCAAAATCACTCCATTTCATTTGAAATTTTTCAAATTACAGAAAACATACAAATTAGAAAAGAGGATCTTAGTTTGAACTGAAACGACCATCAATTCAAGATTTAAGTTAAAGATTGTTTTCCGGGGAGTGGAGTTCCTAACGGCACCGTGTGATGCGGGGCATCAAATTATGACTTAAAATTAATAAAATTGTACGCAAGAACATACACTCTAAATGTAAAATCTGATTATAGCGCTTTTTGTAGGACAATACTTTTACTGAAAGGTACACCAACTTTTAGAGTACGTGCTTAACTAGGCTTCTCCCCAAAGTAGGGTCCTTTTTTTTTTTTTTTTCCAGATAGACATGTGAAACTGTAAACAGTGTATTAGAGTTTTAGTATTTGTTTATTTGTATTCTTATTGGACACATGTTTGCAAGACCGATATTGGAATTCCAGCTTCTACACTTACTTTTTTATTGTTTTTTTTATCAGTCTTACTTTCTTTATTGATGTTATACTAATTTCTCAAATTGTTTAATTTTCTTCCATTTTCTTTTTATTCAGAAAAAGAAAAGAACCCTAGAATATGATGTCTTTTCCTTGTAAATAGTGTGGATCCAGAGCAATCAATAATCTCTCAACAGTTTGTGTTATCTTTTGTATTGCCATTTTGGTGTCACTTTTTTTTTTTTTTTTTTGGTGCTAAATTAGAATATAATTTTTAAACGTCTTTCGTTTTGACAAGAAAATTTTAAAAAATATAATATATGAACAAGTTTTTCCCAAGAGGTCTCCTTTAGTTGCTAATGTCTCCCGTGCAGTTATCACCGTAATGGAAGGTAAGAAGTATTCAGACCTATCGAAGCAAATGCACAATTCCAGATATCAACTCTATCAACTCAACCAGCCTGACCCTCCAAAGCTTCCGAGGCATCTTCATGTTTACCGGATGTGTCACAGTTTTATGCCTTGTTGTGTACTTAGCCAAATACGCTTGTGACAACAAAGATCACCTCAAAATAATGATATCTGATTCAAGCACCACAATTTGGTCAAGGCTTTATGCAATTTGCAGGCACTGGGACCAAAGAGACCTCTCATCCTCTCCTTTTAGCAGGGAAAAAGAAATTAACCCAGAAAAAGTTTTGGAGCTTAATGACGTTGGGGACTCATCACTCTTTACTAATACCCCTCTCAGAAATTCTCACTCCATTGGAATGGTTTCAACACAGTCAGAAGAGGAATTGGATGATACTACTGATGAGGCTGTGTATCTAAACTCAGAAGATATGGTTGTAGTACACCTTCCTGGATAGCTTGGATTGCAGTTCAATCACGTTTCTGAAATCAACAAGCATCTTTTAATTCCTGAATTGACAAAATGGTGAAACAAGGCATTTGTGGTCTTCCATTCCCATGTTGATATTGTCTAACTATTTTGGTTATCTTCAAATTGCCTTAGCAATACATACCTAATATTGTAGACTAAGTGCATTTTGCTTTTGGTGTATAGCTTCCTTGTTTTGATCTAAATCTTTTGATTATGACGAACCAGTTTAATGACCCCAATATGCCTTGGTTTGATCCTACCCTCTTCTTCTGTTTTTTTCTTTTTCTTAATCTTACTGAATTTTGGTTTGCCTACAAAACTCAGTTTTACATACTTACGGGATCCACTACATGTGTGAGAGGCATGTCCATTAGATGTACAACTTATATCACATTGTCATGCGATTGCATAGTGCATACAAAACCATTTGTTATAGGCTCAATATGCCTTGGGCTGTTTTTGTGCATTACTTTCACGATCTGTTTGATTTGCTGAATTACATATGAAATTGAATTTGATAGGTTGAATTAGGTATGAAATTGAATTATAAATTTGTAAGGTATTTATTTTCAGCATTTGATGCATGACACATTACGGATGGATTACATATTTTTATTGGGTAATTAAACCTTTTTGGAGAATGTTCGAGATCTCCGGGTTGGGTTGAAGAAGTGGCAATAATAGAATTGAAAGGGGAAACCAAGCGGCAAACTCTACCTACTTTTTCGCCCTTCTGGTTTTAAGTAAAGGTGCTCTTTCTGGCAGAGATAGATGGATAACGAGAAAGAAATGAATAAAAGGAGGAAGTAAATAAATTGGTTTAAGGTTTTAGGAGTATGAAGGTTAGTTAACGCCTTCACCGTATGTATTTCCAAAAGGGGAAGATCCTAATTCATCAGTCAATTATATGGCAAGGGTAGCTCTTTGCTTTATTTCAGCTATTGTAACGCCTTACTTAGCGGCGGCTTAGAGAAGGTTGGGTGTATTGGAACACGGACTGTGTCTAGACGGGCTTTCACTCATGATCTGGCCTGGTTGCCCCAATCAAGAGAGATTTTTCATTGATAATTTGATTACTGTGTGTGATAATACAATAGTAGTGACTTAATTTGTAGTATTCATGTGCATGAATGACAACCAAAGGTCTAGGTTCATGATGATTTGGGACATTTTTACTCTTTTGGTCGTTCTAAGAGTGCAAATGCATTTTTCCATGACAAGAATGATTCAGTTGGAAAATGTGATACAGAATATTATTGTATTAGATTGATTACACCAAAGGGAGCTTAACTATGGAAGAAAATCAGCCGAATTTACCATGGAACGAATCGTCCTAGTTACAATCAAATCAAAATCACAACCAAATCTTGCAATATATATATATATATATATATATATATATATATATATATATATATATATATATATATATATATATATATATATATATATATATATATATATATATATATAGTATGTTTGCGGATCATTCTCCTTTGTAATTGGTTGGTGGTTTTGGTTGGTAATATATGTCCCGGTGGTTAACAAGACTGTGACAAGGAGGTGGAATGTACGTGTGGGGATGGGTGTGTGAATGTGATGACCTAACTTGTGAGTGATAGCCATCCTAAGGCTTATAGGAAGATCAACAATTTATTACTCAAAAGTCAAAAGAGTATAAAGTTTGTTTGTGTGTGAATTAAGTTCCTGTAGCAATATACTATTTCACTTACTTTTTTAGGACAATTCTATTAACAACTCATTATTTACTCCATACCATCCAATTTCTCCATGTAACCCACAACTAAAATTCCTCAAACCAATTTATTCCATACAACTTACTAAATACACCTAAACTTCCCACAATACCCTTCACCTTAAAAAAAACCTAAATTATCTCATTTTCCTTCAATCTTCTGTCATCTCTCTAACCATCTCATCTGCCATCGCCAATCACCAAAGTTGCAATACTGTCCGACATCCACCGCCGTTCAAGCATACCAGCAAACCTCTCCTCTCGTCTCTCTCTCCACCTACTCTCTTTCTCTCTCTCTTTCCACCGATCGACCACCACCATTGTCTCAACCACCATCATAGTGTCTGTCTGTGTTGCCGTGCAAGTAGCAAATCTATTTCGTATGTAAACGTCGAAATACGTCATATTTTTCGACAAACTAAAGTCGTAAAAAATGATGTATTTCGACATCAGCTTGTCGAAACCTATGTTGTCAAATTAAGAAATTTTCCAAGTATCTACTTCGGTATCCAAACGTCGAAGCAATGTATGAATTTTGAAATTAGTTTTGTCAAAAATCATAATGAATTTCAACATTAGCTTGTCGAAACGTATGTTGTCAAAATATCAAAATTTTGAAGTATTACTTCGGTATCCAAATGTTAAATATGTGCACATATTCCGGTGTGTGAATGTCAAAAATATAGTCATTTTTCAGGGTGTGAATGTTGAAATTTTGGCTCCACGGAAGTTACAATGTCCATCGTAGAGGTGGAAAGTGGTGGAAAAGGTGGTGGTGTTTCGTCAAAAGAATATGAGACGAGAAAGAGAGAGTCCTAAATCTTTCTTCTTTTTTCTTTTTCTTCTTCCTTGCATATATTTGGAAAGAGAAGTAAGAATTCCGTCTTTAAGATTAGTGTGGAAGCTCTCATCCTATTTAGGAAAGGGTTCCTGTCTAGATGGGAGTGTGCTCCCGTCTAGCTCCCGTATCAGGAGCCCCAAATTGAGCTCTCGTCTAGGGAGCGCACCCATTTAAAAAGAATCTTGCTACTAAGTTTGGATGGCCGTGACACGCCGAGCACTGCCTTCAGCCTCAATAAATCATCTAGAGGTTCAATTATCAAAGTTGAATTTTTTCTCGTAAAAGCCGACAAAAAAAAACACTAACAACTGTTCTAAAAATTAAGAGAAAATTCAAATATTCATCTTGAAAAAAAATTGCCGACACCGCAACAAGTCAACTTTTTTTTTTTTTTTTAATCTGTAGACGCACACTAAAGAGAGATTATTCTAATTGACTAAGATCGATCATTACCGGTCTTCTTGGCCTTTGATTCTTCAAACAGAGTGAGTCAAGAAAAATGACTTGACTTAATATAATCCCTCCGACCAGGTCAATATACACACACTTCCTTTGCCCTTTTTTAAATATCGCCCTTGGAAAACTTATATTTTCTTGAATATAAAAAAAAGATGTAAAAAAATTAAAAATTAAAAATTATACAGAGAAATATAATTTCGGAGGTTTAAAAAATGTGAAAATGCACGTATTCCTGTGGTTAACACTTAAAAGAAGACGGAGGGAGTATATTTTCTCAAGTATTTTAAATCACCAATTAATGACTGAAATGGCATATGTTTGGACCATGCACGTTATGATCTCACAAAATTCTCAGGAATTTTGAAAGTGCTCAGTTAATTATTGGTGTCCCAAGAATATTACTAAATCAAAGCTTCAACGGTTATGGTATATTACACCAGTTCAGGTTGACCCGCAGTGTGATCTTCCATTGTTTACTCCCTCATATAAAATCGCCACATACTCATATAGTGTCTAATCAAATGATCAAAACACAATTCAATTGCTACTTGATCAAATATGAGGTGTCTAAACCTCACTCTCGGCCTTCTTTTTCTTTTGTTTCATGCTTTTTTCTGCACATCGCAAACTTCTTCTAGCATTACCAGTAACGATACAGTAGTAGTGTTCAATGTGGGTGTGGTTCTTGATTTGGATTCAGTAGTAGGTCGTGTGGGTCTGAGCTGTCTGTCAATGGCTATCTCCGACTTCTATTCCCTTCACACAAACTACAATACCAGGCTTTCTCTCCATTTCAGGGACTCAAAAGGCCAAGTCATTGATGCTGCTGCTGCTGGTATCTTTTTTTATCCTGGCTTTTTTAAAAATATTCTGTTGACTTTCCTCTTAAAACTTTGAGCTAAGCAATATTTTACTAAAAGGTGTTTAGAATTTAGTGTGGAGGCTTGGCATTTTAAATGCCATTCAGAATTTAGTATAGCATGCACGACACTTTTCTGCGAAAAGTTTCGAGTCAAGAAAAGCCTAACTTTTTGTCGTAAGTTATGGTCTTGTATTTCTGGAGGAAATTTGGAAAACGAATTGATACCACTGAATAGAACAAACAAACAATATCTGTTGGTTGAATAAAGTCTCAACTTTTTTCGTAAGTTAAGGTTTCAGATTTCTGGAGGAAATTTGGAAAATGAATTCATATTTATCCAAAATGAAATTTGAGCCCATATCATGTTGGTTGCTTTGTTTGGTTATCTTATGGAGGTGAATTACTGTAGTTGTTTTCCCCGTCATGCATTAGCCTTCCTATAAATTATGCGAAGTAGCAGTTAATCATTAATTACCTTCAATCTCAACACTTTTCCTTGTGTAAATGCAGCGCTTGATTTGTTGAAAGATGTAGAGGTGGATGCAATAGTTGGCCGCCAAAACTCAGCACAAACCAATTTTATTATGGATCTGGGAAACAGATCTCATGTTCCTATCATTTCTTTCTCAGCAACTAACCCTTCCATGCTTTCCCAAACTCCTTATTTCATCCAAACAGCTCTCAGCAATGACGCTCAAGTCGGGGCCATTTCCTCTATTATAGAAGCCTTCCAGTGGAGACAAGTCACCGTTATATTCGAAGACACAGATTACGGAAATGGACTCATGCCATCTTTGTGTACTGCGTTTCAGGATATTAATGCTCAAATTGCCTATAGAAGTCAAATTCCTCTATTTGCGACTGATGATTTTATAGTTAAGGAGCTAAACAAGATGATTACTATGCAGACTAGGGTGTTTGTGGTGCATATGTCACTCTCTCTAGGGACTAGACTGTTTTTCAAAGCCAAGGAAATAGGAATGTTGAGTGAGGGCTACGTTTGGATCATTACAGATGGGCTAATGGATTTGATTTGCTATATGGATTCCCCACTGATAGAGGCAATGCAAGGAGTTTTGGGGGTAAGGCCTTGGATTCCCGGGTCGAAAAAACTTGATTCCTTCGAAGTCAGGTGGAGAAGAAAGTTCCTCCTGGATAATCCCGCTGCGAAACAGGCTGAGATAAGCATTTTTGGGCTATGGGCATATGACACTGTTTGGGCACTGGCTTTGGCAGCAGAGAAAGTTGGAGTTAAGGAGCGAGTCATCAATCTGGATAACAATATAACTAATGTGACAAACATCTTTGGCTTTGGAATCTCCCGAACAGGTCCTAAACTTCTCAAAGCAATGCTGGAGACTAAATTTGTAGGCCTGAGTGGTGAGTTTGATATAGTTAATGGGCAATTAAGGCCATCAGCATTCCAAATAATGAATGTGATTGAAAAAGGGAAGAGAGAGGTTGGAATCTGGAAACAATCTGGAGGAATTTCAAGGGGATTCCACACGAATGAAACAGATTCCTCCTTGAATCCGAGGGAAAGTTTCCGGGGAATTGTGTGGCCAGGAGAAACAACATTTGTGCCGAAAGGCTGGGAAATTAGGAAGCTTAGAATTGCAGTTCCTGTAAAACATGGTTTCACTGAATTTGTGAAAGTTGAAATAGATCCTCTTACCAATGCAACAAAAGCCAGTGGAATCTCCATCGATATTTTCGACTCTGTAATACGAGAATTACCGTATGCGTTGCCCTATGAATATCATCCCTTCGAGATTACAGATGATAGTGCTGAGCCTGGGAGTTATTATAATGATCTCGTACATCAAGTTTATCTGCAGGTTAGTTACGCAGAATGTCTAATCCACAATTTTTTTTAATCCTGTTATTTTCAATCTAAAAAGCTACCGGTATAGTGGATAATAATTACCATAGGAATAGCTATATGCACAAATAAAAGTTCCCACAATCTAGATAGGGTAATTTGACTCACACAACTGATCGACTGATCACAATCTGTGGCCATCTGATTGTGTAGATAGAGAGAATATGATTGTTTATAAGCCTTCCGTAACAAGATAAAGCACCATTGCTTGAATTTGTGATTTAATATTTTTCATTGGCACATCATCATCGTGTTAATTTCAGTAATTTCTACAAATCATTTCTTGGACAAATTGTTATTTGATTTTTATGATTCTTCATCCTTCAAAATATGAGTTTTTTCATGCGGAATTGAACTAACAAGGAAATTTGGATATGTGTGTGTTTGTGGTGGAGCTAGAAAGACTATGACGCTGCGGTAGGGGACATCACAATCACAGCAAACAGATCGTCTTATGTGGATTTCGCATTGCCATTTGCAGAAGGCGGGGTTTCAATGATAGTTCCAATTAAATACAAGGACACTGACAGCATATGGACCTTCTTGAAGCCGATGAATATGAAGCTGTGGCTAACAAGCATAGCCTTCTTCATCCTCACTGGATATGCTGTTTGGGTCCTAGAACACCGGATTGATTCTGCATTTAGTGGTCAACTTTCCCACCATGTTGGCTTGATCCTCTGGTTCCCTTTGTCAGGTATATTTCGCAAACATAAAACTGGTTTTAACTGCTGTCATATTCCCGTTTATAAGCTATGGGAAATGATGTTACAAAGACCACATTTAGTATCACATTTCAATACTCTGATTTTCCATCATAACAAGCAGTCAAGCACTGCCACATCCTCTTGTGGTCCCATGTACATTTTATGAAGAGTTTGAACACAACAACAAATGTAATTTTATTAATTACAAGCACTTTTATACTATACTTGTGTACTCAATGACACACACTATCACTCACAAAAGGATGACTCTCTCACACACAAGAGCTAGTACACAACTCAATCTAGGAAACTCTCTTTGACACTAACTCTCTTTTAAGGACTTTGGACACCTAACACATGGACTCTCTCAGAGTCTCTCTTTCTTGCTCTTTGCTTGGGCTCTCTTTCTTACTTTTTCACTCACATATGGAGACCTTATCCCTATTTATAGGGACCAATGGATAGTTCTCGAAGCACACATCCCTCCATACTTCTAGATGCTTCTAGATAAGTCCATAAACTTCTATTATATTTTGGAATATTCTTGTACCATCCAGAAAGTTCTAGCGCAGTCTAGATGTTTCCAAAAATATTCAGAAGTTTCCGGCGAGGTCTGGAAGACTCTTGTAAACTAAAGAGAGTTGGTGATGATCTTTACATTTTGTTGGTCTGTGTTAGGTGTTGCATCAGATGGTACCGAAACAGTGGTACCCAAAACCAACTTTGAGTTGTCTCAAAGTTTATGAAATATACAAGTTGGTTTTAACTCCAATCACAATTAATCCAGAGGTCATGTGCCCTTAATAATCTGTCCCCCTATCCTAATAACTCCGCGACAAATTTTTGTGGCAATCTTAATATAAATGAATTTCGAGATACATCATATAGTTGAGAGCGCAATAGGAAGATGGAGGCATTTTTTAATACAAAAAATTGCCCTCAAAAGTTTTTTTTCCCCTTTCCTGAAGTTGTCTTGTCTGAGCAACACTTAGTTTACTGTATAACTCATGGAAGTATTGTTTTGAAATTACGAACTTTAATCATTCAGTTGATTAAGTAACCCGAATTTGAGAGTTGAGTTAAAAACATCAAAGGATTGCGAAACACATTCCCAAAATCGCTGTCCTTGGTGGGGAAAAAAAGAACTCCTTCCTATTCTCCCCTTTTATGGGGACCTCATGTTTGCTTTGTAGGAATGACAGTCAAGAGCTACTTGGCTAGGTTGGTACTGGCGGTATGGCTGTTTGTGGTGCTCATATTGAGTTCTAGCTACACTGCTAGCCTGTCATCAAGATTTACGGTGCAACGTCTTCAGCCTACTGTGACTGACGTGAATCAACTTATCAAAAATGGGGACTACGTTGGGCACCAATATGGCTCTTTCATTGCTGATATCTTGACGGGAATGGGATTTCAACAATCTCAACTCAAGCCACAAAACACTCGAGAAGAATGCGATGAAGCTTTATTAAAAGGGCGCAAAAATGGTGGGATATCAGCCTTTTTCCACTCGGCGGCTCCTGCTACGCTTTTCCTTTCCCAGTACTGTGGTAAATATACGGCAGTCAGCCCCATCTACCGAACCCAGGGATATGGTTTTGTAAGTTTTTCCTCTTTCCCAAGACACATTACCAAATTGTTTTTCCTGGTGCAGTATACGTATGCTCTGAGCATGTAATTACAATAATTTTCTTAATCTCATCTGAATTCAGTAGTTGTTGGCATTGCATGACTTCATCACATGTAACCCCAAGGGGTTAAACTCATGGTCTTGGCCTAAGACTTAGAGATTTGTTCCCTCCAAAGGTCTCAGATTTGATTCTCCTCTTCAGCAATTTTGGGGCCCACCTCACCACACGTGTATGCCTGTGAAAGAGTTGTGGGAGGGACTGTAGGGAATAGGGATTGGTCCAAGGTATGGGCAAGCGGCCAAGGGCACCCTTCATTACCCAAAAAGAAAAAAAAAAGAAAAAGCAAAAAAAATTGACTTCATCACATGTACATGAAGTACAAACATTGAATCCCCATTCACATTACGGTCTCTTGTCTCAACTCCTGTTGTCCTTTGTAGATCGTGTGTCTGTCACGAAAATCCCAGGGTCATTTGGTTGAGATATGTGGATAGAAGTATTGAGAGGGAGAGATATGTGGATAGAAGTATTGAGAGGGTACATCGTGCTCCTGTGGGAGGAGATAGGATAAGGTTTTCAAGACAAACGATCACATCCCTAATGTTTTGATACTTCACGCTTCATGTTCTCGGGAAAGTACTAACACTTTCTATCCTTTCCACAGGATGTAGCTTAACTTGTGAGTGTGCAAGGCCCAAAATTTGCAGATTTGCAACACCCCCTGTGGGCGAGTTTCGCAACGCACGCGAGTTTAAATGGTTTCCGAACCGGGTTTCCCTAAATTGGCCCGTTATCCCGAGAGCACGAGGCCTCCCATGGGTCATGCCACATAAGCCCACTAAAGAGTCATGTTATATAAAGGCTTTGAAGTTCTTGTAACTAAGCAATGCTGGACAATAGGTTTCAAACCCATGTTTTTAGAAATACATATCCCAACACTCGCTACCAATCCTCTTTGGGCAATAACATGTATCAAAGGAGAATGGTTCTAGGTAATCGATCCCGTTGCCTACAAATATTTGAGACAGGTCATGACCATGTTCTTTTATGTTGACGCATATGTAGAGATATTTAGTGGGATAGATCCCCTTATTTGAATTTTTCTGAACAGGTTTTTCCCAGGGGGTCTCCTTTAGTTGCTGATGTCTCCCGTGCAGTTGTCACAGTAATGGAAGGTAAGAAGTTTGCAGACCTATCGCAAAGCAAATGTACAATTTCAGATAGTAACTCTATCAACTCAACTAGCCTAACTCTCCAAAGCTTCCGAGGCGTCTTCATGTTTACCGGATGTGTCACAGTTTTATGCCTTCTTGTGTACTTGGCCAAATACACTTACGACAACAAAGATCACCCAGAAGAAAGTAGCTCAGAAAAAGTTTTGGAGCTGAATGATGTTGGGGACGCATCACTCTTTACTGATACCCCTATCAGAAATTCTAACTCCATTGTGTAGGAAGTAGTGTTTTATTTTACATATTCTTTGAGGCGTTTTATGTAATTTCATAGTTCTTGTACGGTTGTACCCTGATATAAATACTACAACTTTCCTGGGTGGCTGAAATTTTTACACCCATTACGTGATTTTCACAGCTTCTCCTCATTAGCTGTTCTTGAGTTTACACATTGGAATGGCTTCGACACCATCAAAAGAGGAATTGGATGATGCTACTGATGAGGCTGTGGATCCAAACTCGGAAGAAATGGCACTACTACAATAAACTTAAAAGATCACGGGTAAAAACGGTGATCTTAATAATTTAATCACGGTTTTAAAACCGTGGTTGATGGAGCCGTTATTAAAAGTCTTCAAGATTCAACCACTGTTTATGTCTGTGGTTAAATGTAAGTCCAAACCGATATGGAAACACATAAGGCGTGATGATAAATAAGATAAGACCACAGTTTGGACAACAAACCGAGGTTAAAGATCGTAAAAGATCACGATTTGAACAAAAAAACGTGTTTAAAAATATTATACAATTACGGTTTACACAGCAAACCGTAGTTAAATCAACAATATTATCACGGTTTGAAGATAAAACTGTTATGAAATTAGTTTTAAGATTACGGTTTGGACAAATAACGTGATTAAAAACACAATACAATCACGGTTTGCTCAAAAAATCGTGATTAAGTTAAATCAACAATATTATCACGGTTTGAAGATAAAATTGTGATGAAATTAGTTTTAAGATCACGGTTTGGACAAATAACGTGATTAAAAACACAATACAATCACGGTTTGGACAAAAAACTGTGATTGGATTCACTATACCATCACGCTTTGGACATACATGTTTCGTGGCATCATCTCCACAACCTCCCAACTGTTATCCCAACATGCATTTGCTAAGAATTGAACCTCTAACCTCCCAATTCTTATCCTAACACTCCAACCACCAAGCTACCCAAGTCTTCATGTCACATTTTCCAAAAAGAATATATATGTATTATTTTTTCATTTATTCCATTTTATATTACAACAAATATGTAATATATTTTACATAAAATATATATTGCATTATATCATAATATATTATATTACATTAAATTATAATATTTTAATTTATAGAAATTATACAGTTGACGACGTAAATTTGGTCGCCGTAGACTAACCTTTGGCGACACCTGGTAGTGACAAGTTTTCTTTTTGGCGTCAATATGTCTCTGTCAGATTCTACTTTGGCAACTAACCTCATATTTTGGTTGACAAATGCATTGCATAAGGCAAAAAAACCTTTATTTCGTCACCAAAAGTGATGCATAAGGTAACAAAATTTAGAAAAACATAAAATAAGTAATAAAGTATTTACTAGTCCATCACACTTGTAATCGAAGTATGATTAAAATATGCAAACACATTTTATCAAGGTCGAAAAAATTATGATAAAAAAGTTTTTTTTTATCACGGTTGTAACAAAGCGTGATTAAAATAAACACATTTTATCACGGTTTGTAACAAAGCGTGGTGAAAATAATATATTTTATCACACTTGTAATCGAAGTGTGGTTAAAATATACGAAACACATTTTATCACGGTTGGAAAAAATGTGATAAAAAAGTTTTTTATCACGGTTGTAACACAGTGTTGTAAAAATAAATACATTTTATCATAGTTATAACAAAGCGTGGTAAAAATAAACACATTTTATCACACTTGTAACAAAGTGTGGTAAAAATAAACACATTTTATCACACTTGTTGGAAAATGTGATTAAATTAAGCAAGTATAATCACAGTTCTTTTAAACCTGTGATAATTATGATTAATCACTACGGTTTTATTAGCAAAGTGACATTAAAGCCTCACCTTGCATTTCTTTATCACGGTTTCATCAAAACCGTAATCTTTCAAATTTTCGTAGTGTGATCTTTATCAATTATTCTAGTAGTGTGGTTGTACTACACATTCCCGTTCAATCACATTTCTGAAATCAACAAGCATTTTTCAATGCTTGAAATTGACAAAATGGAGAAACAAGGCATTTGTGGTCTTCCATTTTCCATGTTGATTTTGTCCAACTATTTTGGTTATCTTCAAATTGCCTTAGCAATACATTACATATATTGTAGACTAAATGTATTTTGGTTTATAGTCAATTAGAATAATATTCTCTTCTAGAGTTTAGTGTGCTTAATCTCTATCTTAATCTCTCCTTAGTTTAGTGTGCTTCTAAAGATTAATTCTCTCTTTATAGAAAACAAGCTGTAGAGTTATTACTACACACAAGGTTTTTTTTTTTTTGTTAAGTAGGATTCTTATTAAAGCCCAAATAGCGAAAAAACAAGACCTAAAAAAAAGACACAAGAACTCTAGCCTCTACCAACCAAGCTGGACTGCACCGGTACCCTCAGCCTCACGTTACACCAACAACATTGAAACAACGCCAGCAGAGGCGAACCAAGGGGTGCAATGGGGCTATTTAGCCCTGCACTCCCCTGAATGTTCTTCCTATTTGTAGTACACTTCTAGATTTTTTTTTTTTTTTTGTAAAATTATTGAAGAGTGGACCTCTCCAGGCCAAATTGGCAATCCTACGTTATGCCAGAATACAATTAGCCTTAACAAAAGGAAAAGACAACAAATTTTCCTCAACAAACAGTACTGGAAACAATCAAAACACACTTACTAGATAGAGCTGGGTTGGATTACATATCTGGGCTGGGCTGGCATTCGGCTCCCCAATGAGTGCACACCGCTCCTTGCTCTTGTGAGAAGCCAGCCTTCACCAATCGACTAGAACTAAGGAACTCTCTGATAACAATTCTATTCCTACTACGTAACCCCTGCCAAACTTCTCTCGAAAGAGTAGATATTGATGGTGAGATTCCTTAACCCCGCTACGTACACAGGACACAATCATCACTAATACTTAAGTATATTTGAAGAATAGACGATTATAATAACTTTTGAATGAACTTAAATGATAATCAATTCAAGTTTAAGCCGTGATCGTGGGTGATGATGGCGTAGGTGACTTGGTGTGGTGGTTGCGTACTAGAGGCCCAAACACACGAAATGCCTGTGCACTTCAAACTTTGACAAAAAAAAGGCACGAATGCTTCCGTCTTTTTGTTCGATCGTGTGTTGCATCGCATTATCTTTTACATGGCAAGAAACATAAGTTGCGTTCCTTCTTCGTACGCCGGCTTATTCCGTGTGTTGAATCATCAATAAGGCTTTCTGTCTTTCATCTAAAACTCCTTTCAATCTCTATTCTCCATTCTGGCCGATAGTGGAATGCGCCTCTGGGTGATCCCTGCCATCAATTGATTGCTACTTCGGACCATCCAATCTTTCCCGTGCTGCTTGCAATCCATTTTCTTGAACAATGGAACTGCACTCCAATCGAGGTTGAAAATATATCTCATTCTTTGATCCCTTCTAAACAACCTAAATAGCAATGAACGGAAAAGTGACTTGACAAAGTGAATTCATTCCCGAATCGAACAGATTGAATCCGGAGGTTCTTTTGGAACAAACTCGCAGAATGAACACTCTTAGATTGGTATACCTGTCATTTGTGAAAGAATTCGATTTCCTTTGTTGTTCACTAAAGGAGTGGTTTGGGAGCCTCATTTTCAACTTTTCATTTTTAACTTTTTGACTTTTTAACTTTTTGGATTATAGTCAGCATGTATTTTGAATCTGATAAAAGTGTTTGGGAGAAATGTACAGATTACATTTTGCAACATGGGTGGTGTTTGGGAGAACGAGGTTAAAAATGAATTATAGATTGGTTGTTTTCTATTTTGCCCTTGTTTCTTTATTATGGTATTAAAAATGTGTATGAATCTCATTTTTAACATTTTTTTTAAGTCACATTGAGAAATATTTTTAGCAATTAAAAATGAATTACGATTTTTTTGTTGAAAAATATTATTATTTTCGCTTCCTTTATTTTTTGGTAATTGAAAATCTCCCAAAACCCATTGGAGATGAAGTGTGGTGGACATCACCGATCCATTCGAGATTATCCTCACAAATTTCCCAAAAAAAAGAAAGAAAGAAAAGTGGTACAAATCCTCTCTCTCTCTCTCTCTCTCTCTCTCTCTCACCATCACTAACCCAAAACCAAAACCCATCTTTTTCTTCTTCTCTGCCACAGCCTGAAGCCCAAACCTCTCCATCTCTTCTCAATCAAACTCCAAGACCACCAATATACACCCAAATCACCTTTAAAACTCCATTTGAAGCTATAATCTACCCACTCCAGAGACAAAAAAAGAGAGCCCCCTAACCGATACTGTCAATCGGGTTCTTGGTGAACAGAGTAGTAACGATTTACACTAAAAAAGAGGATTTCAGAGAATAAGGGTATGAATGGCAGAGAAAAGGTTTCACGGGAAATAGAAAACGAGAATCCAAAACGAGAATGGGAAAAAGACCCCAAGGGCTGATTTTCGCTTCTTGCTTCTATCATAAAAAACGAAGAATCATTTCTGCAGAATAAGTTCTCAAAAACTGGTGCCCAAACAGGTAAAACGGGAAAACGAGAATGGGAAAATGGGAAAAGAGGGCGCCCAAACAGGCCCAAAAGGAGGGAGTAGAGTACTTCGCACTAAGGGTAAAAAACCCTCTTCTAGCCCTTTCAATAGGGCGTTACGACTAGCTTTGAAAAAACCGATGGGAATGGGACTGACGGGTGATTTTTTACGCTCTCTAGGAAATAAGAAGACTGAATGCAACCATAACCAAGTGTTGGATCTTGCCAAGTCTGCAGTCAGTCAACTGGGCTTTCATGCTGTCTAGTACTCTCTCCGTTCCTAAACTTTTGACATTTTTTGGATAGTGTGCCATTTTCAAATGCCTGTATCTTTTAATGTAAATGTAAAATAATATGCAATATGAATCTTGTTTGATAGATTTTAATTAGTTCTAATAAACAACGTTTTCAAAATCACATAAAACGTTATAAATAAAAAGATATAAGCAATTTAAAATGGCACGCAATCCCAAAAAGGTCAAAAGTTTAGGGACAGAGGGAGTAATTATGTACAGCAGTTGAACACTATCGGTCTTAGGCACTGCTTTCCGTAGTACATCGGTGAGGAGAAGCCAAGCTTGGAGACAAGGATCCCAACATGCAATTTAACATGAGAAGGAGAATATTTAGTGAAAGTTAACTTGCCGTTTTGCTAAGGATTACCCCTGCTGTCGATCCATAAGTGGGCTTCCCGAGTCAGTCGGAGTCCACAATGAACATTAGGGATGGTCATCTTGGCCAATCCGCCTCTATCCAACCTGTCTCCTCTCCGAATGGGTAGGGGATTCAAAGATTTTTTTGGGGATCAAGTAGGGGATGAACATTATTTTTTTAAAATTTTGGGAATCGGGTAGGGGATGGTATTTTCAGTCTTCTACCCGATCCCCTCCCCAATCCCTGCCCTTCCCCACCCTGACCCTCCCCGCATCCCCATTCACACACACACACACACACACACATTTATATATTTATAGGTATGATATAATAAAACCCCGGATTAAAAAACCGCAAATGACTGTTGGCTTGGGAAAATAAAGGCATGGATTTGCCTTCTGTCGAAACCAAAGGCATGGGTTTGCCTTTTTAATATTTTCATGGGACTATTCTTTAGCCTGTGCAAGAAGCTAACTATGCTTTGTTAAGTATTCTTCCACTTTGGTATTCTTTTTTTTTTTATCGGAAAACATCCACTTTAGTATTCACTTTTACTATTCTTCCACCCGCATGAAATACTATTTTTCCATATCTCTCTCTCAACCAAACAGAGCTCCATACTCCATAGAGAGTAATAGAGCTTCGATCGTCGGTGTAAGTTTCCCCCAAATTTTTTTTGTACGAATCGATGTAAATTTAAAGATTAATTTGTTTGTGAGCTTTACTTACCTTTAGGATAATCTTACTACTGATTTGTACAAGCCATTCAAACCACTTCAAACTTTGAAAGGTAATTTAAACCAATTTGAATTACACGTGACTCGAATTGCTTTTATATGCAAGTTTTGTAGTAATATATGCATGTACTAATTTGTATAGACCTTCACCCTCAATTCTGTTCTACTAAGGACTCCCTCAAACACCCAATTTGCGGACCTCATGGATCGGGGTCGAATCTCAATGATCCAAACCGCTCAATGTGTTTAAAACGTGTTTTTATGGGTCACTGCTAGGATTCGTCCAAAAAAAAAATATCTGGAAGGTCTTCATTCAAGCTTTTTTCGATAAACTATATATGTTCGGTTATTGTTGGCCCAGATAGCAACACAAGAGAGGGGATGAATTGTGTATCTCAAAAAAAAAATAATGCAGAATTAAATTACTAAATGCAACACCCAATAAAATAAAATATTTTCAAGCACGCAAACAATAATTATATGACAGTAAATAAAGAGATTTACAGTGGTTCGGTCCGCAACTTCACGGCCTAATCCACTCCCCAAGTGTCCAACTCGGGATTTGTTGCACTATCTCCAATAGTAACACTTTCTAGCTTCACGGGTGCTAGAGAAACCTTTACAACGAGCAATATCCCTAATCGCTCGAACTAGTTTTGACTCCGGTGCTAGTCATACCTACCCCAACTAGTTTTGACTCAAGTGCTAGTAACACCTAACCGAGTAAAAAATCACTCACAAATGATAAATTCTCACAAGGGTGTACAATCCATTTTACAATGATAGCTCAAATAGAACACTCAAATTAGTATAAAATTTGCAAGATAAAGCTCGGAGTTGAATGACAAAGATGGCACACGTATATTTTCCCTTTGGAGTTTTCTGTCCGTATCTTCATTCATCTTTCCTTGGTCTTATATGATTCCTTTGTCTGTGAACGTTGGAAGCACATCTTCACCTTTTGGAAACAATTAAGCCATCACATTAAGGCCTTAATGGAGCAAATCTTTGCCAAACAATATGCAAGGCAATTTGTATATTTTGAAAATTCTCTTTTGCCGTTGGAAACATCAGCTTCACAATCCTCCTTAATGAACCATTCCATTCTTGTTTCCTTCCAATCAAGATGCATATTACCTTATTACATATAGCCATTTGAACCGAGGTAGAATAACTTTCAATTTGCCAATCTTTCTTAGCTAGTCCAATATTTACCTTCCATTGAGAGCTTTAGTTGAACCAACAGATTGTCAATACAAATCCCCTCCTTTTTTGCTACATAGCCGTTGACCAATAGCCTTTAATTAAGGCATTGTATAATTCCCAGAATGCTGACTTGAATTGAGAGAATTGTTTTCCAAAATAAATATAGGAGTAAGATTTGTCCTTAATCTTTCTCCTTTCAATTTAAATCTTGACTATTGGAGTAATGATTTGGTGTAGAATCTCTCTATATGTGTACCTCAACCAAATTCTACAAAATACACAATTATTCAAGTGAGTATCAAATATCACAATTTAATTATATTTTCCCTTTAATAAAATATGTTTGTTATCATCAAAATCAATAATATATTTCTTAGAAAATATTTGGGTTAACAGTTATTATGAAAAACTGTTCGGATGAATCCTTTTCGGGTTTTTTTTTTGTGATTTCTCGCGTTGGCCATGGAAAACATGTTTTAAACATATTGAACGGTTCGGATCATCGAAATTTGGTCTGGAAAATAAAAAAGGGGTGGTCCTCATGGAGGAGATCCATGAGGAAGTCCTTACTAGATTAGCTTAGGAAGCCGATCTCCTAAGGGATCCCTTAAACAAAATTTGGTGCGGACCAAGCCATTTTTTGACTTTCCAGATCAAATTTTGACGATCCAAACTGTTCAATGTTTTTAAAATGCATTTTCCAAGGTCCACGCGGAAAATCTTCAAAAAAAAATACCCGGAAGGGCTTGATCCGATCATTTTTTGTTAAAAACGCTATATGTAGCATTTTTAACAAAAAATGATCGGATCTATAGCGTTTTTAACAAAAAATAATCGGATCAAGCCCTTCCGGGGATTTGTTTTTGAAGATTTTCCGCGTGGACCCTTAAAATGCATTTTAAAAATATTGAGCGGTTCAGATCGTCAAAATTTGATCCGGAATGGTGAGATCCGCACCAAATTTGGCTAAGGGATCCCTTATTAGAACATTTTCGTATATATATATGCTGACACATCAGACACACCACAAATGCTGCCAGTTATAGTTATATAGGGCAATAGCTGTATACTTGAATTTGAACTCTTTTGTGGTGGGCATGCGAGTGTGCGGTTGATGGGTATTGGGTTGTGACTTGTGACCCTTTTTATCATTTGATTGTCGTTGCCTTCTTTGTCCTTTTTCTCTTATCAAATTTGAAGTACCTCTCTTGGAACTACATTAGGGACCGAACGTGAACTTGAGAATAGGGGTATTCTACAAGTGGCTCATGCCAATGAGAATGTTATATGGTAAGTTTCAGTCCACAATCTTTTATTGTACCAAATAAAACTTGAGCTTTTAATTATTTTGGTTTCAAGGATTTCTGCAAAGGCAGCAGATGGGAAATTGATTCTGTCGCATACTAAAAGAGATCAAGTTCTTTAAACTTTTAGAAATTTTGAGGTTGCTAATTCATTCCTGCACTTTTTCTGCTGCTTCTACGTTTCTTTCTTTTACTGAATTATGGATCCATTGCTTCATTTCTCTAATGACACTCTCTTCCTTATTCCTCAAACAACAAGAATCGATTGTGCACTGCCATAGTTAAGCAAGTTTATTTTGGTGGGGATCTGAGGAATGCAATACTTTCCTTTGATTAACCATTGCCTTCATTTATGCATGGTAGGTTCCTAAAGGTCTTCAGATGGGAATTACAACAATGTCGTGTGGAGAAAACAGTAATTAAAGGTTCAAAGCAATACTTAACAAGTCTTGGCGATCAAAAAAAAAACTTAACCAAGTTCCCTTTCATGCCTATCATAGAAGGTATTTAAGAAGTTCGTTTTCAAGTGGAGCTTGTCATTTTATTCTTGTTCAACCAAGCTTGGGTTATATGGAATTTTTAATTGATTCTCGCCCATTAGTTTCTATTAGTGTTACTAACTTGGTGCAATATTGTTGCAGTTAGCTTATTTTCATTTTAACAGAGCTATTTTCTAGATGATAAAATGCATTTTGCATGCCGTAGTTGCTTTTTTACTCATTGATTCATGAGAGACCTTTTTAGGTGTAGTTTTGTGATTTACTACCACAAAAAACACTAGCTCGCAATGTACTCTGCCATTGCATTTGGAACTTTAGAAGTTCACATGCACTAATATGTAAATTATGACAATTACAATTACAATCACAATCAACGGGCATGACACTTGTGCTTCCAATCCAACCAATGGGCACGAGTGGCACGAGTTTTTTCACCTAGTCGTACAATAAAAGCCTATCTTTATTGCTTTCACAGATTGTGAAGTCGATGTTATAAATTCGATAAAGAATACTACAGTGTTCAAGATATGTTTAATTCTAACATTATACAAACAGTTTTCTTCTAATGAAGTAATAACGCGCACCCTGATCAATAAAAGATACTGAGCTAATCCATTATTATACATGTCGAAATCGTCTAGGTATGATTTTTTTCCCGAATTCATTCGATGTGTGAATCTCCATAATTAAATTTTTAATTTTTTGTGTACACTAAAATTACGGGAAAAGAAGACAGTAAAATGGATTGAATCTCCAATAGTCATACGAAATGTGGTACCCATGAACAAAATCCAACCAATAAAATTAGACATCAGATTTGGCTCAAGGAACTAGCGATGGAAGCCCGGAACGTACTTTCAATTCACGCGATCCCTTTTTCATGACAACTGGAAACTTTCAGATTTGGAAATTAAAAATGGACTGGGAAAAATTCTTTTACTTTCAATTCACGCGATCCCTTTTTCCTCGTGGTTGTGGCATCTTATGGTTTTTTGTTTGTTACGTGATAACCGTCCTCTAAACCTTGATCATATCAATTCAATAGCAAAAATAAAATTACCCACGCCATGAAACAAAATTTTATCGTATCAACCTGAATAGAACCGGCCGCCATGTGTACCTTCCAAACTCTATTTCTTTCTCTTCATCGCTTTTCTCGGGTACAGAGTTCATGTAGTGAGGGGCTCACTACAGGATTATAGTGAGCTTATCCGATCGTCCATCTCGATAATGAACGCTCGGATATTAATCCTAACAATGAACAACTCGAATTAGTTAGAGTTTGGATTAAATCCGAATTGTCGGTGTTGAGATGGATGGCCGGATGAGACTCTCTACAACCCTGGGTCACTACAGGACCCCCGCTTCCGTTTTCCTCAATACTCTCCTTCCGTCCTCTCCCTTTCTCTCTTTTTTCTTGTTTTCCTCCTCTTTTCATTACCTCATACCTAGGGGTGTACAAGAAAACCGAAAAAAAACCGTGAAACCAGACCGACTGGACCGAACCGGTCTATTTGGATTGGTTCTATGGTTTAATGGATTGGTTTTGGTTTTAAAAAAATGGGAACCGAATATTTTGGTTCGGTCTCTGGTTCATAATTAGGAACCGTGGTTTGAACAGAACCAGTCCGTATATGTATATATATACAAATATATATTATAATATATACACTCTTATACTCCCACACACTTGATAATTTTGTCAGTTTTAAGTTTTAACGTTTCATGTGCCATTTATATCAATAATGGTATAGAAGAGTATTTTAATAGTTGTTTTAGTTTTTGTTTGACTTTTCAATCTATTTGTGGGTTGGTTTAATGTTAGTAGCTTTACGAAGATGTTGCAACTTGTGGACAATTTTTATAGGTAATTTTTTAATGCTAACAAGGTTTAGAACCGAAAACCGAACCAAACCAGACTGGTCAAATGGTTTGGTGTGGTTTGGTTCTCTATATGTAGCGGTTTGGTTTTGGTTCTCAATTCTTTGAAACCTTTAGATATGGTTCGGTCTCCGAATTTCTACAAAACCGGTCTAAACCGGATCATGTACACCCCCCTACTCATACCCCTCTATTTTATTTTATTTTAGTTTCCCCTCCGGATTTTTTCCCTTTAAAATTGTATTCTTGCACACATACTAACCAACCTTGCCACCAACGTCGCAAACTTGACAGTGGCAAAAACTAGTACACAATTAATCATCTCAACGAAGAATTATTTCTCTCAGATACAAACCCCAAGCTCACCACGCAATTGCTGCCCAATCCTAATAGTATCACTATAGTTACTACACAACACAATCCCATTTAAGAGCTCTACCTTAGCTTTGATATCAATTTATAACGACCCGAATCTTCAAGCATCACAAAATAAAAATAACCATAATCGACTAATTTACGCCACCAAATCAGTATAAACAAACAAACAATTATTGAAAAGGATTGATTACCCAACAAATATGTAATCCATTTCTATTCCTTTCTCGATCTAATTCATTTCTTGAATGTGTGATGAATATAATTCAGAATTTTTATCCTACCAGAAATTCCTATTGCAGAAATGTTTTCCAACAGTTACTACTGTTGTATTATCACCCACGGGAATCAAATTTCAATGAATAATCCCTCTTGATTAATACTGGGAGGATTAATAGAAAATAGATTAATCTGCACCTCAAAAAGGATTGATTACCCAACAAATATGTCGTTGTCATACATCAAATGCTGAAAATACAGAACTCACAAATTTATAATTCAATTTCATATGTAAATCGGCCTACCAAAGGATCGTGAAAGAAATGCACGAAAACAGCCCAAGGCCTATAACAAATGGTTTTGAATGTGATCCCATGGCAAACCAAAATTCTGTAAAGTTCAGAAAAAAAGAGCAGAATAAGAGCTCAAAACAAGCTAGTTATACACCACATGCAGATAGTCTACAAATGTTCTTGTTGATTCCAAGCATTAAAAAGATGCTTGTTGTTTTGTGAAATGTGATTGAATCGCAATCCAAGCTACCTGGGAAGGTGTACTACAACCATATCTTCTGAGTTTGGAACCACAGACTCATCAGTAGCATCATCCAATTCCTCTTCTGACGATGTCGAAGCCACTTCAATGGAGTGAGAATTTTTGAGAGGGGTATCAGCAGAGAGTGATGAGTCCCCAACATCATTAAGCTCCAAAGGATTTTCTGGGTCTTTTTCCCTGTTGAAAGGATAGGAGGAGAGGTCTCTTTGGTCCCAGTGCTTGCAAATTGCATAAAGCCTTGACCAAGTTGTGGTGCTTGAATCTGATATCATTATTTTGAGGTGATCTCTGTTGTCATAAGTGTATTTGGCTAAGTACACAAGAAGGCATAAAACTATGACAAATCCGGTAAATATGAAGATGCCTCGGAAGCTTTGGAGGGTCAGGCTGGTTAAGTTAATAGAGTTGCTATCTGGAATTGTACATTTCCTTTGCGATAGGTCTGCGTACTTCTTACCTTCCATTACAGTGACCACTGCACGAGAGACATCAGCTACTATAGGAGAGCCCTTGGGAAAAGCCTGGTCATAAAAATTCAAATAAGGTGATCTACTCCACGAAATATCTCTACACATGCGGCAACATGAAAGGCTATGGTCACCTGTCTCCAAAGATCCAGGATTTGTAGGTAGTGGGATTGAATACCTCGAACCATTATCGTTTGATACATGTTACAGCCTGAAGAGGATTGGTAGCGAGGAGGGGGATTAAGATTGGGATTGGGATTGGTAGTGAGGACTGATTAATAGCGAAGTGGATAGTGTGGTTGCAGGTAGGGATTGCGTAGGAATTGTCATAAGTCATAACAATGTTTGTTTCGCATGTTGTACCCTTGTCCCAAAAGAAATAAATTTTGCCCTGGCCCATCTAGGGATGGGACAAGAGGATAGGGGATTTTGAGGCTACATTGTGGGAATGGGATAGAAAGTCAATTTTCGAATGCAAAAATACCTTGATTTTCCCTAAGAACATGAAGTGTGAAGTGTCAAAACAAAGAGATATGATTGTTTGTCTTGAAACCTTGTTCTATGTCCTATCTCCTCTCACAGCAGCACGATGTACAATCGTGATACTTCTATCCACATATCCCAGACACACAAGAGAGGCTGAGAGAACCTAGAAAAGGGATTTCGACTACGTGACAGACTCAAGACCTGCAAATGACAACAGGGGTTGAGACAGAGACCATATTTTGAGAATGTGGATCCAACACATGTACTTCTCACAAATGTGATGAACAGATGAAGTATTCTTTTTTCTTTTTTTGCAATGCAGGGTATCCTGGGCTAACTTGCGTGCACCTTGAACTACTCCTTATTACCTACAGCCCCTCCTACAGCCCTTTCACCCGCTTACATGTGGGGTGTGGTGGCCCCAAAAAAAGCTGGCAAGGACAATCGAACATGAGACCTTAAGAAGGAGCAAAACCCCAAGTCCGAAACCAAGACCACCAGGACAACCCCTTGGTGCTACATGTGATGAAGTCATGCAATGCCATCTAAATTCAGATGAGATTAAGAAATTGATTTAATTTACATGTTTGAAGAGCATACGTACACACCACGAGGAAAAGTAATTTTGTAACATATCATAGGAATGAGAAAAAAAACTTACAAAACCAAGACCCTCGGTGTTGTAGATGGGGCCGATTGCCATATATTTACCACAGTACTCAGAAAGGAAAAGCCTAACATGAGGCACTGAATCGAAAAAGGCTGATATCCCACCATTTTTGCTCCCTTTTGATAGAGCTTCATCGCATTCTTCTTGAGTACTTATTGCCTTGAGTTGAGAATCTTCAAATCCCATTCCCATCAAGAGATCAGCAATGACACTACCGTATTGGTGCCCAATATAGTCCCCATTTCTGATAAGTTGATTCACATCACTCACGGTAGGCTGAAGCCTTTGTACCGTTAATCTTGATGACAGGCTAGATGTGTAGCTAGAGCTCAATATGAGTGCGACAAACAACCATACTGCCACTACTAACCTGGCCAAGTTGCTCGTGACTTTTATTCCTACAAAGCAAACATGAGGTTCCTGTAAGAGGGAAGAATAGGAAGGGGTTTTTTTACACCAAGGACAGTGATTTTGGGATTGTGTTTCGGAATCCCTTGAGGTTTCCAACTTAACTCTCATTCAGGTTACCTAATCAACTGAAAGATTATAGTTCCTAATTTCAAAACAATACTTCAATGGGTTTTACAGTAAATTAAGTGAAGTCGTGCTTCGACAAGACAACTTCAGGAAAGGGAAAAAAACACTTTGCTTTTTGGCAATTCTTCGTCTAAAAAAATGCTTCCACCTTCCTAATGCGCTCTCAACCATATGACGAGTCTCGAAATTTGTTTGTATCAAGAGTGTCACCAAAATTTGCGGAGGAGTTTTTAGGATAGGGGGATAGATTATTAAGGGCACAGCATCTCTGGATTAGTTGTGAAAAGAGTTAAAACCAACTTGTACATGGAGCACATAAGCATTGAGACAACTCAAAGTTGGTTTTGGGTACCACTGTTTCGGTACCATCTGTTGGTGCAAAAATCCGGGAGATGTCGGGAAACTGAACCTGTTGATGACGGAACTTGCTTCGAGGCACGTTACTATGTCGCCTTTAAAAACAAAGATTCCCCCACCGCTTGGTGTGCATTGGGTTGATAGCTTAATGCTCGAGGATACAACGGCCAATCAATTCAATGATCTTCCGCGTCCCCAAGCATAAACGGGCGACGTAGACGTAATACCGAGTCCCAAAAGAATCGAAAGAACTAAGGAATTGCTAGCACCGTTCACTTGCAGTAACTTGGTATAAACAATACAAGAAAGCGATTTGTAGAAATTTTGGCAGAGTAACAAGGCTAGAATTTTTGTTATATCATCACATAATTCCGGGGTGTTATATATAGGCCTGTATACCCTTTCACTTTAGGACACGCCCTTTTAGTAGGCAGGACTTGAGTTTGAGTCGCGACCTTCCGTTTTAGACTTGGTTTCGTGATCCGAAACGCCAACTATCGATACCGCTAAGCCAACCGGTATCGATACAGTGTTTTCCTAGTATCGATACAGGTTCATCCTGAATGCCACGTCAACAACACCTTACCACTTAGTGGCAAGGCGCCTTGCGTCGACGTGCTAAGTGCAAAGTGCGCCATCAAAGCGCCACACAGCCCACTGCCACGCTCACGCACGCACGGGTGCGTATGGGTGTGATTCATCATCAAAGCGCCACACAGCCCACTGCCACGCTCACGCACGCGCGGGTGCGGGTGCGTATGGGTGTGATTCATCACCGGCTGCCCCGGTAATGCGCGCAACACATAGGTGCCTTGCTACTTAATATTATGTGAACATTATAGCAATGCTTCCACATATAAACAACTCAAACATTTCCTCACTAGCCAATGTGGGACAAAACCAAAAAACAACAATAAAAGCTTTCTAAAAGGCACAAGGAACATTTTAATAAAACCCCAAATAAAAACCCATTTATTTTGATAATTTCCAACACCATCTGATGTGACACCTAATACAGACCACTAAAATGTACATGGGACCACAAGAGGATGTGGCCAGTGCTTGTTATGGTGGTACATCAGAGAGTATTGAAATGTGATACCAAATGTGGTCATCGTAACATCATTTCTGATAACTTATAGTAAATGGGAATATGGCCGCATGCAGTTAAAACAAGTTTATGTACAAAATATACCTGACAAGGGGAACCAAAGGATCAAGCCAACATGGTGGGAAAGGGGACCTCTAATTGCAGGATTAGTCCTGTGTTCGAGAACCCAAACAGAAAATCCAGTAAGGATGAAGAAGGCTGTGCTTGTTAGCCACAGGTTAGTATTCAGGGGCTTCAAGAATTCCAATATGCTGTTAGTATCCTCGTATTTAATTGGAACTACCATTGAAACCCCTCCTTCTGCAAATGGCAATGTGAAATCAGCATATGACGATCTGTTTGCTGTGATCATGATGTCCCCTACTGCAGCGTCATAGTCTCTCTAGCGCCACAACACACACACACACAGTCAGAGAAAGAGAGAAATCCAAATTTCCTTGTTACTTCAATTCCGCATGAAAAAGCTCATATTTTAGAGGATGAAAAACCACCTTATCTAGATTGCTGCAAACTATTATGTGTGCATATACCTATTCCTTTGGTAATTATAACCCACAATACCAGTAACTTTCAGATTGAAAATAACAGGATTCATAAAAATAAAAAAATGCAGATTGGAGATTCTGCGTAACTAACCTCAAGATAAACTTGATATACCATATCATTATAATAACTCCCAGGCTCAGTAGCGGAACTATCATCCCCCGTCTCAAAGGGATGGTATTCATACGGTAATGCTCCCATTGCAGCTTCAAATATATCGATGGAGATTCCACTGACTTTTGTTGCATTGGTAAGGGGATCTATTTCCACTTTCACAAATTCAGTGAAACCTAGTTTTACAGGAACTGCAATTCTAAGCTTCTTACCACTCACTGGAATTTCCCAGCCTTTCGGCACAAATGTTGTTTCTCCCGGCCACACGATTCCCCGGAAACTTTCCCTCAGATTCAAGGAGGCATCTGTTTCATTCGTGTGGAATCCCCTTGAAATTCCTCCAGATTGTGTCCAGATTCCAACCTCTCTCTCCCCTTTTCCAATCACATTCAGTATTTGGAATGCTGATCGCCTTAATTGCCCATTAACAATATCAAACTCACCACTCAGGCCTACAAATTTAGTCTCCAACATTGCTCTGAGAAGCTTAGGACCTGTTTGGGAGATTCCCAAGCCAAACAAGTTTGTCACATTAATCAAATTGTTATCCAGATTGATGACTGGCTCCTTAACTCCAACTTTTTCTGCGGCCATAGCCAGTGCCCAAACAGTTTCATATGCCCATAGCCCGAAAATGCTTATCTCAGCGTGTTTTGCAGCAGGATTTTCCTGGTAAAACTTCCTTCTCCACCTGACTTCGAAGGAATCAAGTTCTTTCGACCTGGGAATCCAAGGCTTTACCCCCAAAACTCCTTGCATTGCTTCTATCAGAGGGGAACCCATATAGTAAATCAAATCCATTAGCCCATCAGTAATGATCCAAACGTAGCCCTCACTCAACATTCCTATATCCTTGGCTTTCAAAAACAGTTGAGTCCCTAGAGAGAGTGACATATGCACCACAAACACCCTAGTTTGCATAGTCATCAACTTGTATAGCTCCGTAAGTATAAAATCATCAGTCGCAGAGAGAGGAATTATACTTCTGTAGGCAATTTGAGCATTGATATACTGAAATGCAGTACACAAAGATGGCATGAGTCCATTTCCGTAATCTGTGTCTTCGTATATAATGGTAACTTGTCTCCACTGAAAGGCTTTGATAATGGAGGAAATGGCTCCAACTTGAGCGTCATCGCCAAGGGCTGTTTGGATGAAATAAGGAGTTCGGGAAAGCATGGAAGGGCTTCTTGCAGAGAAAGAAATGATGGGTACATGTGATCTATTTCCTAGATCCATCACAAAGTTGGCTTGTGCTGAGTTTTGGGGGCCAACTATTGAGTCCACCTTTACTTCTTCCAATAAATCAAGAGCTGCATTTACATAACTGGGATAAATTTGGGATTGAAGGTAATGATTAACTGCTACTTCACATAATATTTAGGAAGGCTAATGTGTGACACGAAAAATGACTACAGTAATTCAGCTGCATAAGATAACCAAACAAAACAATCGACATGATATAGATTCAAATGTCACACAAAATTTTCTATTGGAGAAATATCAATTCATTTCCAAATATTCCTTGACAAAGTTCACAAATTTGTTTGGAACTTTTTCACCCAAGAGATATAGTTTGTTTGAACCAATCCCAGGATTTAAAAAGATTTCTTGTTTCTCTAGTCTACAAAAGCTTGACCAGCAAAAAACTGTCGACTTCAGTACACTATATGACAATGTTTATATCCAAGAAATATCCTTGCCAATGAATTTCTTAACTTGAGTACCATTACTAGCGGCACCTGCCCAAATTTCTGACTAAGTGAAACTCTCAAGACTACATTTTGGTAAGTCATACAAATTAAAATCAGGGCCCTAAGGTTCAAGCAATCAAACTTGTCTTTCCTTTTCATTACAAAAAAAAAAAAGCGAAGACATTGATTGGCCCCATCAAGAATAAATGCCCATGCGGCACCCAGCATGAACCCTCCCAAAGCTAGAAATTTTATCATTGTAGAAATGAAATTGTAACAACCATGAGAACTCAACCAAAATGATTGTTGAGGAGGTATTAACAATATTCAGCATTACCCTTTCAGCGTGGTATCTAGTGGTTTCATATATCACCTCACAAAATCAAAGAAGACTATTCTTGACTCAGAAATTGGTACAGAAAATTGTCGTGAATGCTATAATAGTGGCACTGCATTTATTTTGAAATGATGACACTAAACTCTGAATTGCATAGCTGCTATACTACATTGCTTAGCTTACAATTTTACAAGCAATACCAATTGCATGCTTTAAACAAGCCCAGGATTTAAAAAGTTACCGGCGGCAGCAGCATCAAGGACTTGGCCTTTTGAGTCCCTTACATGGAGAGAAAGCCTGGTAGTGTAGTTCGGGTGAAGGGAATAGAAGTCGGACAGAGCCATCGACAAACAGCTCTGTCCCACACGACCTACCACCGAGTCCAAATCAAGAACCACACCCACATTGAACACAACTGTTGTATCATTGTTAGTATGGCTAGAAGAAGTTTGTGATGAGCAGGAAAAAGCATGAAATGAAAGAAAAAGAAGGCAGAGAGTGATGTTAAGAGACCTCATATTTGATCAATTAGCATTGAGTTGAGTTTGATGATTAGGAGAGATGCTATAAAGCGACTTTGTTCAAGGGACTAATCAATAAAATATAAGGTTGCATGTCAAGCTGAACTGGTCAAGTGGACCATAATCATACACGGTTTGATTATATATTATTGGATCACCAATATTTAACTAAACAGTCTAAAAGTTCTACAAAAATGTGAGATTACCAAGTGGGCCGAGTCGAATGCCGTTCAATAATTGGTTATTTAAACTAGAATTTGAGTCAATATCCATTAAGTCAACTCAGTTTGCTTGTTTCAGTCTGTTTGAAGAATCTGTTAGCGAAAACAATCACACACAATATAGAATACGAAAAAAGTAAAGAGAATCGACAGCAAGATTTATGTGGTTCCCCAAAGCCAGGTACCTCCACGGGGGCGAGAGTGAGTTTGTTATTTGATTAAGTCGTCCAAGGTTTTACAATAGAGTAACGCCTACTCTATTCGCTCAGCCCAGCTCCATTTGGTCGCTTCACTTCCCTCGCTACGCTCTGCACCGCTTCGCATTTGGCCTTTACTAGAACTTCTCAGTGCCTCTC
Organism: Vaccinium macrocarpon; assembly: GCA_022606695.1. Classification (NCBI taxonomy): domain Eukaryota; kingdom Viridiplantae; phylum Streptophyta; class Magnoliopsida; order Ericales; family Ericaceae; genus Vaccinium; species Vaccinium macrocarpon. Next base: position 36,033,441 of record CM040174.1, on the reverse strand, counting down.
CATATGAGCCACAAGTTCCAATAGAATCAAAGGCTACAAAGATAGGTGTTATCTTAGTCTGTTAACATGAAGTGTGGTAATTTTCTCCCCAAGATAATCTTTTAATAAGTACTCCCCCGTCCCCCGAGATGAATGCTTTACTTTTGAGAGTGAACTTCTCCCTATGGTGCTTGACAAAAGCAGGGACTTCCCTGAGATTTCTAAAGTGTCACTACCCAAAGAGATCACATTTTGAACACAAATCAATTTGATAGCAAAAGAAACACATCAATCAAGCAACATTTGCACCACAAACAACAGCGTAGCGCACAAGAATCAGATCAAATTGCATGAAAACTGAAATACCGACCAGTAACACGAAGCCCTTCCATTTCTTTTTTACAAAACAATCAACTACACAAGGGCTTTTTGTGGGCGAGTCTTATAAACAAGTCTTATAGCTTGTAAGGTCTTGAACAAATAATGCGCATAGTTCACTAGGTCCTAGACATAAGTTTTACACTTTTTTTCCAAAATTACCCCCATTCTGAAAATTAGAATGTACATTTTGAAAATTAGAATGTACATTTTGAGTGTTAAAATGTACGTTCTAAATTCTAAAATGTACGGTCTAAATTCTAAAATGTACATTCTAAATTTAGGGTACCCATTCTAAATTTAGGGTACCCTAAATTCTAAATATACAGTCTAAATTCTAAAATATACGGTCTAAATTTAGGGTACCTTAAACTGTAGGGTACCCTAAATTCTAAATATACAGTCTAAATTCTAAAATATACAGTCTAAATTCTAAAATGTACATTCTAAATTTAGGGTACCTTAAACTATAGGGTACCCTAAATTCTAAATATACAGTCTAAATTCTTAAATGTACGGTTTAAATTCGAAAATGTACGGTCTAAATTCTAAAATGTACATTCTAAATTTAGGGTACCCTAAACTGTAGGGTACCCTAAACTGTAGGGTGCCCTAAATTCTTAAATATACGGTCTAAATTCTAAAATGTATGGTCTAAATTCTAAAATATACATTCTAAATTTAGGGTACCCTAAACTGTAGGGTGCCCTATGAAAGTGTTTAAAATTCTAGGCTACCTAATGAAAGTGCCTAAATGGTTAGTAAAAACAAAGAGTATCGAAGACAAGGATGAGCAAAAAAGTAAAATCTCCAACCATATTTGTGCCCCAGGACCTCTCCAGCAATAAATATTAGCCCAGGACCCAGTGGGCCAAAATTCCAAATAATAGGACCTGCCAATAGATTTCTAACTACACAAATCATCGCCATATAAAATTCACCAAGTAAAAACCAAAACTCAAGTAATGTGAGGCAAAACCAACTCCCTCTAAACCCAAAGCCCCATTTCTGGTCGCACAACAAACTTCGGAACCCAATTCGCGCACTAACGAGAGAGATCAGATTCTGAACACAATTCAAGCTAATAGCATAACAATCAAGCAACATGGCAGCGGGAGGTGAGGTTTAGCGGTTGTGGTGGTTGGCGATGGTTGCGTCAGGCTGGTGGTAGTCGGATAGAGATGGTGTGGGAAAGGAGGGAACAGAGGTGGTGGCCCACATATTATCGGTTATGGTGGGACGATATGGGCCCACTCCTGTATGAGAGGGTTGTGTGGATGGGAGCAGGGGCTGTGTTGTGCACTTGTGCACAACACACATGCTGCGCGGCCGGTTTGGGGTCTGTCCTGAGTCCCATTATTTAATTTGAATCATCCATTTTGTTCGTCTCGTCAAATATGTTGTCCATGCAAAAATTCAGATTGATCCAATATCAATAACTATATTTTCAGGCCGTATTTTTCTTGAAAACGAAACATTTAAAGTAACTATTGTAGGTGATTTTTTCCTACAAAACGGTAAGTTTTATGGTTTTCGATCAAATAGTTTCCGATGTCCGATTAACCTAAATTTTTGCATGAACTACATACTCAATAAGACGAATAAAACAAACGACTCGGATCAAACAACGGGACCCAGGTGGGTCCCAAACTAGCCACACAACATGCGTGCTAGTGCACAACACAACCCCTGTTCCTTGTGTGAATTTGTTGTGTGTGGCATTGTTCTTTTTTCTGAAGGCGATGAGTTCCAGTTCAATTTCCTACCTTCTCGTTCCTCCTTTTTTGTCATTCCTAATCATTACATTGAGATGGAGGAATGAGACTTGATCTCGAGATGCAGTGTTAGGCATCCAAAAACTCTACCGCATGAGTTAGCTTCTACTTGCCTACCTTCTCGTTTAGATATTGTATTTGTGGGCTCTTCTTGGACCCATAATAATTAGGAACAGTAGCAAGAGGGGTGGAGGTGGCACGGGCCACCCTAGGTCTAAGAAATATTTTTGCATTGTAATAACAGTTTTATTTTTTCAAAATGTGTGCATTTTTTTTTTTTTTTTTTTTTGGGAAAACTTTAAAAATGCCTCCAAACTTTCACTGCAATGCTTCATAGGCCACCAAAATTACAAAAATTTCAATTAGATCTCCAAATTTTACACATTTTAATCAATTACACCCACGCTGTTACTTTCCGTCAATTTCCTAACGGGAAATGCTGACATAGCACTTTTGGAGGAAAATGCACTCGTATTGGAGGGTAATGAGAACACGTGACCCTCAAGTGGCAAGAGAGAGGATGTAAATACACAATAAACATCCCAAAAAACACACTTCTCCATTTTTCACTCCTCCAAACCGAAAAAAATTCTTAACCCGTCATTCAAATCACAAATATATGGTCGTTTAATATTATAGAGCATAGTTCATAGTTATGTTATTGGTGAGATTTACATATCTACGTATCTTTTTAATTCAACGTGGCAAAAATAAAATAAAAAATTCAACCTCTGGTGGTCACCTCCCAATTAATTGGTATCCACAAATGGTGTGGCGGCAGAAGGTTGTAGCGTTCTTCATGGCGGCGGTGGTTAGATGGTGACTATGGCAGTGCGAGGGGAGGTTTAGAGGTTGTGGTAGTGGGCGATGGAGGCATTGGGCTGGTGGTAGTCAGATAGAGATGGGGTTGTCAATTTGTGCGTGCTAAAAAGGTGAAAGGATGATCAATGTGACCCTATAAGAGTTACATGAAATTAAAATCAGCCACTCTGCTTAACGGTAATTTTGGATAATTTTTGTAGACTTAACTGGTAAATTTTCCTTTTGTCATTATATTACTGAAGTATTTCAAGGTTTTTACTAGGATAAATTTAATAGTAATCCTTTAATTTTAGTGAATTTCAAGCTTTGAAGCACAAGTAACTTAAAAATAGTTTATTTGAGTGAATAAAAAATTTTAAACAAATCTGTTGGTATATATGAAACCCTTAGCGGAGTGCCTGGTACTTAATTTTAGACTTGGTTTAAGAGACTTAATTTAAGACCGGTTGAAAATATTAAATATACACTTAATTTCTTTTATTCAATAGATTACATAATTTGAATGGTTAATATTGTTACGAGCATCTTATAACAAAATTTGGATGTTGTAATGTCCTTGTTCAACTAGGAGGGCAGCCTGGAGCGATGTGGACCACTCTCTCATTGCTAAGTAATTTTATACGTTCGCCCCTAAGTTAAAATTATATTTTAGATCCTCTGCTCAAGGAAGAAAAACCATATTTTACGATGCTTCTCTTCACACCAGTAGAAGGATTAAATAAAACGTCAATAGAATTAAGTGAAAAAAATGACATTCTATATTATAAGGAAAAGGACCCTACTTTTGTCAAACATAAGAAGTCTCGGGTTCTCTCCTTGGGGTGATAGCTAGGTTCCTGGTAGTTTCTCTTGTCTTTCCAATATCAACTTCAAATGGCATTGCATGCCTGTTACAACAACCTCTCTGGATGGAGGAAGACAAGAAAATAAAAGAATGAGAAGTGTAAGGTGGAAAACAATACAACCCCAAGGGTAAGGGATAGACTAAGGGTTGGTTTGGGTGATTTGGAAAAATTGGTTTTTTGGTTTTGTCCTTATTCAAAAAAAAAAATTGCATTTTTTAGTTTTCGGTCGATTTTTTGTGGTTTCTTGGTTTGTCTTGACGAGAGGAATCTAAAAAGTATAAAATTATTAGCCGAACTTGAAGTTTTGTGAATAAAGACGAAAAAATAATCCATGGATTATTTTTTGTCTTTATTCACAAAACTTTAAGTTTGGCTTTTTTGGATTATTTTTTGTCTTTATTCACAAAATTTTAAGTTTGGCTAATAATTTTATACTTTTTAGATTCCTTTCGTCGAGACAAGCCAAGAAACCACAAAAAATTGACCAAAAACTAACAAATGGAAAAAAAAAATTGAATAAGGACAAAACCAAAAAACCATTTTTTTCAATTCACCCAAACCAAAAGGGTAAATGAGTTGGTAAGGACTCTTCCTAAGGAAAAGGAGGTCTTAGGTTCAACTCCTCTTAACCTCTTGGGGCAACCTACACAATATCTCATGGTTGCCATGGGGTATTGGCTTTGCCCGCTCTATGTGAGTGGCGGGGCATACATAATTCTGGGATTAGTCGAGGTACGTGCAAACTGGCTTGCACTGCCTAGTTATCAAAATAACAAAAAAAAAATAAACACAAGACATCATCGTTCATAGTTGCGTTATTGGTGAGATTTACATATCTACGTATCTTTAGTTCAACATCTGGCAAAAAACAAAAAAAATTCAACCTCCAGTGATTTATCGAGGAACTTGTTAGTATTTTAAAGGATAACTTGTTTGGAATTGGAAGGATCATAGTTTGAGCTAAAATGATCCAAATTTTAAGTTATGATGGATTTTGTTTCTTTTTATGAGATATGGCCTAAAAAGACGTAATTAAATTAGTAACACAGTATGTCCAAGAACATACTCTATAGTGAACATTGGTCTACGGCAGTTGTTTTAGGAACTTTTTTTGGGGAGAAAAAATGTTTTACAACAAACAAGACATGTGACTTAGGAGTTCGCTCTTAATTAAGATATTAGGTTTGAAATTTCACATGTGCTATCAATTTTTTTGGAATGAGTTCATACAAAGCTCTGCTTCAACTATAGTTGGGTTTCTTGCAAGAGGACGAAGGGATTAAGCCTCCAAAATTAATTGACATCCGCGTAAGATTGTACAAACACTTGAATTATTAAAAACCCAATAAATGCAATAGCACAAATAGAGGGGATTTTGGCCGGGTTGCCCATCTTGCACTCATTGGAAGGCTATAAATGTGACAAGAGAATGACAAACAAAGATAGTCCTCCCAAGTCGAAAAAAGCTAGCCGAAAGGTTTAGGGCAAGTTTTTTTTTTTAATAATTGTTATTGACATTCCTCCATTTTGATATTGATTGAAACTCAATTTTTTTTAAATGAAGACAATTTTTTTTGGGTTAATTTGTCTTTTTTTGAAATTCTTTTAAAGTCGAATCACAATTTTTTGGTTTTCTGATTCTTCTCGCTAAGACTACAAATGTAATATAAAAAATTTCCTTCCTCACTACCATGCGCACTAAGGTGCTTGGGTTTGATTTATTTCAGGAGTTATTGATGACTGATCCTTTTTTAGGCAATATTATTCAAGAAATTAAGGCAAGACAACGATCAGCTTATCTGTTTCAAGAGGGGTTTCTTTTCAAGGTAACTAGCTGTGTATCCCGGACTCTAGCTTGCGCCATCAACTTATCAAGGAACTCCATGAAGAGGGGCAAGTCGGGCGAGATAATGTTGGGGTGCAAGTTTAAAGTAGGAGAAAAATTAGGGAGTTAATTGGAGTTATAGGTAAAGGAGGGACTAGAGGTGTAATAAAGTGTTTAAAAGTAAAAGGCTAGTGAAGACTTTACTGATTGATTGTGTTCTTTGGTTGAAAGTACAACGACAGTGGGAGGTTTAAAATGGTAGCTTTCTTATGACTCCTATAATGAAAGGTGTACAAGAGTTTGACAAGTCAACTCCGATCGATCTTGCACCTATTCCCAACCTCAAGCGTGCTCATGGTAAAGCCAAAGAGCTGATTTCCCATCTTCAGCAAATTCACAAAGCCACTGAGCAGAATCTCCTCGAGTCCACTGCAAATTACAAATGTGTTGCGGATAAGAAGCGTCGTCTTGTGGAATTTGCAGTTGGTGACTTCGTTTGGGCGGTACTCACAATGGACAGATTTTCAGCGGGGGAATACAACAAACTTGTAGTTCGGAAAATAGGCCCATTGGAGGTTGTGGAGAAAATTAACCTGAATGCTTACCGGTCCCTAGCCACATCCGCACTTCCGATCGATGTCTTCAATTTCAAGCATCTCTTTCCTTACCATGGTGGTAGTTCTGACAACAAGCGGCGAATTCGAGGTCGAATTCTTTTCAATCAGGCGAGGATGATGCGGATCAGGCTGCGGATGCATACATGGAAACCTGGTCCTGGCGAAAGGCTCATGTAGAGAAGAGTTTCCTAATTTAGGCATCTTTAAAGATTTTTGTTTTTGGCAATGTTTCCTATGATATATTTCCAAAGGCTTCATTCAGCCTTTGAGTTTGTTTCCTGTTTTGTTTATTTCATTCAGTCGTTGCCGTTATGACATCCTGATTGCTACTACCTCTCACAATCAAAGAATGAGTTATCGCATTTACACTCCGGCACAATAAAAAAAAAATGAAAAACCCCTCTTCACCATAAGATTCTTGATGAAAATCTAGATCGGGAAAAAAAACTCACATCATCACGAACCTTCCTAATCAGAAGTTGCTTTCTTCTCCAATCTGAATATAATAAAACCTTACGTCACCAGAAATACGGATTGGGGTAGTGCACATGAAATAATGATAGTACACAACGGAATGCCACAACAGCCCCAAAACGATGTCGTTTTGGGGCCTTACCCATTAAAAAAAAAGACCAAAATCAAATTTTACACTGAAACCTTCTTCACCAATCCGTTCGATACAGACTCGGAGAGAGAGAGAGAGAGAGAGAGGGAGAGGGCGATCCCACCTCCACAGGCGACCACCCTACCACCGTAATCTTCTTCTTCTCCGGCGACCACCACTACCCCTGCGTCACTGCCGTACGACGCCGCCATTGAACACCACCACTATTGTCCAATTTCATCAGTTTTGGGGAATTAGGTATCTCTCTCATGCTACTGCTGCTCCTGCCGCTCTCTCTCTCTCTCTCGCTACGCTCTCTCTATCTAAACTGGTTTCAGTTCTACGAATTTGAGGGTTTTGCACAAAAATTAGGGTTCAAATTTGAGGAACCCCAAATTTGGTTGATTGGTTACAAAAAGCCCCATGTTTCTCCCAGCCCTTTGTTGATCTCAGTAGCACGAATGGTAATTTAGGCTCAAGGCTTTAGTGTGAATTTTTATTAATTGGCAATTCGTTTTTTAGCAATAGTGACAATTTTCTGCTAAAACACATAAACTGATATAGGCATACATAACAAATGTACATGTAAGTGTTTATGTTGGAGAATTTTTGTGAATGAAACCGGGGCACTCGGAGGGTCTCCCGGGGCAACCGAGACCACCCCACGGATTCAATACACGCTGGGTAACTCCCTCATGATTATGGAGATAATGGCAGTATTGATTTTCAATTCAATTTCGGATTCATGGCTGCGGTTACAAGATCAAGAATTCATGGGCAGAAATTTATTTTCGTTATTCAATGGGGAGGCTCCCCCATAAATCCCGTATTCATGTTTCAGCTCTCTTTTCAAGCTATATAAGGGCAGCCCCATATTGGTTTGATCACAAGCAATTGTGCAACACATTTCAGTATAGTCACAACTCGTTTTTGTGAGAGAGAGGCAGACGAGAGCAATAGTTCGCCAAGGCTTCCAGCGGTGGTGTTCCGGTGGTTGTGGTTGAGCCGTTGTATCACGGGGCGAAGCGGTAATTCATCCTACAACACCCGCGGTGGCGGCGAATCTTTGTTAAGGAGAGTGTGGTTTACCTGCGACTTCGGCATATGTTGACGGTTTGTATCTGTTTTCACGGTTTATGTTTCCGTGTTCATTTTGTATTACGTTCATGTATATGTATATATGAGAAGTTTTGTTTCACGATTGCCGCTGTAATTTTTCCAACAAGCTTAACAAAGATTTTTGATCGATTGGCAATCGAATTTCAGAAAAAACAATTACATTTTAGCCCGACCTTTGAGTTGCAAGAAGCGGGATTGATGAAGCGAAGGTGGTGGTATCTCGTTGAGATCATATAGTATCGACGGATTACTGCGTGGGATATAGATTCGATGCTCGGGGCTACGGCCTAAGTCAATCGTCTTGGCGATTGAACTTCGTGATTAAGCCCGCGGCTTTGGGGGTTATCTTAAGCCTGGCCTTGTCCTGTTGAGTTTGTTTGGCCTGCGGGCAATCTGCGCGGCAAGCCTTGACATTGCCAGTTGCTTTTGTGATCGGTGGATTGTTTGGCTTATGGGGCAACCCACCTCACTACTGCTTGGCGGTGGCGTTGCTTAGCCACGATCCTCTGGATCTACGCTTTGTGATAGCGGTTCTTGTGTTGGGTATAAGAGCGGTCGATTGGTTGGGCTGGATTCGGCCCTAAAAATTGTACTCACTGCTTGATAATATAAGCGATGGAAGGTTAATTACTCAGTCTTAGTACATGGCCTGTGTAGTAACTTGGCACAAGGATTGGTATACTTAGCAGAGGCAGAACATGAAATGCCTTAATCGCTTAAGCAGTGAATAGTGTATACCATTTAGGCGGCGGCGGCCGCCCGCCGAACTCCCATGGGGGCGCCCCCCCCCCTACCCCTGTGGGGTGTGCCCCCCAGGAACCCGGGAAGGGCACCCCCTGGGACCCCCACCGGGGCAAGCCCCTGGACCCCCGAGTGGCACGCTTTGCGTTGTGGGTGCAAAGACCATGTTTGGTTGCTAAGTTTAGATTATTAATCTATACTTATTGTCATGATTGTGAAAAGTAGTTTCACTAATTTGTGGTTTGTCATTTCTCAGGTTAAGATGACAACTGGAAAGAGCAATGAGACTCCAAATGTGGCAAGCTCAAGTGCTGCTACTCCTTTGCACGGAGTCCCCTCGATACAATGTCCCATGTTGATAAGCCTGGGAAGTTTGGTCCAGGGGTTGATTTCAAGAGATGGCAACAAAAGATGATGTTCTATTTAACCACTCTCCATCTCGCTGGGTGCTTGTCTGAGGATGCACCCGGTTGTTCTTTGAAAATGAGAGCATAAACCAGAAGCGACAAGCTCTGGATCAATGGAAGAATGCTGATTATCTGGCCAAGAATTATGTCTTGAATGCTCTTGATGACTCGTTATACTCTGTGTTCAATGAGGCGGACTCAGCCAAGGAATTGTGGAAATCCTTGGACAAAAAGTACAAGATCGAGGGAGCTGGGCCTAAAAAATTCGTGGTGGGCCGCTTCCTTGATTATACTATGAAAGATGAAAGGTCTGTGACTGAATAAGTCCAAGAGCTCCAGATGTTGATCAATGAAATCAAAGCAGAAGGGATGTTATTGCCTGAGCCATTTTTGGTGGCTGCTATCATCCACAAGCTTCCAGGAACTTGGAAGGAGTTCAAGAGTTATCTCATGTTCAAGAACAAGGAGATGACATTGGAGACTCTCTTCTACAAGCTCAATGTCACGGAAGGTAATCGGGCTAGAGAAAGGGCTGCCAAGGAGGCCGAAATGGCAAAAGCCAATATGGTGGAGCATGGTCGTCCTTCCTCTAGTGGTGTGAGAAAGAACCAACATGACAAGCGGTCGATAAGCGAAGGGCAAGAGTGTCCATGGGACCAAAAAGGGTGGTGTTGCTAAGAAGCCCAAGGAGAAGTTCAAGGGAAATGCTTCAATTGTGACAAGTTTGGCCATAAAGCATCGGAATGCAAAAAGCCACCTCGTCCCAAGTCAAGATATCGCGGAAGCCTCGGGAGGTAGTTCCGACATGAACTTTCAAATTTACGGTATCCGAGGTGAACATGGTGGGCTCAAATCCACGGGAGTGGTGGATTGACACCTTTACCCGCCATATCTGCTGTGACAAGAAGATGTTCACGTCACTTGAGCCGGTTAATGGGGAGAAGCTGTTTATGGGGAATTCAGCGACCTCAGATATTGCTGGTGAAAGAACAGTGGTCTTGAAGATGACCTCGGGGAAGACTTTGACCCTGAACAAGGTGTTGTTCGTGCCAGACATTCGCAAGAATTTGATACACGGCTCTCACGAGCAAAGCACGGCCGCATGGTGTTTGAATCAGATAAGGTCATTCTGACCAAGGCTGGATCATATGTAGGGAAAGGTTATATGGTCGATGGGCTTTTTAAAATGAATGTAATGACTGTTATCCCTACCATTAATAAGACAAATGCCCCAGTTGCTTATGTGCTTGAGTCTTCCATTTTGTGGCATGGTAGACTAGGTCATGTTAATTATGAATCTATGCGTAGATTAGTTAACTTGGACCATATTCTAGCTTTTCATATTAATACGAATCACAAGTGCGAAACTTGTGTCGAAGCAAAGTTAACTAGAACTTTGTTTCGCTCGGTTGAAAGAAGTACCGAACCGTTGGGGCTAATCCACACTGAAATATGTCCAAACGCCAAATGCAAACAAGTATTTCATTACTTTTATTGATGATAGCACGAAATACTGCTATGTGTACTTGCTAAAAAGCAAGGATGAAGCGTTGGACAAGTTTATTCTTTTTAAGAATGAGGTGGAAAACCAACTTAGCAATAAGATTAAGGTGGTGAGAAGTGACCGAGGTGGTGAATTTGAATCACCGTTTGGTAATTACTGTGCTAAACACAGTATTATTTACCAAACCACTGCACCTTACTCGCCTCAGCAAAACGAAACTGCGGAGCGCAAGAATCGTACATTGAAAGAAATGATGAATGCTATGCTGGTTAGTTCTGGGGTGCCTCAGAACATGTGGGGTGAAGCGGTGTTGACCGCTAACTATCTTTTGAATTTAGTGCCCCGCAAAAGGTTGGACAAAACACCTTATGAGTTGCTCAGAGGTAAGAAGCCTAACTTTAAGCACTTGCGAGTGTGGGGGTGTCTTGCTAAAGTAGCAATACCTCCTCCTAAGTATGGAAAGATAGGACCGAAAACCGTTGACTGTGTGTTCATTGGTTATGCACACAATAGTAGTGCATATCGGTTCCTTGTGTATGAGTCCGAGCAAACAGATATACACAAAAAAACACTTACATGGAGTCTATAAATGTGTCATTTTTCGAGCACATTTTTCCGTATAGATCCATTGGAGAGTCCAGTTCAGTACAACGGACCCTGCACCCTGCTAATTTTGGCAGTGGTGACAAAGGAAAGGAAGGTGATATTGAATCCAGACGTAGCAAGCGTGCTAGGACATCAACATCCTTTGGTCCAGATTTTCTAACTTATTTGTTAGAAAGTGAGCCTCGGACTTACAAGGAAGCTGTTAGCTGTCCTGAAGGTCCTTTGTGGAAAGAGGCCATTAAAAGTGAAATCGACTCCATCCTACAGAACCATACGTGGGAACTAGTGGATTTGCCACCTGGTAGTAAGCCTCTGGGCTATAAGTGGATCTTCAAAAGGAAGATGAAAGCAGATGGGTCAATAGATAAGTACAAAGCTAGGCTTGTCATTAAAGGCTATAGGCAAAAAGAAGGCCTAGATTACTTTGATACTTATTCACCAGTCTCAAGGATCAATTCCATTCGGATGATAATTGCTATCGCAGCTTTGCGAAACCTTGAGATACATCAGATGGATGTCAAAACAGCTTTCCTAAATGGCGATTTAGACGAAGAAATCTATATGGACCAACCCGAGGGTTTTTCCGCGCCAGGTCAAGAAAGGAAAGTCTGTAAGCTTGTTAGATCTCTGTATGGTCTAAAGCAAGCTCCGAAACAATGGCATGAGAAGTTTGACTATGCAATGTTGTCTAGTGGCTTCCGCATCAATGAATGTGACAAATGTGTGTATGTCAAGGACACTGATGAAGGATATGTCATTCTGTGTCTCTATGTTGATGATATGCTCATTGTTGGTAGTAATGGCGGGGGTCATTCGATCTACCAAGGATATGTTGAACTCTAAGTTTGACATGAAGGATATGGGCCTTCTTGGATGTAATACTTGGTGTGAAGATCACGGAACATCGATGGACTTGCATTGTCTCGGACACACTATGTTGACAAAATTCTTGAGAAGTTCAACGGTCCTAATACGGGCATCGCAAGAACCAAGTAGGCGTAAGTCTCCATTTATCAAGAATGGGGGAAGGGGTGTCCCAATTGGAGTATTCTCGGATAATTGGGAGCCTCATGTACTTGATGAGTTGTACAAGGCACGATATAGCCTACTCAAGTAAGTAGGCGAAAGCAGATACACGAGTAATCGAGGACATGATCACTGGAAGGCGATAGTCAGAGTACTACATTATTTAAGGTATACTCGTGATCTAGGGTTGCACTATACCGGATATCGGCGGTACTAGAAGCGGTCTTTGTGATGCTAGGTGGATATCGGATATGAAGGACTCAAAATCCACGCAGTGGATATGTCTTCACGCTTGGTGGTGCGGCGGTTGCTTGGAAATCTTCTAAAGAGGCGTGTATAGCACGATCTACAATGGAATACGAATTCATTGCTTTAGATAAAGCAATTGAAGAAATTTGAGTGGCTACGTCGGTTCTGGAAGATATTCCAAAATGGTCAAAACCGATTACCCGACTATTAGTATCCTTTGTGATAGTCAAGGCTGCGATTGGTAGGGCTTTGAGTGCCAATTATAATGGTAAGTCTAGACATATCGTCGAAGACATAATACCATTAAACAACTACTCTCAAGTGGGGTTGTCACTATTGACTATGTGAGGTCAAAGGACAATATTATGGATCCGCTTAACCAAAGGGTTATCTCGAGAGCTAGTTGAGAAAGCATCAAGAGGAATGGGGCTAAAGCCATTACGCTCATAGTTACCGTGGGGGTAGCCAACCTAGTTATTTGGAGATCCCAAGATCTAGGTTCAATGAGACTACTTTATGCGTGTAATTGAGAATGATCTTTGTGGAGATTTGATCTCTTGCCCATTTCTAAGATCTTGAACAGTGAAGCACATGTAAAGTGGAAGAGGTTAAGCATTGCTTTTAATGACTCTTGCGCGTCGGAGATGCCGAAGGGGTATAGCGAGGATACCCATTATAAGAAGGTCACCTATGTGAGTATGAAGTGGGGCATACGGAGAATTACGGCAAAATTCGAGAAAATACTTCTTGAGAACTAGGAAGGAGGGTGTCATGGCGAAATGAACAGCAGTGAAAGGAGAACCGAACCACGTCGGGGAGAATTCACGTGTGACATCTGTTGTCTAAGTTTACACCGGGCGCGGAGCGGTTCAAAGCGGGTTAGCAGCGGTACCGCCATAAGAACTTCGATAGGCTATCACAAGGGAAGGTTCAAGGCCAAAAGCTACCTATCCTATGCAGGAATTATCCATTGCCTCTCTCTCGGGTCAGCTTTGTACTCTGCGTCAGTGTGCCTGCCAATTTTCATTCATGGGGGGGAATGTTGGAGAATTTTTGTGAATGAAACCGGGGCACTCGGAGGGTCTCCCGGGGCAACCGAGACCACCCCACGGATTCAATACACGCTGGGTAACTCCCTCATGATTATGGAGATAATGGCAATATTGATTTTTAATTTCAATTTGGATTCATGGCTGCGGTTACAAGATCAAGAATTCATGGGCAGAAATTTATTTTCGTTATTCAATGGGGAGGCTCCCCCATAAATCCCGTATTCATGTTTCAGCTCTCTTTTCAAGCTATATAAGGGCAGCCCCGTATTGGTTTGATCACAAGCAATTGTGCAACACATTTCAGTATAGTCACAACTCGTTTTTGTGAGAGAGAGGCAGACGAGAGTAATAGTTCGCCAAGGCTTCCAGCGGTGGTGTTCCGGTGGTTGTGGTTGAGCCGTTGTATCCTGGGACGAAGACGGTAATTCATCCTACAACACCCACGGTAGGCGGCGAATCTTTGTTAAGGAGAGTGTGGTTACACACGACTCGGCATATGTTCGACAGTTTGTATCTCTGTTTTACAGTTTATGTTTCCGTGTTCATTTTGTATTCTGTTCATGTATATGTATATATGAGAAGTTTTGTTTCACGATTGCCGCTGTAATTTTTCCAACAGTTTATACTTGGTTCTTGTTGGAAATTATCAAAATAAATGGGTTTTTATTTGGGGTTTTATCAAAATGTTCCTTGTGCCTTTTAGAAAGCTTTCATTGTTGTTTTTTGGTTTTGTCCCACATTGGCTAGTGAGGAAATGTTTGAGTTGTATATATGTGGAAGCATTTCTATAATGTTCACATGGTATCAAGTGCAAGACACTTATGGTGTTACGCGCATTACCGGCGTAGCCGGTGATGGAACACACTCATACGCACCCGCACACGCGCGCGTGCGTGAGCGTGGCAGTGGGCTGTGTGACGCTTTGATGGCGCATTTTGCACTTATTGCCATTTGGTGGTAAGGTGTTGCTGACGTGGCGTTCAGGAGGGATCTGTATCGATACCGGTTGGCTTAGCGGTATCGATACGCCTGATTCACTGTATCGATACTAGTTGGCATAAAAGCGGCTGTTTCACGAACAGAATGATGGGTAGCATAAGCCTGTATCGATACTAGTGACACTAGTTCGCGTACGGATGCAACTCTGAACGGAGGGTCATGACTCAAACTCAAGTCTTTCCACTAAAGGGCATGTCCTAAAGTGAAAGGGTACTTCTGGGCTTATAAATAACACCCAGGATTATATTGACGTGATATACAACAAAAATTCTAGCCTTGTTACTCTGCCAAAATTACTACAGATCGCTTTCGTGTATTGTTGTACCGTTACTCTGTAGAAACGATGCTAGCAATTCCTTGGTTCTTTTGATTCTTTTTCGACTCGGTATTCTGTCTGTCCTCCGTTTGTGTGGACGCAGGCAGAAGATCATTGAATTGATTGGCTTCGTTGTATCCTCGGACAGATTCGCTATCAACCCGGTGCACACCAAACGGTGGGGGCGAATACTGTTTTCGGAAAGCGACATAGTAACGTGCCTCGAAGCAAGTTCCGTCATCAACAGGTTCAGTTTCCCGACGTTTCCCGGATTTTTGCACCAACAGTTCTGAGTTCTTTCACTTATATATTCAGTGAATTGGTATGTAAAAAGAAGGCATGACCAGAATTGAGCCAACAGCCGGAGCGATAAATGATACTTGCATCTTTGATAGAAGTGGGTTTGATTCTGTTGGCTTTGGACTGCAGTCAGATACAATTTTATTTCGTACCAGCCCTTGGACCTGCACCAAAGTGGTGTTCTTACCTTGAAAACTTGACGGTATGATTATTGGATGCTTTTATATGGCTTTCTTTAAGTTTTGTCTTGGGACGATGCCTGTTGTATCATTATTGTGCTTGACTTTTACTTGTGTATTATTTTTTCCCCTGTAGGAAGAGATGGAGGGGGGGTGCTCAAACAACTATTTATGATGATTTCAAATTCTTGACAAAAGAAGATCTCAAGAAGTTGAATTTCACAAATTTAATGGGCACCAATCTTCTAAGAGCTTACATGCATGGATTCTTCGTTGATTACTGGTTGTATAAGAAGGTGATGCCTCTCATTCTATGCATGGTTTTAGTTTGTGATTTAATGCTGCATCTTGTGAGAAATATCAAGCCTGTTGTGACTTTTCTGTGGGTAAACACTTATGTGTCGGAACTTCATGTAATTTCTATGTCAATGATAAAGGTTTATCGTTATACATTACTAGCTTATTGTTTGGAGAAAATAAAAAAGAGGGTCAAAAGACTCGGAATAGATCCTTTGTTTTTGCCTCTGTTGTCCCTGACTTGTATGCAGATCTGTTTGGGTTCCGTCGACAGGGAGTGTTGTCAAGAAAGAGATGAAGCAAGATACAAGGTTGGAGCAATCAGAGAGCAGGATGAAGAAAGAGTCCTAGAGTAAAGCCAAAAGGAGAAAGAGTCCAGGTGTAAAGCCAAAAGGAGAAAGACTCCAAGCGTAAAGCCTAATGAATAAAGGACCAATTCATGTTGTGGAAGCCCATGGTGGCTCAGTCCAAACCACGATGTCAAGTTTTGGGAATATAAAACCATATAGAAACCAATGAAACTTAAGAAATTTTTTTTGTTTCATTTTGCTTGTATATAGAGCTTAAGGTAGATTATGCTAATTATGTTTGGTTCATGCCTCTTTTGTAAACATTATATATTCAATTTGGACATGTGAATGTATTGGATGAATTTTATAAATGAAGAATTCTATTTCAATTATGAGATGAGAATGACTCAACGTGAGTCCAAATTACTATGAATTGTGTTTGTTTTTGTTGTTGACTGTATGATGAGCTGCTAAGACGTCGGGCTAGGCAAGAAAATAGGGGAGATGCTAGCCAAGAATATAGTATTCGTACATCGTGTTTGTATAAGTGCTAACTAGCAAGCCCTCCGTTCTGAATATTTAAAAAGTAAGCGGGCTTGGAGAAATTTTGACAGCATCTCCCCTATTTCTTCCCTAGCCAACGTCTCAACGTCTCATCAGACAGTCAACAACAAGAGTTTTGAACAAGTGCAAGTACTGGTATATGTATGAACTCCATTTACAACAATCATATTCAAGAGTCAAGACAAATGCCAAAAGTTCTTCCCTCATTTATAAAAATTGACCCACTGCAGACATTCACATTAGGGATTCAAACTCCCAAAAAAATAAAAATACATCATGAAGTTCTTCGCTCTATAAAATTTGATCCACATTAGGGATTCAAACTCCCATAAAATAAAATAAAAATACATCATCAAGTGCCAAATGCAACAATCTATAACAATTTTTTGTTTTCAATCTCTTCATATTCTTCTCTTCCATTCCTTTAAATCTTCTATTCCATTCCATCAAATCTTCTCTTGAGGTGGTTGAGTTTCTTTTTTCCTAAAGATAATTTGGACTGAAGGGCAGCACACGTGCACCTGCAATGCATGAAAATGAATTAGGATTCCTTCAAATATAGTGAAACTTCAGTCAAATATACTGCAATGGAAAATCATATTCATCTTGAGTCATGGCTTTGAAAATTTTACATTACTACATATCTTCCAACAGTGATAAAAGAACTAAAATGACTCTTATGTTAGATGGAATTGCAACTCACTATGACTTTATGTTGTTGCTTTGCAGCACCATAGATTTCTTTCACAAAACAGCTTCAACTTTCACTTGTCAAAGACATGAAACTCCATCAGCAGTGTTGTTTGAAAGTGGTATACGTTTCATCTAACTTTTTCTATTCGGGTTGTGTCTCATATAGTTGCAGGGCAGCAAAGAGAATGTTGCAAAATTAATAGGTGATTTTCAAATCTTGATATTCTCTTATTACATCTACTCTTAACATGTTCTCTACAAATGCTTAATTCCACTGATCCTCCTATTTATAATAAATTGATAAAAGAAGTTGATCTCCTACATCCAAGTGCCAAAGATTTGCAGCTTGGTCGATTTCCTAAAAGTGGTGAGTTCAATCTTCCTCTTTCGTTGTAATTTTTTTTTTATCTATGATCATTACTACAAAAACCTTAAACCATGACAGTTAAAAGGTGTCATGAATCACAAAAGATGACAGTTTTAAAACTGTCATCTTTGAAGGTGACATTAAAAGTCTAGATTTGTTATAACAATCAAAAAAGGTCATTGAAACATATAAGAAGACGGTTTAAACCTGTTATCTTTGCAATAAGATGACAGTGTAAGCCTGTCATCTTTACAATTAACAATGATTGTTTTAAACTGACATCTTATCTATCCTCCATTCTAAAAAAAATAAAAAAAATTCCAATACTAGTTCGAACACATGGCTCTTGTGTGGCCGCCCTCGCACGACCGCCCAGTGGAGTTCACATGGCACCCTCGTGGAGCTTGTGTGGCGCCTACGTAACACTTGTGTTGTTAGCTAATATTTGCTTGCCCCAAGACTCGAACTCAAGATCTTGACTTCCTCGCGCGCGTGCATGTTACCAATTGAGCTAGCACGCTTGTTGTTGACAAAAGACCAACAAAAATATTTATACTGTATTTTTGAAAAAATTTAAGCTGAGCACTTTTTATGTCAGTTTTAGATTTAATATAAGATGACAGTTTTAAATTGTCATCTTATACCTTTAAAGACACTTTTTGACAGTCATCTTTTATGATCAGCTTCAATGTCGGTTCTAATTAAAACTGACATTAAAAGGGTTTAGTTTCAATGTCACTTTTAAGGAAAACTGACATTCAAAGGTTATCCATATGGGCTTCTAGAAGCGTCTTGTTTTAATTTCAGTTCTAAGCAAAAATTGACATTAAAGAAATAGATAATAATATCACTTTTATTATAAACTGTCATCTTATATTACAAAGATAACAGTTTTTAGAATAGACTGACTTCAAAACTCTACCCTCATATTTTCGATGACAGTTTTACATTGTTTCAATTTTTGGTGTGTCATCTTTAACCATTATTGTAGTAGTTGATGCATCATAAAATCTTTAAAATGGCAACGTGCTTCTTAAAAAATTTCAATCTTGCTTCGTAGCACCATAGCTTTCGTTCACATAGAAGCCTGCAACAGTCAATGTTCCACATGTTCAACCTTGGCAGAGGCAAAAAAAAATGGAGAAAAATTAGCATGGATTCAAATCCTCAGAAAATTAAACAGCCCTCCAATGTTCAAATTTCATCAACCAAAACACTTCCAAATTGAATCAAAGTCTAACCCCCAAAATCAAAACGTTAACGTATCATTTACATGTAGCTTAGGGAGTTTTCGAATAAGGGTTTCTAAAATTGGAACCCTAGTTTTCCAATTGTGGGTTATACCTATGAATTGAAACAAGTAGAGAGAGAGAGAGAGAGAGAGAGAGAGAAAGAGAGAGAGAGACCTTGGGGTGGGTCTGCTTCGGAGCTCGTCTGGTTGAAGAGAGGGGGCGTTTGAAAATCATTTGGTTTGAAGCTGTCCAGCGAGAGCCCGTCTTCTCTTTAGTCGCGGGTGGTGGTGGTGGTGGTGGTACCAGTGGTGCTGGCCGCTAGAGATGGACATGATTATGTTGGGGCGGTGGTCGCCAGTGGGGATAGAATCGCCCATCTCCCTCTCTCTCTTCAAGAGAGCTTCAGTGTGTTTTGGGAATTTTTTTTTTAAATGGGAAAGGCGCCAAAACGACTTTGTTTTGGGGCTGTTGTGGCATTCCGTTGTGGCCTTCCATTGTGTACGTATCATTATTGGTGCACATGTGGGCCTTCCGCTGCTCGGAAGAAGAAGCCGAGATTTTATCTCTACTCCTTCGCATCCAAGCCGTTCATTGTTGTGCACAGATAAAATTTGGACCGTCCATCGGAGTAAAGGAAGGTTTGGATGTGCATAACACCATGCACACAGCACCCCCGTGATCCCCAAAAAACAGGATTTCAAAAAACTCAAATGAACGTAGGTTTTTTTTTCCCCTTAAAAAAAGAAACCTCCTCTCTCTCAACCAGTGAACCCAATTTCATGACTCACTCTTTGTCTCCCTCTCTCTCCAAACTTAAATATATAAAAAAAAAATAAAAATTGGTGGAGCTGAGAACTAGAAATTCTTAAATGGAGCAATCAAATTAGATGCATCGTTATAACTTACTTTTTCTTTTATCGGAAGTGTAGCTTTCTTGTTATTACAGTAAAAAGGGAAAAGGAAAGGAAATTGATGTTCATTCACCATTTCAAATCCACGCTCCTTTTTTTTTGGTCATTTTCCACAAGAATTTACTATTTTTCCCTTTTATCAATACACTTTTCTACAGAACCAAGGGTAATATAGTAAATTCACGCAAATAAAGACCAAGAAAGGGAGTGTGGATTGTATAAAGAGGAGTGTGAAAATCGTTTCTCAAGCAAAATGATTGTTTACCATGAAAATAGAGAAAGCGCCGTTGATAATTTTTTAGTATTTCTGACTAGCACATTTCGCCATGGTATTTTACTTGAAGGTAGCCGATGGGAAAAGCAGTGAAGCTGAGTTTACAAAGCATCCTGAGGTGAAGCCTAATTTGAAAATGTTTTGTGCATTTTTATGGTTTTGTATGCTAAACAATACCAATCTTTTCTCCTTCTTTATTCTGGTAGTTCAACAGGTTTGCCCAGGGATCACAATGTCCAGTTCCTCAAATTAGATTCCACCCTCGGTCTTATGAGCAACTGATTCATTCTCTCTTGTAGGGTTCATAAAAATCTGGTTGTGATTCTTTCAAGACTGACTCCGATGGTGATGGCAATCTTCCAAGAAAACCGAAGATGCATTTCAGAAAACTTACAACAAAATACTACCTTTTTCCTGGAAGCCACTTAAGTAAACAACAGTCCCTCTCTCCACCTAACCTATTTGCAGGATTACAGTAATTCATCATCTAGGAAACTTCTAGTCCATGATAAAGACCACAGCTGGACAGTATATGTTACCAGTTATCTGGCAGCATTTATATGTAATTACAAACAACAGTCACAGGAAGAAAATGAATCCCACTCTTTCAAAAAGCTTTTTATTTATTTATTTAACTAGGCCTTGTTGAATTGGCCCTAATGAACTTCAATAACAGATCCTTTTTTCCTAAGGTTCCAGGCAATAACAGATCCTTTTTCAATTTTCTGTGTCTAAACACCAGGCAAGATGCAACTTGAGATCATTAAATCTCCGGCACACTGCGAAGATCTGTAGTCCACTTAATTCTTGTGACAGCAAAATAAATGCCCTACAATGAAGAGTTTGTCCATCCACAAAGTGAACCAATGAGTACACACACACCCACAAGCAAATGAACGCATGAATTATCCTCTAGCACTGGAAAAACAAAAATGCCATGGTTTGAAAACTTATGGTCTGCAACTGGCACAAATGTGACGGTAACACTGGAAGGACTTCAATACACTACGGGTCTAGCTAATAATTGACAGTACCGTGTAGAGAAACACAAGTGGAAAAATAAAAGGAATAAATGTAACATAATCCTGCATACTACATGCGTCCATTCACCTAATGACCACAACCAAATACTGGAAAAAGAAGACATGATACTTGTGCGTGCATAAATTCCCAAATAGCAATCCAAGAAGTAGATGCACCACAAGCACCAGAAAAATCTATAATAAGATCTCCCACAACCTTCTTTTACTTAAAACAAGCATTCCACCTCCCCAACAAATTCATACTACTTGCTTACAAATGACTGGAGTGGGTGAAACCTGGCTGCCCCAGTAAAGGGCGTAGCACGTGCCTTGATTACTCACCACGAGAGGGTGAATAGCTCGGCGTCAAATAGGAAGTCCTTAGACCCTGCACCGAGTTAGTTTGGCTGCGAATAAGGCTGGATTAAATAACGGTAAAATTAATAAACCATGATGCTTTAGCTCGGTGTGAGATATAAAGGGGGTGCCCCTAATATGGCCAAACTAGAAAGGTTACATGTTAGCTTAAATAATATTCTGGAATACATAATTTAGCTCGGTGTGTTGAGCTGAGCTATGTACGGGTTATTCCGAGCTACATGGAAGCATGACACCACCACGTATAAAGCAGTGAGACATTCCAGAATACTCTATGACGGTTCCTTATGAAATGAAGAGCAATCCCATGAAATAAGGGATTCATATGGAAGTCCTAATGTGATTAGGAATGAACCTCGTATAAGAAGGAATCCTGTATGAAAAGAAGTACTACTACATGATGAGATCTTGCAGTATTTGGAAGTATGTGTTTAATAAGAAAGTCCTAGTAGGAGAAGGATTCCTAAAGAGAATAGGAAACAGGGGGCACAAGATGCCTAAGTTGATGAACGTCTACACCTATAAATACAAGGCAATAACCATGACAAAAGGTACGCTGTGAAACCTTTTCATATGCATTGTGATTTCAGAATTCAAGTGTGTGATACTAACTTATGCATCGGAAGGCCTTTGCCGGCAAGAGGCAAGGGCACTCTAACCCTTGTCTGTTTTGAAAATTAGGGCTCCAACGAAAGTGCAAGTGACAGAGACCCTACGTGGATTTATCCCCGTACAATTGGCGCCGTTTGTGGGAAACGCTTACAAAAAGTTCTCATCCTATCAACCAGATCAACAATGGTGATTTTAAAGCCTTCTTTATGTACTCCACGAAGAGAAGACTGATGAGTACAAAATATCGACATGTAGAGGCCCCAACATCACATGTAGTTAGCCCTTAATTGCGTGTAATTTTACTAAATTATTATCTTATTGGTGTTTTACATCGAGTTATTGATTTTGCAGGAAAATATAATAATTTGACTTATTTTCAGCCGTTGGAATAGAGAGTGTGACGTGGACCCATGAATCAATATAGCTGAAATGTAAAGATGGAATTGACAAAGTTACTCTATAAAAATGGGCAAATCGAAGATGGAAAATTGGAAGATTATAGAAGAAGTATTTGGTTTGGACCTATTTTGATCATTTGTTATGGAAATAAGAAATTGGTTTGGCATTATCACGTGGAGATCAAGAGGAAGAGATTTTGTTGGTAGGCCAGCATTAGAATGGAGTTAGGAAAATTATTCCCTTCCATTTTAAGAGGAAATTCGGCCAGCAAGTATAAAAAGGAACATAGGTTATTGTATTGAAGGATCTCACAAACGCCATAAGCCGCTGCAGCGGAAATCAGAGACCATGGTAGAAGAAAAAGAAGAGAAAGCTTCATCATCATGTTTATGAGAGGCTAAATATTCTAGGCTAGGGTTGAGGATGAAGCCTCATGTTTCGTAGTAAGTATTTACGTACTCATTATTTATTTCCGAATGTATGTTTTAATCGAATAATCGCTCCAATCTCATATTAATTAATTTAGTAATTTTGGATATGGATTCAATCATGTTTTTTCCATGATTTGAGATTGCTAGTTAATTATTCAACCCTGTTATGCAAGTTTTGATTTCAAGCACTGGATATCTTTTGTGATGTGTTTTAGAATGGATACATATGATTTTTTGGTCTTGAACATTAAGGCGAGGAGGAGCGGACATAAGTTATTTTTCTAAAAGGTCTTAACGATGATATTTTCCAGGGTAATAGAGTTTAGCCACCAAATTACTGTGAAGAAGGGTACGAAAATAAATAAGAGTTTGTGAGTAATTGCTATGAATTTGTGAGTGTGGATTCTGAAACCTTAGCCTCTTTTCCTTTATATCAGTTTAGTTCAATTGTCAATTTTATTTATTGCTTGTTTAATTTTGTAGTTTAAAACACACCATCTCAACTTTTAGAACTAGGTTAGGGTTTAATCAGTTTAAACTTATTTAGTTTTCCTACAAAAAAATCACAAGTCCCTGTGGGTTCGACCTTGCACTTGCATAACTATACTTCAATCCGATTCGTGCGCTTGCGAGTACTTTAAAATTTCACAACAAAGATGTGGAAGACGATGCTGGAACCATTCTTGTGTGCACTACAAGAAAGAGTGCAAAGGTGGACAAAACTCCAGCCGTTCTTAGAGCACCACAAAAAAACCCACTGCTAGGAGGTTCAATATAGGGCATATCCCTGAAATTCTAAAATTCATGGATACACGCTTGGTAAAATATGATTCTCCAGGAATAATATTGGGTAAATTTGAGGAATTGAATTTTGACTTAGATGGGTCAATGTGATAGTGGTAGAATGCATTGGATGAGTTTAAAGTACATTTGAAAGTTTACAGGTGAAAGTGTAAAGGGTAGGAGGTATACATGACTTATTCTTTCATTTTTGCAAAAAAAAAACAGCCCCTCTCTTCTCCAACTGCCGATCCCTCTCTCTCTCCTCTTTCCAAAATTCACCAAGCCTTCAAGTCCCCTTCAAGACCTACACCTAAAATCACCTCTTCTACGCGTATTGAAGCTTGTATTGCGTTCGTTTCGCACCAAAAGCTCATATTTCGGGTTGGAGCTCATTGGAGGCTAAGGCTTTCATTTTTTCACTCATTTCAAGCTCAAATCTTGGGGTAGGAAGACAAATTCTACTCCTTCTAGTTGTATCTATGTGATGTATAGCATATATCTTGTTCTTGTTGCTCAAATCCACCTAATTCATCATTTGCTCTCATAAATGGGTTGTTTGAGTTTGATTTTGTGATCTATGATTTGAGTACTTGTTTGATTCAATTGATAGTTGATTTGCACTCCTTTGATATCCATTTATTACTTTACATATCAATTTTTGGCCTAAAACCTCACAATTGTGTTTGAGTTGAAATTCCACACTACTAGGGTGAAAATCTGCATTGTTGCCCCTGTGTTTAGGTTGCTACCCCTGTTTTCCAATGGTTGTCCCCTGTTTTGGGTGGTTTCCGATCACCCTTTGATGCCCGTTTGGTCTCTGATTGTCCATTTCTTTGTGTTTTTGACCCGTATAACCATTTTGAACACCGAATTCACATTGATATCACAAATTTGACCCTTGGACATGTGATTTAACAAATTTCTTAGTTTTATGAATTTAACACACATCGGTTGACTTTTTTTGGCGAAAAAGGTGATGTTTTGGAATAAATGGGACTTTTGAAAGACAAATGGTTTTGAATTGATATTATTGGATAAAATAAACTCTAGGGATCACCCATTTGGTGTCCCTAGCCACGGGTGCCCGGAGCCCACGAAATTCGACAGGGGTGCACGAAGCCCACAAAATCAGGCAGAGGGATACTTCTCTTTTAAAGTTTGTGAATGTTTTCTTATGAAATGTCGGTTATGATGTATTTGGATTAATTTGGCGTATTTGGCGAAAATCGGCTTTTAATATGCAAAAATGAGGATTTTGGCAACTACTTGGCTTTGGTTGGACATAGGGATGGGCATGGGGAGGGTAGGGAGTGGTTACCACTACCTTCATCCCCAATTCCCGAACCTATATCAATCTTCATCCCCTCCCAGATCCTCACTGGGAATTTTTTTTTAACCTCCATCCCCACCCCAATGCGGGGAACGGGGAACGGGGATCCGCACGGGGAATTGGGAATCCAAGCCTTAACTACACTTTTCAAATTTTCCCTATTGTAATTTTCAAGTAGCATACGACATCATCAAAAGCTGAAACTTTCAAAAGATAAATCCAAATTCCAAATGCAACAAACCCAAATGCATATAAAAGCAATTCGATTCACGTGCAATTCAAATTGGTTTAAATTACCTTTCAAAGTTTGAAGTGGTTTGAATGGCCTGTACAAATCAGTAGTAAGATTAAAGGTAAATAAAACAAACAAATTAATCTTTAAATTTACATAGATTCGTACAGAATTTTCTCAGGAGAAACTTATACCGACAATCGAAGATCTATTATTCTCTATGAAGTATGGAGCTCTATTCCGTTGAGAGAGAGAGAGAGAGAGAGAGAGAGAGAGAGAGAGATGGAAGAATAGTATTTCATGTGGGTGAAAGAATAGTAAAAGTGAATAATAAAGTGGATGTCTTCCGACAAAAGGAAAATCCATGCCTTTTTATGTTCCCAAGCCCGATAGTCCTTGGGGTTTTTTAATATAGGGATTTACTATATTATACCTATATATATAGGTGGATTTTCTAGTCCACACCTCCCGAAAATAAGAAAAGCATGGCTTTTTTTGTGTTGCAAATTATTTTTGGAAAATCCGATCCGTCCAATGTGTTCATAAGGTGTTTTCAAGGGTCCATGCGAGAAATCTTCAAAAAAAATACCGGGAAGGGTTTGATCCAAGCAGTTTACGCAAAAAATGTAAATATATATTTTTTGCAAAAACTGTTTGGATCAAGCCCTTTCCGGTATTTTCGCATGGGCCCTTGAAAATACATTTTAAGCACATTGGATGGATCGGATCGTCAAAAAAATGTTTGAATCATGAGGTTTGAAAATAAAAGTCCGGATTAGAAGCAAACCCTATATATATATATATATATATATATATATATATATATATATATATATATATATATATATATATATATATATGCGTGAATGAGGATGCGAGGAGGGGAGGAGAACGGGGATCGGGTAGGAGACTGACAATAGCATCCCTAACCCAATCCCCGAATTTTTTTATAAAAATAATCCTCATCCCCTACCCGATCCCCAAAAAAATCTCCGAATCCCTTATCCATTTGGGGAGAGAATCGGTTGGATCGGGGCGGGTCGGCTGAGATGACCATCTGTAGTTGGACACATACACTTATTTTTGGAACACATGAACATAGTTTGGACACATGATCACGTTTCAAATACTTAGTGGTTGAGTTAAAGCTTTTCGTTCATCCTAATCTTATACATTGGTCATGTCCATCATCGTACCTATCCATTATGCATGTATCATGTTTATACACATAGCATTGGTAGAATAGTTTTCCTACTGGGCTAGTGAGGTCAACCTATCAATTTTCAGGTACATGGCATAGAGCATGAAGTTGGATGCTTGTCGAGTGATACTTACATGGAGCTTAAACATGCATGAAGTTATTTTTCCATCTTTGTGTTATATTTTTGGAAAGATGGTTTTGTAACTTCTATAGCTTATGTTTTTTATTATTTGGCAATGTAATAA
The DNA here is from genome assembly GCA_022606695.1 of Vaccinium macrocarpon. Lineage (NCBI taxonomy): Eukaryota > Viridiplantae > Streptophyta > Magnoliopsida > Ericales > Ericaceae > Vaccinium > Vaccinium macrocarpon. The sequence continues at coordinate 36,006,837 of CM040174.1, read as the reverse complement.
CTTTTAAACTTTGTACTTATGCATTCGGGTTATGGACGCTAGTGGATAGAACTTGTTTATTTGGGATGGTTGAATCATATTATGTTGACTTTGACTATTCAAAGGGAAATTGTGAGATATTGACTTGTTCCACGTGGATTTTATTTACTTTTGGGTTATTAAATTTGAGGGCGTGACAGCCACGACTTACCAATTGTCTACATTATGAAGACAAATTATTCTCTTAACATAAATAGGAAAAAAATTCATTTAACGGAAACTATATATACCCATTTTTTACTACATGGTATTTTAGTGGGAACTCACCGTTTGTTCTCAATAAAAACAAATACTCCATCCATCCCATTTTAAGTCACCACTTTCACTTTTTGGCTTTATTTTTAAATTGTCTATAACTTTCAGTCTATAATATATTAATATATATATTTTAAAAATTGTATTTTATAATGTATTTTATTGCATATTTTTCCGTATTATAGATTAAGAATTATAAACAACTTTTGAACTCAACTAGAATCATAACATGGTCATTTAAAATGAGATGGAGGAAGTAATCATGGCCCACGAGACCACACCTGGAGGAAGCGGACAATGTTCCCTCCTTCACCCCCATCATCTCTGTCCAACTGCCCCCTACACAGCCACCACACTTGGGCCGGCCCAGGCCTAAGGCCCATAGGCCTGGGCCTGGGGCATCCAAAAAACTCCCAAAAAGTGGGGCACTCCAAGGGTTTTACTTAGTAGGCTTGAGTAAGGATCATTTCTAACCCAATAAAAAAATAATTTAGGTTCAATCTTAGTTTTTAAAAGGCCTAAACAATTAATGTGACAGACCCCTCTTATCCATAAATAAAAAAATCCGAAAGTAGAGAAAACCCATTCTAGTTATCTTTGATCTCTAGTTCACTCATAAACTGCTCCGATTAGTACTTCCAGTTCTACATATCCGCTTGATTCCTCCATTTACAACACAGTTTTGTTTGTCAATTCAAGTATTGAAAATTCCAAATGGGTCCCTAGACCCAGAGTATTCATTTTCTACTTGTTACAGTTTTTATATATGGTTTTGTCAAAATCAAGGTAATTCTAAACGAGATGATTAAGTCTAGTTTATTATTTGCTTAAAGATGAGGTAATTAGGTAGTAATTTTCTAATCTTCTTGTTAGAGTTTCGAGTGGGTTTGTATTTGAGATTTCTAAATTGATACAAGTTCTTGAGTTTTTCCTAGTAACCAAAAAGTTGATCAAATTTCATTGTTTTTTCAACAAATAAAGTTGTAATATTAATTTCGGCAGATCAAATTTTTTACTTATTATAAGTAGTTAAATGAGTCAGTTTGACCCAAATTTTTTAGAGAAAACTTGAAGAACAACAGATTTTGGTAAAACTAGGGTTTAGCATTGGCACAACAAAGGAGTTTTGACTCAAATTTGTTTCAAAAAAGACACAAGACTGTAGATTCTCTAATTCGTTGTTAAATTTAGCTTATATTAATTCCCTTTTGGACGGAGAGATTACAGTAACAAAGATGATCGGTTGAGGAACATGAAAATTTTAGGGCACAATTTTTTTAATTAGGCTTGTGGCATCCAAAACCACACCGATGATTGTGGCCTGTGTAAAGTAGCGGGGGTGAGGAATCTCACCATCATCTATACTTTGATTGCCCATTTTCGTGGGAAGTTTGGATGGTGGTATGTACTATGGATAGAGAATTGGTATCAGAGAGTTCCTTAGTTGTAGTCGATTGGTGAATAAGCTGGCTTCTCACAAGAACATGGAGCTGTGTACACTCATTGGGGAACCGAATGCCAGCCCAGCCCAGCGCAGCCCAGATATGTAATCCAACCTAGCTCTATATAGTTAGTACGTTTTGATTGTTTCCACTGTTTGTTGAGGAAAATTTGTTGTCTTTTCTAGTTGTTGTTGATATTACAATAATAAAGACCAAAAATTAAAATTACAATGGACAAATTCACAGGCTGAGGATAGAAATCTCGTAAGATGATTCAATCCCTCTGAGGCATAGAAATCTCGTTAGATGATTCAATCCCTCTGCAGTAATAAACCGGCAATAGAAAATCTATTACTTGTTCCCATACAAATAACCCAACAATTTATCGTATGGTTTGAACCGACTCTGCACAAGTAGGAAAACCCAAAGCTCCACCAAATAAATACCCTTACACTTTGCCCAAAATCCTCTTATGAAATATGGTGAGTAATTAAAAGAGTAGAAAAGGAAATCCTAAGAACTTGAAAGGCTTTTGCCAGAAAAACTAACACGTAAAATTCCAAACATGTGAGATATATATACCAAGAGATGCATGCATAGGCAGTGTGAAAATGAACTTAATTTCCATCCAAGACTTGACTAAATGAAATCAACCAAACTCCATAATGCAAACTTGTCCAAAACGTAATTGAAGTTTTTCCACAAGCAAATTAATGCCTTGTTAATGCTATTGTCCTTTGTCTTGACAAAATGGTAAGGTTTACAAATGGGAAACTTCCACATAAATCGCACAAGGATTCTAAGCCAAGCACTAATAATGTAACCTTCCAAGAGTATCATAAAAAACCAACACTATTTGTTAAGGTTAATTGTATTCTGGCCTTGCTTCTATGTTGTTGGTGTAACCTGACCTGAGGGTGTTGTCTAGCTTAGGGCTGTAACCGGTTCGGTTCGGTCCGGTTCGGAAGAGATTTTCAGCGAACCGAGTAAAACCGGTTCGGGGAGAACATGGAACCGAAACCGGTTTTAGAGCGGTCGGTTCGGTTTCGGTTCGGTTCCTCCGGTTCCGGTTCGGTTCCATGGTCGGTTCGGTTCCAGAACCCACAACCCAGATTCGTCTCTCTTAACAATCAGAGTAAGAAGAAGGGATTTACCCCCCCAAAAAAAGTAAGAAGACGAACACAGATTATCAATGGATCGAGATGTACACAGTTACATTTATACCCAGATCTACAAAATCAAAACGAACAAATCTACAGACTACAGAGTCACATATGAGAGCCCATCAGCTTTGAGTCAAAACGAATAGATTTAACTGTACATACACATATATACGCATACATACACACTAGATCTACATATATATAAATACACATAATCATTACATACACGAATCGATTGACGTCGTCGTCCAACGCCACAGCAGCTCTAATCACGGCAGTTCTCTCTCTCGATCATCATCATCGCCAACGTTGCCGTCCAACAACATCACGGCAGTTCTGATCTTGAACTCGTTCTCAGAGAGAGAGAGAGAGAGAGGTAGAGACTAGAGAGAGAGAGAGGGGTTTCGAGAATCCCCTGGAAAAAACTTGGGAAATGAGGATGTTTGGTGGGTTTCTCGAGAGCTGTTATATATATATACACATAAGGGTTTATTGTTATAATTATGTTTTATCTCCTGATGCATTGACAAGGGTTGGTCTGGCCACGTTGATAAGTGGCATGACTTACTCACGTGAGGGCTGGGTTCGATTCCCACCCCCAACACTTTTTTTAGTAAGAGAAATATATATATTTAACATATTTTATATATAATTTATATAACCGGTTCGGTTCGGTTCGAACCGGGATCAAAGTCTTAAGAACCGGGAACCGAACCGGGTTCTAAAATTCTGAAATTCTCAGAACCGAACTCAAACCAGTCTTTTAAAGAACCGAAAAAAATAACCGGTTCACACCGGTTCTTCGGTTCGGTTCCTCCGGTTCATTTGTTCAGCCCTAGTCTAGCTTGGTAGAGGCTAGAGTTCTTGTGTATGTTTTTCAGACTCTGTTTTTTTGCTGGTTGTGCTTTATTAAGAATCGTACTTATCAAAAAAAAAAACTTGTGTGTTTATAATTTGGAAAATTGGAGAGGAAAGGAAACTACAAAGAAGTTAACCCACAGAGAGGGAATTCAAAACTTTAGAATAGTCATCAGTTAGAAAAGTCATCTAATTTGGAAAATTGGCAGCTTGTTTTCCTTAGAAATTAAGATGAGAAATTGCTAGGTAAATGTTTGCCGTTGACAGATTAAATGGAATAACAAGTTCCTCAATAAATCAGAGAGGCCGGTTCAATTATCTAAGTTGAATTTTAAATCTTTGGACGCACACTAAAGAGAGATTATTCTAATTGACTAAGATAGATCATTCCTGGTCTTCTGGCCTTTGATTCTTCAAACAGACTGAAACAAGCAAAATGACTTGACTTGAATATTAAATCAAAGCTTAAGCAATTATGGTATACTAGACCAGTCAAGTTTGACCCGCAGCATCATATTTTACAGTTCAATCCCTTGTATAAAATCGCCATCTACTCATATTGTGCCTAATCAACTGATAGAATATGAGGTGTCTTAATCTCACTCTCGGCCTTCTTTTTCTTTTGTTTCATGCTTTTTTCTGCTCATCGCAAACTTCTTCTAGAATTACCAATAATGATACAATAGTAGAGTTCAATGTGGGTGTGGTTCTTGATTTGTACTCACTAGTTGGTCGTGTGGGACTGAGCTGTTTGTCAATGGCTGTCTCCGACTTCTATTCCCTTCACACAAACTACAATACCAGGCTCTCTCTCCATTTCAGGGACTCAAAAGGCCAAGTCATTGATGCTGCTGCTGCCGGTATCTTTTTTAATCCTGGCCTTTTCAAAAATATGCGACTGGTATTCTTTGTAAAACTGTAAGCTAAGCAATACTTTACTGAAAGTTGTTTGAAATTTAGTATGGCAGCTTGGTATCTTAAATGCCATTCAAAATTTAGCGTTACCCATTCAAAATAAATGCAGTCCCACTAGTATAGCATTGACAACACTTTTCTGGAAAATTTCTGAGTCAGGAAATCCTAACTTTTTGTCGTAAGTTATGGTCTTAGATTTCTGGAGGGAAATTTGGAAAATGAATTCATACCACTGAATTGAACAAACAAACTATATCTGTTGGTTGAAAAAAGTCTTTAACTTTTTGTCATAAGTTATGATCATAGATTTCTGGACGGAAATTTGGAAAATGAATTCATATTTGTCCAATATGAAGTTCTGCGTAAAAATTGAGCCTGTATCATGTTGGTTGCTTTGTTTGGTTATCTTATGGAGGTGAACTACTGTAGTTGTTTTCCCCGTCATGCATTAGCCTTCCTATAAATTTTGAGTATCAGCAGTTAATCATTACCTTCAATCTCAAACTTTTCCTTGTGTAAATGCAGCTCTTGATTTGTTGAAAGATGTAGAGGTGGATGCAATAGTTGGCCCCCAAAACTCAGCACAAGCCAATTTTATTATGGATCTAGGAAATAGATTTCATGTTCCTATCATTTCTTTCTCTGCAACCAGCCCTTCCATGCTTTCCGAAACTCCTTATTTCATCCAAACAGCCCTCAGCGATGATGCTCAAGTTGGGGCCATTTCCTCCATTATCAAAGCATTCCAGTGGAGACAAGTCATCATTATATATGAAGACACAGACTACGGAAATGGACTCATGCCATCTTTGTGTGCTGCGTTTCAGGAGATCAATGTTCAAATTACCTATAGAAGTCAAATTCCTCTCTCTGCGACTGATGATTTTATACTTAAGGAGCTGTACAAGATGATTACTATGCAAAATAGGGTGTTTGTGGTGCATTTGTCACTCTCTCTTGGGACTCGACTCTTTTTGAAAGCCAAGGAGATCGGAATGTTGAGTGAGGGCTGCGTTTGGATCATTACGGATGGGCTAATGGATTTGATTTACTATATGGATTCCCCTGTGATCGAGGCAATGCAAGGAGTTTTGGGGGTAAGGCCTCGGATTCCCAAGTCGAACGAACTTGATTCCTTTGAAATCAGGTGGAGAAGGAAGTTCCTCCAGGAAAATCCTGCTGTCAAACAGGCTGAGATAAGCATTTTTGGGCTATGGGCATACGACACTGTTTGGGCACTGGCTTTGGCAGCAGAGAAAGTTGGAGTTAAGGAGCGAGTCATCAATCTGGATAATAATATAACTAATGTAACAAATCTCTTTGGCTTTGGAATCTCCCAAACAGGTCCTAAACTTCTCAGAGCAATGTTGGAGACTAAATTTGTAGGCCTGAGTGGTGAGTTTGATATAGTTAATGGGCGATTAAGGCCATCAGCTTTCCAAATACTGAATGTGATTGGAAAAGGGGAGCGAGAGGTTGGAATCTGGACACAATATCGAGGAATTTCAAGGGGATTCCACACGAATGAAACAGATTCCTCCTTGATTAATCTGAGGGAAAGTTTCCGGGGAATCGTGTGGCCGGGAGAAACGACATTTGTGCCGAAAGGCTGGGAAATTCCAGTGAATGGTAAGAAGCTTAGAATTGCAGTTCCTATGAAACGTGGTTTCACTGAATTTGTGAAAGTGGAAATTGATCCTCTTACCAATGCAACAAAAGTCAGTGGAATCTCCATTGATATATTTGACTCCGTAATGGGAGTGTTACCGTATGCCATGCCCTATGAATATCATCCCTTTGTGATTGAGGATAATCGTTCCACTTCTATGGTTGGGGGTTCTTATAATGATCTCATATATCAAGTTTCTCTTCAGGTTAGTTACGCAAAATGTCCAATCTGCAAATTTTAATTTTTTTTAATCCTATTATTTTCAATCTAAAAAGCTACTGGTATTGTGGCTTGTAATTAACAAAGGAATAGGTATATGTACACATAATAGTTTACCACAATGTAGCTAGATAGGGTAGTTTGATTCACACAACCGACCGGTCACAATTTGTGGCCATCTGATTATGTAGATAGAGAGAGTAATGTGATTGTTTATAAGCCTTTCATTAGAAGACAAAGCACTCGTCGCCTAGATGTGTGATTTAAGAATTGTCATTTATGGGGTTAATTTTGTTGAGAAATAAGAGAATTCACACAAACAAAACTCAACACAATTTTATTAATCTTTCACAAATACAAAGATACACTGCAAACACATCTCACACTATCTCATGCACACACATTACATAATCTGGTGGGGGAGAACCCCAAAGGAGCTCCCACGTTACTCCTATCTCTCTTTTCTTCTGTTTCTCTTTTCCCACACATTATGCCAGTTGGATTGATTCCTTGGTCCCCCTCATTTAATCTCACCTACTCTCTTGTCTCTTTGTCCCATTTAATTCCACCGATTACACCCTTCTTCTTTGGTCATCTCACAATTCTATTAGCTGACAAAACCACTTCTTTTCTTGACTGTCCATACCCCATTTCATTACTCTCAAGTCTCAACTCTCATTTTGCCACTCAAATCATAAACACAAAAGGCCCACTTAAAAATTAAGCTTATCTCCCCTAAAATTTCAGTAATATCTGTATAGAAATTCTAGTAGAAATTTTGCTTACTATGTATGACATACATGTCTATAAATCATTCCTTGAAAGAGTTGTTATTTGATTTTAAAAAATGAGTTTTTTCATGCGGAATTGAACTAACAAGGAAATTTGGATCTCTCTCTTTCTCTCTCTCTCTCTCTCTGTGTGGTGGAGCTAGAGAGACTATGATGCTGCAGTTGGGGACTTCGTAATCACAGCAAACAGATCGTCTTATGTGGATTTCACATTGCCATTTGCAGAAGGCGGGGTTTCAATGATAGTTCCAATTAAATACGAGGACACTAACAGCATATGGACCTTCTTGAAGCCCCTGAATATGAAGCTGTGGCTAACAAGCATAGCCTTCTTCATCTTCACTGGATTCGCTGTTTGGGTTCTCGAGCACCGGATTGATCCTGCATTTAGAGGTCCACCTTCCCACCATGTTGGCTTGATCCTTTGGTTCCCCTTGTCAGGTATATTTCCCAAACATAAACTGGTTTTAACGGCAGTCATATTCCCGTTTATAAGTTATGGGAAATGACGTTACGAAGACCACATGTAGTAATTGCATTTCAATACATTTTATTGGTACATGATAGGTGTCACATCAGATCGTACTGAAACAGCGGCACCCTACCCAAAACCAACTTTGAGTTGTCTCAAAGCTTATGTATATACAAGTTAGTTTTAATTCCTTTTACAATTAAGCAGTGCCCTTAATACTCTGTTCCCCTATCCTAATAACTCCACTGCAAATTTTGGTGGCAATCTTGATATAAATAAATTTCGAGACACATCATATAGTTGAGAACGCATTAGGAAGATGGAGGCATTTTTTGATACAAAGAATTGCCCTCAAAGCCAAGTGTTTTTTTCTCTTTCCTGAAGTTGTCTTTTCTAATTAAGCACGACTTCACTTAATTTAATGTAAAACTCATTCATGTAGTGTTTTGAAATTGTGAACTATAATCTTTCAGTTGTAAGTAACCTGAATTTTAGCGTTAAGTTGAAAACCTCAAGGGATTGCGAAACACATTCCCAAAATCGCTGTCATGTTTGCTTTGTAGGAATGAAAGTTAAGAGCAACTTGGCCAGGTTGGTAGTGGCAGTTTGGTTGTTTGTGGTTCTCATATTGAGCTCTAGCTACACTGCTAGCCTGTCATCAAAATTAACGGTGCAAAGTCTTCACCCTACCGTGACTGACGTGTATCAACTTATCAAAAATGGGGACTATGTTGGGCACCAATATGGCTCTTTCATTGCTGATATCTTGAAGGGAATGGGATTTCAACAATCTCAACTGAAGCCACAAAATACTACAGAAGAATGCAATGAAGCTTTATTAAAAGGGAGCAAATATGGTGGGATATCAGCCCTTTTCCATTCGGCGCCTCATGATAGGATTTTCCTTTCCAAGTACTGTGGTAAATATATGTCAGTCGGCCCCATCTACCGCACGGAGGGGTTTGGTTTTGTAAGTTTTTTCTCTTTCCTATGATACATTGCCAAATTACTTTTCCTTGTGAATTGCACGTATGCTCTTCGAGCATGTAAATTAAAATGAGTTGTTCAATTATCCTCTTTAGCAACTCTTGAGGCCACCTGACCACACGTGTATGTGATGTTTTTGCTGTGGGAAGGGCTATAGGGAATAGGGATTAGTCCACGGTGCGGACAAGTAGCTTGGGCCACCTTGCATTACCAAAAAAAAAATGACTTCATCACTTGTACATGAAGTAAACACCTTAAATGCCCATTTATGGTCTATTTGTCTCAACTCTTGTAGTCCTTTGCAGATCGTGTACCTATCACAAAAATCCCTGATCCCAGATCGTGCTCCTGTCAGAGGAGATAGGATAAGGTTTTCAAGACAAACAATCAAATCCCCAATGTTTTTACACTTCACGCTTCATGTTCTTGGGAAAAGTACTGACACTTTCTCTCCTTTTTGCGCAATGCGTGCTCCTGTGTGTGGAGATAGGATAAGGTTTAGTTTCCAAATCAGATTCCCCAAATTGGCTTAGGCTTTGGCCCTTTGTCCCGAAAGCGCGACACCTCCCATGGGACAAACCACATTCATGAGCCCACTAAAGAGTTTTGTAATATAAAGGCAAGTTCTTGTAACTAAGCAATGTGGGACAAAACGTTTCAAACCCATGTTTTTAGAAATACATATCCCAAGACTCACTATCAATCCTCTTCAGGCTATAACATGAATCACATAAGAATGGTTCTTGGTATTCGATCCCACTGCCTACAAATCATGGCTCCCTGGAGACAGGTGACCATAGTCTCTTATGTTGAGCATAGATCACCTTATTTAAATTTTTATGAACAGGTTTTTCCCAAGGGATCTCCTTTAGTTGCTGATGTCTCCCGTGCAGTTATCACAGTAATGGAAGGTAAGAAGTATGCAGAACTATCGGGAAGCAAATGTACAATTCCAGATAGCAATTCTATCAACTCAACCAGCCTGACCCTACAAAGCTTCCGAGGTGTCTTCATGTTTACCGGATTTGTCACAATTTTATGCCTTCTTGTGTACTTAGCAAAATACACTTACGACAACAAAGATCACCTCAAAATAATGATATCAGATTCAAGCACGACAACTTGGTCAAGGCTTTATGCAATTTGCAGGCACTGGGACCAAAGAGACCTCTCCTCCAATCTTTTTAGAAGGGAAAAAGAAAGTAACCCAGAAAAAGTTTTGGAGCTTAATGATGTTGGGGACTCATCCCTCTTTATTGATACCCCTATCAGAAATTCTAACTCCATTGGAATGGCTTCGATGGCGTCAGGAGAGGAATTGGATGATGCTACTGATGAGGCCGTGTATCCTAACTCAGAAGATATGGTTGTAGTACACCTTCCCGGATAGCTAGCTTGGATTGCGATTCAATCCCGTTTCTGAAAACATTAAGCATCTTTTAATGCTTGAAATTGACAAAATGGTGAAACAAGGCATTTGTGGTCTTCCATTTTCCATGTTGATTTTGTCTAACTACTATGGTTATCTGCAAATTGCCTCAGCAAAATACATAGCAAATATTGTAGACTAAGTGCATTTTGGTGTATAGCTACATTGTTTAATTTGATCTAGATCTTTTGAGTATGACGAACAAGTTTTGATGCGGTAACAACCGCAATGAAATACAGGTGATTTTGATCCTACCCTCTTCTTCTGCTTTTTTTTCTTTTTCTTAATATTACTGAATTTTGGTTTGCATATTTACGGGATCCACCACATGTGCGAGAGGCATGTCCGTTAGGTATACGACTTATATCGCATTGTCATGGGATTGCATAGTGCATACAAAACCATTTGCCATAGGCTCAATATGCCTTGGCTGTTTTCATGCGTTTCTTTCACGATCCATTTGATAGGCTGAATTACATATGAAATTGAATTATAAATACGTGAGGTCTTTATTTTCAGTATTTGATGCATGACAAATTACGGATGGATTACATATTTTTGCTGGGTAATCAATCCTTTTTTAGGAATGTGGATTAGTCCATTCTGTATTAATCAAGAGAGATTATTCATTGAAAATTTCATTAATCTCTTGTGACGAGGAATGTGAATTATTCAACATAGATTTGAACCCTTGTACTTTAAGGAGCAAACTCCTAAGTCAAATGTCTTGTTATAAAACCATTTTACCCCCAAAAAAGTATCCTACAACAACTGTCGTTGTCCAATTTTCACTAGTATGTTCTGGGACATACTATTCCTATTAATTTATGTCTCTTTTAGGCCATATCTTATTGAATATATATTAAACATGCCAGAAAGCAATCATAACTTAAATCTCGATAAATTTAAATTTAAAAAAAAAAAACTTAAATCTCGATCATTTTAGCTAATCTCAACCATTTTAGCTCAAACTATGATCCTTAATTCCAGTTCCATACATGAAAAATTATAGACCCCTGGTCAAACTATGCCATGTTTCTTTTCGTTTTTTTAGCAACATGTATAGTAAATTATTAAGTTTCAACACCCAATACATATATAGAAACATGGAAAACTTTTATATGTTGACTAATTTGGAAAATTGGAGAGGAAAGGAAGCTACAAATGAAGTAACCCGAGCTTAAAGTGGAAATTCAAAACAGAAAAACAGAAGAGAATATTCTTCTGATGAGATAGAAAATTCTACAGCTTGTCCTTAGAAATTAAGAAGAGAAATTACTACGGGCGCGTTTGGTAACATTTTTGTCTCCTGTTTTTTGTTTCTAAAAAACTAAAAACAGAATCATGTTTATTGTTTATAAAAAAAACATGTTTGGTAACAAAATTTCTGTAAACAGTAGAAAATCAAAACACAAAACATGTTTGGTAACATCATTTGAAGGTTATGTGTGTGTGTGTGTGTCATTCTTCATATTGAATGTGATGAGATAAAAGTCCACCTACAAACTCATAACACCATCTTTTAGCTAGTTCATTCACATCCAACTTTCTACAACTATCAATGCAGACACCTATCAACAAAAGGCATATGAAGAACATTTTTTTTAAAACCAAAATGCCATTGAGTCTTAATTCTACCTATTCAACTCCATCAATCTCATACTTCTAAAGTTCACAGTTCATACTTGAAATAACGGTAACATAGTTTTAAATTAATACAAGAATAAATACATTTGCAATGGTAATATCATCAAGTACGATTCATGCTAGCCCAAATTTGTTCAGCAATGCGATCACAAACATTGAACATATGACGGAGTTGTCCACGACTGATATCAATCTGAATTGGATTTTGAGAATTACTCCCGCTAGCTCTTTGACATTGTCGAATCACAAAATTCTCTTGGCAAATACTCTCTGAATAGATCATCATTGTCATCATGCATCCTAATCCAATTGTGAACCATACAACAAGCTGTGGGGATATACTTTGGGGTTCGAATGCTATATGGTGGCATTTGCTTCAATATAGGAAATCGGGCTTTCAACACTCCAAAACATCGCTCTATAACATTACGTAACAACGAATGACGAAAGTTAAACCACTCTTCTATATTTTTTGGTCGTTGGCCATGCCCATGGAAACTATTCAAATGGTATCTCTCTCCTTGATATGGTGATAAAAAAAACCTGGCATATTGGTGTAACCCGAATCCACAACATAGTACTTACCTGAAGATCATATTATTTATTAGCCCAAGTGATGAATTGATAGTAAATTAAATTGAAACAAGTTTCTAGTTTACCTTCCGGAGGCTTGGGAAATCCCATTGCAGGATTGTTAACACATTCTAAAAAGACCCTTGAGTCATTAGCAGTTCCCTCCCACCCACTTAATACATATGTGAACCGCATGTCAAAAGAGCAAGCTGCCATTACATTCTGTATCGTAACAGTGTGTTTACCATGATATGGTATTTGATCGGATGCCGGAACACTTGCCGATATGTGTGTACCGTCAATTGCTCCAACAAAATCCTATATTCATAAAAATAAAATAAAAAAAATAAAAAAAAACCAGATCTCAAATTGAGTAAGTAAAGAAAATGTCAATAGCAACTCAAAGGTTCAATATTCCAGAATCTTCTCAAGTTCAAGAACTGTAGGCCGGATACTAGCTCTGCTCTAGTTTCTTTTCTATGTTGAATAAATTGAATACGGAAATACAATAAGAAGTGATAAATGATTAAAACTGATGAGGGGCTAAGGCATGGCAACCTCAAGTACACAAACACATCGTGCAGATCATCTATTTACAAAGATGCATCGAACTCCAAGTAATCATCTCAGGCAGTGCATGAGTGCCAAGTACTCCACACGCTTGTGTACTAAACTAACACAGCTCTAACAATTTTATACCATGTGAATACAACACTCTAGCTAGAAATCCAGACAACTAAGCACCAACTTTTCCAACATAGATTATAGCAAAGAGCAAGTACCTTGAAAAACAGGAAGCACTTGGAATTGCGACGGATTTGATGAGGGACACCATCAAAGGATGGGAGTTGAATTATAACCACTCCTAGCTTGCAAACAGCCTTCAACACTCAGTGGAAGTAAACAGATATTGTGTGTCCAGAATGTTGAAATCTTTCTTGTACTACATGATTCCTTTCATTATGCCCTATGGTGAGCAAAAAACATGCACACTTGCTCTTGGAGTGTCAAGTATCGCGAATGCTTTAAGTTTGCATGTACTTTCAATGCCTCACAAAAGCCAATGAACACTTGAGGGCTTCATTATGAAGTTTTTATGACACCTATCTTCATGGCCATTAAGGACTTCTAAGACATAATCATGGCCTCTTAACATTGATGTTCGACATGGTCTATGATCTATGTACATGTTAGAGCATCCACAATGGTCTAACCAAAATTGGATAACCAAAAGTTGCCACATAAGCTTTTGGTTATCCATTTAAAGGTTGCTAAAGTTAGCAATGTCAAGTCACACATTGGTGTTTTTTGTCCATAACCAAAAATAATGGACACCCTCCATCACTTATTCAAATGATAAACAAAACTTGCCACATTACTTTTTCAAACTACAAAAAATAGTTTTGAAATTTTTTTAAAAAAATATTTTGAATTTTCTTTAAGTACAAAACGGTTTTAAAAAAACAGTTTTTAAAAATAAATTTTGAAAAAAAACATTTTTTAAAAATAAACTTCTGAAAAAAACAGTTTTTAAAATGAACTTTTGAAAAAAAAACAGTTTTTTTTAAAAGAACTTTTGAAAAAAACAGTTTTTAATAGGAATTTTTGAAAAAAAAAACAGCTTTTTAAAATGAACTTTTGAAAAAAACAGTTTTTTAAAATAAACTTTTGAAAAAAACCAGTTTTTTAAAATTAAACTTTTGAAAAAGAAAAAAAAATTTAAAATTAAACTTTTGAAAACATTGTTAAGAGAGGAGAGAGAAGGTTTTTGTCATTTTGTGTAATGGTGGGTGTACTTGATTGGGTAGATGTGGGGTCCATTAAATTTGGTTATTGGCAAAAGGTTGCTAGTTTTGGTTATCCAAGTGACAAAATTTGGTTAGTTGCTAAGAGGTTGCTAAGTTTGGTTATTCCAATGTGAGCATTTTTTTAAACAAACATTGCTAACTTTAGCAACTTTTTGGTTTTGGTTATGCCATTGTGGATGCTCTTATAGTATTCAAATAGTGCCAAACTTAGCAAAACCACCACCTCTTAATCCTCAGAATCATTGTTGGAGTCAGCTATAGGATCCATACTGCAGAAATTATAGTTTCAGCAATATAATATACAATTTATTGATCAAAGTACCAAATTCCATAGACACTGTCAACCAAAATATTTTCAGCAACAACAGTAGCAGATTCAACAGCAATTGATACCCTTAAAGAAAAAGCAAAACCAGCTGCAATACATTCCAAACCACCAACATTCAGTGCAGAAATTGAAATTAGATTCCTAATCAGGTTCTGGAATAAACATAAATACAAAATTGTCTAAAGTCTTCTATCTTTAACACGTCCTTTTAGCAGTCAAACACAGATGCCTGCTATCTATAACATCCAACAATACAAAATAGGAAAACAAATACTTGTAGTTCTTAACCAGCAAATACCAATTTATGTTTAAGCTAAAGATATACAAATACCTGCTATCTATAAAAGGTTGTAGCATGAACTAAAAAACAAATTTGATCGACTTTAATAGATCTTATCAACAATAACATCCAAATAGATTACAAACAATTAAAATTTGTCAAATCTGACAATTACCTCAACAAATTCCAATTTCTCCCCACAAATCGATCATAAAAACACCCAAACCCGAGAATTTCACCAATAGAGACAATCGATAAGATAAATCACAAAATTCAGAGCTAAAACCCTAGAACAAGAATAGAATTGAGAAATCAGTCCTAGCATTAGAAGATGAGATCCTTTACGAATCCAGAGAGAGAGAGAGAGAGAGAGAGAGAGAGAGAGAGGAGCTTACCAGAGGGATTTTTATCGGACTTCAGAAGCGTGAGAACGACGATGGGTTTGATCGGGCTTCAGAAGTTGCGGGGTGTGGTTTTGATCGGGGCTTCAAAAGATGTGGAGTTTTTTTAAACGACCATATTTTAAAAACAAGGGAAATCACCATTTTTGTGTTTTGAAAATTTGTAGAAATTTTCAAAATGTTTTTGATAAACGCAAAATATAAATAAATTACCAAACACATTTTTGTTTCTTGTTTTACAAAAAAGTGAAAACAAAAACATAAAACATGAAACAAAAACGTTACCAAACACACCCGAGTCTTCTATTAGAAGACTTGGTACGTGACCGTCTGCAAGAATTTTCAATAGGTGGACAGAAGACTTGTGAATACAATTTTTGTTTTTGATGATGTGTGAATACAAATTGATTAAGCTTCTTTTTGGACTATGATTCATGCAATATTTATCATTAGCCGTTTTCTTCAATTTTTTGGTGATTTGAATTAACTTTGCGGCCATTTCTTTTTTAATGCCAGTCTTTTAATTGAAAGTTCTCACCTTTTTTTATTCCATGTCTCTATCACTATTTAGGACCTTTATGCCAAGCTTAACAGACTGGCTTGTATAGCATCAGAAATGTTTGTTGGTCAGGAAAGATTCGCAACATTATTATTGATGAGACTTACAGAAACGGTCATATTATGGCTTTCTGAAGATCAAAGTTTTAGGGATGATATTGAGGAAGGACCAAGGCCGTTAGGTCCCCTTGGTAAGCAGGTTTGGAAAATTGATTCCCCTTTATTCACAGGTGCTCTATGTTAGATGAATTGTGGATATCAGTTTTTGCTTACCTATTGATTCTTGTGCAATTCTATTTGGATATGAAGTTTGTTGTCTGCTTTGATTCTTGTGCCGTTGGATCTCGGGATAGACGGCGGGGATTTGCTCGGCGCTAACCCCCTATTTACGGAGGATCCGTAAATAAGATTATCTCTTCATATATTATCCAAGGGGTGGTGAAGAAATTTGGAAGGTAAAGGTGTTCAACTGAATACCCATACTTGTACGTGGCGGCGCCCCTGCCTCCATTTTTACTTCTAGATGAAAGGGCTTCGTCCTACTCTTCGAACGAACTATAATTCTTGATTTTGGAAGCATCAAATGCCTTATTCTACAGTAGCCCCTCAACAAAAGAACCTTTCTGATAGCCAACATACTCCTTATTCCATATAAGGTCTCTTATATCTGTTACAGAAGGCTTTAGCTTTTGCAAAGTTAACATTGATGTTAAGCTAGCTGTATAGCTCGATGTGAGTACGAGCACCACAAAAACCCACACGATTATAACAAATCTAGATAAGTGGCTGATCAACTTCTCCTCCATGGACAAACAAAAAACCAAGTTCCTCTTTGTGTGAGAAAACTTTGTCAACAAGAACTATAATGATGTTTTTGGAGTGCTATTCAATTATGCATTACGCATGTTAAATGAGAAGAAGTATGTGGTTTTCATCAAATTTTGAGATGATTACTTAGAGAGAAACTCAAAAGAGAGAGAATTATGAAACTAAACATTGTGCCAAGTTTTAAATAACAGTGCGTAAATGTTAATATTAGCGCTCCCTAATTTATCATTGTTAAGCCCGTTTATATTTTTACTTGGAGTTTAATGCATTATTTTTGTGATTTCAGGTGTATGAGAGCTTTGATATAAAAATTGCACAAAATCAAGTTTACATGCTATTGTTCAAAGTAGATGTTAAGAAATATTATTCCACATTGCTTAGAGAAAAGATGGGTGATCACTTAATATAATGTTGGGCCTCTCCACTCATTGTCAATTAGCTTTGAGTTGGTTATGAAGTCTCGGCAGAAGAGCCGACCAATTAAGGGAATTTTTCTCTGTCTAATTCGAATATGAATAGAAATTCCAGCCCATACTTGTATGTTTAGCCTATAATAAGTTGGCAACCAAGGCACGTAGAATCCATGCGAACTCATCATGGTTAGCACCCGTTTTGCACGTGATTGAGTCTCGGGCCCCTCGGCACAGGCAAAGGTTGGAAATTTAATTGGGTATTGGCATTGGACCAAACTTCTCGACCAAGGCAAATCGGATTAGAGCAACATGCATATAAAAAGCAGTCGGGTTGGCTTAGACTTCGGACACTACGGAACAAAGGAAAGCGCAGAGGCTGCGGCTTGGGTTTTGGCCGTTCTTCCATGGCCGGCTAAATTCTAATCTAGGGTGAAGATGAAGCCCCCTTCCAAGTAATATTGTATTTTGCATAAACTTTTATTTCGAATTAGATTATATGTTCAGAACAATTTTCAATTAATCAAATCGGTTCTATTCTATCGGTTTTGTAAATACCCGTTCATATAATGGTTTTCAATGTTGTGCTTGGAGTTACGAGATAGATTATGCTCTAAGACGGATCATGCCGTTGGGTGGCGTAACACCATGCCAGTAAGATAGTCCATGCTATGGGATAGTCTATGTCTTTTAACAATCACAAATATCCTCTTCATGATTATTTATCTATAAGGATTGCAAGCCCTAAGAATAGTTATTTATCGATTCGAATAAGGATTCGGTTTATGTGAATGCATGGTTATGTGGTAGAGGTGAATTCCAAACCCTAGACTTTTTCTCTCACTGTCTTCCATCTAATTTAATTTCAATGGTATTTAGTTAATTAGCTTTCTAAAATGAAATCTCAATCAATTGTTTTCTTAGAATTAATTTAGAGGTTAATCAAAAATGATGTAACTTAGCCAATCTGTCCCTCTGGATCGACACTCGGACTTAGCCACTGTTCTTCTGAATAAGTGTTAATTCCTAGTTCTTATAAATATATTTCTGATATGGTATGACACAGCCAATCAGTCACAAATGTTTATATCAGTTAGTTAAAACGGTGGTAGGAGTACAAACCCAATGGGTTGGTAAAGTGGTCTTGCTTTAGAACTTAGAGATTTGCACCCACCTAAGGTCTCAGGTTCGATTCCCTTTGCTAGCAAACTTTTGAGGCCATTAGGGGTTATGCCCGGTCATTACGTCCAGGACCTCAGAATTAGTAGAGGTGCGCGCAAGCTGCATAGACATCTGATTATTTTTTTTAGAAAAAAGAATGGTGATAGTGTTGGAAATCTAGTCTTCAAAATATGATGAAAGTGATGATGGCGTCGTCTCTTCACCAATTTGGAATGGAGAAACAATTCAAGGCGCGTTGAAAGAACGCTTTCTTAAAGATAGTATTTGCCTCCACCATATGGTTTGCACCAGGTTAAGAACAAATCCGCCTTCAAGATACAACGAAACCAAACTTTAGGTTCTTTCTATCTACGTTTCCACAAATGAAGACATACAAAATTGCCTTGAATTTTAAGAAGAGAGTGTAGAGAGAGAGAGAGAGAGAGAGAGAGAGAGAGAGAAATTCAGTAAGGAATTTTTTTGTTGTATAGAATGACTTCACAAGGGGGGTCTATTTATAGACCCGTTAGCACCTCTCTGAAAAATTGTCTTTAGTAGACACAAATTAGGAACAAACACGCCTTTTAAAGACCAATTAATAAAGGGACACCATGCCTCTTTGTAGGCACTCTCTTGTGAAGACTCATGCGCTAATTTAATTAAGAAAGGTCATGTCTTTTAGAGGCACCCCATGATTCACATCCCTTCTTAATAAACACTCCCTTTCCAAATAAAACATTCCTAACAATTGGGTATTACAACGATTCACAAAAAGTCACATCTCACGTGTAAATGTATCGCAACCTTTAACACAAATTTCTCTTAATATATATTCAAAAATGCAAACTAAAAATCATTTATTATTTTGAAAATCCCAACAGACAGGAGTACAACACTACATGTGCATGTGTCAGGAATCGGATGATGTGGTCTTGAAATTTTCAATCATCAAATGCAAAAAATGCAGCTGAATTTAGCCTTATCGACTGCAAACCAGGTTATGTACCCTCACCCCACAAAAAAAGAATCAAACTTGGGGCCACTTCAGTGTTAGGAGACCAAAAATTTCATATCATGGCTGTTTGTGTATCTTAATATAGAGGGAGTTGGTGATAATGGACTTACTTTGGGCAAAAACAAGTGTGGAGAAGGAGAACCAAAATATCATTCCAACTTGCTCTCCAGGTGGGCCTCGGAAATTTTCATTTATACCATGCTCAACAAGCCAAACCATGAATCCAATGAAGATGAAGAAAAACACCTTTGTTAACCACAGGTCCATTTTAGTGGTTTCATGAAAATTCACGCATTCTTCCAGTCATCATAGAATGACCATTGCCACACCGGACTCTGTGTATGGCATTGTAAAATCAACAAAGCTTGATTTGCTCGCTACAATGGTTACATCACCCGAAACAGCTCATCTGGAGATGGACACAAAGCTTTAGATACTTAACAAAGAGAAAAAATAAATAAACAAAACATCCTCAAATTCAAGTTGCAAATTTGATTACCCCAAGAAAGATCTGACAGATGAGATCATCTTAACTACCAGCACTCTTGCCTTCAGGAATTTCGAAGGGAAGAAACTCGTAGGGACAACATATGGCAATGATTTCATATTGAACACATCAATGCAGAAACCAGTGGCAATCAGGATTCCTTTCCACTGAGATAAATTCACGAAAGCCAGCTTTGACAGAAACCCCAACCCTCAACTTCTTTTCACCTGTCGACATCTACCAACCTTTGGGCACAATAGTTGATTCACCAGGCCATCTGATAGCCACAAGATCTACTTTGTTGGTCATGAAGTTCTTAATACCGCACACTCTTATATTTTTTTGATATGCCTGTTCTCGAGTCCAAAAACCAATTGCCCTATCCCCTCTTCCAATTATATTGACTATTTGAAAGGCTGATGGTCGTAACTGTCCATTAACTAAATGGAAGTCACCACTCAAGCCCTTGAATTTAATGTTCTGGATTGATTGAAGGAGCCTTGGTCCCATTTCTGAGGTTCCGATTGCTGCTAAATCTGTCAAGTTCTCCCTAGCAACTGGTTTCTCGAACTTTGATACATAGATACTGGATCTCTCTACAGCCATTGCAAATGTTGTGACACTATCATATGCCCACAGCCCAAAAACATTAATTTCAACTCTATCCATGTCTGGATTCTCTTGATGAAATCTCTTTCTCCATCCCACTAAGTTCTCAAGCTTTCTGGATTTTGAAACATGAGGTTTCGCACCTATTACTCCTTGCATAGAATTTTATTACTGCAGGATCCATAGAATCCAAGAGAGCTGTAAGCCCATTTGTAATAATCCATGCATATCCCTATTTCATCATTCCAACTTGTTTCACTTTGGTGAAAAAGCAGGAAGCGAGAGATGGTAACATATGCACCACGAAAACCCTGGTTTGCATTGTCATGAGCTTGTAGAGTTCTCGAAGGATGTGATCATCTGAGGCTGAAAGGGAAAAAACACTTTGATGCTTGACTTGAGTACTGATCCCTTGGAAAAAATCAGTTATAAGGCACTAAGCCCCTCCCATACTCGGTGTCTTCATAAATTAATATTACCTCCCTCCAACCAAAGGCCTTAATTATAGCAGTAAGGGATTCAACCTAGGAAGATCCACTATGTACCCCTCAAATGAAGTATGGGTTGTCTACGGGTGACAAAGAGGGACTCGTTGTTTGAGAAATTATAGGAAATTGTGTTTTGTTCCCAATGTCAATAACAAATTCTGCTTGTGAGGATCTTTGTGGACCTAGTATAGCCTATACTGGGACATTTTTCAACAAGTCTATGGCTGCAAAGAGAAGTTCAGTAAAAATGAGATCCTTGAACACTTGTACTTGAATTGGCTGTGCTGTGAACTCCTATTAAGGCATATCAACCAGGTAGCATTCATGGCATAGATAACCAATGACTAGCAGAAAGAAAAAGGAAAATGGTTTTTGAACTGTGCTGTTTCCATCCTATTTAGGAGCGGGTTCTTGTTTGAATGGGAGCAAGCTCCTATCTAAGAAGTGCACCCATTTTAGAAGAATCCTACAACTAATTAGGGTAGAACTTAAGATGAGCTAAGGTGTAAAAGAGTGAAGGGGATCATATACCCAAAAAAAAAAAAAAAACCATAATGTAGAACATTGAAGGTAAATAGTCACGTCTAATGGAGCATAAAACAAAACAACGTAGCCAACCACAGTATTCACAACTTTCAAGTCAGTGGAGAGTTGATATATCTAACTGTTAACCCAAATATTTTCTCAAAAATACATTATTGATTTTGATGATAACAAACATATTTTATTAAAGGAGAAATATAATTAAATTGTGATATTGATACTCACTTGAATAATTGTGTATTTTGTAGGATTTAGTTGAGATACACATAAAGAGAGATTCCACACCAAATCACTACTCCAATAGCGAAGATTTGAATTTAAAGGAGAGAAGATTAAGGACAAATCTTACTCCTATATTTATTTTGAAAAGCTCTTCGCCAAATTTGAAATGGCCAAGAAGCTTCACAAGGGAATTCGGCAAATCGAGAATCAAGTGATGGTTGTCTAATTGTCTTCAACGGCTATTGCATCAAATGGGAATGATTTGGCATGGTTGCTTAATTTTGGTTTAATTATCCTAAAATGCATTGGGTACCTTATTTCCTAATCAAGGTTCAAACGGCTAGTGGATAGTTACAAGTTGAGAAGATCATTTCATTGTTTGGTTCCAACAGCTAACTCAAAGAAAATGGAGTGACTTGGATTATGCTTCAATTAAGGCATAATGCAACATTGGCTTAATTATTTCCTGACATGTGCCCAACGGCTAATCAAGCAAAGAATGGAAATGATCACTAAGGAAGGAAGATTTTGGAGCTGATTGATTAACGGCTAGAAGAAGAAGTAATGCAACGTTCAAGTTCGGTCTTTAAGATTATAAAAAGAGACCAAAGAGCGAGAGATAGCTAGATCACTTGACCAAAAATATTTGCAGTGAGCTGTCACTTAAAATTATGTCATTCAACCTTATGCTTACATCTTGAATATCTTACACTAGCATGAGTGTTGTTTTTGAATCTTATTGTAAAAGGGATTGTACACCCTTGTTCATACTATTGTGAGAGATTACCTTTTTGTGAGAAAAAATTACTAAGAGGTGTGACTAGCACTGGAGTCAAAACTAGTTGGGTTAGGTGTGACTAACACCGGAGTCTAAAATAGTTGGAGCGATTGGGGATATTGCTTGTTGTAACGGTTTCTCTAGCACCCGCGAAGCTAGAAAGTGTAACTATTGGAGATAGTGCAGCAAATCCCAAGTTGGACACTTGGGGAGTAGACTAGGCCATGAAGTTGTGGACCGAACCACTATAAATCTCTGCGTTCAATTTCTCTCTTCCTTTGCTCTTTATTTTTTGTCTTACAATTATTATGTGTGTGCTTGAATTTATTTAATTTTATAATTGGGTGTTGCATTTATTTTATTTTAATCCCGCATTATTTTTTAGAAACACAATTCACTCCCCTCTTGTGTTGCTATCTAGGCCAACACTAAATAGTTTACCCGTTCTTCCTTAACCCAACTTATCAACGCATCTAAAGGTTTGATCTTTATTCTACAATCCTCATGGCAAGGTTTTACACCTCAAGCTTCAATTGTAATTGAGGTTTGTTTTTCATAAGGATAACCCAAGAGGATTGAAGGGTCGTTTGGCTTGCCGCTATTGGCTGCAGCGTTTTCTAAATGGACATTTACCATCAGGTCACCCTTGGATCCCATAATTCCCATTAGGTCAAGCCCAACTCTGAAAAATTCTCATCAACTCTCTAACCCGTATAAAAATGCCTAAATCATAGGTTATCCTATGAAAGTGTATAAAATTCTCGGGTACCCTATGAAAGTGCATAAAATTCTCGGGTACCCTATAAAAGTGCCTAAACCATTAAACCCTATAATAGGAAAGTGCACCTTAAACCTAAACTCTAGGGTACCCTTATGATTAGGGTACCCTACGACTCGGGTAGCTTATGAAAGTGCCTAAAATCCTAGGGTACCTTATGAAAGTGCCTAAAATTCTAGGGTACCCTACGACTAGGGTACCCTATGAAAGTGCTTAAAATCTTAGGGTATCCTACGACTAGGGTTCCCCATGAAAGTGCCTAAAATCCTAGGGTACTCTATGAAAGTTCCTAAACCATTAAAACCCTATAATAGGAAAGTGCACCTTAAACCTAAACTCTAGGGTACCCTTATGACAAGGGTACCCTACGACTAGGGTACCCTATGAAAGTGTCTAAAATCCTAGGGTACTTTAAATCCTAAGATACTTTATGAAAGTGCCTAAACCACTAAAACCCTATAATAGGAAAGTACACCCTAAACCTAAACTTAAAAAAAGAGTGACTTACCTTAGTGGTAATTAAAAAAATGACTTACCTTATCGGTAATTAAACATCTCTTTTCTAGACCTAGAGGTAATAATCCCTTTTCTAATTAAACACCTGGTTTGCTTTCTCAAACGGTAATCTCTAATTAGTGAACTCATCAGTATGATGGGGAAAATGATTCAAGATGAACTGTGTTCAGTGTATAACCTAAAACGTTTGCTCAAAGTCTGTCACAAAGAATTCACAATTAGTTGAGGAAATTATAAAATGCAGCCACGGAATCGTACTACGAATCAAAGTTATTAATCTCGTATCGGCAAGCGTCTCGGTTTTCTTATTGAGATGGTACGTCTCGGTACTGGTGTGTATCGGCGTACCGTTCCGGATTGATCGCAACAAACTACAGTATAATTCTAAAAAGAAATATGCAATTCAACATATAAAAAAAATTAACATAAAAATAAAGCATTATAACTTTTCAATTTTCATAGACAAAATGCAACCATTCTAGTACTTCATATCCAAAAAAACTACTCCTCCAACATCCAAAACAAGTTCCCAACCAATTTAATGTGATAAAGTATACCAAAAGACTAGGTGTTGTATTTAAGTCATTATTTAAGGATTACCCCAACCAGAATTAATTATTTAAGTCATTTAGCGTTTAAAAAAAAAAAATTTGTACCGGCCGGTATCCGAGAAATGGCCGAGATTGGCCGGAACAGACCAGAACGTCCGGTATTGAGCGGTATTGTGAGCGGGACAGAACATTAGGTGTTGTATCTCGTTTTTCTTCCGGTACGGGACATACCGGCCGGTACGGGACGAGATTCATAACTTTGCTACGAATGAAAGCTTGACATAATCCACCAAATATTACGATACCGTTTTGGTTAATTACAACCTCCAAAGCTAATATATGAGCTTGGACGGCCTCTCCACCCATTACCAAAATGTAGCATCAGATGCACTGCCCGGCCCAATTGTTGTCAGTGGTGTAGCCAGAAATCTTTATCAATGTGGGCACAAAATTTAACACATGCTCTTTTCTTCTTTTTTTCCAAAAAAACCACTAATCTATTTTCTTTTAAAATCTAAAGCACATAACTAATTTTTGTTTATACGATTTCTTCAAGATCCTTATTTAAAAAAAGGTGTTTTACTTCCACGTTATCTCAAACTAGCTATTAAAACAAAAAAAAATCCAAATATTCATATGGTTCAAACCAATTCATATTTTTCATAATCATTTGCACGTGTAACTATGATTGCGAAAAAGAAATATAAGAAGAGAAAATCTATTCTAATCTATAAAGGGAGAGAAGCTTTTTGGTATTGATCAGTTATTGAGGCTGGCTCACATTTTCTCTTTCCCAAACTGTCACACAAAGTACAAATAAATTACACTATCCTTTACTTTTGAATAAAAAACTGTAAGGGCAAAATAGGAAGATGCCACATTCACAACACCCACGTATAAAGGCACTGAGCAGTTAACACCCTTTGCAAACTTTTCTCTTAACTCAAAAAAGGAAAAAACTTATGATCCAAATGTACCTCTGAACTGCCAAAAAACCAGGCACTTTAAGAGATAGGAGAGGACTAATTTCCACAAAATTCCAAGGAAGCACCGAAGGTACCTCTGTACCTTTCTCTACTTTTCGTTACTGCTTCATTTTTCTCCGTGTATGGTTAAGCTTTGTCCATGTGTGTTGTATGTGTTGTCTCACCATTCCTCATTTCTTTAATATACTTTTCTACTCTGACCATTATTACAAAAAAAAAAAAAAAAGAAAGAAAACTCCATTGACCAGTTCATGTCACACCATTCCTCATTTCCTTAATGCTCTATTAATGTAGTGCTCTGTTCACATTTTTTCCCATTTGTATTTACAAGTTGAAAAGAAAAATCACGTACTTTGCAAAATTACAATAGTAATTTAAAATTTTCCTTATATGTACTTTAGATTGTGAAACTAAAAAATTTTCTAAAGTTTATTTTTTTCACTATTAAGAGATTTTATTTTACTTATTAATTTTTAACATCTATTCTAATATATAAATGGGGAGCACAAATTTGCTGTGGAGTCTTTTTTAGGCTGGTTCACATTTTTGTTTTCCAAAGAAACCCACGCGTTGTAACTGCCATCCATTTGTAATAGTTGTAACTTATGCAGATAACAAGGGACAAATGTGTAAACTAATGTGACGGTTACCAACTTGCCCTCTCCATTTTGTAACTGCCTTAATTCTCCGTGCCCCACATCCACTTCAAACACCCAGTAGGAGAAGGAACAAAGAAAACCATTTACTTCCTAATCTTTGAAAAATAACCATGACATGCCTAATGCTCCTCTCTCAAGTCGGGGCCACTGCAGGCCGCGTATTCGCCTGCAAGACTTGCAACAAGAAGTTACCGTCGTTCCAAGCCTTAGGTAGCCACCGTGGCCCGTGCCAGCCACTAGAAGCCTAGATTGACGGCGGTGGATGGAGACATACTCCACTTTTAGACGCCCGAAAAGCCGAAGATGCACGAGTGCCCGATTTGCGCATTGGAGTTCATGATTGAACAAGTGATTGCCGGACACATGAGGAGACACCACCCAGCCGTAGGAGGGAGCGGCGACGGGAAAGGGGTGGGGCTGGTTTTGGAGAAGTCGGTTGGAAGCGAGAAGAGAAAAATTGACTAATTCTACACTTCCAATTGGTAGCCACAAGGGAAGAGAGAGAGAGAGAGAGAGAGAGAGAGAGAGAGAGAGAGAGAGAGAGAGAGAGAGAGAGAGTCTGCTCTTCCAAAACCAGATCAAATGATAAGCCAAAAATATCTTATTTGATGTGTTATTGAATTTGTTGTCCATTTGATGGAAAAAGATAATGCACTATACTGGATCAAATGATGTGATTTTTTTTTCTCAAAACTCGACTTGCACAACGCATTCGTGTGCCCTATTTTTTATTGCCTTATTTTTGCATTTTTGATAACCAAAAAAGAAAAGAAAAGAAAAGAAACCTTATTCTTGCATTTAATTTGTTTTTTGATCGATTATATATTATCTTATCAAAAAAAAAAAAGAAGAGTTTTTTTTTATGCCTATTGTATTCTGCATTTGTCTTTTATCGATTTGAGCACAATATTTCCATCTCCCAAGAAAAACCCATTTGATACATGAACTTGGTGTGGGTCTTCAATAACTATCCCATTGAAATCCAAGTAGCAATTGTCTATTCCGGTTTTAGTAGCTTGGACTAGAATTCCCACACCACCAAAATATGTTATATGTGGACTAGAATCTCATCTTAGTGTTGTTTCCTAAAAGCCCTTTGGAACTTACGTTAATGTTAGTTTTTTTTTTATCTGCTGTTTAATGTTAGTTTAATTCTAGAAAAAAAAAACTACAAGAAATAGCTCTGAGCACCTATTTTCTAATATAATATGCATAATTTTGTACGAAATTCTTATGAATTTGAATCATATGTTGTAATATATATAGGAATGCGAAATAGAAAAAAAGTATACTCGCTTTGGGATAATTGTGTAGATGAGAAAACTACGGTGGATGAAACACAAACGGAAAATCAGGTAATTAGTTAGTTATTGATTATATTGCTTCTTATTAGTACATTAGAAAATAACTATTTACATAAATTTATAATATCCCATTTCTCCAACGCTCCATTCTTTGTCAAACTAACAATATCGACTTCAATATCTATGCATGTCATAAAAATAGGTCTTTATTGTACAAAATGGCCGTTCTTCGTTATAGCAAACACAGTTGATTGACAAAATTTGATAGAAGAATACTTGGGCATTAGATTGTGGACAAAGCGGCGGCGACGGTGGCGTTCGAATGGTAATGCATTATTTGATTATATTATGTGCAATTTGTCATATTACATTGCTTAAATAAATAAAATATAGCTTATTTTTACAAAATATAGCTTATCGATCATTCGATCTGGGAAAAGGTGGAACCGGTTCTCAAAAACCATTTCCGAACCGGTTTTCCATCTTGTACTCATTAGTGACCTAATATTTGACAGTAAATGTGACCATTTTACAATTAACGGTAGAAATCGTGGAGTGCCTTATAATTGGAATTGTAATTGGAATTGTAAATTATATAGTTCTCATTGAGTACTTTAACCGTGCAAAAAATCATTTTGATCGAATTCTGTTTGATACCTAAACCAAAAGTATTTATCTTAAAAAAATTGGGAAATTTTTTTTTTCAATCCATTGTGGCCAGTAAATATTTTTTTGTCAAAATTAATGAGATTTGATTAGTTACCAAATGATCTCCGATCTATATGAATTTTTGTACAGTCGAATTACACAACGAGTTCTACATAATAAATGTGGGCCCTATTTGAGCCGGAGCAACGAGGAACCATATGAGGAGAGGAGCTAGGTCAAACAAACAAACACACTTGGACTAAATTGACGGAAAAATATGTCGTTTCATATGACTTGATGGGACATTTTGTTGTAAAAATGCAAATTGGACACTCTGAGTTTGTTTGGAAAGGAGAGCTCGAAACAAGAATATTCAGGTGATGCATTACGATATTTGTTTCAAGCATGGGGGAAAAAATTATGAAAATTTTGAAAAAATCTCAATATCTCGTGTCTTTAAAGGTGGCTGAAAAATCACTTTCAAGGGGCGATTGTGATTGAGGCAAAATCATAGGATTGAGAAGAAACATTAATTATGTGGCACACACTATGATTTGTTGCTTGCGCCCTTAGATTGTTTTCCAATATTGATTCCCCAAGTGTAGGGTTAGGCCGGCGATAGCATATTAACCGGAAGTTCGGGTTGAGTCCACAAGGACCGAATGAGCTGAGCATGTAAATTGACTCGCGAATGAGGGTTTTAGCCTTAAAGCGGTAAACTTGGCTTTTGTAGTTTGGGGGGTAGATTTCACTTAATTTCGTGAAAGACGCGTGATTAAAAAGACTGATTAAACACAAGGCTAAGTCAAGGGATTCAAAACACCCATGCCTTAGGCCAATTCATTCTCCTCTAAAAATAACCGGCTAGAGGCGTCGTTAAACGACCCCGAACGGAAGATTTGGTACTTAAAACTCATTTAACTAGAAATGATGTTTCTCAAAGAATAGAATTCTTGTGTCATTTATACAAACATTTTGATTGCCATAGCCCGAAGCATCACACGTGCCAAGACGTCACGCCCCTGGCTACACGTGATCAACGGGATTAACTAATCTCAATTTTGATACATAAAGTTAATTCTAACTCTTTAATTAACATGCAAAGTTTGCAATACTGGCGAGGGGAGTGAATTTACCTAAGTCACGGGGTGCTAGTCACCCCATGACCGAGCCTATAACGACTACTCAATCATATAACTACGTAAAACATGACTATTTTTATAAGGGAAATAAAGAACATAACAAATGATTTTAAAAACTGATTTTTATGGAAGATTAGAGGTCTACCTACAACATTAATACTTGAGAGAATCACACACAACACTTAGAAGATAGAGATTTCCAAGGAAGTAGCTAGGAAAACACAAAAACGAAATTACCAATAAAAACGGAAACAAACTAGAGTTATCCAAAGTTCAAAGTACATACTACAACATTAAATGAGAGGGTTTATCTTGAATCTAAGTGACAAGCATGAAATTCTATAGAAAAGGTGGAGCAAAATCTAGGTTTAAACTAAGGGAGGTAGAGAGAGAAGGTAGAAATCAGATATGACCTAATAATCTGATGTTTGGGGGCTTTTATAGCCCCCCAAAACGTGTACAAAAAAGTCCAAAATGACCCTGAAAATAAACTGAGATCAGACTAAAAATCTGCAGAAAATAGACTGGATACCGGTATGGGAAAAAACTCATACTGGTATGTAGAGTTGTTGTCTGCCTTAGTGTTTCCTGGATACCAGTATGGGAAAAAACCCATACTAGTATGTAGAGTTGTTGTGCGAATTTTTTGCTTGCTTGGATACGGTATGGGAAAAAACCCATACTGGTATGTAGAGTTCCTGATTGCCTTTGTTGGTTGCTGGATACCAGTATGGGAAAAAACCCATACTGGTACGGAGAATTGCTGAACTTTTTCTTCCTTTTCTCTTCACTTGATCATCCATTCATTTGATCCTTTTTGGGTTTCCCAAGCCTTGTTCAATGATTCAATCTTGATTTTCCGGACTTGGTGGTGGAGTGCCACGTGGCCTCGGGTGCTCGGGCATCCCTTGGTTCGACCATGGTGTTAAGACAAGCCTATTCTTTTGATTTTCCTGTAGCTAACAAAAATTACCCACACGCAATATCAATCATATAAAAGCTAAAATATGCGTGCGTGTGTGCCAAAAATGAGATAGATAAGTCTCTTTATTTACAATATTGGGGACTTATCATTTGCTCTCTGTCAAATATCAGACTTGGTCGAAATTACTATCTGACAAAAAAACCAGAAAGTTATTTTTTCGGTTTTTTTGTTTTGTTTTTATTCATTTTTTTTTTTTGAATTGGTTAATTTTGCGTTAAGTTTTCGGACAAATCCAAAAAATATAAAATTATAGTCAAAAGTAGTATTTTTGGGAATAAAGACAAAAATAAACCAGTTTATTGGTTTAATTTTGACTTTATTAAAAAAATTCGTTTCGACCATAATTTTATACTCTTTGGATTCATCTCCACGAGACGAATTCATAAACTATGAAAACTTGAAAAAAAATTAACAAATGCAAAAAGAAAATTGAATTAGAACAAAACGAAAAAACCAGTTTCTAGTTTTTTTGCCAAAACACCCTAAGAAATCAAGCTTAGGCTATTCCACTTATTTGTACCAAAAAAAATGAACAAAACGACAAAATTTTACTGTATAATACGACGCATAACACCCACCACAAAGTACCCCTGGATTCGACCTCGCCCCACTTGTGCCTAAAGGCACTACCAAAAAAATGAAAAAGAAAAAGAACAAGAAAAAATCAATCGAAAATAAACCAATCACATGTTTTAATCAATTCTGGGTAGTGGGCAGTGTACCCATTCAAAGCAGTTTCGATGGGGGCTGTTATGCGGCCCACCCTGACACACCATTCTCCAACCGGCCCCACCCCCCATTCCCCCAATACCCTTCCCCACTTTTTCGGTTGAAGTTTTTTTTTTTTTTTTTTTTTTTTTTTTGTTTTTTTTCTTTTCTGTTTTTCTTTTTTCTTTTAACTTTATTTATTTAGTTACTTCTTTAATTTAGTTTACTCAAATTACATTTGCAAGTAAATTATTTTTTTACATTGACATCTATATTTGACTTTATATTTTAATTAGTTAATTAATTTGTCTTAACAATGAATAATAAATAAATAATTCTAAAAGTGAATAATATTACAATCATGTTCAAAAGTAATAAATAAATAAATAATTCTAAAAGTGAATACATATTACAATTGACAATGTTCGGCCCTATTCAATATTGCCTCTAAATTGTGGTCCCGACATGACGTCCAGTATGTTGTACCACAATTGAACACGTACGTTATAAGTAACAACCCATCATGTAGCTTCATTCGATGCATTCTGCCACCACCATATAGGAATGGGTGGTATAGGGTGATGAAGGTGCAAAAAAAATTGCATGAAGTGATTGTTAATACATGCAATAGCTATTTCTTGGNCGCTGTTGGACTGAAACTGGACAGGATCTTAAGGGCAAGTGAGTAAAACAACTTCCAGCATTCACGTAAAATGTATGTAGTACAATGTTGTACCGTGATGTGATGACTACCCCTAAACTCATACAGTCCATCCAATTTGGTTGTGGAGTCGTAGGCATCCAATAGCTCAATGACCATAGTAAATCATCTGCCATATTTTCTAGCGGATAAACCGCATTGTAGAGATCTCTATTCTGATTAATTTCTTGGATAAAATCTTGTCATACTTGAACCCAGCACTCCTCAGTGTCATAGATATGCGCAGCTATCGCTCTGAATCCACAATGACCATCACCTTTGACGTCTTTAGTGTGGGATATATACTGCTGAAATTGCCAAGGTAAATACTGAATGTAATTAACCTCCTCCCTCTTCCTCTCCCTTTCCACCTTCTTCCTTTTTGCATTTTTCCCTTTCCCTTTCCCTTTCCCTCTTAATGTAGATGCTTATGTACAGGAAGGTATCTGTCATCCACTTTGCTCAGCTTTTCCAACAGGTCGACCTCTATGTTCAGTGTTGTATGATGGGGCTCGAACACTGCTGTGAGACGGATCTACCATATCCACAAACCTATCTATCATATGTTTTCGCATATGTGGATCCATCCCGTATAATATGTCAACCACATGAGATGTCTCGTCAGGTTGTTCTCCCTCGTCATTAAACCCGATCACGTGCATAGAGAGCCTACTCCAATGGACGTGGATACTGGATAATGGAATTGACATGCTGTGGGAACGATAAGCCCTCAAATTGTGCATACATGGCAATCCGTGTGTTGTTCTGATCGTGGAAAAATCCTAAAAGGGCAAAAACCACGAAAAGGAATTAAACACTATAAAAATCATTGTGCGGTTACAATTGACCTTACTCACAATTGAAACTCCTCGCAATTGACCTAAGATTGATTGTCGACTACTCGTTCACCACACCCAGTATTTGATTGTCACTGCCTGAAATCCTCGAGCCTTCCAAATGTTCTTCCAAAAATCCAGCGAAAAATTGAACTTGAACAAAGATGTAGAAAACTCTTGAAGCTTTGATTAACAATCCATGAACAAAGTGCTTCGAGATCCACAATCAACCCTCTTGGTGTTATTATATTTGAAGAACAAACAAAAACACAATTTTCTTCTTTCTTGGCCGACTCTCCTTGCCCTAGATCTTAAAAGGACGACATATATTTATAAAGTTGTCAATCTGATCAATCGCATCGTAAGGCGATTGAGGCGATTGATCGGAACATTGTAGATCTGATTTTCAGAGATACTCGAGTAATAGCCCGATCGATCCCTCTATTAATCGCTATGCTTTGAAACTTATTTCATACCACGGTCCATGGCCTGTGTTAAAAATCAAGAGTTCTCGATTGAGAAGCCGATTGATCGCATGATTGATCTTCCCGTTCCGAATGTCGTCAACCGACTAAAAACACTAACTCTCAAATTACATTACAAAATGATTCCTTCCATTCTACTCGTATACGGAGTCTTACTTATAAAACTACAACTTGATATTAATATGTATTTTGTCACATGGAATTGCCAAAACAAGATGACTCCGAAATTTGGTCCTTACAAATTGATTGCGACTTTAGGTTCGGTTCGGTTTGGTTTAGATACATGTGCGAGATGTGGTCTAACAAAGATTATAATGCATTTTTTTTTTTGTAAAATTTTAGTGTTGTGCAAGAGAGAGATTGGTTCTGTGAATCTGTGCAAACCACTGTTGATAGTTACGGTTCTGTATTTTTGTTGTGTGATATCTCTATGCTAGTTATGGTTTTGCTGCTAGTATTGACCCTACTTGTTCGGATGGCTATTCATCCCAAAGTATTCCCATTTTTCTTCAATTCTTATTCATTTGCTTTAATTAATTGGTAACAAAATAGGAATTTCACAATTGAGAGGTTTTCAACAGAGTTAGGGTTTTTCAAATTGAAACGAGAGAGAGAGAGAGAGAGAGAGAGAGAGAGAGAGAGAGAGAGAGAGAGAGAGAGAGAGAGAGAGAGAGAAACTTTTCTAGTGGTAGTCGCCGGAGGTGGAGAGCTATGTGTTGTGGTCAGCAGTGGCAGAGGTCGACGGTGGTCATGGCTTGTCGTCGTGACCCAGTTCTCTCAACCCATCCTCTTCTCTATGTATCATGCTGATTTGGGGGAGAAGGGAAAAGTAAACCCGATTTCAAGCTCCAAAACGACGTCGTTTGGGCTGCTGTCAGTGGCCTTTTTTGTTGTACCCAAAAGTGAAATTGTCGGATAACCAAAGGTCCATTGCCTTGTTCATTTACTTCCTCCATCCCTAAACTTTTGACACTTTTTGGACAATGTGTCATTTTCAAATGCCTATATCTTTCAATGTAAATGTTAAAAAATATGTAATATGGATCTTGTTTGATAGATTTTAATTTGTTTTATTAAACAAAGTTTTCAAAATCACATGAAACTTTATAAATAAAAAGATATAATCAATTTAAAATGACATGCATTCCCAAAAAGGTCAAAAGTTTAGGGACATGGGGAGTATTAGTTTTAGGTCTAGTTTTTCAAAAAAATTGGTGCGAAAAAAATCGGAAAACGATATACGGAACTACTTCATTTTTTTTATTTGAAATATCTTCACCGTGTTCACTTCACATTTCCAAAATATTTTCCAAAAAGATTCTTTCTTCATCTCTTATATTTTCAATCATTAATCACATTTCTCTTTCTACTCATACCTCTCTCTCCAATCATTATTTTTATTTTTCTCTTTATCTCTCTCCAATTATTATGTCTCTCTCTAATTATTACTTTTTTTTTCTAAAAACTCATCCAAACACTATCTGAAAAATATTTCTCAAAATATTTTTCTCTAAATTCTCAACTAAACAAAGCGGATGATTTTAGCATCTGAGTGCTAAAATCTTTAGAAAAAATAAGCCTTAGTTTAGTTTAGTTTTAGGAAAATGTGTAATGAGTGAAAGGAGATAGAGAAAAATGAGTGTAATAATTACAAAATAAAACAAAAACAAAAAGGACGAAACAATGGGCCCAAATGTTTTCCTTTGTATGCGGTTCACGGATTCCCAGTGGGCAGTAGGCCCAGTACCCAAGCCCGTGCGTAAGAAAACCCTAAATAGCTATTCTTGGCACACAAAGAGAGATAGGCCCAGTACCCAAGCCCGTGCGTAAGAAAACCCTAAATAGCTATTTTTGGACACACAGAGAGAGAGAGAGAGAGAGAGAGCGAAGAGTTCGATGGCTTTCCAGGCAAGTCAAAATCTAATGTTTTATGTTTTTGTTGCCAAGAGCGGATTTTCTCTTTGCTAATTTACTTTTTCAGTTAGCTAGCATTTGTGTGTGTGTGTGTGTGTGTTGGTGGGTGGGTGGGTGAAACTCAATTGAATTCTGTTCCGAATTACTACTAGAATTTTCTGTGAAACTCCATTGAATTCAGTTTCGAACTGCTTCCAGAATTTATTATCCCAGCTTCGACACAAAGGCCTTCAGAGCTCCAGTGCCATCAGAAGTGCAAAAATTTGCGGCGGTGAGTGAATTCTTCGTTCCTTGCTTCTCCACTCCTCCCCAATTCTCCACTTTACCGGGTTGTCCACTTTGTTTTTTTTTTTACTAAAATGCATTGGTCTCATCTTTGCACCTAATCTGGATGGTTGTCAGTTGGGACATTCCTATGTAAGTCGACTCTGCTGCCGCCATGGAGTCCAAGTAATCAGCATTCTCAAACCCTTCCTCACTCTGCACCCTTGACTCGCTCTCTTCAATCAGGTTTCCTTAGGACGGCCAAACATTATGTCATGCTTTGTGTTGCCCTCTGGCAGTTCCTTGTCTTTACATGTGACACCAACATTCTGTTATTTCAGGGGACTCTCGACTAAAGCCACGCTATGATGAAGGTTTCAATCAGCGTCTCTCTTTCTTTATTGTTGGAGCTTCGTGTTTTTTTACTAGGCATTCTTTTTCTTAGACCTAATACCCGCACTTTTCTTGTTGTTAGGAAATTCTTCTGGACAGTATCGTGTTAATGATCTTGTTATTCAATTACCTCGTCACACTCCGAAATGTCATAAGGTTCTTAGAGGTGAAGCTGCAGAGCGTTCATGGATGCAAGAAGCTGCTGCTGGTGTCCGTATGTCTATTGTTTGCTTATCTTTACTTAAAGGTAATCTTTTGAAGCCTGTCAGGTCGCATATTTCTTGTGTTATGTATTGAGATTCTTGCATGGGGGTTTGCCTGTCTTGCACTTTCCTTAGTTCAATAATTATCTTTTTGTTGAGGAACTGACCTATTGTTTTGTAGATGGTAAAGCATCCGCGGTATTCTCTGGAACTGTTGTACGTTCAGATGGTATAGTTGCAACTTCCGCTGATTGTTTGAAACATCTCAAAGGCACCAAACATAAGGTGGGGCACAAAACATGGTAAATCCACTTTGTTGATGCAGGATTGCAAGTAGTTTGTGTGTAAATAGGTATGCAATTGATCCTCCTAATAAATCACGACATTAGGAGATCATAAACGAAAATCTCAACTTACTTTCTTGATCTCTTATAGCACTCAACGACAAAGTAAAGATAAGAAAACAATAGACACACTAGCGGTTTTCACAAAGAGAGATGTCATTGCTTGAGGTCGAGGCACACTTAAATTTAGAGGAATAAAATCATGTTAATAACCCATAATCAAAGTCATACTTTGCTTAATATTAAACTAATTTCGCCTAGGATATTTTTTTTTAAGGGATAAAAAATTTCTGTGTAGGGATAAAAGGAAAAAACGCAAAAAGATTTTTTTTTTTTTTATAGCAAATTTGCAATTAAGGTAGATTTGACTTGGATTCATAAATAATAAATAGCCTTTGAGAGGACTGACTGTGAACTTGTCGCATGGGCAGCCTCCATCAATTCCTACGATTTTGACAAGTTGAGGGGACAATCAATTGATTAACTTAATACAATAACTCAATGTGTGGCTGGCAAAAGAAAATCAATGTAGAAGGCGCCCATGGTTTTGGGCAATCAGCCCTGAGATTGCAATTGTTGACTTCTTCTTTCTTTCAGTGCTTAGGAGTTAAAAGCAAAGTGGGTGGATGCAAAAAGTGAATAAACTCTTATCAGGGTTGAATTACCACACGCAGAAAAGTGAAATAAAATGGCATGGGATTTTTCAAAAAGGGAAATGCTAACGGGTGCCATAGTGCACCCATTAAGAGTACAAAAAAATACAATTCAATAGTACACTTGTACTTTAAAGTACATCTTTAAGTGTACTTTAACGTACAAGTGTACTTTTTATATAAGTGGGACCCACAAAATGTACTTTTTATACCCTTAACGGGAGCACTAAGGCACCTGTTAGCATGACCCTTTCAAAATTGTAGTTACGTTTGGAAAAAAATATTGCTGGCTTCAACAAACTGGAGCTTCATGGGAAAAGGTTTTTCTTTGTAATAATAGTATAACGTTCAAACTTCAAGTAGAGCATACAAAATGAAAAGATTTTGTGTTTTCTCGGTTTTTGTGAGGCCTGTGTATGCCATTTATTTTGATCAAGATTTGAATGACTATCAAATTCAGATAGAGTTGATACTTTGATATGGCGTAGAATCTCCCTCTTTTCGTCCTATTTTTTCCAACTCCATCACATTGGTCTTCTTTGCCCCTCCATTTCTCTCTTGTTTTTTTGTCATTGATAATTTCTTTCCTGGTTCATGCATTTTGTTATCCTTGCTTTTCTTCACTTTGTTTAGGTTAAAAAAATAAGGCACTTGATCTTTGTTGACACATGTTTTTCCTCTTCCCTTTTTTTTTTTCCTATCTTGGTTTTGGCTGGCTTTGTTTACTGGTCACTAGATTTTCGAGAACGTTAACAAGAGTAGTGCGCTGAAGTAAAGCAAGAGGGGAAATTATAGAAATTGTCTTATCAAAAAATATTTTCTTGCAAGTGTTCATTTGGAAGGATTTTTTTTAATAGTAAACGTCTATGATGCACTGACACGGACACGGGAACACGACAATTCTAAAAAAATGGGGACATGGACACGGTGGGCGACACCCATAAAGATCAAACATAATTTCTTACCTAAAACAAACTTTCATCAAATAAACACCCACAAAACAAGACATTCAACTTGGTTATGTTGATTGATGAGAGAGAGAGAGAGAGAGAGAGAGAGAGAGAGAGAGAGACGACAAACCTGCTCAGAGCTTCCAGCAGTAGCAGTAGCGTGATCTGATAATATATATATATATATATATATATATATATATATATATATATATATTAGAAAATGCAAACAAAACAACTAAACAAGACATCCATAAAGATCGAACATAAGTTCTTACATAAAACAAACATTCATCAAACAAACAAACCCATAAAACAAGACATTCAACTTGGTTATCTCGATTGATGAGGGGAGAGAGAGAACAAGGCAAGGCATGCGGTATATGCTACAGTTCATCTAAAAACACTTAGAAATAGTGGAGAGAAGTCCCTACCTCAATGGATCAAGCTTCAAGCAAGACAAAAATGCAAAGCCTAGCTTCTCCTAGCACACCTCAACCGAATCTTGGCCTTTCGGAGTGATTTCAAGGCAACACAACCCAAGGTCCGAATGCACGTAGATGAAGGATTTGTGTGAGGATCTAGGTGGATTTTGGGTGTGGGTGAAGATTGGAGTGGGGAGATTAAGAAATTTTTAGAGAGAGACTAGGAGGAGGTAGCTAGCTTCCTCAACAAGGGGGAGAGAATGAATTTTCTCTCTCCTCTCTTCCTTATATATCCAAATTTTAAATAATTAGACCTCACACCGCTCATGTGACATGTGTGTTATCAAAAAGCCCATGTTCAAACTATCTCACCCCAACAACCCATCATTTAACACTTTAAACATTTACACACAATTCCCAACTTTATTTTAAAAATATATATTTCATAAAATTCCAGGTCTTTACTGTACCTAGGACGATATCATTCCGTAGCAAATTAGGATGATTTAATTTCTTCGTTGGGCTCCCTCCAGTCTAGTAAAATCAGTCTAATGCAATCATACTAGCGTTGAGCCTGTTTGATGCACGGAACAAAAAAAAAAAATTGGCCTTTCACCGGCATCCGTGAATCGAATAGGCACAATGCTAGTTGATAAAATGATAGGTGATAGAAAAATTATATTGTCTTTTTTTTTACAGCCTCGTGTATTGAATGGACACAATGCTAGTTGATTAAAAAAAAACACATTTTTTGTGTTTTTTTTTTTCTAGCCCGTATAAGTTTTACAGTAAAAGACTGCCCAACTCTCCCTTCCTTTCCCCTTCATGTCTCTCGGCCTCCCTCCCACGTCGCCTTCCCACCCTCACGTCAGTAATGTGATCCATATTTTTGTGACTTTCCTCTCCCTCTTCAATCAGGGGTACATCCCATTAAGTCACAAACATGATCAAATGAAGAGAAAACAAACAGAGATTAAGCAAAGAATTTTTGAAATTAAGAGAAACCACAGTTCTAATTTTTGTTAACCAAAAATAGGTAATAACATTCTCACAAGTAATGGACAGTACCTTTCAAGGCAACCACAATTGTACCTTCTACTTCAACCCAACAACATATTCGAGTTGATTTAAACTTTAGTAGTTGCTTGAAACAAAAGTATTAAGAAAAACAAACATCTGGTCCATCTAGAAGTATGAAACTCTTATAGCTCATAAAAACCATGTTCTGAAAGTGCCAAAAATTCGATTGTGAGAATAGCGAGTTTATGCATGATTCAGTAACCTAATGACTATCAGTGCGAACTGAATGAATTCTATAAAAATCTAGCACCAACTCCTCTTGACATAGCGGGATACGTGCCCAACACACCACGTGACATGTCTATTTATTGTCTTTAAAAAAAAGTTATATCGTATACACAGAGAGAGAGAGAGAGAGACTATCAAGTGTAAAAATCAGGGATGCAAAGGATGCTCCATACATTAGGTACTGAAGCTTATTAAAGGGCTCACGCTTGATCAGAAATCAGATGTTGAACCAAGGGTCCCGACTCCTAAAGGAAATAGTAAGGACTAAGCTTACCATCTCTTTTTTAGTAGCCATTGCTTTTTTCATTTCCTTTTCCTTTCAACTCATAATCAACTGCATAGCAATTAAATACACTATTCAAAGGGATATAAGGAGAATTGAGCAGCATAATGCTTCAAATGAAATTTTGATTTTGTTCACTACAAGAGTTTTGGACCACCAAATTAGATGGTGAACAAAGGATTTCACACCTCTAGCAGTTTTTTCATTATTCAAAAAAAGTTTGATATAAACAATGTTTGTTGCGTTGCGTGCGTGCGTGCATGCATGGAGAGAGAGAGAGAGAGAGAGAGAGAGACGACATACCTGCTCAGAGCTTCCAGCAGCAGCAGTAGCGTGATCTGATATTTTAGGGCTTCAACTTGGTTATGTCGACTGATAAGGGAAGAGTTGGGTATATATATATGCGCAATTATAGTTTTTACCCTAAGTTTTTGAGTAATTATAAATTTACCCATTAAAGTTTTTTTTAAAAAATTCAATTTTACCCGAGTTTTTATAAATTTCAATTTGACCCCCGCCGTGTCCCCATCCAAAAAATCAAATTAGCCGTGTCCCATGCCACATGGCGTGTCGGGATACGTGTCCCGCCATGTTCCCATATCCCCATGTCGAGACACTGCAATACGGGGTCCCCGAGAGGTGTCGGTTCTTCGTAGGTAAATGTAATAATTGTTCAATTGTATACTACTTGAGGATTACGATTTATTCAAATCTTCATTCCTTTGTTGGACAAGTTTCGAAGTGGGAGAGTTAAAGACATAGGTCCTTGCTTATGGAATAAGCAAAATTGGAGTCCTGGTGTTTTTTTTTTTTTTGGCGGTTTTATGTATTTATTTTGTATGTCAAGCTTCTGGACAGTCCAGCAGCATATATGTGTGATTCATGTTTGAGTTGATTGCAGATTGGTGTCAAGATTCTGGGGATTCAAACACATACAAGGGTGTCTTGTTGCATATTGATTTTCCTTCCAAAATAGCTTTTGTGAAGATTTCATGTCGTGAACAACTACAACTACGAGTACCGAAATGGGGAAAGTTGGGCTCTAGGCATAAAGGAGATCAAGTGGTGGGCGCGGGCTGTAATTGGGATGGTAATTGGAAGGATAGCGTATTTGGTTATTCTCTTGGTGTGTTCAGGTATTGGAAGTGTATTTAACCATCTTGAAGTTTCGTTTGTATACTTGCAAGTACGTAGCCTTTCATATTCTTGGAACTAAATGATAGTTTTTATGTCGTCTTAGGCTGCATGGTGATTGGTAACCATCAGTTACTGGAAGTGTATTATTTCTTAAGCTGATATGTGGTGTGAAGTAAGAGTGTTTATTTCTTAAACGACGATGTAATAATCCAGTAACTGATGGTTACCAATCACCATGCAGCCTAAGACGACATAAAAACTATCATTTAGTTCCAAGAATATGAAAGGCCACGTATTTGCAAGAATACAAACGAAACTTCAAGATGGTTAAATACACTTCCATTACCTGAACACACCAAGAGAATAACCAAATACGCTATCCTTCCAATTACCATCCCAATTACAGCCTGCGCCCACCACTTGATCTCCTTTACGCCTAGAGCCCAACTTTCCCCATTTCGGTACTCGTAGTCGAAGTTCTTTACGACATAAAATCTTCACAAAAGCTATTTTGGAAGGAAAATCAGTATGCAACAAGACACCCTTGTATGTGTCTGAATCCCCCAAAATCTTGACACCAATCTACAATCAACACAAACATGAATCACAAATATATGCTGCTGGACTGTCCAGAAGCCAGACATACAAAATAAATACATGTTTGGTGCCTTTGAGATACAAAATAAATACATGTTTGGTCCAGCAGCATAACTCGAAAAATCTTCTTTGATGCACTTGTCAGTCTATAACTCGAAAACTTGCACGAAATTTGAAATCAAAGAAGATTTTTCTACCGAAATGTCACCTTATGTTTGGTGCCTTTGAGATGTTTCAGACAATCAGCGGATGTTGCAACTATACCATCTGAACGTACAACACAGCTATAAACTTCTTTGTTGATAAAAAAAAAAGAATGTGTTACCCAAACAACATGTACTATTCAAGTAACACAGCTATAAACTTCTTTGCTGATAAATAAATTAAAAAAAAACTTATACAGCTATACTATTTTTATTCTCTTAATTTGAATTTTGGTTCAACTTTCAATAGCTGTTCTGAGGGAATTAGTATAAATATTTTTGTAGGGAAAAAATGAGGAATGTGAATGAATGGGATACGTTAAGGATGAGTATATATAGATTTGTGGTGAAGGGTTGTATTATCACATTGATAACAAGGCAAAGTTGAAGGAAAGAATGAGGTATTTTAAAGTTTAAAGTTTATTTTTATATGCTCCATATATGGCATGAATTAATAGCCGTTAAATCCAAAGTTGTTCTATAATGTAATTTGTTCCATGACAATCACTTTTTGGTTATCGGTATCCTTTTTGGTTGTTAGGTGATTATCCCAAAATGATAAAATCATAGTATTGAATTAAATCAGCTATAATTTGAGAAAATTAAAGAAAACTTGCATATCTTCATGGTTGAATATGGCTGTGCGTAGTAGTCGACTCGGGCCTTTCAAGTGGTGACTTTACAAAATTTCATGCAGTTTTTTTAATCTTCCAATGTATTAGTTAATTATTTGGTGTCTATATCATCACTAATATTGATTTAAGTAACTTAACCATTTATTATTGTTAGTTCAGTTGTCAATAAATTTTATTCATTTTGTTCTTCTGTTTTAGATTTTCAATAGCACTTAGGGTTTTGATGGCGACATGTTCTAAGAGACTGGGTTGGATTAAATGGGATATCTGAGATACCACACAGATTGAACTGATCCCCCATTGCTTTTATTACTATATCCTGAACAATATATTACTAGGATTGCGAAAGTGAAAATCACTCCTTGCTAGACTAGGATTGAGTACATGTTGATTGACTTGAAGCTACCAGAAAAATATTGGCGAAGCGGAAACATGCACCCTGCATAGAATTTTCTAGGCTACTTGTGATAGATTCAAACTTTAAAAACAATAGGAGATACCCGCTTCCAATTTTTGAAATGACTTTTAAGAGGTGCATAGTTGGGAGTTATCCTTAAACTTATAAGGATCATGCTTCTCTTAGTTGTATTGGAACATTAAAGAAGTTTGGATTCATCACTTCCAGAAATTTTCATAACAAGAATGTTATTCTTTCAACCAAGTCATGCTCACTACAAGATAATCCACATTTTGTCTCGGTTATTTAATTAACTTACGGTATTTGTCGGCTTTATTAGATAAGTTATTGTCCATTCAATTAGAAATCTTTGAGTAATAGTAGGCGACCATTGTATTCGAATGAACTTTCTTTGTGAGGTTACTTTTTAGATATTTGTTTAAATTATATTGCAATTTTTTGTTAGTAGAGGTGTCGAATGATTTCTGAATTTTGAAAATTTAAACTAATTGTGTATACCTAAATTCGTCCCGTGCATATACCACGGGTTTTCTACTAGTTAGGTGAATGGCACCATGAACTCACTCAGTCGTCCGTTGTAAAAAAAAATATTGTTCACATCAAATCAAACCAAACTCTATGTGACAGTCGTTATTCGAATTTCATTGGTGCCATATATTTTTGCACCGGACAACCGAATAGAGTGCATAGCACGGTGTCATATACCTAGTGCACAACGGTGGGGGTCCTTTAACCGGTCATGGCGATTTTCATTTTCAACATCTATAACCATCGTTAGTGATCCGGTTGTGAATTGGGCGATTTGTGGATCGGGTAATCTATTTGGGCACTCAACAACGAGGGATCCTTTTCCGGTAATAGACCAGTAGCTGGCATAAATTGAGGATATGATTTTTAAAATTGATTAAAAAGAAGCGTGCCCATTTTTTAAGGGATTCGTTTGACAGATAATTTGCCCTTGCAAAATGATGGGTTTTTTCACTTACGGTTTTTCAAGATTTTTATTTTTGCCAAATTATTTGACATCTCTGGAACTGTTGTACGTTCAGATGGTATAGTTGCAACATCCGCTGATTGTCTGAAACATCTCAAAGGCACCAAACATAAGGTGACATTTCGGTCGAAAAATCTTCTTTGATTTCAGATTTCGTGCAAGTTTTCGAGTTATAGACTGACAAGTGCATCAAAGAAGATTTTTCGAGTTATGCTGCTGGGCCAAACATGTATTTATTTTGTATCTCAAAGGCACCAAACATGTATTTATTTTGTATGTCTGGCTTCTGGACAGTCCAGCAGCATATATTTGTGATTCATGTTTGTGTTGATTGCAGATTGGTGTCAAGA
The DNA here is from genome assembly GCA_022606695.1 of Vaccinium macrocarpon. Lineage (NCBI taxonomy): Eukaryota > Viridiplantae > Streptophyta > Magnoliopsida > Ericales > Ericaceae > Vaccinium > Vaccinium macrocarpon. Next base: position 35,963,093 of record CM040174.1, on the reverse strand, counting down.
TTTTGGGGATTCAGACACATACAAGGGTGTCTTGTTGCATACTGATTTTCCTTCCAAAATAGCTTTTGTGAAGATTTTATGTCGTAAAGAACTTCGACTACGAGTACCGAAATGGGGAAAGTTGGGCTCTAGGCGTAAAGGAGATCAAGTGGTGGGCGCGGGCTGTAATTGGGATGGTAATTGGAAGGATAGCGTATTTGGTTATTCTCTTGGTGTGTTCAGGTATTGGAAGTGTATTTAACCATCTTGAAGTTTTGTTTGTATACTTGCAAGTACGTAGCCTTTCATATTCTTGGAACTAAATGATAGTTTTTATGTCGTCTTAGGCTGCATGGTGATTGGTAACCATCAGTTACTGGATTATTTCTTAAGCTGATATGTGGTGTGAAGTAAGAGTGTTTATGTTAGCTTTGGCTGCTTGGTGATTGGTAACCATTAGCTACTGGATTATCTCTTAAGCTGATATATAGTTTGAAGTAACAAGTTTAGATGTCTTTTACATGTTCCCTCATATGTTGCCAGTCTCGTCATTTTGAATGGGCCCGCACAAGACGGTTATTAGCTATTTTGTTGGCCTATTCTCATTAATGAAGTTTGTCTTTGCTTTGTGCTAGTATTTAGATGTGTTGTGTTTACATGGTCTTGGTTTTGTGTAATCTTTTCCACCCTTGCCTATTTGAAGTAAAACAACATATGGAACTTGGTGCACTAGTGAAGTGAGTATTTTTTACAGTAAATCATTTACATGCTATTCATGCTTTTCTTATTAGAATTTCTTATCTTTCCATAGTTCCAATGATCACAAGGAAAAAACAGAGTCTCACAATGCAAGGACAGCTGGGCGGTTGATAAAAGCATCTTGTGGTATTGGAAAAGTACTCTCTCTCTCTCTCTCTCTCTCTCTCTCTCTCTCTGACGCAGCGGAATCCACGAGAAACTAGTTGCGTACTAGTTCAAACGAAAATAGGTCTCGAATCCACGAGGTTCTTGAATCCACAAGAAGAATGAGAGATAACTCTGAATTTTATTTGATTAAAAATTGTCCAATAATAGAGGTTACATGCCCTTTTATAGGGAAAACTAGTAAACCCTAGCAATACTTACCTAAAAATTAAAGTATCCCAAAAATTGGGGAAACTCCCAAAATTGAAAACTAGAAAGAAAAATAAGATATTCCCAATTGGAAACTACGTAAACGGAATTACACGCTAAGAGTAATTCGTAATCTAATTATTACCTAAAATAGCAAAATTACTAAATTGAAGGCCTAAACGAATGAATTTGGCCGAAATCCACCATCAGTCACGATTAGGGTGGTGAGTATTGATCGTAGGGCAATTTTACTTCAGCCCACCAAGTTTGGGCCTATTCCGGGCTCGTCAATAAATTGCCGAATTTGGCAATTTTCAATTAAGAGTTGTTTGGGCCTCCTAGGCTTCGACCGGTCCAATTGATCATAGAATTGGGCCGCTACTTGTTCTGCATCAATCCCCTCTTCTTCGAAAGAACTCGACCTCGAGTTCAAATCTGGATAGAGCGGCTCCTCCTCATGATACTCAAAAATATCCGCAACGTTGAACACATTGGAGATCTGCATGGACTCGGGAAAATCAATCACATAAGCATTGTCCCCGATTTTCTTCAAAATCTTGTACGGACCATACTTCCTTGGCTGTAACTTGTTGTAGGTGCCGACGGGAAACCTCTTCTTCTTTAGAAAAATCATCACCTCATCACCTACGTTGAATAGTTTAACACGCTTACCCTTGTCCGCAGCTGCCTTGTTTTTTGCATTTGTCGTAGCCAACTTTTGCCTCACGTAATCAATCACTTCTTGGGACTGCTTAGCCATTGCCTCAGCCGCAACGCTAACTTTAGGACCCCGCGGAAGACGGACTAAATCCACTACTTGCTTTGGAGGCGTCACATAAACCAAGGAAAAAGGTGATTTTCCGCGGGTAATGTGAGGAACTATTTGTTGAAGGCAAACTTCGACTTGTGGTAATGCATTATCCCATTGCCTTGGCTTGTCCCCACATATGCTTCGAATCAGATTGCCCAAGCTCCTGTTAGTCACCTCTGTTTGACCATCAGTTTGTGGATGCGCGGTAGAGCTCCGCTTCAGTGAAGTCCCAAACATCTTCCACAAAGTGACCCAAAAATGACTAGGAACTTCACATCCTTGTCAGAAGTAATAGACTGTGGAACCCCATGCAAACACACTACCTCTCTAAAGAACAAATGGGCCACATGAGATGCATCGGATGTCTTGCGACACGCAATAAAATGCACCATTTTAGAAAACCTGTCTACTAATACAAACACAGAATCCATACCACGCTGGGTACGTGGCAGTCCCAACACAAAATCCATGGACAAATCTTCCCAAATATTATTAGGAACAGGTAAAGGTGTATAAAGACCAGTATTTTGAGACTGACCCTTAGATACTTGACATGTATAGCATCTGAGCACAAAATTTCCAGCATCCCTCTTCAATTGTGGCCAGAAATACCTCTCCTCCAAGCTTGCAACTGTTTTGTCTCTTTCCAAATGACCACTCAATCCTCCACCATGAAGGTCTCGGATTAAGCTCTCCCTCAACGAAGTCCTTGGTATACAAAGTCGATTACCACGAAATAAATACCCATCAGTAACATGAAAGTCACTAATAGGTTCGATTCTGAATGCACACTTCCCAAATCTCTTTGAAATCCTCATCCCCTGGATACAACTCCTTCAAGAACTCAAAACTCACAATCTCTTGGGTTAAAGTCACCAACAACTTGGCTCGACGACTTAATGCATCAGCCACTCGATTTGTCACCCCAGACTTGTGCCGAATGGTAAAAGGAAATTTCTGAATAAAAGTGGCCCACGCACATGCATACTATCAAACTTCTTTTTTTGTTGATGAACTTTAGTGCTTGATGGTGGGTGTATAACACAAACTCCCTTTGAATTAGATAATGCTCCCAATGTTTGAGAGCCACGAACCCCGCTGCATAGAACTCTTGGTCATAAGTGCTCCACTTCTGCTTTGCTTCACTCAACTTCTCATTTGAAGAAGGCCCATTAAACTTTTCTTGGGAAAGAACAGCCCTAATACCAACTCCACTAGCATCACATTCAACCTCAAAAACTTTCTCGAAGCTAGGTAAAGCTAGAACTGGAGCAGTGCACAACTTCTCCTTAATCACCATGAAACTATTGTTCGCTGCTTCTCCCCACAAGAACTTCCCTTTCTTGAAGCATGGGTGTCGGCGCTACAATGGTGCTAAAATTCGAATGATAAGCCTATAGAAAGTGGCTAATCCATGGAAACTCCGCACCTCGAATCTTTTTTGGGAATTGGCCAATCATTTAATGGCCGAACTTTGTCCTAGGCCCACATGTATCTTGGCGGCACTCACCACATAGCCTAAGAACAATAATTTGTTTGTCAAGAAACTGCATTTCTTTAGTTGTATGTACAACTTATTTTCTTGCAGCACCATCAATACTTGGCGCACGTGCCCCACGTGCTCATCGTCTGTTTTGCTGTAGATAAGTATGTCGTCGAAATAAACAACGACAAACTTTCCCGTGAAAGGTCTCAACACCTGGTTCATCACCCGCATGAAAGTACTTGGAGCATTAGAAAGGCCGAAAGGCATAACCAACCATTCATAGAGGCCATCCTTGGTTTTGAACGCGATTTTTCCACTCATCGCCCGGTCGGATCTGAATCGATGGTACCCACTTCGTAGATCAATCTTGGAAAACCACTTGGACCCATCCGGCATGTCTAGCATATCATCCGGCCTAGGTATTGGAAACCTATACCGAATGGTGATCTTGTTGATGGCACGATTTGCCCACACACATCGCCAACTCCCATCTTTCTTTGGTGTCGCGAAACAGGAACCCCACAAGGACTCAAGCTTTTCGTGATATGGCCCTTACGCAATAACTCCTCTACCTTTTCCCTCAGAATCTCATTCTCCTTCGGACTCATTCGATAGTGTGGTAAATTGGGCAGACTTGCCCCAGGCACCAAGTCAATCTGATGTTGAATGTCCCTCATTGGCGGAAGCTCGTTTGGCACGTCATCTGTAACCAACTCCTCAAATTCCTCCAACAAGGGTTGTATCTTCTTAGGTGCAGCAACTGCAGCCATGCTCTTATCCTCTAACACCAACGATTTTACCACCATAGCGTAAATCTGTTTAGACTCCTTAAAACTGTCACAAAAAAACCTCGAGGCGGCAATCTGTTAGAAAGCGATGGTTCTTTGCACTTTTGTTGGGACGGACATCTTTTGATTGGAAGGAACCATAACAACCTTACGGGCCTCCCAATTAAAAGAGTAGGTGTTGTCACGACCCTTGTACACCACGTCCACATCAAACTGCCAAGGTCTACCTAACAGTATATGGCTAGCATCCATCTCAATAACATCTCAAACAACATCAGCCCTATAAAATTTTCCAATGGAAAGGGGAATTTTACAAACTTCGGTTACCTTTACTGTTGGGCCCTTCTTGATCCACCCAATGCTATAAGGTGAAGGATGGGGCTCCGTCGGCAACTTCAGATGGTCCACTAGTCTTTTTGCCACAAAATTCTCGCAACTGCCACTATCTACAATCAGGTCACACACCTTCTGGTTGATTGAACAACTTGACCGAAAGATGTTGTGACGCTGAGTGTGATCTTCTGATTTTGGCGCAAACAACACCCTTTGCACCACGCAGTTGACTCGATCCCCATCTTCCTCGGCATAGTCAACTTCATACTCTTCATTCCAGTCACCAACTGCTCCCTCTTCTTTTTCTTCTTCTTCCTCTGCCAAGGCTAACTTTCGATCTGGACAATTACTAGGACGGTGACCAGGCTTTTGACACCTGTAGCACTTCTCATGCATGGGCTTGGCATAAGGATTTGGGCGCCAGCGACCCGGTTACTTTGGGCGCTTGTCGATTGCCACCTCCCAATTTCGGCTCCATCACACCTGCGGCCTTTGGTTGAAGCGTCGGCTTCCCACAGATTGGGGAGGAATGGGCGGTCCCGGCGATGTTAAAGGCGGTATCACGAGTATCTTTGGTTTTGCGGTCACGCTCCAACCGTTCGGCTTTCAATGCTAAGTTGTAGGCTTCATCCACATCCCACACTGTCTGCAGCCCAATCTGATCCCGTATCGACTGTTTCAATCCATCAAGATACCTGGCTACCTTCTGTCCGTCTGACTCATACAGATTATTACGATCTGCGAGTCGATTAAATTCGACTATGTAATCAAACACGATTTGTTCCCCTGTCTACGATTTTGATATGCATGAAAAAGGTCTTTCATGTCGGTGGCAAAAACACATCCATCATGAGTTGTCTCATCCTGGCCCGCGTCACGCATGAGAATCCTTTCCTTGCCTTCGCCGCTTCATGCGCAATTGGTCCCGCTGGCTGCGGTAGCCACTTTTCGGTTTGCGACCACCCCGACCCTCTTTGAGTCGGAATTCCCATCATGTCAAGGAACCGATCAACCTCCGAAAGCGGTCAAGAACCCTTCAATTTTGAGATTACGGTAAGCGTAGGAAGGTCCACCTTCACCGCGATATTCGGGCGTCGAACAATTGTTGGTAGTGGATTCTTCGCGGATAGTTTTTTCCATTTCCTCTTTGCAGTTGCGAATCTTCTTATTTTATGCGCATAATTGGCCGGCGTCTCCGACTTCAATTGGTTATCGGGTGGCGTTGGGCAAATCCACGGCGTGTTCCGATCTGGTTAAAGAGGATGGCGTTGGGCAAATCCCACCGCGCGATTCCCTTCAACCTCTGCTGGTCCCTGGTTATGGCGAAGAGTCAACTGCAACTGCTGCAGTGTTTCTTGAATCGCCGTTAAGCGAAGATTCGTGTTTCGTCGCGAAATTCCGCGAAATTCATCCATCCCTGGATTATTTGTTCTTCCACTGTCTCCCTTAGATCAGCAAGCCCCTGAGCAACGTCACGGATTGTGTCATCAACTTTGTTAGGTGCCATCGAGCCAGAAACGATCTTGCTCTGATACCACTTGACGCAACGGAATCCACGAGAAACTAGTTGCGTACTAGTTCAAACGAAAATAGGTCTCGAATCCACAAGAAGAATGAGAGATAACTCTGAATTTTATTTGATTAAAAATTGTCCAATAATAGAGGTTACATGCCCTTTTATAGGGAAAACTAGTAAACCCTAGCAATACTTACCTAAAAATTAAAGTATCCAAAAAATTGGGGAAACTCCCAAAATTGAAAACTAGAAAGAAAAATAAGATATTCCCAATTGGAAACTACGTAAACGGAATTACACGCTAAGAGTAATTCGTAATCTAATTATTACCTAAAGTAGCAAAATTACTAAATTGAAGGCCTAAACGAATGAATTTGGCCGAAATCCACCATCAGTCACGATTAGGGTGGTGAGTATTGATCGCAGGGCGATTTTACTTCAGCCCACCAAGTTTGGGCCTATTCCGGGCTCGTCAATAAATTGCCGAATTTGGCAATTTTCAATTAAGAGTTGTTTGGGCCTCCTAGGCTTCGACCGGTCCAATTGATCATAGAATTGGGCCGCTACTTGTTCTGCATCTCTCTCTCTCTAGCGGAGATGACATCTTTGCCACGTTCTTTCAACTCCGGCACTGTATTTGAAATTCATTTCCAAGGATTTGGGGAAAGGAAAGAGAGAAGCATGGGCAAAAGTTGGAGGATCTAACAGGTCACAACAGTTAGATTCTTCAAGTTTTCTATTGCCTTTTCCTTTTCACAAACCCTCGAACCAAAAGTTGGCTAAAGTAATCTATGATCTTAGGGGTCATTTATGATGAAAATTGTCTTGTTTGAGACGTGAGAATGAGTTAGATGGTCAGAGGTATTAATAGCTATACACTGCCAGCTATCTTTATCTTGGGGTACAAAGTTTGAGCATTTGAAAAGCAGCTTGGACACTACAAGTGTATCTGATGTAGGAAATGTGGTGTTGGATGACTGGTGTCAAAACAATACGTAGAGTATTATTCAGATGCTATTATTGTAATTTGGAAGTGCAATTAAAGACAAGATGTACAATTTGCTTCTTTATTCCCCCACAAATGGCAAATTGCATTGTTTCCTCGCCTGGATTGCGTGCTCTTTTTAGTTTGAGAGTATTTATAGAATTCTCAAGAAGCTATTTTTGTTTCTTTGGAGATTGTTGGGTGAGATTGGTAGTTAAAGTAATTGGCCCCAGTCCTCAAGACAAAGTTGCTTAGTGATGTTGTATTGGCAACATTGTGTTGAAATGTGTGGGGTATGTTTTCTAAATTGGTTTGTTTATTAGCTCCTATTTTTTCCCTTTATCTAGAGCTGTATTTATGCTAACCGTGCGACATTCTTATTGTCTTTTATACGTCACTGTGATGTAGCCTGGTAATGGGGGAGCTCTCGTCAGTCTGAACGGAGAAGTTCTGGGTGTCATTCACGATGTACGTGACTGGCAAATTGAAGCCACCCCAATTGAGGATGTCTTGAAGTATTTGGAGTACTCAGAGAAACATGGGTATGATACATGGTTTGCCTCTAATCAATTGGGTTTGCACAAAGTATATAAAGAAACTTTTGTTGTTTTCTCTCTTCTATTACACTTGTGACATTAATCTGACACCTACATCTGTTTGGTTTTGTTTACCATACATATGCCAGCATGCTTGACTGCAACTATGATTACCATACGTATGCCAGCATGCTTGACTGCATCTATGATGTAATCGGTGTTATTACATCGTCAGTTTGTATATTGTCCATGTTAATTAATTGGTCCTAAGCATTTATGATATAGGTATTATCATCCATGAATGCATGCTTGCCCCATTTATGCATAAATTTGAGGAATGTGGGATATGGTGTTTCCTCCGTTCGGTCTGAAGTCTCCTTATTATGATTAAGAAAGTGAAAACCAGATATGCGAGGCCTCTGTAAACACAGAATGCATATTATGCATTTGCAGCATTTATATGCTATAACAGTTTATTGATCTGTTATTTAAATGCCGTGCTAACAAAACTGCCATATGATCTTCAGGGAACAAGCTACCGGGCTATGATTTTGATCGGATGGTTACCTGGCTTTTTTGGTTGAGGAGTTTCTTCCTAGATCCATAAGCTGCTACGATTAGTTTTTGTCCTGGTGTCTAGTATATATTTATACTCACCACCGCGTAGTTTTCTTTTTCTTCTTAAATTCAAGTGTGGTATGATGTGACGTGGTATATATTTATCTTGTGTGCTGTTACTAAGTAAATTAACTTTATCCCAGGCTCGTTGATTTGAATTGATATTTTGATTTGCATTTGGAATTCTGTAACATATAGGGGACACGCTAGAGTGTTTTTATGCACGCGTGGCAAATTTAGAGCTTCATTAGTAACAACAAAGATTCACCGTAGTTCAGTTTCCTCGAGGAAACAATGAATATTGGACAACCCAACTAAAGAAAGCTTGATCCTCATATGTATGTTGTAAATCGGTTGTGACCTTAATCCTTTCTGGTAGTTGAAACAGACTGACATGAATAAACTTGGAAAATTCGTACTCCAATTAACATCAACCAGGATATGTCATTATTCGCTTACAATAGATTACGTAAAAAAAATGTGAAAAACCTATTATTTTAAAGAACCCTTAGTGGAACACTTGTCATAATAGAACACTTTTTTTTTGGTAATCTAAAAAAAAACGCTTATTTTTGGAACTTATTGCTTGACGGGAATTTTGTGCACATAAATCAAAATGATTCTTGGGTCTGCCCTCTCTGATGCCTTTTGGCTTTGATTTGAGGGCATGATTTTGCAACAAACGCGACGGTATAGGGGGACCACTGTTTCAGTGGTATTTTGTGAGCAGCCACTTTGTGCATTTATTGCCAAAGGTTAGGTCTATCTCCAATCCATCTGTTTCAGTGGTATTCTGGAAGCAGCCACTTTGTGCATTTATTGTCAAAGGTTAGGTCTGTCTCCTATCCATCCCCCGCCCATACCCCCAATTATTGGGGACTAAATGGGTTATGTTATTGTTGTTGTTATTGTTGTATTGCTTGACGGGAATTTTGTCATTCTATACTTTTTTGATTTTGCTCAACAAGAGGAATTAAAAAGGCATAAGGTGCTCCAAAATAAAAAGAATTTTATAGCTTTTGGGGGTTATTTTCATTTAAGAAAGAAACGCTTAAATGACCAATGTGTTACAATTTTTTCACTACGTCCTGTTAAGAAGAATATGAAAACTACTTATTTTCCTCAAATGATAAAAATATCGTTCTTTAATAAAAAGATTCCAAAAATTCTTATTTTTTAAACTTCCCAAATTATCTATTTTGAAAAAAATTATATTATTAGCTGTTAGCAGATTTAGATTGAGTTTGGCGTAGCAAACCTAGGAGTTTTTTTTCTTATTTCGTTTCTCGAGATTTGATTTTCTGCGAAGTATTGAAGTTTCAGATAAAAAAATTTGGAAATCATCTCTTTCAATTTTTCTCATCAGGACGAATCCAACCATATATATATATATATATATATATATATATATATATATATATATATATATATATATATATATATATATATATTACCCGAAATATTCAAATAATTTGGCAAAAATAAAAATCTTGAAAAACCGTAAGGGAAAAAACCCATCATTTTGCAAGGGCAAATTATCTGTCAAATTAAAAAATGGGCACGCTTCTTTTTAATCAATTTTAAAAATTATATCCTCAATTTATGCCAGCTACTGGTCTATTACCGGAAAAGGATCCCTGTTGTTAGGAGTGCCCAGCAGATTACCCGATCCGTCAAATCGCCCAATTCACAACTGGATCACTAACGGATGGTTATAGATGTTGAAAATGAAAATCTGCCATGACCAGTTCGTGGACACCCCACCTGTTGTGCACTAGGTATATGACACCGTGCTATGCACTCTATTCGGTTGTCCGGTGCAAAAATATATGGCACCAATGAAATTCGAATAACGACTGTCACATAGAGTTTGGTTTGATTTGATGTGAACAGTATTTTTTTTTACAACGGACGACTGAGTGAGTTCATGGTGCCATTCACCTAACTAGTAGAAAACCCGTGGTATATGCACGGGATGAATTTAGGTATACACAATTAGTTTAAATTTTCAAAATTCAGAAATCATTCGACACCTCTACTAACAAAAAATTGCAATATAATTTAAACAAATATCTAAAAAGTAACCTCACAAAGAAAGTTCATTCGGAATACAATGGTCGTCTACTATTACTCAGCATTTCTAATTGAATGGACAATAACTTATCTAATAAAGCGGACAGTCACCGTAAGTTAATTAAATAACCGAGACAAAATGTGGATTATCTTGTAGTGAGCATGACTTGGTTGAAAGAATAACATTCTTGTTATGAAAATTTCTGGAAGTGATGAATCCAAACTTCTTTGATGTTCCAATACAACTGAGAGAAGCATGATCCTTATAAGTTTAAGGATAACTCTCAACTATGCACCTCTTAAAAGTCATTTCAAAAATTGAAAGCGGGTATCTCCTATTGTTTTTTAAAGTTGAATCTACTGCTGCAGTCTAGAAAATTCTATGCAGGGTGCATGTTTCTGCTTCGTCAATATTTTTCTGGTAGCTTCAAGTCAATCAACATGTACTCAATCCTAGTCTAGCAAGGAGTGATTTTCACTTTCGCAATCCTAGTAATATATTGTTCAGGATATAGTAATAAAAGCAATGGGGGATCAGTTCAATCTGTGTGGTATCTCAGATATCCCATTTAATCCAACCCAGTCTCTTAGAACATGTCACCATCAAAATGAATAAAATTTATACACAGCCATATTCAACCATGAAGATATGCAAGTTTTCTTTAATCAGTGCTATTGAAAATCTAAAACAGAAGAACAAAATGAATAAAATTTATTGACAACTGAACTAACAATAATAAATGGTTAAGTTACTTAAATCAATATTAGTGATGATATAGACACCAAATAATTAACTAATACAATGGAAGATTAAAAAAACTGCATGAAATTTTGTAAAGTCACCACTTGAAAGGCCCGAGTCGACTACTACGCACAGCCATATTCAACCATGAAGATATGCAAGTTTTCTTTAATTTTCTCAAATTATAACTGATTTAATTCAATACTATGATTTTATCATTTTGGGATAATCACCTAACAACCAAAAAGGATACCGATAACCAAAAAGTGATTGTCATGGAACAAATTACATTATAGAACAACTTTGGATTTAACGGCTATTAATTCATGCCATGAAGCATATAAAAATAAACTTTCAATTTTAAAATACCTCATTCTTTCCTTCAACTTTGCCTTGTTATCAATGTGATAATACAACCCCTCACCACAAATCTATATATACTCATCCCTAACATATCCCATTCATTCACATTCCTCATTTTTTCCCTACAAAAATATTTATACTAATTCCCTCAGAACAGCTATTGAAAGTTGAACCAAAATTCAAATTAAGAGAATAAAAATAGTATAGTTGTATAAGTTTTTTTTTTTTTTTTTTATCAGCAAAGAAGTTTATAGCTGTGTTACATGAATAGTACATGTTGTTTGGGTAACACATTCTTTGATATACCACCACGAAAAGAAGACAATAAGATTTGCGAAGCCTAAAAGTAATTAGCTTTATAGCTTCTTAGTTAGCACACAATGAGAAAAACTAAAATTTAAAAGCCAGAAGAACTAAATCACATAATGTAGTAGAAGTACCTGGAAGGAGATAACTTAGAATTACCTGGACATGGAGTAGAAATAATTTCCCTTTGAGACACGAAAATCATGGAATAGATATGAATTTACTTCTTTTTGATTGGATTTCACAAAATCATAACCATGTTCTTTTTATAAGAAGATAAGAGAGAGAGAGAGAGAGAGAGAGAGAGAGAGAGAGAGAGAGAGAGAGAGAGAGAGAGAGAAGAGATCAACAAAAAAATGACAAAATAGATAGCTTCTTACTATTTTTCTTGCCTTGAGTGCATAAAACAAAATAATAATACTATTAATCAGTAATCAATAACAAATAGATCCGGCTTTCAGAAAATCATACCAGTGGAATTGAAAATGAGTAAAACAATGAATTGGTGCCTGAGTGTATCTTTGATAGTGGTATGCATAAACTATCTTTGCATACCTAAAACAAAAAATCAAGCATGATAATAAGTTTCTTTCCCAAATAAAAGAGCAGCACTATTGGTGTAAAACTCGTTCTGTTTGATATGGATTTCCTTCTGTTTGATAGGATTTGGCAGAATCATAACCATATTCATTTCTTCTCATTTTTACAATTTTTCTTTTTGGGGAATTTATTGATACAAATAGAGGAAATTATTTGTGTAAAATTAATTATCTTAAACCCAATCAAGCATAGCCACTTGTCGCATTGAGAGCCCTTCTCACGAACACCCATCCTACAATACTAATATAGACTAGCATGAAATCCGTGCTATGCACGGGGCGAATTCACGTGCACATGCTTAATCAAAATTCAAACCAAACAAACTTCGACATATTTTAAATTGTAAAGGAAAGCACAATGTAATAGTGATTTTTATTTTTCCTGACTTCTATGTCTTTTTTTTTTTTTACTTAATTGTAAGTTGGCAACCAAAATTGAAGTCGGGTTAGGGCAACCCAAACGTCAAGCCGACCCTGCTCATTAGGTGGCATAATTTTTCTTTAGCGAAAAAACAGAAGAGCATCTTATGTAGGAACTTTATCTTTTTTGAGTCCTTATAGCATAATAAGGGAACTTTAAGATTTAATAAAATCTTATGTTACCTGTTGGCGGGTCAACTTCCATAACTTGTTCTCCAATTTCTACTTGAGCATCCTCATTAGGCAACATATTATTTTCTTCATCTAATTTAAAACATTAAGTGGATTTGTTATAATCTAAATTAAAAATGAATTCTTTTAATTATTAAGTTAGTAAAATGACTCAAATGAAGAGTTTGTCAGGCCAGACTTGCTAATTATGCAGTATAATTTTTCTTTAGCTAAATAAAAACAGAAAAGCATCAAATGTAGTAGCTTTAACTTTTTTGAGTCCTTATAGTATAATAAGGTTACTTTAATAGTTAATAAAATCTTATGTTACCTGTTTGCGGGTCAGCTTCCATAACTTGTTCTTCAATTTTTGCTTGAGCATCCTCATTAGGCAACATATTATTTTCTTCATCTAATTTAAAACATTAAGTGGATTTGTTATAATCTAAATTAAAAATGAATTCTTTTAATTATTAAGTTAGTAAAATGACTCAAATGAAGAGTTTGTCAGACCAAACTTGCTAATTATACAGTATAATTTTTCTTTAGCTAAATAAAAACAGAAAAGCATCAAATGTAGTAACTTTATATCTTTTTTGAGTCCTTATGGTATAATAAGGTTACTTTAATAGTTAATAAAATCTTATGTTACCTATTTGCAGGTCAGCTTTCATAACTTGTTCTCCAATTTCTGCTTGAGCATCCTCATTAGGCAATCTTATGTTACCTAACGAAAGAAAAGTAATATATTATTATAATAATCAACTTATTCTAAATCATTACTCAAAAGGGAAGAAAAAGTACCAAACCGATGGACAACAGGAAAAGTTTAAGAATGTTTTTAAAGAATACCAAAAATGAAACCATAAAACAGGAAAAGTAATGAAATATCCTTACCATAAGTTCAATACAGTAATGTTTTTAAACCGTAGAATGTGATTTTGATCCTTACCAGTAGACTTTCGGTTATTTACTTACCAATAGACTTCCGGTGTTTCCTTTTCTTAATTTAGATTAGGGTGTTTCCTTTTGGTGTTGATCATGAAACCCGTGCATGAAACAAAATTGACAAAATTGAATGTGTTTCCTTTTGTGTTTGGCCTAAAATGGGGGATACAATCTTGGAATGTGTTTCCTTTTGTGTTTGGGCTAAAATGGGGGTTATAATCTAGCAATTAACAAAATTAAATTATTACTTTCCTTTAACTCCGGAAAGAATTAAATTCCGAAAGTCTATTGGAATTGATCATTCCTTTTAACTCTAAAAGTCCCCTAAATTATTACTTTCCTTTCATTAGTTTCCTTTAACTCCGGAATTGATTGGAATTGATCATTACTTTTAACTCCGAAAGTCTCCAAAATTGCGGAATTGATTATTCTGTTCTTGGATTTTAGAAATAACCATTTACGACTTTGCCAGTTGCTTAAAAAATGCACAAAATTGGGAGACACGTAGCAAGCTCAGGAAGCTCCATTCCCTAAAAGTCATCCTGCAATACTAATATAGATAGATATAGATAGATGCTTAATAGGAATAATAGGCCTCCCAAATCCTTACTAGCCAAACAAAAAACTAAAGAAAAACAAATATGCCTAGAATGATCTCGTCTCGAATCTAGGGAAAAATGGTATAGTAAAAGAAATCGCAACTTTCGAGATTAGTGGGATTGGGATACAACTAATACTCCAGTACCATAAATTAAAGGCAGAATTCCCGCAACTCCAGTTACACATCTTTAAGCCAAATAAACTTTGCATAACCGAATACTCCTTTTTAGGGTTATATTTAAAAAAAGCCGCCTACTTTTGGAAATTTTCGCTTGACGGGAATTTCGTCATTCTTTACTTTTTTTATTTGGCTCAATGAGGGGGAATTTAAAAAGAAAAACAATATGAATTATATTAAAAAAAGTTCACTAAAAAAAAAATCGTATAGCCTTCTGGGGTTATTTTCATTTAAAATAGGAGCGCTTGTATTATACTTTTTCAGTTCGTCCCGTCAAGATGAATATGAAAACTACTTATATTTCTCAAAAGGAAAAATATGTTTTACTTTAACAAAAAGATTCCGAAAAGATCTCATTTTTTTAACATCCCAAATTATTTATTTCAAAAAAAATTTATACTATTAATTGTTTGCAGATTTAGATTGAGTTTGGCATCGAGATTTGATTTTCTACAAAGTATTGAAGTTTCAGATAAAAAATAATACTAATAAAAATTACACTTTTTTTAAAAAAAATTCATCGGGACGAATCCAATCAAATAGGAGTATATGTTCTTTTACCCGAAATATTCAACAAATCGGGAAAAAACAAAACTATTGAAAAAGCATAGGTAAAAAAAAAACTAATCATTTTGCAAGGCCAAATTGGGTACCACTTCTTTTTAATAAAGTAATCAATTTATTAAAAGATGGGGGGAGAGATTCTCAGTCCAACCAACCCCGTTTAAAAGTGGGCACGCGCTTATTTTTAATCCATTTATTTAAAATAACACATCCTCAATTTACGCCAACTACTAGTCCAACGTTACCAAACAAAAAATTGAAGATAAACAATGGAGGGATATATACCTTCGAATAATCTCGTCTCGAATCTAGAAAATTGGTGAGTTGGAGTAAAAAAAATCTTAATTTTCGAGACTAGTGGGATACAGCTAATACAGAGAAAATTTCCCACTAATTATCGTAACAGCCCACCGAAAAGGGGGACCCACGTGTGAAAGCGTTCAATAACTACCGTCCACAAACTATTAGTATTACAAAATGATTGTATTACATGGCCACGAACAATAGCCACCACAAACCAGCGTGTGGTGGGGCCCATACATGCGTGCGGGTGGGCCTCATCCCAGCGTGTGAGAGGGTTTGTGGTTGGTTAATGGTTCAAAACGCAATGTATGTATCGTGTTGTTAGTATTACTATATATAATAGTTATCTCAATCTCCGACTCTAGTATTTTCTTTTCTTTGACTTCCCCCAACTCAAGATCTCTCTCTCTCTCTCTCTCTCTCATACACAGAAAATTGATGTATCCGGTGAAGGTATAAGATCGGAGGAGTTTTTGCGAAGACCCGTCTTCCTTCGTCCGGCGGAAGAGACTCGGCGATCTACCCTTCTCTTCTGACTTTATTGCTAACTCTACAGATTTGGAGTCAGTGGAGGTTCTTGGCGGTTTTGGGTTGCTGCTGTGCATCCCAAGTGTTGTCCACCATTCTAGTCCGAGCCATGATGGAAAGCCCAGAAGACCTCAGCACTTTTGCATCCGAATTGTGTGTGTCGTGCAAGATGAAATCCGGACGGCTCGGATTGGATGAGATAGTGCACCCCAAATCCCTGCGTCAGGCGATCTAAATGCAGCGGTAGGGTTGGGCCCAACACCATACAGCCAATCCACAGTTGCTGGCGTTGGGCTTGGTTGGCCCAACATCAAACACCCAAATGCAGCGGTGGTGTTGGGCCCAACACAAACCAACCATTGGGTGGTCTATGTGAGAAAAAATGTTGAGTTGGGCGTGCAATGCATTACCTTTTCGTGCGGGGGAATTGGTTCATGTCATACGGGCCTACGAGGTGTTATTGGTGCATTTGTGGATTGGACAAAGAGTTGCCGGTAATTAGCAATCAAGAAGTGGACCGGCCTCTAAAAATGGCCCAACACCCAAATCTCACCCAAAACCCCACACTTCCCCCAAAATCTCCCTCCACTGTAAACCCTAAGCATCCAAAGCACAATGTTTTCTGCGATTTTCACGGATCTTTAGCCGATATATACCAAATTTCAAAACAATTCATCAAAATATACCTTTCTTCAAACTATTTTTAAAAATGTCATGGCGCATGTTGGAAATACGGCATTTTACGTGGCCGCGAACCCATCTATAACTTTGAGACAGTTATGAAAATGGTGGTTTTGGAAGATAGGTGAAATCAAGCCAAATGAGACAATTCATATCTAACAGATCCTTGTAATGGATATACTCACTCAACTTGGTTTCAATCTGAAGTGACGAAGACTTCATTAATCTAAATACGGCATCCATTTTCTCTTGTGCGGCTCGGGTTGCAAAACCAGCCATCGAAACCCGTCGGAGGGGCGTGAAAATCGGGATTTTTGGCCGATATATATCAAATTTCCAAACAATTCATCAAAATATACCTTTCTTTAAACTATTTTTAAAAATATGTCATGCCGCATGTTGGAAATGCGGCATTCTACGTGGCCGCGAACCCCCTATCCGACATGGCCTGGCTGTCCACCTAAGCATTTCCAACATGCCGCATTTCTAACATGCGGCATGACATATTTTTAAAAATAGTTTAAAGAAAGGTATATTTTGATGAATTGTTTGGAAATTTGGTATATATCGGCCAAAAATCCCGATTTTCACGCCCCTCCGACGGGTTTCGCCCCTCCGACGGGTTTCGATGGCTGGTTTTGCAACCCGAGCCGCACAAGAGAAAATGGATGCCGTATTTAGATTAATGAAGTCTTCGTCACTTCAGATTGAAACCAAGTTGGGTGAGTATATCCATTACAAGGATCTGTTAGATATGAATTGTCTCATTTGGCTTGATTTCACCTGTCTTCCAAAACCGCCATTTTCATAACTGTCTCAAAGTTATAGATGGCCGTAGATCTTTCAGTATTTTTTTTTTTTTTGGTCAGAAGCCTTCTATAAAATAAGTTATTTTTAGTTTCATATTTGTTAGTTTGAATTTTTTGCAGTCGTCGGTGGGATCATCGTCGATAGTTCCTCTGGAAGTGGCTTTCTGGCGGGCAAAAATCTAGGGGTAACCAATGCTCACATTTTTTGTGAAAATATCGAACTGCTAAGTTTTCTTGGAAATGGGTGACTGCTAGGGCTACAGCAAAATTTCCAGGTGGTTCCCCGTTCCCAATTCGTGTATCAGCTGTAGATGTCGTCTCTGACCTCCTACTTTTTAAAATACCCAAGAAGTATGTTCGAAAATCTAATTTTGTACCTAGTCTTTGTGTGGACAATTTGCTTCTGGGCTAGACTCTTTATTTTTGTGGAAGCCTTGGCTTCAATTCATGTATACGGGCTGTAATTTTTTCGGCAGTGAGAAGCAAAAACGAATTTGCTGAGAAGAATTATCTCCGGAAGGTGTTCCTTCATCATAGTCTACTCCCTTCTGATTACTCTGTAATTGAACTGGATGGGGTGGTTGCCCCGGGGACCTCGGGGTCCCCGGTGTTTGATGAACAAGGCCATATCAGGGATTTTTGGCCGATATATACCAAATTTCCAAATAATTCATCAAAATATACCTTTCTTTAAACTATTTTTAAAAATATGTCATGATGTTGGAAATGCGGCATTCTACGTGGCTGCGAACCCCCTATCCGACGTGGCCTGGCTGTCCACCTAAGAAAATGCCGCATGTTGGACATGCGGCATTGTCTTAATGCCGCATATCCAACATGCGGCATTGTACTGTAGTTTAACGCAAATACCATACAATGTTGACCCTATAACATTGTACGGTATTTGTGTTAATGCCGCACGTTGGACATGCGGCATTAAGACAATGTCGCATGTCCAACATGCGGCATTAGGCCACGTCGGATAGGGGGTTCGCGGCCACGTAGAATGCCGCATTTCCAACATGCAGCATGACATATTTTTAAAAATAGTTTGAAGAAAGGTATATTTTGATGAATTGTTTTGAAATTTAGTATATATCGGCTAAAGATCCGCCATATCAAAGCTATCATTTTTGCTGGGTTGGATGATATCCATACAGATCCAGGCGCCATGTCATGTCTGGCCATCCCAGTCCAGCATCTTCTCTCTTTGATTCATTGGGAATCAAAGAGGAAGCCTAGAGATTCTATATATCTTTGGGGGGAATTTATTGGGAACGAGAATGAGAAGGTTCAACTTCGGAGCTCCAGTGACATCTGCGGTGGTGAGCCACTAAAGCCATGCTATGATGAAGGTTTCAAGAAGCATCTCTCTTTCTTTATTGTTGGAGCTTCTTGTTTTTTTGCTAGGCATTCCTTTTCTTAGACCTAATACCCACACTTTTCTTGTTGTTAGGAAATTCTTTTGGGAAGTATCATGTTAATGATCTTGTTATTCGATTACTTCGTCACACTCCGAAATGTCATAAGGTTCTTAGAGGTGAAGCTGCAGAGCGTTCATGGATGCAAGAAGCTATTGCTGGTGTCCGTATGTCTATTGTTTGCTTATCTTTACTTAAAGGTAATCTTTTGAAGCCTGTCAGGTCGCATATTTCTGGTGTTATGTATTGAGATTCTTGCAAGGGGGTTTGCCTGTCTTGCACTTTTCTTAGTTCAATAATTATCTTTTTGTTGAGGAACTGACCTATTGTTTTGTAGATGATGAAGCATCCGCGGTATTCTCTGTAACTGTTGTACGTTCAGATGGTATAGTTGCAACATCCGCTGATTGTCTGAAACATCTCAAAGGCACCAAACATAAGGTGACATTTCGGTAGAAAAATCTTCTTTGATTTCAGATTTGGTGCAAGTTTTCGAGTTATAGACTGACAAGTGCATCAAAGAAGATTTTTCGAGTTATGCTGCTGGACCAAACATGTATTTATTTTGTATCTCAAAGGCACCAAACATGTATTTATTTTGTATGTCTGGCTTCTGGACAGTCCAACAGCATATATTTGTGATTCATGTTTGTGTTGATTGCAGATTGGTGTCAAGATTTTGGGGGATTCAGACACATACAAGGGTGTCTTGTTGCATACTGATTTTCCTTCCAAAATAGCTTTTGTGAAGATTTTATGTCGTAAAGAACTTCGACTACGAGTACCGAAATGGGGAAAGTTGGGCTCTAGGCGTAAAGGAGATCAAGTGGTGGGCGCGGGCTGTAATTGGGATGGTAATTGGAAGGATAGCGTATTTGGTTATTCTCTTGGTGTGTTCAGGTATTGGAAGTGTATTTAACCGTCTTGAAGTTTCGTTTGTATACTATCAAGTACGTAGCCTTTCATATTCTTGGAACTAAATGATAGTTTTTATGTCGTCTTAGGCTGCATGGTGATTGGTAACCATCAGTTACTGGATTATTTCTTAAGCTGATATGTGGTGTGAAGTAAGAGTGTTTATGTTGGCTTTGGCTGCTTGGTGATTGGCAACCATCAGCTACTGGATTATCTCTTAAGTTGATATATAGTTTGAAGTAACAAGTTTAGATGTCTTTTACATGTTCCCTCATATGTTGCCAGTCTCGTCATTTTGATTGGGCCCGCCTGAGACAGTTATTACCTATTTTGTTGGCCAATTCTCATTAATGAAGTTTGTCTTTGCTTTGTGCTAGTATTTAGATGTGTTTACATGGTCTTGGTTTTTGTGGAATCTTTTTGACCCTTGCCTATTTGAAGTAAAACAACATATGGAATTTACTGCACAAGTGGAGTGAGTATTTTTGCAGTAAATCATTTCCATGCTAATCATGCTTTTTGTATTACAATTTCTTATCTTTCTGTAGTTCCATTGATGACAAGGAAAAAACAGAGTCTCACAATGCATGCCTTGCATGGGCATCTGGGCAGTTGATAAAAGCATCTTGTGGTATTGGAAAAGTACTCTCTCTCTCTCTCTCTCTCTCTCTCTCTCTCTCTCTCTCTCTCTCTCTCTCTCTCTCTCTCATATTGTCAGCTATCAAATGAAAAGGTCTTTATATCAAAAGCAATTAACTTATTATTTTATTAAAAAACTATGTACGTTAGAAATTATGAAAGTTGACTATAGATGCGTTGCAAAGTTGCAATCCTTCTAGTCTTGCTGAATGCTATTCTAGTTCTTGTTTCAGAAGCAATAACGCAGTGAGGACTATATATACGTTCTATTTTGTTCTAGTTCTAATCCTTCTAGTTCTTTTATACGTCACTGTGATGTAGCCTGGTAATGGGGGAGCTCTCGTCAGTCTGAATGGTGAAGTTCTGGGTGTCATTCATGATATATGCAACTGGCAAATTGAAGCCACCCCTATTGATGATGTCCTGAAGTTTTTGGAGTACTCGGAGTTGGGCGTTGGAGGGGCGATCACATCTCAGTGGAGGGCCTCTGTTTGATGCATTAGAGAAGTTGGAAAAGGAATTCCGACTCCCCCCCTCCTGATGGATAACAGTTTCCTATTGACTTTTTGCATCACCACCTTTGGCGGTTCCCATTGTCCAGAATCATTCGGATCTTGTGCAGTGTAAAAGCCTTGCAAGGCCTAGACAATTAATCTGTTCAAAGTACGTAGGCCATTTGTTGGCCAATTATTACATGGAACAATTGGTTTCTTGCCATTTCTGGAAGGGTTGGTTTTATTCAGATGCCTCACAAGGCTGTGTTCAATATTGAAAGGCAAAGATTCAACATACTTTGGCCTTCATATTTCATTTCACTCTATGTGAATTTTTCAATTAAAAAGATCGGTCATGAAGCAGCAAACTAAGGCTGTAAGGTAGGAGTATAAAAAAAGGCTACAAGAAAGAAATGACATAGGAACCAAAGAGCCCTTGATCTGCCTTTTTCGTGCCTATAATTGTTTGCAAAGGCATGAATAATTTACGTGTCTGGCTCAGATTAATGAAAAGTCTGGGATTGATGGATGAAGGCTATTGATTTGCACTCTGGACTGTTATTTATACAAATGGGGTACCCAAATTCATGAACAGAAACCATTTGTTGACAAACAACATGGCTAATCAAAGAAAGAGACGTGGCGAGTGACACAGTCTCCCTCTTTCCCAAAAATGTTGAAAGATATGAAGGTTTGAATAACCTCCATGTAAGCCTCCATGTGTGTATTTGCCTATCAACAATTCGTTTTTCATCTACAAAATACATGTGTGTATTTGCCTCTGTTTGAAAAGAACAAGGGCAAATCGAATGGTATTGTCCCCATAATTGTCAACAGTGAAAAAACGACAAGGAAACCACTAGCCAAAAAACTATTGACAGTGATCTATAGGCCAATCCAATGTTATGCCCTCAACATTTTCAAGGAACGCAGCATGGGTGATCCAATAAAAGCCTTTATTTATTTGGATAGGCTTGGGTCAACAATTCTAATATGTGACATCCCGACTTTTTCTTTTAAAAAAAAATAATTATTTTTCCTACAAACATTAATTCTTTCATTTTCCATTTTCAAACCTCTTCCCGATAAAACAAAAATATATTTGTTTATAGTGTATTATATTATTAAGGAAATTTTTCTGAACTCAAATAACTTACTTTTTTTTTTTTATCAAAATAATGTTTAGCTATTTTGAATGTGTAAATGTATATGTAAAAAAAAATGTTGTACTTAATTAATGGGCCGGTTAGTTTAATATGGGACGGGCTGATTCCAAAATTTCCTAATGGGCCGATTGGTAAGAGTAGTACTTAATTGGAGAGCCTTTTTATTGTTTAAGTAGGGTTTTATAAGTTAGTAATAAGCTACAGCTATATGAGAGAGAGAGAGAGAGAGAGAGAGAGAGAGAGCAGCCACCGTGGGAGATTAATAGATAAAGAAAAGATAGAAGCAGCAGCAAAGTTTTTTGGTAGGTTTCGGAATAGTGGGTTGTCAATCAGCCGGTTAGTTCACTTTCTTCCCTTGCTTACAGCACTATCTTCTCCTTGTCTTCTTTGTTGGGTGTTTATTTTATAGGTCATATATATATATATATATATATATATATATATATATATATATATATGACGTGTGTGCGGCAGTGTGGGTTCGTGAAATACCCTTTGGTGGACTTGATGAGTGACCCTTGTAATAGTAACTTATAATTCTAGTTATAGGTTAGCTGTATAGCTATTAAGTTAGTGCTAGTACATTTATGTCTATATTACTAATATTATAGCAGTTGTCTAATTTAATAGTACAAGGGGTTTAATTATTAAATTGTACTCTTTTCATTCAGATTAGCCGATAGCAATTGCGATAGCATCTTTCAGATTCGAGGTGAGTAGTTAATCATGTGATCCCTTCTTTTGGAATCCTCTTGAGCCTATCGATTCTCGACAACCCTTCATTTTGTTCTGATGCTAAGAATATTAATCTTGCTCGTTGAACTCAACTTATTTTACGATTGACGTACCTTTTGGCATACGAGGTTTATTGGTTACATGTCTGATTGATTGATCGCTTTTATTTCGCTTGCTATCTAACCATTGAAGTCGTTATATTATTGAGATTCTGCAATGGCATCGGGATTATCTCTGCTGGTCACTCCTGTTTGTCGTTGTTCTTATGTGATTGGGACCACATATTATATTTGTGAAAGTCCAAGGGAAAGACCCAGGCGCCATCCTGTGGTGACTTTGGCCACTAGGGAAAAGACTTGTGAAATACCCCCGGTGACTCCCCAGTGCTCAACGGATAGGAAAAGACTTGTGAAATACCCCTGCGGACCCTATTAGGATCGACTTAGGGAAAAGACCGACCGCCATCCTGAGGTGACTCTATGTCACGGTATTGGATCCAACGGGCTAAGCCCTGAGAAAATAATTGGCGTTTGGCAATGGTTATTATTATTACAGTTCCCACATAATTTGGTTGAGACTCTATTTATTGTTGTTTGTTGTTCTGGTATTTTTGGACAGAATGGCTGGTGTAAATGCATATTTTTGTGAATCAATTATTGTCTTTGTTATTCGTTGATCAGAAATTCATATCCTTGAAACCACTTGTTGAGCCACCGACCTTTGTTACATCAAACCATTTCTTTGGAGCTCTCACTATCGTTCTTTGATATGTATGCCACGTTGTATTCTAACCCATAGCATGCTTAACTACTCATTGAGCTGTGAACTGACGGATTTATTCCACATTCTTTTCAGGTTGATTTTTGGAGCATCATAGTGGACTCTGAGACAGTGTCGGGACCCACCGTTTGGACCTCTAGGGCATTCGCATTATCATTTTCTTTAAGTTTTGTTAACAGCTTCCGCACTTTTGTTTCTTTGGAATTTTTGTTAATAAATTGGGAGTATGGAGAATTTGAGATATTGTTCATTGGCTACAAAAATGTTGGTTTCGGTTTCCAATTTAATTTTATAATTCAGGATTCAGTTGATTTATTTGGGTTGTGAAAATTATTATTATTATTATTATTATTTTTGTACAGGCTTCGTGTTCCGAGAATTTTCTCTTGGTTCACGGCCGGTCATGCTCCCGGATTTGGGGCGTGACATAATAAGTCAACCCATGACTTTCAATAGTGACTTGTTAGTGCAAAAATTGCGTAATCGGTGGAAGTGGATATAAATAGAGAAACCATCGGTTGCTTCAAGGCGCGTTACAAAGTCGCTTTCCTCAAGACGATATTCGCCCCCACCAATTCGAGTGAATTTGGTGTGTACCAAGTTATCGGCGAATTCGACTCTAAGATACAATGAAGCCCAATCCCGATTGACTGTTTGTCCAACTGTGTCATGCACAGACGAAGAAGAACCAGAATACCTTGGGATTTTGCAAGCCACCAATAATGAATATAGGGAGAGAGTTCTAGTGAGGGAGAGTGATTGATTGCGTTTTCATACATCTATTTTGAGTGAATCTCTAGCCTATATATAGGCATAGATGTGACATTTGGCCAATGGTTACATCTATTTATTTGAACCCAATAGTCATGTCTATTCAATTCACCCTAACAGTCGTACCTTTTGGTGCAATTATGTCTATTCATTTAAACCGAATAGACAAACCCCTTGCATTTAATTCAATAGTTGCATCTATTTATTTAACTTGAATAGACACACCCATTGGATTAAAACTATTCACCAATTACCACATTTAATTTCCATTAAATATTTTGGAAATACTCAACATAGCTTTTAAGCCAAGAAGTCTTTGTCATATCAGTTGAATATGAGCACTTGCCCTTTATTATTTTGCATTCGCAAAATGAATTGGGGGCAATTGTTTGCATAATAAAAATTATCACCTATCATATCGATAAAAGGGTGATTAGTAGAAATTATCACTAATCGATATCGATTTCTATTTTTCTATTTTTTTCTATGATAAAAAATAGAAAAATTATCACTTGTAGATATCGATAGAAAGGTGATTAATTATTCAATTGGGTTAGCCCTTAACCCAAATGGATAAGGGGGGCATTGTTTACACCATATTTTGCCACCTTATCGATATCGATAAAAAGGTGAAAATTATGAGAATGCTACCTATTTTTTTATTAGTTTTATTCTTATGTATTCCTATTAATATTATCTTTTATTGGTATTTTGTATTTTATTACATGTGCATGACACTTGGCATTCTCCTACATATTTGGAAGTTGAAAAGACACATGACTCCTACGCATTTGGAAGTTGAAGATGAAAAGTGGAAGCAAGGGATTGAAAAAGTGCAAGAGAAGATAAGATGTCATTTCCTACACATGTTGTTTCCTATAAATAGTCTCTTTAAACTTCATCGTAAACTCTCTCAAACAAATTAAAGTCTATCTTTATTTGTCTTTAGATTTTTGGAACAACAATCCAATGGGTTGTAGTATTTTATTTTTATTTTCATTTACTTTATTGCCTTTCAATTCCATGCTCTAGGAGTAGATGTAATTTAGAATTCTACTATCGATTCGTTCTTGAAGATCGGTATGCTTTGCATCAACGATTTTCTTTTATGTGTCGATATTCCATCCAAAGATTAACGAAAGTCTCTTTCATTAATTTGTCTTCAATTATTCCACCCATTTGGCATGTGATTCGCTTGCCATTTTACATTCGGTGAAGTCCTGAAATACTGTGAGGAACTACGGATTCGCAACCACATTGCTACTACGGATTTGCAGCCGCATTGCTTGCCCTTGTTTTTGTTGTAGACTTTGTTTCCAGAAATCTCTTATCGATTTCGATCGAGGGAAAAATTGGTAAACAGGGACCTCATGTTTTGTAGGCATAAAAGTCATGAGCAACTTGGCTAGGTTGGTAGTGTCGGTATGGTTGTTTGTGATGCTCATATTGAGCTCTAGCTATACTGCTAGCTTGTCATCAAGATTAACGGTGCAACGTCTTCAACCTACCGTGAATGACGTGAATCAACTTATCAAAAATGGGGATTAAGTTGGGTACCAATATGGCTCTTTCGTTGCTAATATCTTGATGGGAATGGGATTTGAAGAATCTCAACTCAGGCCATAGAATACTCAAGAGTCAAGATGAATGCGATGAAGGTCCATTGAATGGGAGCAAAAATGGTTGGATATCAGCCTTTTTCGATGTGGTGCCTGATGCTAGGCTTTTCATTTGCGAGTACTGTGAATATATGGCAGTCGGCACCACCTACCAGACCGAGGGGTTTGGTTTCGTAAGTTTTTTCTCTTTCCTAGGATGCATTACCAAGTAGTAATTTCCCCGGGAAGTGCACGTATCTGTGCTCTT
The DNA here is from genome assembly GCA_022606695.1 of Vaccinium macrocarpon. NCBI lineage: Eukaryota > Viridiplantae > Streptophyta > Magnoliopsida > Ericales > Ericaceae > Vaccinium > Vaccinium macrocarpon. The sequence goes on along the minus strand of CM040174.1, from coordinate 35,936,856 downwards.
CAAGCATGTAAATAAGATCAAGATATTTTGTTGGATTTGGCATTGCGTGACTTCGTACATGTATTGGATCCCCATTCTGAAAATACGGTCTCTTTGTCTCAACCCGTTGTTTTTTGCAGACCGTGTCTCTGTCACGAAAATCCCTAAGCCCTTGCCCAGTCTCTCTCATGTGCAGAGATATGCGGATAGGAGTATCGAGAGCGTACATCACCCTGCCATGAGAGGAGATACAGGATAAGGTTTTCCAGACAAATGATGATATCCCCTCGTTTTGACACATCTTACTTCTTGAATTCAAAAACTGACTGAATTCAACCTCAAAAACCCATATCCTCTTCGTCCCAGCCCCAAAGGACTATGTTTTTGGACCAAAGGTACAACATGTACAACAAACATGGTTATAACAATCCCAACCTCCTACCAACGACCAACTTCACTCCCAATCCCCTCCTCGCTGCCAATTGCCATTAACCTATTACCTATAAGTATAACACATCAAACAAGAGTGGTTCTAGGTATTTGACCCAATGCGTACGAATCCTAGTTCCACCCCTAATGACAGGTGATCATATCATCTCATGCGATGCATATAGTGTTTGATGGTATAGATCAACTTATTTGAATTTTGGATTAACAGGTCTTTCCGAAGGGGTCTCCTTTAGTTACTGATGTCTCCCGTGCCATTGTCATCGTAATGGAAGGTAAGAAGTATGCAGGCCTATTGCAAAGCAAATGTACAATTCTAGATAGCAACTCTATCACCTCAACCAGCCTGACCCTCCAAAGTGTTCGAGGCATCTTCGCAATTACCGGATGTGTCACAATTTTATGCCTTCTTGTGTCCCTAGCCAAATACATTTATGAAAACAGAGATGATCTCAAAATTATATTAGATTCAAACACAACAACTTGGTCAAGGCTTTCTGCAATTTGCAATCACTGGGACCAAAGGAACCTCTCCTCCTATGCTTTTAGCATGGAAAAACTTCATGATGTTGGGGGAAAATCACAATTAGGTGAAACCCCTCTTAGAAATTCTAATTCTGTTGGAATGGGTTCGACACCATCAGAAGAGGAATTTTATGATGCTACTGATGAGGCTGTGGATCCAAACTCAGAAGGTATGGATGTAGTGCTCCTTTCCGGGTAGCTTGAATTGCGATTCAATCTCGTTTCTAAAATCAACAGGCACCTATTAACGCTTGAAATTGAAAAAATGGTGAAACTAGGCTTTTGTAGTCTTCCAGTTTCTATGGAGATTTTGTCAAATTATTTTGGTTATCTGCGAATTGCCTTTGTAATACACAGCTAGTATTGTAGACAAAGTGCATATGAAATTGAATTACTCCCTCCGTCCCAATTTGTTTGCTCACAATGGAAATATGTGCAATTTCAAACCCCTACAAAACATATTTTCCTATATTATTTTTTAATTTGTTTTATACCAAATTAAAGTGTTCATTGAGTACTTTAATTTGGTGTAAAAAAAATTTAAAAATATTATACAAAAGTACATTTTTTAACATCTACAAAAAAATACACGTTTTCCAAAGCGAGCAAACAAATTGGGACAGAGAGAGTATTAATCAAGATGGATTATTCTTTGCAATTTGATTATAGTGTGTCGTAATACAAACAGTAGGAAGTTGATTTGTATTCCTGTGCATGAATGACAACTTAAGGTCTAGGTTGAAGATGGGTTGTGATTTCTTTTTACTATGTTTCGTCATTTAGTGAATATAGATACTGGTAGGGGGACACCGATACCGTGGTAAAATATGAGAGAAGAAATGGTCTTGTAATAGATTGCATTGCACTGGAGGGAACCCAAGTATGGAAGGAAATTGTCATAATTTACTACGGAATGAAATCATCCTAATTCAATCAAATCAAATAGGGGGTGTGTATTGTAGCCATTTCCATCAATCAATCACGATATTGTTTTCTGCATACACTTATTGTAACAGATTCACATGGTCAAAACCCACAGAGATTGCTATATAAAATAGTTGAGATATTTGCTTTATCTAACACAAAGAGGGTGTCGTCAATAGCCAATTAGCCATTTTGCATTACTGCTTGGAGAGACGATGGAGAAGATTTTCGCTTCTGGATTTCTGTGCCTGCTTTTGCTCCATGTTGCCTTTGGTCTCCCTCTCTCTCTCTCTCTCTCTCTCAATAATGGTTCTCTTTGTTCACCAACCCATATTGATTCACTTTTTTTAAATTATGTCTATTATTGGTGGTGGTTTAAGTTATGTATATGTGTGTGTGCGCGCACGCATGCAGGTGGTGAACAAGAATGTGACAAGGAGGAGGATTGTGATTGGGGGCCTGTTTGTAATAACTTTAGTTGTGTTGAAACGTGCGAGACTGTATATGAAGATTATTCTAGGAAGCACAGACTCTTGAATGCAGAGCTTATACCTGGCACGTGGACGTGCCTGGCACGTGGACGTGCCGATGCCGCATCATCTTAGATACTCTTTGTGCCCTCGCTCCCGATCCTGCTCCATCCATGGGAAGAGATGTACTGGATTAATTTCAGGCTCAAGTACTCAATGAGAACACTGTTGGATATGACGGCAATTATATCTATCGGTTGTAACGAAAAAAATTAAAATTAAAATACTTTAGTTAAATTCACCAATTGAATTTCCTCCCTGATATTTTCTTTGCAAAGCATGGCTGTGGATGGAGGTGGCCTGGGTAGAAATCACATGGTTATAAAATATGCTTCTTTGAATTCATTGTCTAGCTAAGGAGGGTTGTGTTTGGATATGCTTTGAAAATTCTGTATCCGGTTTTTTTCCCATTATTCATGCTATTAGCGGATATATTAGGACGAATTGTTCGGAAAATATGAGGACGAGGTCTTCCACAAGCACAATAAGATTTGAACCCAAATTGACTTCTTTTGAGACTAATAAAGGCTATGTATGGTGACCACTTTTAGATAGTTTCTGCCACTGGAGGTTTGTCACAATATGAAGTCCTTGTAGTGACTATGTTCACTTGGTCGCCTATTGTAACACATAGCGCGAAAATCTTGTAACACATAGTGCGAAAATATCACACTTGGGTCGCGAAATAGCAAATCCGACTAGCTTATTGCGACTGAGTTAGCGACCAAGCTTTATGGTTACTACATCAATTTGCGACCAAATCGCCCATTTTTTGCGACCACAATATTGGTCACAAAACCTCTAATTCTGTGCAATGTCTCTATACTATAGTTCGTGTGTGGATAGCTAGTATGTAGATTAAGGGCATCCACAGTAGACTCCGACTAAAATACGTCTTAGGTGAGACTCCTAATATTTAGTGGCTCATTTACTCAATTATGGTCTTCAATGGGCTCTCCATAGAAGCTCCTAAGGATGACTCTTTGACATGGCTTCTACCATATTAGTTAAGTTTAGGGAGGGAGTAGGGAATGAGGGTAAGAGAGAGAGAGAGAGAGAGAGAGAGAGAGAGAGAGAGAGAGAGAGAGAGAGAAACAAAGAAGGAGAAGAGGGAGGGAGAAATGGGAGACCCACTTACATTTTTTGTGCATAAACTGTTGGAATTTATCAAGATAAATGAGTTTTTATTTGGGGTTTTTTATCAAAATATTCCTTGTGCCTTTGAGAAAGTCTATTTGTAGTGTTTTTTGGCATTGTCCTACATTGGCTAGTTTAGAGAGGTTGAATGGTATATATTACGAAGCTCATCTCGTAAGTTCACTTTTGGCTTGGCTTCTATGGTACTGGTACTAGGTTAATTGGTACCAATACCTCAAGGAATAGAAAGTGCGTCGTGACATTTTGGTGGGTGCAGTACCAATACCAGGTTAACAAGTACGGATACCTTAGCGACCAGAAAGTGGGCGGCGAGACGTGGTACCAGTACCATGTAACTGGGTACCGGTACCAAAGGTTTTGTACAAATATTTGGGGGCCAGTTCTGGCACCACTTCGTGAAAGGGTGCGACTCTTCGTAAAGGGTGCGACCGTTGGTGAAATGGTGCAACCTTGGTAAAAGGATGCGACCCTTGATAAAAGGGTGCACCCCATGCGAAAAGGTGTCTTTGGAACTATAAATAGAACCCAAGTCACATTCATTCAATACAGGAAAACAAGATTTCAGCCTCGTTACTTTGCCGAAATTACAACAAATTGCTTCCTTGTTTATTATTACACAGTTATTCTGCAGAAACGGTGTTAACAATTCCTTGGTTCTTTCGATCACGCAATTGACTTGGTATTTTGTCTTTCCTTTGTTTGGGCAAACGCAGGCAGAAGATTATTGAATTAATCGGGCTTCGTTGTATCCTCGAACAAATTTGCTATCAACCCGGTGCACACCAAACGGTGAAGGTGAATACTGTTTTCTGAAAGTGACTCTGTAACATGCCTCGATGCAAGTTTCTATAGGTTCCATTGTCAAGGCGTTCAGATTTCTCAAAGACTCCCGGATTTGCACAACATAAACAATCTTTAGGACATAGTTTAGGAGCCATTAATTTTAAGAGAGTCAATTAGAGTACTCTCACATTCTTAACTTAACAAATCCAACACACAATTTTGATTATGTGTCTACTTTAAGAGTCAAATTTAGAGAGTTCACTGTGGATGTTTGCGTGTGGCTGTTTTGACCAAAATCTTTTTGATTTTGACGAACAAGTTTTGATGTGGTAACAACCCGAATGAAAGACAGATGGGTTTGATTCTACCCTCTTCTTCAGCTATTTTTTCTTAATTGTACTGAATTTTGGTTTGCCTAGAAAACCATATTTCACGTACTTATGTGATCCACCAATTGTGCGAGAGGTGTGTCCATTAGATGTACAACTTATATTGCATTATACTATATCATGCAAAACCAATTGCTATAGGGTCCCGATGCCTTGGGCTGTTTTCGTGTGTTTCTTTCATGATCCGTCTAATAGGCGGAATTACATACAAAATTGAATTATTAATCAAGATGGATTATTCATTGAAATTTGATGACCGCACGTGGTAATACGACCAAAGGTCTAGGTCGAAGATGGGTTGTGATTTTTTTTTTACTGTGTTTCATCATTCAGTCAATATAGATACTGGGAGGGGATACCATTCAGTTCTAAAATATGAGAGAAGAAATTTTATTGTATTAGATTGATTTACACTGGAGGAAGCCTAAGAATGGAAGGAGATCCTCCTAGCTTACAACATCATAATTACAATGAAATCACAATCGATCACGATTTTGTTTTCTATATATAATTATTGCATTGATTTACTCTAGAGGAAGCCTAACAATGGAAGGAAATCATCCTGATTATACTATCAAATCACAATCAATCACGATATTGTTTTCTGCATATAATAATTGTAACAGATTCACAAAATCTAAACCCACAAGGCCACATAGATTACTATATATAATCGTTGAGATACTTGCTTTATCGGACACAAAGAGGGTGTAACTAGTCAATAGCCAATTAGCCATTTTGCATCACTACTTGGAGAGACGATGGCGAAGATTTTTGCTTTTGGCCTTGTGTGCTTGCTTTTGCTCCATGTTGCCTTTGCCTTGCGTCTCTCTCTCTCTCTCTCTCTCTCTGAAATTATGTTTGTGCGTGTATATCAGTTCTCCTGTATTTAACGTTATAACGGCTCTATTGTTTTGTAACTGGTGGTTTACATGGGTAATATACGTGCAGGTGGTTATCAAGAATGTGACGTTGAGTTGATAATCGGTTGTGGGGATGGGTACTGTGAATGCGATAACCAAACTTGTGCCGATAGCTGCAAGCATACACTTGAAGGTAATGGGACTGTCTTTGTAATGAGCGCAATGTGTATACCTGGTACTCAAAAGTGCATATGCCACATCATCTCATACTTCGATGTTCCATATGAAAATCGTTGTGCCGTGAAATCAACTGCCCCCGCTCCCGCTCCCGCTCCCGCAGCTCCTGCTCCCGCTCCCGCTCCCGCTCCCGCTCCATTCCTGGGAAGATAAGAACACTGTTGGATATGAAGGAAATTAGTTATGGAGAATCCATCTATGACCAGGGAGGAAATTAGATATGAAGGAAATTAGAGAAAGATAAGAACAGTTCTGTTGGATATGAAGGAAATTAGCTAGTTATGGATTGTAACAGAAAAATTTCCTGTCGATTGAATTTCCTCCCTGGTCACTTTCTCTGCAAAGCATCGCTATGCATGTAGTAATTAAATAGATGCCAGCGAAGAAATCAAATGAGTAATTAAAAATGTTGCTTTGAATTCATTGCTTGTGTTTGGATTTTCTTTGATATACTTGCCTTGCATGGAATGGCAATTAAAGACGAATTTAATTGAAATTCCCGGTATTCATTTTCCATGATATTATGCTATATATATATAGACGAATTGATTGGACAACGTTGAGGTCTTCCACAATCGCAATAACTCTATTCTTATGTACATTTTGCAGAAAAATTATTGAGTCACTTGAGGCGCGATTACATGGTGTTGTAATGCTATTTTTCTGTACATATTTACGTGGGACTCAAGACTAAATATATATAGTTTCACCTAAATACTTTTTTTTAAAAATTGATGGAGAAAGGGTGTTAGGGAACCACGTGACAATGCCTCAGGACCATTGAATAATTAATTTCTCACAAGCAAGCCTCAATTCACTGAATTTTTGCCTCCAAATGCTTATGTATTTATAGAATTATAATTACTATATTACCATAAAATGTAAGTAAAAAGGAGACTCCTTCTACATTCTTCCTTATTTCGCCTTTTCTTCTTAAATTTACTGAAAAGTTATCGCTCATTTGTGTTGAAGATAATGTGATAGTTAAGAACTATTCAACTAGGAATATATCTTGAAGAAAAGTTTAAATGAAAACCAAGGCATGTTAGATCTTACGTAAGCGAGTTTTGTTTTCTTTTTAACACGACAAAGCATTTTTGGATTGTGCCCCTCACTAGTACAATTTTTGGCTACGCCACTATTCAATAAGGCAATAACAAGACAGTTTTTCCGTTACCTTATGGGGTACGTACGGAAACTCACTAAGATTATGGAAATTATTAGTAAATGCCCTATAATCAATAAGGTGCCCTAATGAGGTGAATTCCCAGATCCATTCTCTGTCAACAAGACATAGTTTTTCTGCCTTGTGGGGTAAGGAAACTCCCTAAGATTATGGAAATTAGTAGTAAATGCCAATATCGCGGTCGTAGTTAAAAAGCTCTGAAATTCCTATCCATAGCCAAACGAGATTTATTGTGAAGGGAAAGTGAAAGGTGAGAATGTTGAACACTGAAATACAAGGAAATAAGACTTTAATGTGGCCGATTTGCGTAATCTCAGAGATCGAGTCCCTTTAATTCCAGCCTATTAATAGATTTGACAGTGACAGAGTTGAATTAGCTTAATACCCATTTCGAAATTTCTTAGCCATAAGTGAGCGTGATGGAGCAGAAGAACTTGGTCTGCGGCGCCTTTTTATGCTTGCTTTTCCTCAACGCAATCCACGGTATGTCTTCTCTGTATCTCCGATCATCATCGAAATTTGTAAGGGTTATTGGTTGACTCAATACGAATGTGTGGTGTTATAGGGTGTTTGGCAGCAAAGAAAAGCAACGAAAACGGCGTGGTGAAGCATTGTGAACAAGTCATACAAGGAAGATGTGATGATGACAAAACGTGCTTTGCTCCCTGTAAAAACAGGTTTAACACCACCGAAAAGGCTTTCTGTATCGTCCCCGATAAACAAGCCTGCAATTGTTATTATACCTGTTGAGTATTACTCCTACGAATTTCTCCCACTAATTCTCTTTTCTGCTTGAACAAAATTCTTAGAAAAAGATCAGCAACAGAGATAAATGACTGTTGTGACAGGTGATGAAGGACCAATCAGCGATTGCATGGAGGATATAAAACTGGAGGGATGCAACGATGCAATGTGCTACGGAGAGTGCGTGGGTAAAGTTAAGGGAGCGGTGTCCGGGAGTTGCCTACCGGGAAATCATATCTGTGAATGCTTTATTCCTTGCTGACAAAGTTCCAGATTCTTCTTGGATCTCATTTCGGACGCATTTGTCTGCCCTGTTTACAAATAAATTGCATGGAGAGAGTAGTTAGATAAACTCCATGATAATTACTTCAATCATGAAATCTTAATAGACTAAACTCCTGCTCCATTTGAAGTGCTTGAATAAGACTATTTGCAGAACCTTTGCTTTGCCAAGGCTGTGTTTGTTGAGATATCCATGGAGAAAAAGTAAGGGAAATGATAAGAGTCAATACAAGCTGCTAAAGCTTCAAAGTTTCACCTGTAGTCACACACCAGGGACCAAAAAGTTCTTGCATGCATGTAGTAAATATTTTTTGAACTCTAAAGATGCTGAACAGGAGGAATAGATTCAAATTTTTAAATACTCCTCAGTCCTCAAAAACAGCCAATCGCAACCGCGTTAATGTCTGGAACCAATATTCTACGAACGCCAAGGTCATACTAAACATCATGCAGAACAGAGGATGCCATATTTCTGTGAGAAAGACAAACGATTCAGTCACAAATGCACAGCGCGCTTGAAAATTTAGAGTCGGTAAAAATTTTGACAGACAGAAATATTGCAGATATCTTGAGGTAAAACCAAAGCAAGTACTTTCTTCTTAACCCATTTGGAGTTCAAAAAACATAACAGCAGAACTTCAGTAACCGAGTGAAACAAAAAATAATTCACACTTCTTCTTGAGGAAATCAGTAGGTAACAGCTTGACGCCTTGCAATTGTATGAGCAATATTAAAGAGTTTCAGGCCATACCTAAAGTAACTCAATTAAAAGGAAATACAATGTAGAAAAGATAAAAGCTGCAACAGGCTTTTGAAGCCACACACTCGTAAATAGATACTAAAGAGAGACCATTTCAGGAGGGAAAAAACTTATACACGTGATAGAACGGTAATAATGAAGCAGGAGAACTGAGACCAGGGAGTTTTCCGCTGCCACTAAGGTTACATGTACCATAAACGAGTGTACGAGTACATGATAATGAACATCATGAAAGGTCTAAAAGCTAGTAGGGCTTGCTTCTAGTTGTGACATTAGCGTCTACTAGTTGCTTCACGACAACTCTCATTGTCGGTCTTTTGCTGGGCTCCTTCTCTGTGCATCTCAGAGCCACGAATAACACGTCAACCACTTGTTCCATCACACTCGAATCCAAAAATTCATCCTTGAGGATTGGATCCACAATCCTCTCAATTTCTTCAGTATTGTTCCAAACAGACCGAACCCACCCAACCATATCCACTTCCTCTGAGAATGATGGATCTAAGGCCTTCTTTCTGGTTATAAGCTCCAGCAAAACAACCCCATAGCTGTACACATCAGACTCTTTGCTTTTCATTGTTGTAAACACATTCTCTGTCAAAAGTCATGGCAAATATATGTCACTAGTCGATATATAGATATGGCTCCAAAAAGTTTCATGCCAAGAAATAACATTATACAAGTATTACCTGGTGCAATATATCCAATCGTGCCTGGAACAGTGCTGGATGATGTCGAAGCTGAAGACTGGTCCAAGAGCTTGGCAATCCCAAAATCTGATATATGAGGCTCCATGTCCGAATCCAAAAGTATATTCATCGGTTTGATATCACGGTGCACAATAGCTGGATCACAGTCGTGATGGAGATATGCCAATCCATGGGCAGTTCCGAGTGCTATCTTGTACCGGACACTCCACTCCAAATTTGGAGATGGTTTCAGCTCGTGGAGAACATCATGAAGGCTTCCATTTTCCATGTATTCGTACAAGATCAAACCATACTCTTTCCTCAACCAAAAGTCTTCCAGTTTGATTAGATTCCGGTGTCTAACCTTTCCAACAGTCTGAATTTCTCTCACCATATTTGTGTTTCCACCCCTGAGCCCAGCAAATACAAGCTTCTTCACGGCATACACTTTATCAGGAATTGCAGCCTTATAAACAGTTCCATGCGCTCCTCTCCCAATAATGTACCTCTCATGTAGGTTGTCAGTAGCTTCCATAATTTTGTTGATCAGTGTGGCAAATGCACCCTCTTCTGCATAAATTTCAACTTCTTGTGTTGGTCGTCTGCGCCAGACAAACACATAGCCCAGAACAAGGAGCAGGAAAACAACAGATAGAGATGATCCAATGGCTATCATTGCAATTCCCAATTTACGGCTTACCCTTTTCGGACTGGGATTACAATTTCTGAAATTGCTGGATCCAATGCAAGTTAATTCTCCACTTCGAAGACGGTTGACACAGAGGCCCTGATTACCCAGAAACAAAGAGGGCGATGAATTGAGAAACTTCATGAGTTTTTCGGGTATGGGCCCTGAAAAGGAGTTGTGAGAGACATTGACCTCAACCAAGGACTCAAGTTCACCAATATGTGCCAAAGTTCCAGTGAGATTGTTGCAAGATATGTCTAACTGCTCTAGCATAGCCAAGTTTGCGATCCCCGCGGGGAGATGACCAGTTAGTCCATTCGCACTAAGATTCAATTCTTTCAGATACTGCACCGTTTGAATTGCTCCAATAGATGAGGGGATATTCCCACCTAACAAATTTCCACCAAGCTGTATACTCAGAAGGGTTGTGGATTGAAACAAGAAAGGTGGAACACCACCAGTGAAACGGTTCCCAGTTAGAGTAAGAGTGTTCAACCCCTTCAAGCTTCTTAAACTAGAAGGGATTGAACCATCTAATGAATTATAACCCACGTCTAAATGAAGAAGTTCAGTACAATTGGACAACTCAGATGGCAGCGAACCTTCTAAATGATTGTGAGAAAGATTCAAACCCTGGAGAAACGCAAGGCCTCCTAGCTCTGGGGGTATAGGCCCTGTAAGCCTATTCATTGACAAATTAATCAATGTAATATTGGTAAGATTCGAGAAGCTTGATGGAATCACACCAGTCAAGAAGTTGTTGCTAAGATCCATGAACCGAAAAGTTCGAATTTTCACAAATTCTGGAAGAACTCCCGTGAGGTTATTCTCCTTGAGAATCAGTCTTGTCAGACTTGAACAACCTCCTACATCAGAAGGTATACTACCTTCCAGACGATTCACACCCAAAAGCAGTTTCCGCAACTGCTTTCTGGAGCAAAGGTTTGGTGGTATTTTCCCGGTGAATGAGTTGCCAGTTAAGTCCACCTGGGTCAAATTACAGTTCACTCCCAAACTCTGAGGTATGACTCCAGAAAACTGGTTGTTGAACAAAGAAATGTTTCTCAGTTGAGTTAGTTCAGAGATCTCAGGAGGTAATTGTCCGGAAAGGTTATTGTTGTACACAAGAAGATTCTCAAGGCTCTGAATTTTCCAAATGCTTATCGGAATCTCACCCGTCAAACGATTGGTAAACAACCAAAGATTCTTCAGCCCACTAAGAAACCCTAACTCGCTTGGGATTTCCCCCTCAAGTTGGTTGCCATAAAGCTGCAAATCACTAAGTGATTTACATTTTCCAAGCTCAGGAGGTATTGCACCAGACAAACTGTTTTCATTGAGGTAAAGAAGTTCCATCTCAGTGAGTAAGCCAAAAGAAGGAGGGATAGGACCAGTTAAACCGCAATGGACAGCAGCAAGTCGAGTTAAACTACTACAGTTGCCTAACTCCGGTGGAATACCACCGATGAATTGGTTGAAGGACAAGACCAAGGTTTCCAATTGCCCACAACCACCCAAGCCCAAAGGAATGGAGCCCCCTAGACTGTTATTACTGACATCTAGATAAACAAGATTTTCGAGATTATTCAAACTCCCCGGTATAGCTCCAGAAAGTTGATTATCAGTCAAAAATAGCTTTTTCAAGGTGCTACAATTTCCTATGGAATAAGGAATGGCACCCGACAACTGATTACCGTATAGGTATAAAGATATTATCTCACTCATGTTTCCAACATTTGATGGGATGGAACCATTAAGTTTGTTCAGGTTCAACCACAATGTTTCCAAATGTGGAATTCGAAACAGCGATTCGGGTATTGCACCCATCAGAGAATTAGAAAACAAGCTCAAGAATCGCAAATTCTGCAAATTTCCCAACTCCGAAGGAACAGAACCGGTGAAATCATTAGAGCTGAAGTCAATTGAGGTCAAGTGGCTCAATTGAGCTATCTCGGGTCCCAATGGACCCGAGATTTGGTAGTTAGAGAGGTTTAGAGCAACCACAAAGTTGTAATTTTTACCACATGTGACTCCAATCCATGAACAAGGAGTGGAATCAGAGGCATTCCAGCTCAATTGGACGGAAGAAGGCACGGAAGTCCAATGCCTCATCAGTGACAGTAAACTTATCCCATCAGAGCTCAAACCAGAAACAGAACATACAGGTAGATACCAACAGAACAAAAGCAATACAAAAGTGAAAAGAATTCTCATGGTTATCTTCAAATTGAAAGGCAGAAAAAGCGGAATAGGAAATGAAGGGAGAGAAAGCAGTAGCAGTAGGAAAGAAGGAGAATGCTAGTGGCGGAGAAAGGGAAGCTGAAAAGGTGTAAAAAGGCAGATAAAGAAACTTACCCAGTTAGGAAAATTCCGAAAGAAAACCCATCCAAAGCTTAGCTCTTGAGAGCCCTCTAGAGCCGAGATAGGTATATCTATGCATGTAAGTAGGAGAGAGAGAGAGAGAGAGAGAGAGAGAGAGAAGAGAGAGCATGTATGCACAGAGGGAGTGGTAAGTGAGAGTGAGAAGGGAATGAAAGGGAAAACGCGAGAAAATATTGCGACTTTGTTTATGGAGATTCTTTCTTGCTTTGTACCCATTTATATAGAAGTAGTTATAGGGAATGAATCTGATGAGTGGAAAATCAGTACAGGGTTCAACGCGGTTTTTTTCAGGAATGCGTTGTCTCTCTCTCTCTCTCTCTCTCTCTCTCCTTCTCCTCCTCCTCCTCCTCCTCCTAGGGGGAGTTTGGCTAAATTTGATTTTTTGGTTTATTGGATTATTTGATTTTGTCCTTATTCAATTTTTTTTTGCATTTGTTAGTTTTCGGTTGATTTTTTGAGGTTTCTTGGCTTGTCTCGACGAGAGGAATCTAAAAAGTATAAAATTATTAGCCAAACTTAAAGTTTTGTGAATAAAGACAAAAATAAACCAAAAAACCAAAAACCAATAATCCAATTTGGTTTATTTTTGTCTTTATTCACAAAACTTTAAGTTTGGCTAATAATTTTATACTTTTTAGATTCCTACGGCATTATGAATGTTAAAACCTCAAAAAATCGGAATCAAAACTAACAATCTCAAAAAAAAATTTGAATAAGGACAAAACCAAATAATCCAATAAATCAAAAAACCAAATTTAGTCAAAGCACCCCTAGTGTGGACAATTTCACAGTTCAATCTAAGCAGTCTGTCTGTATACATGTGACACCTCTTAAATGTCCGGTGGGTGAGTCAGTGAGCGAGTCAGAAAAGTAATGGAGAAACACCGAGCAAAAAATGAAATATATTAAAAGGTAATGGGGAAGGAAACGGAAAATGAAAAGGACTTGTCTTGCTTTATACTACTCCCTCCATCCGGATCTATTGTAACCGAATAAAAAATTAGTGATATTTTTAAATTGATAAATAATTATATATTTAATATGAATCTTTTTTTATTGATCTTGATTAGTTTTATAAGACAATATTTTTAAAATTACATAAATCATTATAAATTATAAGATATAATCATTTGAAAAATGGTACAAACTCCTAAAATGGACTAACAAATCCAGACGGAGGAAATATACGACTTTAAAAAAGGGTCAATCGCAGTTTGAATACTCGAGACCCCTATTGTTGAAATGAATCTCGTCTTTAACAAACGAAATCAACTTTCGATCAGGCTGAATTTTTCAAATAATTTTATCAAAGCAAAAAATCACAAAAAATTGAGATTTTACCAATCTTCTTTCTCATTTGATAAAATTAATAGTTGATTTTATCAAATCTAAACGTTGTAAAAAGTTTTAGGAGATTAAGACTACTTGATTTCTGTATTTTATCATACCGTTTGTTGAGGCCAAGTTTCCATTTGCTGAAATGGCCATTAAAGCTGAGTTTTAACAATGTTGCTAAAATGAATTTTGTTTCCTAATAGTAAAAAGTTAAGTTGTTAAAAATCAATTATCTCTTATTCATATTATTTATTTTGTTAAAAGTAAGTTGCTAAAATCACCTTACTGTTTTTTAGCAAATGGGAGTTGGGAGTGTTAAAAGCGAATTCAAATGAGGCATTGTGCGGTAGGTATTATGCGGCGCGTTGTGCGGCAAAACTACATCGTTTTGCTTATTTTTTTTGGTACATCCAAGGGCCATGTTTGGAAAGTTAATTTCGGTTTAATTTTGGAGTTCAATTTTAGGGGATTTAGGCTATTTGGGTGGGGTATAGTGGATTTAGGCACTTGGATTTAGACACTTTGGGTTTAGGAATTACGCACTTTGTAGTGGTTTTTTCTTCCTCCAAACAAAACCCTTGGAAACTTTGGAGGTGTGTACAAAAATCAAGCAAAATGATGTAGATTTGCCGCGCACAGCACCTACCGCATAGCACCCACCCCAAATCCATTGAAAGCACACGGGAAACTCACCCTTAAATGTAAGGGTAGAAATTTTCCCAGCCCCTTTTCTTGTAACCACACTTTCTTTTTTCTCCTATTGTGATATGAATTTACAATATTATCCTTCATTGTGTGGAAAAAATATATAAATGAGAGGACATTTTTGAAATTCCATGCAATAAGACAAAGGAGGGAATGTAGTTATAAAAAAAAGGGACTTAGAAAATCAATTACCATGCAAAAAATAACGTTCAAGTAGTGTATGCTAATGCTCTGTAAGTTTGTTTTTTCAACAAACGAGGTGAGTTTCTCATTTGCAAAGTCCCAACTCCCATTTGCTAAAAGTATCAAAGTGATTTTAGTAACTAGTTTTTAACAAAAAAGAGTATATGAGAGAATTGGCTTTGCTTTTAGTAACATAGCTTTTCGGCCAATGGAGAAATAAAAGTGATTTTAGAAACCTTGCTAAAATTCAACTTTCATGGGAAAACTCATTTAGCAAATGGTAAACAATGCCGAAGTGCGAGAAATGCATAACAAGGAATCCTCTTCTTATGCTTTTAACCTTAAATATCCAGACAAAGCTTTTTGGTTATATGTCACAATCCATCAATATTGCGAAGTAAGCACAAGGACCACAAATTAGCAAAGAAAAGTTGCAGTTGGAAAAAGCATACTTTCTTTCATTTTAATGTGAATCATAGTATTATGTAGTTTCATATGATTTTGACAGAAGCATCGGTTGGGTGGAATCCTTTTCATACTGGAACCTATCTATTGGTAGGGGAGAGATGAAAATACTTCCAGTAATTAATCTTCTTTGAACCAGCCAAATAAACAAAAATGTCACCATCATCAGACTAAGGTATAGACCCATTCCCATTGCCACCACCGATCGCAGGCTTTTTACAAAAAAAAGTTTAGTGTTAATGGTTGCAGACTTGCAGTGAAGTTTGAACCTCAGTCAAATGCAACCCTTACTCTTCACACCATCAATTTCCCCCTATGCTTCTTAGGGGAAAATTGAAAACAAATAGTATCAGAATTACATCAAATTAGGCATAAACTCGTAACAACACTAAGCACAATTGATAATCTCATTAAGGCTGAGTTTTCGAATGGATTTTATCAGATTTTATCAAGATTTGATAAAATCAAGCCTTGATAAAATCTAAGATTTTATCCATTCGGAAACTGAGTTGATAAAATCTTAGATTTTTGCATTCAAAGGCTTGATTTTATCAGATTTTATCAACTCAGTTTCCGAATGGATAAAATCAAGCTAAAATCAAAGGCTTGATTTTATCGTATTTTGATAAAATCCATTCGGAAACTCAACCTAAGATGACAAATAACCAAACAAAGAATCTCCTTCAGAGGGGAAAAATAAAATCCATCTTTATTTTTACAATGATTGACCCACAACTAAACTATTCAAATTCCTTCACAGAAGCACAAGTCCTTCACAGGAATGAACTACTCCCTCCGTCTCCTTTAATTGTTTTGTTTCATAAATCCAATTTATTAAAAAGAATGCCATCATTACACATTTCACATCAATTTTTACCTTCACTTTCCAAAATTATCTTCCACTTTTACCCATCAACTCTTTACCCACTAAGTTTTCAAAAGAGCAAAATGATAAATGCATAAATTTTTACCATTAACTTTTCAAAACACACAATTATCAAGGGACACCCAAAACGAAAATGTCGACACTAAAAAAGGAACGGAGAGAGTAGTAATTTTTTATTTTTTTATTTTTTGGTTTTGCCAAGTAGTATGAACTAATAAATGAAAGCGGAATCAACATCGCCAAGAAATAAGGAAAATCAAGGACCCAACCACCTATTAGGCCAAGTCGTCAAGTCAAAAGACGGGAAAAAGGAAAAGAGGACTCATGTTTCTCAAATAGACACGGATTAATGGACTCTCTACGTTTCGCCGCCATTTAACTCCACAGCAGACAAAGCTATGGTAGTTTAAGTTTCACACATCTTCAATGCACCCAACTACCTCCTTGGCCCCCACATTGAATATCAGAATTGAAACATTAACTTTTAGGAAGTTGTCATTAGAACTTCTGAGAAATTACCAATAAATAATGTTGACTACCAATTAATACTTTTGTAAACAGGTACAGTTAAGGAAGAACTACCCACAGAATAAGAGACCACAAAAGAGGTGGGAAAACATTATTGAGTGAAACTTTAGAACTTCAAATGTGCACATTGACGCAAATTTTTTTCTCTGGGTTCTTATCGCACCATAATTCTGTTCATTACACAACGGAAACCAGAATACACCATAGAAAGTGAAAACCTGTTGGCCATGACAAAAGGCATGGATCAGACGGTGCTTCCCCTGCGATGAACTGTAGTTCAATTCCCCTCAACACACTTCAATCTAGCTCCACTTGAAAACATATAAGAGAACACTTCCAACGAATACCCAAATTAGGGGACTAATTATCAGATGCCTGGATAGTAGTCTGGCCTAGCTAAGAGCAATATTACCTGAAATAAAATGGAGATCCAGCAAGTGAACCACCCTCAACCAAAGGAAATATCACTCAAAATTCCTCCATAATGACAGCATCATGTGTTACCAATATCCACCGGTTTATTATGCTCTGAGAAGCCTGAATGTCAAAGCTTCTTTGTCTGTTTGCTCACAGGAGTGATGACGGATTCGTTTTGTGTAAGCCTAGAAGACAGATTGTGTAGATATTATACCAAAAGGTAATCATGACCTACGATGTGTTTTCTTACATAATCCAATAGATGGTGAAGATGGTGAATGGTCATACTCATGGTCTACAATGCCCGCTCCTAAATTTCCCATAAATACATGAACTCATGTCATGAAATGGAAGTCAGGGTCATTTTCAGATGACGTGCTATATATGATATGTAGGGTGATGTGCGCAAACCGTGAGGAGTGTAAAAGAACAATCAAAAGAATGTCGATTAAAGAAGCATTCCTAAGTTTGATGAACATGACCAAGATGGATGGAAATACATTTAAATCCAATTACACTACAAGCCCATGCACCACTTCTGTTGTATGAAACAAAACCTGAGCCATGTTTGAGTTATCCAAGCATTCTGAGATGCTGCAGACTAAGAACAAAATGGACGAATTATATGTTAATGATGGCACTAAGTGCACACATTCACATGCGCATATATGTTAATGCTGATGACTTTGATGATGAAATGGATGCAGGCAACAGCCGCATGATGCATCCTATCATGTGGTAGTTGTATTTGTTGAAGCATAGAGAGCAGAGTACATCCCCTTCCAGCTACTGGTAGGTCAGAGGTGGTGGAGCTCCATTTGTACCAACAGCAGAGGCTGGCTCATCCTTTCTTTTCCCAAATGGGTTCTTCGAGTACGTGTCGAAAGGTTAAGGGTAACATAATCTACATCTCAAACATATAAAAAAATTATTGAAAAATAAACAGAATAAAAATAAATCCTACCATGTCTAGGTAGAAGGCAATTGAAAATTGTGACCGGAAGATTGCTTGAATGACAACATTCTCTAATGAGGAATGAGGGTGACAGCTAGTTCAAATCAAATTATGCTTCAACACAAAGATTGAGGAGGAACAATCAAATTACTCCAGTTCAAATCAAATTATGCTTCAACACAAAGATTGAGGAGGAACAATCAAATTACTCCCTCTGTCCCAAAAATTTAGTCCCGCTTCGGGAATCCGACTTTTTAACAAGACAATCATTATTCTTTAAAGAACATAAACTCCACAACTACCCTCTTTTTTGTAATGTAATGATTACATTTTAGACTCCAATAAATTTTCCCTCCATTTTTCTATTTGAAATTTAAGTAGGTTGAAGGGCAAAAAGGGCAACAAGTTATTGTTTTCTCCTTGACTAGTCAATATGGACAAGTATTATGGTACATCCAAAAAAAGAAATGTGGACCAAAATTTTGGGATAGAGGGAGTATATTAAAGTCATATAAAACTGAGAAGGATATTGTATCCGCATGCCAACAGAACCAGAACTGGGGATGACGGCACCCTGCAAATTATGGTGAACATTTGTAGCGCTGTTCACATCCTGCACAAGCATCACAAACGATATAACTAAAACTAGAACAGTCGAATTGAGAAGTGTACAAAAATCCGTAGTAAATATAACAACAATGAGGTATATAAGAAATAAATTAAAGAAAGCTAACCTCAAACTCAATGAAGCAAACAGTGTGCCTTTCCTGTCTCAAAACTTTCATCTGCTTAAATCCAGGTTGCCTGCAAAAGTAAGAAGAGAATTAGAACCATTCAAATATAAGTAGGAGTGTATGGCTATGTTTGATAAAACTGAAAACTCAAAGCTGAAAGCTGAAAATTAAGTACTGAAAACTGAATGCTGAATTTTTTAAGCTAAAAAGCTGTTTGATAAAACATATTAATCACTGAATTTTAAAAAAAATAAAAATTTGGTTCTAATTGTCTCTTAATTTTACTAATGGTCATCATGTATTTGTGGTAGTGGTGGAATGGTGATTGGGAGGTGGTGAGGGTGGTGACGAGGTGGCAGTGGCAGTGACAGTGGCAGTGGAGTAATGGTGGTGGTGGAATGATGGTGAGTTGTGGTGACAGTAGAGTAATAGTGGTGGTGGTGTGATGGTTATGGCATGGTGGTGGTGGAGTTGTGGTGGTGGTGGTGGTGGTGGAGAAGTGATGGCAGTGTCATGGCAATAGTGGTGGTGGTATATGGGTAACGGTGATAGTGGTGGCGGCATGGTGGTGGTGGTTGTGGTTGTAGTTGTGGTGGTGGTGGGGATAGCGGCACTGTGATGGTTGATTGTAAGCACATAGGAATTCAGCCAAAATTAAGTAGCTCAAAGCTACTTAATTTTAATCAATTTTTTAGCCTACATTTTAAGTGGCACTTAATCTGTTAAGTAACATAAAATGTGGTTATCAAACCTACTTAATGACTTATTACTTAATTGATTCAGTTTTAAGTGTTGAATCTGTGTTATCAAACAAGGCCTATGGTAATGGCTAATAACAAAACAGATCCTAAACTATCAAAGCATGGAGTCATACATGATAAAAAGGCCCCTTAATTCATCCTCATTTACGTTCTTCCCGAGATTGCCAATAAACAAGGTATTGCAAGGAGGGTTATCCTTAATATTCTGCAAGCAAAAGAAATAAATTAAATATAAGACAAGAATATTGGTCAAGTCTGTTACAAGGTTAATAAATATGACAAGTCATGATTTGGTTACATAATTTCCTAGCAAGATTAGAAATGAGAAAAGTGAGATCAATCACCTGCAACAACTAAACCTACAACAAACCACTTTCTATGGTTCGTTGTGCCAAATTATTGGAAGGAATATGAAAATATAGACATAGGAAGAGTATAAAAATGACAACTTAAAACAAAATTTGACATTTTAGAGTTTACACATTTGAGAGGCATAGATTGTCTTTCTTGGTTGAGTTACAGGACAGACTCTCAAAAGAGCACAATACAGTGAGGTTATGCCTGTTGGGAAAAAGAAGCAAAGAGACTGCAGTCGAGGGGATAAAAACAATGGATGAATCATGAATGTAATCCCAATCATTTTGAATAATGAAAAAGAGAGAAATCGACAAGCTTCTTTCAGGATAAAGAAGTTATTGATTGGCTCACTACGAAGAAAATTATCGGCAGTGCTTCATTGCTCTTATGACAAATGTGTTAGTTTCCATTTATTTCGGCACTCCTCTTGTATGAAGGAACAGTGATCTAGCTTATAATTTTCTTAAACTGGAATGAATACCATAAGTAAATACAGCGACTCTATTAAAAGATCAGATAGCCAACAAAGAGATTAGGCACAACTAGTCAAGACTCTAATGTCCCTAAATATTGACAAAGGGAGCATCAAGTTGGGGGAAGAGGGGAGGGGATTCCAACCAAGGGTTGGAGAAATTAAAACACCCATTGGGACAAGCCCAAAACCACCCAAAGGGCCGAGCCCGATAACACCTAGGCCAAAATAGGACATACCAAATACAACAATGAAGCCCAAAAAAGAGGCTGTACCCCAAACAGAGAAACCTAACCAAAACTATCTGACGCCTCCATCACAAACACCGACGACCAGCAGCGTCATCTCATGCCCACCATCAGTAATCCCAACCAACCCTTGCTGCTAAGCATAGAAACTGGCCGCACATAGCAATGACGACCAGCGGTGAGTTGACGCTACCAAACGGAGAAAGAAGAAGGCCCAGAGACAAACAACCAGCACCCATAACCGCCCTGGCTGTTAAGCACGAAACCAGCTGCACCCCACAGTGAGGCTGCCAGAAGACCATAGAAACCGATGAAGATCTGGATAGGTCAACGAGGAGCAAGGGGGAGAGGAAGAAAGAGATGGCCAGAGCTCCGAACACGCCCTCGCACCGCAGCCCATAAGATGAAAACCTACGCTGCCGCGAACCTAACGAGCTGCCGCACACCAAGACGACCACCCAGAAACCGCCATTTCAGTCCTCACAAACAGCTAGGAGATCCGACGGCTGAGATTCCAAAACATCGTTGCAAGTCATCACGCACATGTCTGCATGATACCAACGAAAACAAAAAAGAGGGAGAGAACATGAAAGAAGGAGGAGGGGGGTGGGGGTTGGTTTCCAGAATCTTAGGCATGTGTTTCAAGAAACTCTAACCATGTCCAAATAACGGAAGGGAGGATGGTGGATTTACTATGTAGCAAACATCTATCTCATCCAGACTACAGACAAAAGGTAAAAATTAAAGAATCCTTTTCTTCGCAAGTTTGGGGTGTAGCTCAACTAGACCATTTCTTATAAAGAACAAGAAGAACACTGTCGGCACTTGCATAATACAGTAATAATATAGTGGCCCATAAGAAATCTCTACCTCAATAGATGGCAATTGATCCTCCTAATTAAAGAGCAACTTCGCAACTTTTAAGATCATACTATATACCATACCACATGCAGCTTTCTTAGGATTCTTATGTAATTTCTAGGGTTGCAACCAATCCAAACTGGCCCATTAAAAAAAAAAAACACTCCAAACCGCGAGTCTTGAGTCCATGAGATCGGTTTACCTCGACATTGACAAACTTAACACAATTTTCCAAAACACAACTGGAGAAAGTTTCCCTGACAAGGCAGATTCAATGTGCATCTTCCACAAGGGCTATCAATTGTCAACTCTTAATTGTTCTTGGCCTCCTTTAAAAAAAAATTAAAAAAAAGTTCCGGCCATCTCCATTTTACTACTAAGAACCTACAAAAAATTTCCACATGAGTTTTAAAACCACTAATGTAGTCAGGGTTGTGAGTGTGCAAATATGAATTTTGCAGTGTGTCTACTTTAGTGTGCCTAGGTGTATTTGCTGGAGAGACAGATAGATAGAGGTGTCCTGGAGAAGACAAAAGTAATCAGACTAAACCCTTTTATGAGGAAATAGTCATCGTTGATACTTGAACCTTAGAAACTGACTTCCTGAAAGATATATTGTTCTATAAATAGTAACTTGATTTAATCTCGTTACAACACCAATAACTACAAACTATACACTTCTGAAAAAATGATCACCACAGGGTACTCATTGCCTTGGCTTGGCAACCATAACCCAACTTGAAATGAGATATTGTTCAAGTTCGTCCCAGCCCAACTCAAGCTTTGGAAACACCTGCCTTTCCCAGCTTCACGTTGGACTAGATTGGCTCTGGTTGACGCATTGAGCCTACCAAGTCACAGCAGTCCTATGTTTCCCCTTAAATGATACAAATCCAAGATTGAAACTTGAAGCGAGAACAGGAAGAACTAGGATAAACTAACATTTCCTATATAATCTATGCACCGGATAGTACATAAAAGTTGTTATGTACATATAGTTTTACACAAAAGGTGAATAGAAAACAAGAACCCAAATTTATGAGCACCCAACACAGCTATGTGCAATTGATTGCAAACTGGAGTACTAATAAAGCCACATATGTAGAATAAAAGATGATTACACTAGTGAAAAGCGTGAATACATTTTCCTGTGTAAAAAATTGCAGTAACCTTCTAAATTGCACACACAAACCATATTAACTTCCGATATGAATACTACCTGAACAGGAACATAACTACTAGGTGATTGTACAGGAGCAGGAGCAGGCATTGGTACTGGAGGAACGGGATAACCTGCATATGTGTCATATGGTGGTGGTGGTGGTGGAGCTGCATATGATGGTGGTGGAGCCATGTACCTAAGCCAGAGAAGAAATGGTGTTAACAAGAGAGATCCGATGAGACAAATATGCTCTCAATTCCACAAAAGGGAAGTAACCGCAATACCGGCTCTTCTACGATACTTTAGCTTCAACTCAACTCAACGAACCTTCACCCCATGTTCATGTCGATTTATTACACAATAATACCATCCTCTTTCATTGCAAATTAAATATTAAATTTGTGAGAGCAGAACCTAAATAGAGTGGTAATCTTACCCATGATGACCCCAGACAGGCGCTGGGGGTGGATGAAAAGGAGAAGGACTTGAATAACCAGTGTGTGTATAATCTCCACCAGTTCGCATTCGTTTACTCTGATCGTAGGCATTGGAATCAGCAACAATCCCTACAGACCAGTAAAAATTTGAACCAAGTGTGAGGGGTATAAAGTAGTAAATCCGAAAATTTAACACCGTAACAAAATTAAGAACCACTGACAAACAATCCAAATATTGTCAAGCAATGTGCAAGTCCCAAGGAGCTTACTAATAAAATCGTATCAAATTATCCATTCTAACATATCAAGGGAGAAATGCTTTTCGGTGTGACCAATTTTTGAAGCCCTATCAGTGCTATCACAAAAGTGATTTCCATAATTGCTCCCCTAAAAATAAGTATCTAAAACTACTCTTAGCGTGCTATTAAATGACTGTTATGTCATAACCACTATCCCACTATCCCCACCCATCCTAAAAATGTGCAAACACTTAGTGTTTGCTATAGGTTATCCCTCTAGTCAATAAAATAATAGGATGCTTTCATAATTCCTTTCTTTCTTTCTTAGGGTTTGTTTGGAACATGTGGAAGAGAATGGAAAAGAAGAGAAAATAAAGTGAGAGGAAAGTGATAGAAAAGTGGGAGGAAAATTTCACTATCCACAATACCTAGATTTTTTATTTTCTCTCTTCTTTCTCACCAAACCAAACAATGGGGAACAATTTTAACTTTCCTTTCTTTTCCCTCACTTTCCTCAAGTTCCAAACACACCCTTATATTCTTCTTTTTTTTTTGTTTTGCATCACTGACCTAAGTTCAAAAATTTGTATCCAAAACAAAAATGCTACTAATAACTAATAAGAGATAGACGTGATATATATCCAAGCCGCAAACAAGCTATAGCCAACCCTTAACAGCATTCAGAACATGTAGAACTCGATCAAAGGTTCACCCATCTGCTCAAATTGTAAACGTAGGAGTTTCACAAATAAAAGTAAGACTCAAAAAATACAATGGATGGAGTGTTTTGATCTTGCTAGCTAACAAGGAACCTTAAATGAGGCCGACCTAGGGAAACCAAGAATCAAGAGCTAATGAACCAGCACAATTATACAACCCAAAAGATTTTTCTTGAAACCATACCCCTCTTTGAACCCACCAAGAATCAAGAGCTCAACTGCTCAATGAACCCGTCATCCGTTGCAAGAAAAGAAATCTTCGCAAACAAACGGAAAACTCACCCCTTTTAACAAAAAGATTCTTCTTTGCCATCTCAGTGTGCAACACGGACTTAGATTCAGCATCAAACACCATTTCCTGCACCACAAAACAAACCCCAATAATCTAACACACAAAAGAGAGCTGAACAATCAACAAATACAGCATAAGTTGTTGTACACGAGCACCTGAAGGGCATCTCTAGCATTAATGGCAAACTGAGGAGTAGAAAAGAGAGCGAAACCCATTGGATGTTCCCCTTTGGAATTGACTTGTGAAGCTTCGTAACCGGGTAACCATCTCAGCAAGTTCTGCAATTCTCTCTCCTTCACATCCTCTGGGAGACCCGATATGAATATCGTTCGAACCTACCAAAACAAAATATAACAACACTACTGGTTGTCTAATCGATGACTAATAACGTAAGTTAACAAGATTGTTTTGAGGAGATGAGGAGTGGAATGTACCTCGTCGGATTGGGGGCGATTAGGGTTTTCCATGTGCATAGGAGGAGGTGGGTAATGGGGAACGGACGCGGGAGCAGGAGGGGGAGGAGGAGCGCCGGACGGCGGCCACTGTTGGTGGTATGGATGGATTCCGGCACCGGCCATCTAGACGGATCTTCTGGGGGTACCAACAGACAAAACCCTAGAGAGAAAGGTGGACGTAGGACGCGCCAACAGATTGCAACAATGTGTCCGACTCATGACGGGTTGTTTTGTAGAAATTCTTTCAAATTGCCCCCTCCTAAAACTTCTAATTGCCTTTATGCCCGCTAACTGCCCAAATCAGCTCGAGTTTTCTGAATGATAAAATCAACATTTGCTAAAATCACCAGTTGATTTTATTAAATGAGGAAGATTTTTGCTAGTCAAAGATTTTCAGTTGGAGAGGATGTAACGGCTTTTTTATATATATAATAGATATCTAGTCCAACTTCCGCACAATTCGATTAATTCTGAAGCTTTAGAGGTAACGACTGAGCATAATTTTTGGTGGCCCCAAGATAGGAGAAAACTCCTAAGTTCCAAGGCAATAACATTTTGTCAACCCCTATGGGGCCTTGGTGAGTTCATTGCAAATAAAATATTATTGATTTTCTGTTAAACTGATCAACTCGCTATATATTACTAGTGTTGAAAAATAACGCTCATTATTGATAAATTTTTACTGATCTAGCTACGTTGTTAAAGTTGATCTCTAACATCCGCATGGTGTAAAGAGTGATGAGAGTAGCAAAGCATAAATTTTCAAATACGGATTTACTCCGTATTTCGTTAATCGTTATTTATAGTTCTTTCGGTGCAACAGGAAAACAACAACCAATGTTGTTGCCGCACTTTCAATTTAGTTGCAAACTATACTAAAGCATACTTTTTCAAAATATTTTAGCAATTTAGTTGTTAAAATTATGATATTTTAAATTAAAAAATTAAGTGTTTCTGTGAATTATTTTTTAATTTTTTTATACCGAATTAAAGTACGTGATGAGTACTTTAATTTGGTGCCAAAAAAATCAAAAAACGATACATCGAACCACTTCATTTTTTGATTTCAAAACTATGATTTTAGCACCTACTAAACTCATTTGTTAAAATTATGGTGATTTTAACAATTAAGTTGCTAAAATTTTTTGAAAAACTATATCTAAGTATTGTACATGTCACTACTGTCAAATTCTCGTCGCATCTCATACTCTCACATTGATAGGAAAATCATCATGAATATGTAAAAGAGCTGACAGCTAGGTTAGGAGGGGAATGGCCAATCATAAGAGTGGGAAAATTTGTTTCTTTAAATTCTTTTAACGTGTTCTCTCTTTCTAATAATCATATTTGGGATTTTTTTTTAAAGAAATTGACGGGCCGGTACAATTTTTATTGGCAAATGTCGTCCAAGTACAGTTCGGTTTCAAAAGCGTGGAAAACCTATGAAAGTGCAACTCTAGCTTGGCAGCTTTTCATTTCTCCCATAGAAAAGTCAATCCGGTGATAAAAGCACAGACGTGCAATTCTCTCTCTCTCTTTCATCTGTCACGTGAGACTTCTTAATAAAAATAATTTTTTTTAGAGTATCTTATGAAAATGTCTAAAAAATTCTAAGTATTTTATGAAAATTTATTTCTTTAAATTCTTTTTACGTGTTCTCTCTTTCTTCCAATCATTTTTGAAAATTTTTTTTTTTCAAGACAAAAAAAATTGTCACCCGTCGAACCCATCACGCAGGATTACCGGGCACTGGTGAGGTCCATTATCCGTTTTTGACTGAATAGGAGCCCAACCAAGCCCAACTACATAACGCCGGGCCCAAGATTTTCGCGTCTAGGGGTCGAGTGAACGAACCGCCCTGCACAAGAGAAAAAGATTTCCCAAATATCACCAGTCGCGGCGTCTAGGGTTTTTGCTTTCAAGGTTTTCTGAAGGAGACGACTCTGTGGCCGACGATAGCAGCAGCCATGGCGACCACCAAAGTCCAGAGGATCATGACACAACCCATCGTACTCTCTATTCCCTCCTTAATCATATCTGTGTTTGTATATACTCTGTGTATTTGCCCTTTTACTGCATGTTAAGCTTTGTAACTTGTCGCAATTACTGATACCTGACTTTTTGTTCTTTGATTGATGGACGGACGGTGGTTTCAGAATCTCATCTTCAGGTTCCTTCAAAGTGTAAGTCAGTTTGGGTGTTTGACTTTACTATCTTTTGTTGCAAATCTTGTTTTCCTCTTTTCTTTGCTGATTTTTAGTTGTTTTGGTATGAATCGCAACAGAAAGCTCGGATCCAGATAT
The DNA here is from genome assembly GCA_022606695.1 of Vaccinium macrocarpon. Lineage (NCBI taxonomy): Eukaryota > Viridiplantae > Streptophyta > Magnoliopsida > Ericales > Ericaceae > Vaccinium > Vaccinium macrocarpon. The sequence goes on along the minus strand of CM040174.1, from coordinate 35,909,776 downwards.
GGCTGTTTGAGCAGAAGGACTTGAGGATTGAAGGGCGTATTATTGTACGTATTTTAGTAATTTTTATTTATATTTCTGCTGCATCCATGTTAATTCACGGTGTAGCATCTGTCTTTTCCCCAACTTTTTGCTCCGTGCTGTTTAAGAACTCAGATTTTTAAACGAAATGTACTTGAGTAAGTTTACATTGTGGCCAAATTAAAGTAATTTTGCCATTCGGGAGGTGACTTCGTTCTGGTGGAAGAGATGAATACAGAACTTAGAACTCAGGTGGTGTTTGATTAGGTTTGTACTTAGGCTCAAGTAGTCAACTGCTGTGTACTCTAGATGGGAATAAGGCTCTTCAAGTTTTGGGTTCACAAATATTAGCATCTGCTTGACAAGTTTGATAATAGTATTTCTGGCCCCTGTAGAATCTGACTCAGGTTATATTTTGCATCCTAATGTGTTGGTTCGATATATCTGAAAACCTGTGTCGAGCAAAACTTCTGTGATATTGGAGAGTTATTGGAGTTTTGAATATTGAAAGAAGCCAACATGTTGCACAATTTCTAACTTGTTAAAGTTCTCTTCTATACTCTGGATTCCCTTCTTGTCTTTGCTAAAAGCACTGATAATTCTCTAATTAAGAACATCTGCCCTTGGAGAATTCTGGTTTATCTATCTCATATTACATGTGCAAGAGCCATCTTATGTAGTGACCTCACTGAAGAGGTGTTCTAACTTCTAACACTTAATGATGAATCAGAATTCAAGCCTTTGGGACTAGAGTCTTTTTGTAATAGAGTTGCTATGTATGCTTGGTGCGTCTCTCAATGGAATCTGAACTAAGCACCGATAGTTATTTCACGAGTTGCATTGCAATTGACATAATAGTTGGGATCTTTTCTTATGTAACTTAGATAAGCAAAACTGAGGTATCTAATGTTTTTTTGTAGGGGTTTGACGAGTACATGAATTTGGTTCTGGAGGATGCTGAGGAAGTCAATGTAAAGAAGAAAAGCAGAAAGGCTTTGGGTGGGTGATACTTTCTTTCTGTATTTTCTATAAGATTCTATGGCAGTGCATGATTTTCTAATGGTGTTCTTCTCTGTTCTTTAGGGAGGATCCTTCTTAAAGGGGACAACATCACGCTGATGATGAACACGTATGCAATCCTCCTGATTCCTTATTCCGTATGCTTGTTGAATGCATTCACGTCTCAGGCCTATAAATCCAACAATCATCCCATTTATATTGTTTGCTGTTTTTTTCTACAGGGGGAAATGAAGATGGATTTTTGATGGTGCATGGAGTAGCAGCTTGATGAAGCAGATTATTAAGACAGTCAACTTTTCTTCTGATGATTGTGTACCCTAAGACTAAAATGTAGAGCTTATATGGATAGCTTTTGTTGTTCATCTTCCTGCATTGGTTTTTTTGAGTAGAGGTTGCGACAATTCTTTTCCTTTATGCTGGATTGGAGGTTATTTCGTGACGGTACTGCAACTTAGCCATTGGGAAATATGCTAATTAGTACTTGTGTATCCGTGTTGACTGCTTTTTTTGTGACACCTTGTTGCTGAATTTTTGGTATTATTCTAGTAATTTTAAGACAAGTTAAAAGAACCATTCTTGGTCACAAAATTGGAAGATTTGACAATGCCCATCCCAGGAGTGTGACCTGGGCATAAAAGCACAGCAACTTTAGACATCAGGTACTGGGGATGCTCAAACTCCTATTGTTTGTTGTTGGAAGCACTAACACCAATATAATTACTCGACATCCTCTGCAGTTAAACAATATTTTGTTCTTGTAAACGATTGTCTTCTATTAGAAAAAGACTCGTGAAATAAACGAGCATGCCTCTTCTCAAAAGAAATTTAAAAATTTTAAAAAAATGAAATAGCATGCCTATTGAGTGAGGTCTTGCTATCTGTTATGTATATGCGGAGCCATAAACCAAAGTCAGTCAATTATGGTTAAGTGGCCTTGACAGTGTCAAAACCACGCAATATATATATATATTTTGGTACTTCGGAAATGGAAAACCATGCAATTGCAAATAAATGAAGAAGCATATGAATCTCGAATTTTGAAGTGCATAAAATCCTTTCTGGTTGTGCAAGGGCTGCTATGTGCTATAGAATACAGTTGACATCTACTCCGGCAAGCTCTGCAATGGTGATGTTTGTCTGCTTAAGAAACCTCCAATGGGGTTTGGTTCCCCTCTGTCACTTGAACTCGAGAACGTATGCTACACTGCATTGCTAGAAGATACAAGCGGCGTATAAGTTGGCACCCCCAAACCCGCAATCAAAATTATGCAGTACTACCCTCCTGCTCTTAAACCATGGAAATGGTTTTCCAACTATGTGTTCTCGTACAAAATGTATGCTCTTAGCCAAGCATCTAATAAAAGGCTCAAAAGAAATGATGAAGTTGTGATTATAGAAACTCACAAATAACTGTTGAAGGAGGCAAGAAGGCATTCACGTAGCAACAACAATACTTCAATGAACATGTATCGCTCATCACTCAACTATAACTTCTACTAATTGCAATTCTATATGTGGATATTGTCTGTTGTCAGTATCAATTTTTGTGGGCTCTCAAGTTCACTAACCTGGGAGAGAGGAACTATACGTGCTCCAAAGCTCCTGTGACACGTACATGCAGGGAGAGAGGTCTGGATCTACTAACAAAAACTTGCAAGAAGCTCTCAGTTTGGCTGGGCTGGAATTGTGTAATTCATGGCTTCTATCTCCTCTCTCTGATAATCTGCATCCCCACATATCTGTCAAAGTAAACAAACAAGTTAGCAAGCCCCTCTCATGACAACTCCATCTTAAAAACAGCGATGTACAAAAGTAATACCCGTCACTCACCGTCCAAGCATCAAAACAGTAGCCTGAGGATTGGTCCCAGGAGAGATAGAGAATGTTGAACCGTCAACTACTCGGAGAGAGCCAATACCCATAACCCGGAATTTGCGATCAACCACCTTCCCCACAAGGCAGCCACCGTGATAATGCCATATAGTACTAACTGTCCGACGGCAAAAGTCTCCCATCAGCCGGTCATTAGACTGATCAACAGGCAATGTGGCCCCAACATATCTGAAATCTCTACCACCGAACCGTTCTGGAAACTTGAATTCATCCATGGAGCGGCTTCTCAACACATCTCCAATCTTTCTTGTACCATTTATACACCGCTCCAAATCTGCTGGGTCACTGAAATAGTTGAACCTGACAACAGGGTTCATCCTAACATTGTTCGAAGCCAGCTGGAGTGAACCTGCAGAGATGTTCAAAAAAAGTCATAGACTTCTCACTTAGTTGCTAGGCCAACAGCAGATTGTTCTGGAATTATAACCAAGTATTCGCTTCAAGGAGAAATCAAACCATTCGAAAGGTCTAAAATGAAATAAGAGAGTCCAAGGCTCCAAATCCTAACGAAAACCATGTGCCTGACTGTTTCGTATAAACTAAGAACACAAGGCCCCAAGTGAAATCTAATCTACAGCAAGATAAGAAACATTGATATCAAATTGCATAGAAACCATAAAAATGAATGTCCAATGAGGTCAAAAAGATCAGTTGTAGGCTTCAGGAAGCCAATCCCACGCCTCTCCTTTGCAAACAAAATCTGATTTCTACCTTACAATGTGAAATTACAAGAGCGTGATATAGCATGTTAAGATACATCTACAGTGACACGAGGGCAAGCAAGAAACTCCTAACAGCTTGATTGAGGTATCAAGAGACCACAAAAAATAGCAGGAGTCTTGTGCCTATTGTCTACCTCAATTTTTAGTATGTTGGGTCAAACTGAAGGAAATTCTTGCCCTTGTGTTCTCCAATTTCTGGAATTGCAGTCATATTCTCACATCGGTAACATAGCCAGGGTAAGGAGCGCTAAAGACTCTTGCTGCATTCTTTTCATAGAGAAAATCCACCCACTAAAATTTTAGCATTAAGTCAAGGTTCACCAGTTTTCACACAGCATCCAACTTCAGGGGATGCATGGAAAGGTACACACAACAGAAGAGATTGTGTTTTACAGGTTCACCTTATAGAAATACAACAAAATACATAAAATCTTTCACCTAAGCCTTTAGATGTCAAACTGAAGTATCGGCTTAACAAGTTTGGTGTATCATAGTTAGACTTGATAACAAATTGATGGCTAGTCTTTTTCAATATCATAAACTACGCAGGAGTAAATAATTTGGAATAATACAACTAAATTAACAGAAGGAGAGTGAACCTGCAGAGACTGGTCCAATAATCTTCTCCATGATGGATGCAACAGTGACATGCAGAGGCAAAGAATAAGGGTTACGGATGAAGGCAGTGCGGGCAGGGGAAGCAAGAGGTATAACATTAGAAGCTGCTTCAAGATAGGCCCCGGAATCTGTTATCCCCACAACCTGAATGAGAGAATGATTCAGTGGAATCGGAGGCACAATGGTGATCCCATTTCGCGGGTTATCATAAAGAAACTGCCCAACATCAGGCAAATGATGGACTACAGGAATCCTCCAAGATGATAGGTATGGCATTGGACCAATCCCACTTAAAAGAAGCAGCTGAGGGCTTCCAATTGCACCAGCAGATAGAATCACCTCACCCTTTTCCTTCACCATAGCATGGTGGTAAGACCCCAATTCATCACGATAAACCACTCCTATTGCTGACTGTTTCGATCCACTAGTAGCTGTATCAGAAGCTACAAGAACCCTCTCCACACTCGCGTGGACCGCAACTCTGATATTCGAAGATTTTGCATAGCTAAGCAGATCAGCCGCGCTGTGGCGGCAGCCAGAGCTGTCAAAGGTGGAGCCCCCAATCTTGGTACCCAATAAATGGTCCAAACTAAACCCATTATAAGGATCCACACCTGATTCCAACAACCCATCTCTTAAGGCCAATTGCCAGTTCTTCAGATCAGGATGAAACACAATGGCTCGTTCGACCCACTGGTAGGACTGGTTCACGACGCGTAGGTTCCAGTTGATGCCTAAACGACACAGAAATTCAAGGTTTGGTGAGCGAACACTACCATAAAATCATAATATACAGAAGGCGATAAAAATTCTTTCAATGCAAAATGTAGAAATTTCGAATTGCTAAAAATAACAATTGAAACAAAACCAGATAATGCATAGAGGATTACAGAGGGAAAGCCTCAAGAGCTCTCAATTACCTGATTTCTTGTAGAAATCTTGGTCGGCTCGGCTGTAGAAGCCGGCGTTGATGGCGCTGCTGCCACCAAGAACCCTCCCTCTGGCGTTGGGGACGCCTTCTTCAGATGTGAAGGCTTGAGCCGGCGAGGATACGGTGTCCACGTCCGTTAGAGTGGTAAGGAACCCTTCTTGTGTCATCGAGTCAGGGTAGTCGTAGGGAATCCCGCCTCTTTCGAGAACAAGAACTGAATAGAACTCTGACAGTGTGGCCGCCAGGGGGCAGCCGGCGGTGCCTCCGCCAACTATTACGAAGTCGTAGGAGTCTTCGGATGGCATCTGCGTAGCGTTGAGCACGAAATGGAGATAAGTTGGACCTGTAAGAGAGACAAGAATCGAGTGAAGACATATTTAGGGTTTAGAGAAATCAGAAACGGAAGAGCAAGAAATGAAGAGAAGAATTGCCCTCTGGAATAGGAAATTAGTGGTTACTTTGTTGGGGTTGTGCGGTGGCCATTGAAGTTACTGCGACTATCACCAAGAAAAGTACGAATTGACAACGCCAGAAGTTGGATTTCGCCATTTTCTTCTGTGCTTCAAGATGGTTCGCAATGAGGATTTGGGAGAGAGAGAGAGAGAGAGAGAGAGAGAGAGAGAGGAGTGCAGGTAAGTTTTTGGTGGGAAAGGCAGTTAGATTATCGTTATTCGTTTACAGAGTGAACATATAAACGAACGGAGTCTTTAAGTGTGAACGCCGTTAAATGAATCGGTTTTCTTGATTTGTTCACCGCCTCAACTCTAAAAAGATTTCTTTCATTTTTTAATATTTTTCTTTTCAATTCAATTATCTTGTTTTTTAAATATAAAAAAAAACTGTCAAATTCTCTTTCCTTTTTTTCTCTTTTTGGAAGTTTTTGAAACTTGTTATTCAATTAATTTACCACAAATAAACTTATTAATTTAATTACTCAATTTCCTTTTCTTTCTTTTTTTCTAATCATCATTTTCATACTTTCCTTGAATAGCCAAAATCAGCTGATCTAATTTTCCTTTGCGTTTGAACCTGTTAGAACTATTATCCAAATTATGTCATTTAGCACTAGAATTTTCGAAACACATTCAATCAGAAGTGGAAATGACTACAATACACCCCTTTATTTGGGTATAACCATATGCACCTATTATATGGTCAAGATTGTATAACCTTATTGGTAATCGTAACATTTTTTAGTTTTTCATAACTTTTCAGCAATATAATTTGTAACATTTTGTTGTGTCTTGTAACTTTTATAGGGATGTGTATCATACATACCCAAATAAATGGTGTGTATTGTAGCCTTTTCTGAGAAGTGGAATAAGGCTCCGTTTGTTTCGGGTGGAAACCATTTTCTAGAAAACCTTTTCCATGGAAATCATTTTCTAGAAAATAAAATATTTTCTGGTGTTTGATTGTGAGATGAAAACATTTTCTATCATTTGGTTGACAAGGAAAACCACTATTGTGGTAAAATGACTACAAATTAGAGGCCTCAAATCAGGCAAAAATTAAAAGCACATCAAAATAGCCAAAGCTTCCCAAATGAAGTGACAAAAATCACGAAAAGTATCCAGCTACGGCTATTTCTAACACAATTTTAGATAGAATACAAAAAATTTAAGCTTAAACTCACAAAATTGCAAAGTTCTAGCACAAGTAGCAAAGAATTGACGCTTAAAACCAAGAAACTATAGTTAACCTGATAAATCTGACGTGGCAAAGAGGGGTTGCTCTGGCTTATCAGCAGGAATGACGATGTGTCTATCCCGCGAAGACAGGAAGCATAGTCTGGACAGGAAAATCGAGATTTTTCCGATGAATTTGGTCCGGCGAACGGCGAAGAAAATATGGAGTCAAAGACAGAGTCGGAAACGTCAACTTGGACGATGGCGGCACATGGCAGAGGATATGTTGCAGTGGTGTTTATTTGGGAGGCTTCGGCGACAGCTTCGGAAGGAGATGTTGGGGGAGCCTCTGCCGATGACAATGGTACTAGCGCGCGCGCGCGAGAGAGAGAGAGAGAGAGAGAGAGAGAGAGAGAGAGAGTGGCGATTGGAGTAATAAGTGATTTGTCTTTGTCGGGGTTAGTTCAGCTGATAGCGAATGAAAAATGTTTTTCGGGATTCTAATCCGGAAATCATTTTCTGGCCCAAAATGCTTCATTTTCCATTGACGTTAGAAAATGTTTTCCGTTGACTTTACTTTTCCATCGTACCAAACACTGGAAAATATTTTCCTAGAAAACGTTTTCCGCCCAAAACAAACGGAGACTAAGTAAAATTGAATAGAATATGAAAATAATGAGAGTAGAAAAGATATTGTCCGCAACAATAGGAGGTGCGCTTAAAATATTCGTTTTGTTTGGTTGAGAATTTTGAGTAGAATATTTTGAGAAATATTTTTGAAATAGTGTTTGGATGAGTTTTTAGAAAGAAAAAAAACAATAATTAGAGAGAGGTGTAATAATTGGAAAGAGATAGAGAGAGAAATGATAATAATGATTGGAGATAGAGGTATGAATAATGAGAGAAATGTTATTAGGCCTCACTAAATACAAAAAATTGGTTTTTGGTTTTTTTGGTTTTGTCCTTATTCTTTTTCTTTTTTTTTTTGCATTTGTTAGTTTTTAGTCGATTTTTTGTGATTTCTTGGCTTGTCTTGACGAGAGGAATCTAAAAAGTATAAAATTATTAACCAAACTTAAAGTTTTGTGAATAAAAACGAAAAATAATTCAAAAAACCGATTTTTTGCCATAATTTTTCGTCTTTGTTCATAAAACTTTTAGTTTGGCTAATAATTTTATACTTTTTAGATTCCTCTCGTCGAGACAAACTAAGAAACCACAAAAAATTGGCCGAAAACTAAAAAATGCAATTTTTTTTTGAATAAGGACAAAATGAAAAAAATAAAATAAAAAACCAATTTTTTTGGATTTAGCCAAATCATGACTAAATGATTAGAGAGATGAGAGATGTTGAAAGAATCTTTTTGACATTTTTTTTAGAAATATGAAGTGAACAAAACAATGTCTTAAACCTAATATTCTTCCGTCACGAAGGTTCAGTCGGAGTGTAATAGTCCACATCCAAGTGCTCGATCACTAGCATCTTCATCCACGTTCACAACCACTAGGAGAATTTGAACAAGATGCCGATAAATAAATATAATAAAAAAGGATTTAGACAAGTCAAAAACCAAATTGCCCAGCAATATAAGAAAATTTTTAGACGTAAAATGCTCATATGAGATTCATGTATCTCTCTAAGTTGCCCCCTCTATTTTCTACACTTCTCACTTCTTTAGAGAATACCCCTATATGCATTAGATTTTTATCTCAATTATTTATAATGCTCCAATATTTAAATATAATGATGAGAATAAATCTTATTCATATTTGTAACAGACAATAAGTTTTGTACGGGGATAAATCTGCGTAACTCTAGATCTCGTGCTTCCTTGAATTAACCCCAAATCTGCAAGACAGAAAAAGGGTTAGAGTACCTTTGCCTCTCGTTGGCAAAGGCCCTCTGATGCCTAAGTTAGTATCACGTACTTGAGAACTCAAATCACAATGCGTATGAAAGTAATTCACCGCATCCCTTTGGTCATGGTTATTGCCTTGTATTTATAGGTATAGATGTTCTTCACATTAGGCATCTCGTGCCACTGTTTCCTATTCTCTTTAGGAGCCCTTCTCCCAATAGGACTTTCCTATCAAGGGACAGCTTCCATATATTGCTAGATCTCGTCTAGCAGTAGTGTTTCCTTCCATATAGGACTCATTCCTATATGGGGTCTATTCCCATCCACATTAGGAATGTTCATATTAATCCCCTATTTCACGAGATTGCTCCTTATCTCGTAAGGTATCACTTATAGAATATTCTGGAATGTCTCACCGCCCTTCTCGTGGCGGTGCCGTGCTTCCACGTAGCTCGGCATGACCCGTACATAACTTAGCTTACTTACGCCGAGCTAAGTCTATGTATTCCAGAATGCTAGTCAAGCTCTATCCGTAGCTCCCACAGCTCGGCCGTATCAGGGGCATCCCCTTATGCCTTACGCCGAGCTAGTGCATTCTGACGCATTCAATTTAATTTGATTCCTGACCTTATTCATGGTCAATCCGGCTCGGTACAGGGACTGACGAACTCCCTATGTGGTACCGAGCTAATCGCCCTCTTGTGGCGGCTATATTAGACACGTGCTATGCCTGATAGTTGGGTAATCTGATTTTACCCACTCCAAGTTTAATACACGAGGAAAAATATGTCCGATTGGTATTCCTTCGTTCTTAGTCTAGAACGGGTATCACATGATTATTGTGAGTCAAGGTCAGCCCTAACATTTTAGGGGCTTAAGGCGAAATTTGAAAATGGAGGCACTTAAAAATGCTAGCAAAACTAAATATAAAGTCGATAAATCACCATTTCAAAACTACATGTACGTATTTGACACGGAAAAAAACCCCCAAGAAACACAATATAATATTATAATCAAAAGCATCGCTCACCATCATCCCTTAAACATTAATCTTCTTGTAGTTTTAGCGGCAAAAGTATTAATTAGGCCCTCACAATCAATCTCTTCCGCCATCTCATTGTCAATGGAGAGGATGGCTATTCCATATAACCTCTCTTCGTGATATGCAATTCTCTCGTACCTTTTTGTTCTCTTTGCAATAAGAATCTCATATTGGGCCTATCGGCTCATGACCATTAAGTGTAAATTGGTTGTTTGGGTTTTAAAATAGGACTCTATGCAATAAATAAAAATTCAGGCTTGTCTACTGGGTACTAAACAATATTAGAGGGCCAATTTTTGCATCATTTTTGGGTCCAAAGAAGCCGGCCTATTGTGCCTTTAGCCCAAGACTGACACTTACGAGGGTGTTCAAAAATTCTACTACAATCTTCTAAAATCATAACCGTACATTAAAAAAAATGAAGATATGGTCTTCGTATTTCATCTTTATCATTAGGATGATATCACAAGATTTTTGTGACGGAGCCCAGGATCCAAAGGAAGATTTTCCAAGTCTTCTCTTTGACACGTTTTTGGGGTTGCTCATCAAAAGTTTGAATAGGAATTGACTCTTTCACCGTTCTTGATTTTCTTATCACAAACTTGTCCATGATTCCTGACCGTGTCGTGCCGAGTCAAAAATAAATATTTTATAATTAGGAATTAACTTTTATTCCGGAGAATAGCGGTTAAGTCCGAGTGTTGATCCATAGGGAAAAATTGGCTGAGTTGCGTTAATTCCAATGAATTTCCAATTTAATTCGTTTAAAAAGAGGTTTGATTGTTTGTGAAATAATTGAACTAAAAAACGCAATAATTAAAAAGTGATTTAGATTGATGGAGAAAGATCTAGGGTCTAGAATCCATTCCTACCGCATAACCAAGCATCTCGTAGACATGAGTAATATTTGAATCACAAAGGATTATCACTAGGCCTTGCAAACCCTAACGATAATCGTCAAGAAGCTATAGTGTAAAGACCCGTGTTTTTAAATAATTTTCCGGAAATGTTATTGGGGAAATGTGAAGAAATGAAAATAGAATAATATAGGGTCAATGTGAGGTTAGTATTGCATTTGGGTCTTTGTGAGATGTACTATGAACATGAGGGGTGTAAATGCATAAGAGGAGTGTATATATGTAATGTATGGCTGAAAATTTTGTTTAAAATGCACCTCTCTCTCTCTCAAAAATCAACCTCTCCTCCTCCTCCTCCATTAACACCACTTCAAGCTCACAAACCTCCCTCTCCATCAAACCTCTTCACAAATTGACCTTGGAATATTGTTCTACGCGTGATTTGAAGCTCGGAACTTACTCTATTTGCACCTTGCTCAAAAACGGGATTTTTCAATTTGGGGATCTAAGAATTCAATTTTCTCAAGTTTGAAGCTCAACCTTTAAGGTAAGGAACTTAATTCTACTTTCATTAAGTGTATATAGTTTGAATCATTGCATTATGTTCATCTCTCCTCTTGATTTCTCACCAAGCTTTTATACCTCCATAGAAGTTTAGTTTGAACTTGATTGATGCTTGATTCTCCACATTTTTGTTGGATTGATCATGAATTAGTGCTTAGACATGTTTATTTGATGATTTGTTGTGTTTTGGAACCTCCCATTTGAGTTGGATTGAAACCCCCATCAAGCTTGAAAAGCTGTCAAAATCTGGGCGAAGCCCGCTGGTATCAATACCCCTGCAATCTCGTATAGATACCAACGCGTTCTGTTTTTTTTTTTTTGGTCGACTGGTATTGATACCCCATTTTGGGGTGTTGATACCAGATAACTCTGAACCTATTTTTTGTTTAGGCATTTCCTTGACTCTTGGACTTCTTAGGACAACTTCAAATGTCTTGTTCACTTAAATTACTACTTATTACCAATCACTTTGTCGATCGGATTGTTAGCTTGGCTCTCCTTTGACCTCGAGTTGGATAGTTTGACCTTGTACTTACCTTATTCATCTATTACACTTCAAAACTTGTTGGAAAACACCTCTTTAACCTATTGTAACCTATTGTGACACGGATTATGTTTTGTCTTGTCTTCTCACACTTTTGGACACGAGTTATCTTCACAAAAATCGATATGCTACGAGTTTTTCAAACTAAACAAATTACATGGATTTTTGGATACTTGTTGGTTTAATGAACTTTTGAGAACAATGGTTACTTATTCTAGGGCCACCGTGTGGTGCGTCCCTAGCCATGGGTGTTCGGAGCCCACGAAATCAGGCAGGGGTGTATGGAGCCCACGAAATCTGGCAGGGGTGTTCAAAGCCCACGAAATCCGGCAGAGGGATTTATTCCCTATTAAAACAAATGGTTATTTGAGATGAGTTGAAAAATAGAATGTTTTATGAAAAAGATGATGTTTTGAAGAAATCGAACACATGACACGAATTGTAACTAGTTTGAGGAAATTGACAAACACTTAAGGATCTTGTGGACACTTCTTCATCGAGTCAATCATCCGTAGTTCATTCTAGCCTAATCATTCATGTGTATCGTATTATCACGTGCATCATTCATTCTCTATACCCTTAGTGATAGTAGAAAAGTTTCCTACGAACTAGTGAGCTCACCCTATCATTTTCAGGTACTCTGCAAGGCACATAATTGGGATGCTTGACGTGTGGATGCATATCATGAAGCCTATTTGACATGGAATTATTTTATCCTCTCTATAGTTTATGTATTTTTGGGAGATGGTCTTGTAACTTCTACTTTCTTCAATTTTTTTGACAAAACTTGGTTTGTGTAATACTTTTTAACTCTTGATTACTTATGCATGGGTACAAGTACCTCAAGTAGGGACTCATTGTACTTTGAATTGACTTTTTATAGGAAGTTGCTTGACTTTGAATGATCCTACGTAGATTTTATTTCTATTTGGTTTATTAAATTTGAGGGCGTGACATATAGCGATTGTTAAAAGGCATGGACTATCCCATAGCACGGACCGTCTCACTATTGTGGCACGATCTGTCTTACGAGCATAATCCATCTCAGAACTCCAATCGCACCAGTGAAAACAATTACATGATTACGGTATTTGAACACGTGAATACAAATTCGCAATAGATTGGAAGAATAAAACCATAATTCCATTGATCATATGAAACTGAGTTCTTAACATGTAATCCGATCCGAATAATAACCATAATCTATGCAAAAAACAAGGTTACTTGGTGTAGAGCTTCATCCTCCCCTTAGAAAGGGGTTTAGCCGGACATGGTGATGATTAACATACTTTGATTTGAAGAACATAACGAACCCTAGCTTTCTCTCTCAAAGTAGCCTCTCAAAATAGTTGGGAACCCTAGAATAATGTTAGGAAGTTCTATTTATACTTAGGACTTCCAAAATTACATAAAAACCTGTTAAAACGCTAATTCCCGACACCATGGTCCAGACAGGAAAAATGGTGGTCCAGATTACGGGTACAGATTGCTCTTTGAAGTTCGTGGAGACCTTGGTTCGGACAGGAATATGCATGGTCCGGACCATGGTACCAAAAATTGGCAATTTGGTCTTCTTTTGCTCCTTTCCGCATCCTTGACGCTTCCAACCACTCCAAAGCACGTTTTCCAAGTCTTCGAGCCCTCGGAGCCTGTAACACTGTTAACCAACAAACGCCAATCAAATAACGACCTAATTTGCCTAACAAAGTACGAGTTAACGAGGTCCAATGGGTGCTTTTCGACACCTATCGATTCCAACTAACCAAACAAAAATTTGATGTTTGACTTTCGTACCGCTAGTATTTTCTTGATTCTTTCCATTTTCATTTTATATTTACAGAGATGAGAGCCCAAAGAATAGAATAGACTTCAAATTCTAGATCCATCCCCACCCCTTTCTCTTCCCAGGGTCGACACTCGTGAGGGTGTTCAAAAATTCTACTACTATCTTCTAAAATCATAACCGTACATAAAAAAAAAAAATGAAGATATGGTCTTCATATTTCACCTTTATCATTAGGATGATATCACAAGATTTTTTGACGGGGCCCAAGATCCGGTGGAAGACTTTCCAAGTCAACATGGCTTCTCTTTGACAAGTTTTCGGGGTTGTTCTCATCAAAAGTTTCAATAGAAATTGAACCTTGCACTATTCTTGATTTTTTTATCATAAACTTATCCATGATTCCAACTAACCAATCAAAAATTTGATGTTCGACTTCTGCCGCTAGTGTTTTCTTGATTCTTTCCATTTTCGTTTTTTATTTACAGAAATGAGAGCCTAGAGAATAGGATACACTTCAAATTCTAGATATGTCCCTACCTTTCTCTTTTTTGATAAATTACATTTTTTAAAAATTAATTACATGTCAGTCTTTAGACGGTGGGTTGACTAACTTTGGGGGTGTTCCATTAATTAGTTTTTCTAAAAAATTAGGACAGATCATTCTCTCATAACATATCAAATAAAAAAATGAGAACACAAAAACTAAGATAGTTTTAAAACAAAACTCTCTTAGCAGAACACTCCCTTTTTGAACTAAGATTTGAATGGGTTGGGCTAAAAAAAATTATGAGATAGGTTAAAATGTATCTATCATTGGGATTTGGTGTTCAAAATTTTTGGCTAGGATGTTCAAAATGACCCCAAATTTTTTTTTAATGTATTTTAAATTTTTTTTAGGATATTTGGGTGACCACTGGCCTCTGCACATGGAGCCGCCTTTGCATTTCGGTTTGGACTATAGAGACAGAAACAAGAGAGAAAATGGGAGAGTGAGTGTTTCGATCTGGACCGTCCAATATATTTTTGGATGGTTCGGATGCTCCAGTTTGGACATCACGTAAGCTCAGCATGTACCGGCATACCAAAAAAAAATCGTGTAGAAACGGACTCTCTCTCTCTCTCTCTCTCTCTCTCTCTCTCGGAGACTTCATGCTAAACGTCAATTCCCGCATGAGAAAAAATCTGTCCGATTATGGTGGTGGTATTCCTTCGCTCTTAAGTCTGATTCAGCTACCCATCTGCTACACATATATCTCATCAACGGTAAATTTGAGCGTTTGAAGTCCAATTCCCTCTCAAAATTCAATCTTCAGGTGCTTTCCCATTCCTTATCCCTCTTTCTCTGTCCTTCTTAGCATCGTTGCAGACATAGCGAATAATTTTTGCTAGATTACTGAGGTTCTCTATTCAAAGTTGTATTACTTATCTACTTTGTATTGTGGTCATTTCTGCTTCGTCGGTTATTAAGAGTTTTTCTTCACTTTGGGCTGGACCGGATTATCAAATTACCCAGGTGTTGATGATCAACATGATTTGCAAACTCGAAAATATTTTCAGCATATGAAACCCTTTAACTCAAATTCGTGGATACAGGTTTGACGAGTTGCAATAGTCATCTCCCAAAAAGAGTTCAGCTCGTGTCAATTGAAATTTGAAATTTTAATTGAGATTATGCAATACTTATCTAAACTGGTACCAAGTAGATTCGCAGTCATGATTTTGTTTTCTCGATTTCTGTAAGACTAGTATTAACTACAAACGTTAGGTATTCTAGCGTTTTGCTATTCCTCTATGTATTGAAAACAAAACCAGATTACCTCGAAGAGCATCTTTCAACTTGTGAGCCTGTTTTGTTGTTTCTTCTGCTCCTCTAAGGAAGTAGTTAATGATGACATTATATTCTCTTTTCTTTTCCTTGCGTATTTTATGTTTGGCACGAGTATTTTCATCTTCGTATTTGTGTGTGTGTGTATGTGTGTTTGTGTGTTTTGTTTTTAGAAACCATCTTAGTGTTATTTAAAGGCTCATTGTTGGAATCAGCATACAAACTTACATTGGTTGACTGTTCCAGTGAACAGATTGTGGTGGTTTTTAATTTTTGCATCAGATTTTGCCCATCAAAATGGATCTCAATGATCTTAACAAGGTCTGGGAAATCAAGACTCTGAAGAAGATTCGAGAAAGTGAGGCAAGGCAAATTCTTCAGAATATTGCAAAACAGGTGCAACCTATAATGCACAGACGTAAATGGAAAGTCAGGGTCCTTTCTGAATTCTGGTATTGATTGTTCTAACCTTCCCTTCGTTTCAATATTTTCCCCAATGACTTGTCAGTTTGCTTATCAACAATCTCATCTGCAGCCCTGGAAATCCCTCTCTTATGGGGCTGAACATAGGAGGGGGATCAGAGGTTAAGCTCAGATTACGGAGGCCAAACAATGAGTTGGATTTCTTCCCTTACACTCAAATTCTTGATACTATGCTTCACGAGCTCTGCCACAATGAATATGGCCCTCATAATACTCAGTTCTACAATCTTTTGGATGAAATAAGAAAGGTAATCGGCTATCTTATGTTCATACCTGAGCAATTTCATTTATCATTGTTTTTGCTCTTATTCACTCCTCCTACTAATAGAACGCAAAAGAGTAAATTACCTCTCTATTCAGCAGTAATTTGGAGAATCGAACATTTTAGGCATGAAGTAGTTACTTTCGGACATGATATCTATGTTCGTCTGGGGATCAACTGCTTTCCTCTCCCTTGAGATTTTGTTTAAGCTATTGGCATTGATACATACAGCCATCCGGTGCCTTCACGTTATTACTAATTTGAATTAGCAATTTCCCTACGGACTGTTCTGTAAAATTAGAGAAGAGTTTATTCTAATCCTAACAAATATACCGGCTGGGGAAACAATGGAAGAAAGAGAAATGAATAAGCAATTTCTAAACCTAATCTCCTTGCCATGCATGACAAAGCCTTTTAGGTTTTGAAATTATAGAACTAGGGCATTGTTCCATCTAGTGATGATACGTGTGTGTGTGCGTGTGTTTATTTATATATGCCCCCTTTCATTTTAGTCTTAGAACCAGGGTAACATTCTAGATCATGGACCTCAATGCAGCTTCTCAAGTTCCACAATGGCCATATTCATGGCTTTGAATTATTAAAGTTTCTTAGAGGAAAGCTAATACGATTCTGCTGAGTATTCCATATAATGGTTTTTTTTCAAGACTATCAAACATGCTGTCTTTGTGGTAACTATGGATACTACGTTGACCTTGTGCTTTAAACCTCATTGTATACCCTCCCAATAGCTTCTATCAACAACATTTTATGTCATTGCTTTTGTTTCTTCCGGACTCCATTTCCCCTTTATTCTGTTTTGGTTGTAAGTTTTTTTAGGCTTTTAGCTACTTAACTCATTCTTTCTTTGGTTAATGGAACCAACTGCCTACTTTTCTGCAGGAATGTGAGGAACTGATGGCTAAAGGGATTACAGGCACTGGGCAAGGCTTTGATCTTCCCGGGAGACGTTTGGGTGGGTTTACCCGCCAACCACCTTTGCCATCATTACGACAGAATGCTCTTGCCGCTGCACAAAATAGAGCACAACGTGGAGCTTTGATGCCATCTGGGCCTAAACGTATAGGCGGTGATAGCAGCATTATGTCTGCACTCAGCCCAATACAAGCTGCTGCTATGGCAGCGGAAAGGAGATTGCATGATGATATTTGGTGTGGATCTGAATCATCTGGAAGTGAAGGGCCTTCTCAAAGGTCAAATGATGCTGCATTAGGGAAGGATGGATTTAATCGACCTTCACATGTTGGATCCGAGCACAGTCCAGAAACTACAGATGTTCGGTTCATGTGGCAATGCAATACGTGTACCTTGCTCAATCAAGTAAAGCCTTTATCCTTCCTTTCAGCTGTTTCTCCTTCTATCCCCTGTGCTAACTTTTACATTATTCTTGGGAATTCTTGACATTCATTACGACCTGATGAATCTCATTACATGATTGATGAGGCTTTTCTTAAGAGCCTAATCGTTTTAAATTCTCTTTCTGGTACTACTGTGTTTGTGTTTCTTTGAAGTGGATTACAATATGATAGTAGAAGATTTACTTAGAAATTACCAAATTTGGAGTATGTCTTTTATTAAAGCATCCAACTCAAAAGTAATTGTCAATTAGTGGAGTGGCTGCTCAGTGCTCAGGATCGTATACTGGTTTTGGAGGTTATAGTTAATCAGCGTGGGACAAACTCCTACGCTCCTTGCACATCCGTTCCCTGTCCCACACGTGGAGGGGTAAACAGGATCCGTAACATATAGATCACCACGAACAAAGAAATAAAGTGCGCTTAAGGCACAAACAACGGGGCCACCAATCGAGAGAGTCTTATCCAAAAGCCTCCTAAAACCTTGCTCTAATGCCATTTTAAGGCATCCAACTCAAGACCAATTGGCAACGAGTGAAACAGCCGCTCAGGATCATAAATTAGTTTTGGAGGTTATAATTAACCAATGTGGAACAAACTCTAACTTCTTTCATTGTTTTAATATGCTTGCCTCTATTCCCTATGTGCTCCCATCCTGAGATTTTTTGTTGCCTTCTATATAATAATGCTTGATTTTTGTTAAGTGGAAAGGCCAAATCCAAGTTGCTCTTACAGAAAGTTTTTGGAATAGAAAATAGTTATGACCATCCAATGACATTGATTCTTTTCTTCTTCTTCTTTTTTTTTAATCGGCAATGACAGATTCTTGCAATTCGAAACTGCTTATGAACCATCCAAAATGTGTTAATCGTAAGATGCTTCTCCCAATTAGGGACTTACGGTTATAAATTCAAGGAGAAATGCATGTGTTCATCTGTGCATAATTGTTTTTACTTTGTGAAAGCTATCTTCTCAGGAAACTAGTCTTTACCTAACATTCTAGTGGATATAGCATTCTTGTATTTGGTTTCTATTAATTTTCTTTAAACTCTGCTATTTCCATTATATATGTATATGTGTGTGTGTGTATAGTTTGTTATTGGTAGTTTGTAACAAGAAGCGGATTTATTTGTTTTGAGTCTGTAGATTGCGCATTGATGGCAGGCATGTTACTTGATAAGAAAAATGCATGATTTTTGTGAATTCCTTACCACTTAGAATTTAGAGTTGTTTCTGTGACCATTACATGAAGTAGTAAATCTCCTTTGCTTAAAAACATACTGTCATGGGGAAATGATATATATCACATACTACACAAGGGAACTAAGTAATGATGCACTGCATCTATTCTCCATGAACTGCCAACACATCCTTCCACGTCATTCTTAGTATCACTGTTGGCCATCTCTCTCTCCGTTTGTGCATGTGTTGGATAGATGGTTCTCACCCCTTTTGATGTAATTGCAGCCGTTGGCTCTGGTATGTGAAGCCTGTGGAACTCAAAAGCACGGTGATCCTGAACCGAAGACCAAGGTCTGGTCTTGCAAATTCTGTACATTGAATAACAGTGTTGTGGTTGAGAGATGCATGGCTTGTGGAGAGTGGAGATACTCATATGGCCCGCCTGTCTCTGCCAATGGACCCTCTCTTGGTACCTGAGATTGAAAGTGCTAAATGACATTTGAATGAAAGAGCCTAAACAAATACCTGACTCTGAATGCTGCTCAGGTTACATGTTATGTAACTCTTTCAGACTTGTTCATATAGTCACATTCAGACACTTATACTGTCCAAATTGTACCTCTTTTGATCCAAAGAGTGACTGCTATTTGGTTTTCGAAAGCCTCTTTTTTTTTGTATCTTGAAGTACTGATCATTATGTGGTTGTGAGGCAAAATGATTTTAAGATGCTTAGAGGAACCTTTTCATTACCTTGTAGCTATGTTCCTAACCCTTTCCCCAGACGGAAACCAACGATTAGTTACTATTGCTATAAACATGCTCGTATTTCACCTTTCGTTACCTAAGGTTAGGCTCCAAGACATCAGGGTACGATTTTGGGTATTTTCAATATTCTTTGTTGACAATTTGTATCATTTCCATTATCAATTTCTTCTCTCATTATCGAGTACAATGCACTCTTTCAATAATTTTGGTTTCAACGAGACTTCTAATGTCCCGTTTTATTGAATATCTATTTTTTTTATTAATAAAGTGAATTTTCACAATCGTATATGTAGCGGCCGGGTCAATGGGGACCATCAGGGTCACTCTCTCAAAGGTACAAAGAAGCTGAAAAGGTTCAAGTACTTCAGAATCGGCTAAACTGAATGCAGTTCGATCCGCTTCGATGGTGCCGAACGTGTGGTATCCTCGGCGAGGAGCACGTGTGCGTGGTTTTGGGCGAATAAGGATTTGAGTGATCTATGCCGAGCGTGAGGTGCCCAAGGTGTGGCATTCTCCTCTTGTCTCTCGGCATACTCTCTGGACCTCCGCCGATCGGCGTGCCGAGCGTCCTGGGGATGGGTCAGTTGCGTGCCGAGCCAATCGACCACCGGCAAGTGGGGGCTTGAATCGCCTCACGGTTCCGGGAGCGTGCAGTGCACGCCCGCAGCGTTTCCCAATGGAGCATTAAATGCGTGATCACTTACTGCATCACTTGCCGCTGCTTGGCGGCCGCGTGGGTTCGCGGGGAATGTCTCGAGTGATTTGACTACTTTCGAGCCGCATTGCCATGGCGTCGGCGAGATATGGCGTACGTGGGGGGTAGGGTCACCTCACAATCATTCCGGCCTTGAATGGCAGGGGAAGCGGCGTGGGAAGCCAGAGCAGAGTGAAATGCGGCGCTCCATACGCCTATAAATACTCACTCACAACTACCACAAAGGGATCTCTCTCTCCTCATTTACGACCCTCATAACTTCAGTCTTTTCTTGAAATTTTGTGCACATCTCCTCCCTCCGATGGTGACTTTATCAGCCGAGGAGTGCATGGGACCTGGCGGTCAGAACTGTCGCCTGAGGGTTATCTACTTGTGCGGGACCTCCTTGGCGTCTTGACGTATCTCTCTCTGCCCCTTGACCAGCTCAAAGGCTCGGAGGCTTTCGGAAGGACCAATCCGGCAAAGACACCCCCACAGTATATCTAGTTGGTATTTACTCTATCCGTCTCATTTTAATAGTTCAGTTCAGTCTCCAATGCAATTTTTAAATTGTTAATATCTTTCAATCTATAGTTGTATGGTTTCACCCCTTTCAATGGTCATTGAATTACAAAGATTTACAGATAAGTTAGGTTCTATACAAATGAGAATCTCAAGACTTCTTCAGAAAAATGTGAAAACGTGGGTTTTGCAGTGCAAGAAAAGGACCCAAGAGTATGTGGGACTTTATGTATGCATTTGAAAAGAAGGCGATCAAGTAAGATGTTTCGATAGAATTATATTTCTTTCCATGTTTTTTCAAAGCTTGGGGCGGGTGCTCTGTGTATATATGTGATCTGTAGCAAATAATTGAGTTCACGCGTAAAAAGGTTGACATGAGCACAACAACAAATTTTAAAACACCAAATTTCGCATGAATTATGACTTGACTGGGAAAGAGAGGTATTCACTATTCATGTCTATGGCAGGGCAGGGCAGGGCAGGGCAGGACAGGACTTGACTTAGTAATACTACAAGAGTAAATTGGGTTGGGTTTTGGAAAGGAAATGACTTTAGACTCTTTCAAGGGAGTACTCCAGTATTTTCTTTTCTTTTTTCCCCATGGGAGGAGGGAGGCCTTTGCAGCTCACCTGACACAATTATTTATTGTGTATTAGTTATCTGAATTACAAGTTACTACATCACCGTTGTATATATGATCGTGAAAGTTGACGACATTTAAAAACATGTTTGAAACATATTGAATGGCTCGGATCGTTGAAATTTGACCGGAAAAGATGAAAATTCGGCAACTCCCGCACTTTAAGCTCCAGGATCCCCACTAGAAGTGGGCTATATATATATATATAGAGTCCCCTTCCTATCCAAACCTCTACGGTCTGGACTCGGTCTGAACCTCCACTTTCTGGGCCAAATTTCGACGATCCGAACTGTTAGATGTGTTTAAAAGGTGTTTTTAAGAGCCCACGCGAGGATTTGGCAAAAAAAAAATACCCCGGAAGGGCTTGATCCAAGCAATTTTTCATAAAACACTATAAATGCATTTTTATGAAAAACTGCTTGCATCAAGCCCTTCCGGGGTATTTTGTTTTGCCAAATCCTCGCGCAAGCCCTAAAAAACACCTTCTAAACACATCTAACAGTTCGGATCGTCGAAATTTGGCCCACAAAGTGGAGGTTCGGACCGTAACACGGTCTGAGATCCTTGATAGGAAGTAAATTATATATATAAGTACGTAGTTTCCAATAAGGGCTCCCTCACAAAAAAGTGCGAGAAAACAGTTGTGGACCGTTGGATGCTACACACTTCATGTGATCCAATGGCTCACAACTGTTTTTTCGGGTTTTTTTTTTTTTTTTGTAAGGGAGCTCTCATAGAAAACTTCTTGATATTGCTCACGGTCAGGATATTCATTTTATTTGATATAAGCCCTTAAGGCTTTGTTCAGGGAGGGTTTTTAGTCTAATGAGTATAGAGAGAAAAAAATTTGTTAGGGATTGTGCAAGGGGGGTCTTGAGACCCAAACCGAACAAGGTGTAAATTAACACAAGAGCCCGAAGCAAACGGGAAAAAACGTAATATAATAGATAGGAAAGCATTCCCAATTCTCATAGATTAATTTGGAGCCCCACAAGTCACTGTTAGACCAATCTAGCCAACCAAATTAACAGAAAGACACAAACAAGTAGTGTGCATATGTTTAATTTTCTTAAAATTTTAGTTTGACGTAAGTATACATCTTTTTTTTTTTTTTTTTGTTACGTGTACATACTAGACATGACAGGTTGGCATTAATAATACGTCATGTATGACTATCAATTACATACACATCGTCATTGTTGGCACTGCATCCGACACTGTGAGTACATGTAATTCGCACGTGAAAATTGAAAAAATGACAATGGGAAATATGCATACAATAATTTTAAAAGTTTGTTACCTTTAATTAACAAAACAAAGAGTTTGTTAATAATCAAGCAATTTTTATTGCTACAATATATTTACCTCTTTGCTGGCACTTTTGGTCAGAAATTGGAATGATGGAAACAAAGAGATAGTAGGTGTGGTGTGTGGTGTGGTCTCGATTTTAAAGGGAGTACATGAAATTGCCAAAACAATCATTTTTTTCTTAAATGGATTTTCAAAGTTAAATTGTTTTAGTACTTTTATCTTTCAAAAACCCAAAATTACTTATCCAAAAAATAATAATTACAATTGCGCTCAACTTTTTAAAACTCAATAGTAGGACCCTAAATAAATTGGGTTGTAATTTTGGGCCTAACTAAATTGGATTGTAATTTGTACAACTCAACTAGTACTTAAAGGCCCAAAAAAAACGGGGTCCATGTTGGGCCCTGCCCCCAGGGTTGGCACTATAGGACTGTACATTTTACGTACAGGGCAAATCAGAACATATCATACTCCTAAGCAAAGACGTTTGGTTATTATGTGTCTATATTTTGCATTTGTAAGGGGAAATTGATCGCCACTCCAGCATGAAGTAGCGATTGGCTCCGGCAGTTTTCTTTTCTTTTTTTTCTTTTTCCTTTCTGTTTTTATTTTCTGTTTTTTAAATGCTGTTTTTTTTTCCCTCTTTTTGTAGAGTGGTTGTATTTCTTCGAATTGGTTAATTAATGCATTTTTTCTCTTCGAGCTAAAGAAAAGGGGAAATTGGAAAAACAGTTGACTTTCTCTGGTCTGCTTTTTCTTGGAAGTTGGAACGGTTTCAAAACAGCTTGAACTAGGCCCGTCCAAATGGACTAGAGAGAATCCAACTCTATTACGGAGGATTGAAGGGTGAAGAATAAAGAATTTGAAAAGTAGCTCAAATGTTTTTTTTTTTGGTTTTATTATGGATTTTGTAGTCCTTCAATATTGAATAGTATCAATAAGTGCCCCTGGCTTTTTGCACTTCTTACTAGGGATGAAATAAAACACACAAAAACCTTGTTTGGTTTGGTTCTTAAGAATCGATTTTCTCAATTATTATTCAATTATTATCCTTATTTTTAATATTATTTTTATTTTTCTCACTATCTCTATCTCTCTTTAATCATTAATACATATTTTTTAATTATTACTCATATTTCTCCTTTAACCATTAAAACACCAAACACAACCAAAATCGAACCAACCGAAAAAAATTGTTTGGTTTGGTTTGGTTTTTTCAAGCTATTGGTCCTATTTTAGGTTTTGGATTTTGAAAAAAATTAAAACCGGCAAAATTCCAAACAAAATTGGTAATCCATTACCTAGTAAACTTACGACACCCATTTTTTATGACCCAAGTCAGTCTTTTTTAAAGTTTTTTGGATTTAAGATATACACATCGTCATGTATGGCCATCAATTATATAAACATCGTCATCCCCATGCACAACACCGTGTTGTGTAGCTCTGTGGCGCCGTCGCGCTGGCATTTTTTCGACCATCGGAGATGTTCACCGCGTAGACCTCGTCGAATACTACAAGTATGCCAAAAATCAACTTGATCGGATATCTTTTAGTGCCTCATCGGAACATAAATATAATAAAAAAAATGGTTTTATCAAGTGTTTGTGCCCATTTGTGTTCCATTTGTTTTCAAAGTATTTGTGTTCCGATAACCTATTTAAAGATAACCGATCAAGTTAATTTTTTGCATACTTGTAGTACTCAACGAGGTCTACACAGTGAACGTCTCCGATCGTCAAAAAAATGCCAACATGGCGGCACGGCGGTGTTGTGCATGGGATGCACAACACTCCCTCAGTCCGTTACAACCGGTTTGCTTTTGAATTTGCTCACAAAGCAATCCAAATGAAATTGGTAATCCATTACCTAGTAAACTTACAACAACTATTTTTTATGACCCGAGTCTGTCTTCTTTAAAGTATTGGTGGATTTAAGATAGATGGAGATTGTTTCTAGACATTAGTTTAAGACTTTTTCATGCCATTTTATATTCTTCTAATTTTGTTGGGGTTTTATAAATGTTGTTTTGTTATTTGATATGTTGGGAAAATTTGTTCCTAGATTGAGCCATAAACTGAAAACATCGAGTAAACCAAAACAAACCAAAACTGAAGTTGTTAATTGGTCTAGATTCAGCTTTGAAATATCGAATAAACCAGTCTAGTTCTATAATCTGTAAGAAATAAAATCAAATTATTAGACCCCACTAAACTATATATACAAAGTAAAATTTAGTAAACTTTCGCGATTTAATAAACTGGTATAGTAAAATTAGTACTTAAAGATAAATCATAGATGCCTTACATATCCAAAAAAAAAAAAAAGAACAATACTTAAAGGATAACATGATTAAAAATCACACCTTGCATTTCTCTCTCAGATTATCCTTTTAAAAACTACATATGGTGCTAAATTTCGAACTCAGAATATAGTAGAGTGGAGTATAAATTTACATAGGCGTGTGAAATTATTAGTGGCATCTCGATTCCCTCCCCTCTTTACCGATAGCAACCTCTCCCCCAACACCCAAGTCCCACCCCCTTCTCTCTCCTCTCAAAATCTAATACTAGTAAACTATACTATACATTAGTAAAACCCCTCTCTCTCTCTCCTCCCATTTCGTTTCTCAAATCAGCACCCAATTCATTCCATTCCTCTTCTTCTCTCCCTCCTCTTCCAAGAACCTTCTCTCTCTCTCTCTCTCTCTCTCTCTCTCTCTCTCTCTCTGCACACATGGAAGAAGACTGGTTCCTGGGATGCGATTGGTTGGAACTACAAAACCCATCACCAAACCCTCTGAAGTGACAGAAATTTAGACAATAAAGCCAAAAACGACTCCTGCAAATTGTAATAATTACACTTCTCCAATCCAACTAGGAGATTAAAATCCCCCCCGGCTACGTATACCCAGCTTTATTTCTCAATTATTTGATTCCATAATTCGTTTAATAATAAATACTCCATATACCACCGCCCAGCCCAGCCCAGCCCAGCCACTAAACTATGAGAGGAATCCAATCCCCCACCACCACTACCCACAGCCGCCGCCGCCAATCGCAACCAGCAACGTCGGCGGCGACAAGACCTCACCCTGCCCCTCCCCCAACGCGACACATCCCTCGCCGTCCCTCTACCCCTCCCTCCCAGCTCCGCTCCATCCTCATCCAACTCATCAACGCTGCTCCAGGTGAATTTCTCGGAGCTGGATCGGATCAACCGAATCGGGTCCGGGTCAGGCGGCACCGTCTACAAAGTCCTCCACCGCCCATCGGGCAAAGTCTTCGCCCTGAAAGTCATCTACGGCCACCACGATGACTCCGTCCGCCGTCAGATCTGCCGTGAAATCGAGATCCTCCGCGACGTCGACAACCCGAACGTCGTCAAGTGCCACGACATGTTCGATCACAACGGAGAAATCCAAGTCCTTCTCGAGTACATGGACGGTGGGTCCCTCGAAGGAACCCTAATCCACGACGAACCCTCCCTATCCGATTTCTCCCGTCAGATCCTCTCCGGCCTTTACTACCTCCACCGCCATAGAATCGTCCACAGAGACATCAAACCCTCCAACCTCCTCATCAACTCTCGTAGACAAGTGAAGATAGCCGATTTCGGGGTGTCTAAAATCCTATCCCAAACCATGGATCCGTGTAATTCATCCGTAGGTACGATTGCGTACATGAGTCCTGAAAGGATTAATACAGATTTGAACCACGGCGGGATGTACGATGGGTATGCTGGGGATATTTGGAGCTTAGGGGTAAGCATTTTGGAGTTTTATTTGGGGCGGTTTCCGTTTGCGGTGGGCCGGCAGGGGGATTGGGCCAGCCTTATGGTTGCGATCTGTTTGTCGCAGCCGCCTGAGGCCCCACCGACGGCATCAAGGGAGTTTAGAGAATTTATCGGGTGTTGTTTGCAGAGGGATCCGGCTAAGAGGTGGACGGCTGCGAAATTGTTGCACCACCCTTTCATAACACAGAACACCGGCGGCGGCGGTGGAGTAGCAGCCAATAATCATAACAGTCAGGTTCATCAGCCTCACCAACTACTACCCGCACGTCGATATTTTTCTTCTTCCTGATGATTACTTTGTTGTTTTCTTTTTTTTCTTTTCTGAGTTTATTAAATTGTGTAATTTCATATGATGGGTGGGTGAGGAAGGTGTTTCCAGGTTTAGAGAAGAATTTGGGGAAATTAATTAATCTGTTGCATTGAGGTTCCAATCATCAATGAATCCATCTTGTCTAATCATAGTAATGTTTACCAGAAAAAAAAAAGGGGATAATTTTAGCCCAACTTTTTGCAGTTAAAACGTGTTTTTTTCCTCAAGAGGATGGAATTTCCAGATTGGATTTGGGAATTGGATTTTTGGCAACTGAATTTCCTTTTCCTACTAGTTTTGGTTAATTTGCTTTCCATTGATTAAAACAGCTCGTTAAAAGAATCCAATATACTGTACTATTCTCATTTGGTAGATTTAGATTGCCTTTGGAGGAATGATAAAATAAGATTGCTTTTGGAGGGTTAATGCATGAATCTTTCTGCCCTCCAGTTTCGCGTATTAGATACCGTATCTTTTCAATCGATTGATGAATGGTAAATCTGTCGTTATCGTCATCATTCGTTTAATTAGCTACTGGGTTACTGTTTTGTTGTCTTATTGTTAGCTAGAACAGAGTTCTAATGGGTAAAGATATGGTTGGATTTTGCAAAAGATTTTGTTATCAAGATATGGAAGAAGCATTTTCCTTCCTTGCTTCCATTAAGTGAAGGACATGCCACAAATGGTGGGAAGCATGGATATGGATTCAAGATAAGATACTGTACTGATACAATGACATGAAAGAAAAAACTTAAAAAAATAAGAACGTTACGGGTATGACTAAGATACGTTTTTACAGATGATATGCTTCTTTATTTCTTCCTTCTTTCATCATTGAGATAACTACAGCGAGCTATTTCTCGTATCCATTGCGTGCATTTCTTGGTTAAGCTCGACTTTCGGGGTAATTTTTTAGGCTATGTTGAACTCCTTTTGATTTAGAATGGGTTGTTTCGGAAATGCTATGCAAGGGTTTAGTTGACTACTATTATTGTTTCCCTATCTCTTGCCTGAGAGAAACTATGACTTATCTAACTGGTAGGGTCCTGGGTAGGAGCAAAGTTTCAGAAAACAGATGATTTTAATCCATCACTGCATTTTTTTAAGTGAGCAATGCTCTTCTTATCATTGTTTTCACCATTTTATGTCAGGATTGACTTTTTTTATTAAATGGTCTTCTTTTATAGTAGTAATATTTTCTTACGTAGGGTTTGTTAACAACAGATTAATCACAGTAATTTATTTGAGACAGAGTGGTAGGAGAAGCAGTAATGATACGTACCCAAAAAAAAATACACCGAAAATACCCAACCCACACTTTATTATCCTGTGTGTGTGGGTTGGGTATTTTAGGAGTATTTTCTTCCGGGTACTTAGCTTTTCTGGTAGGAGAAGGTATGGTAGCAGGTACTTTTGACTTAAAAAAATTGTGGGGTTCAGAGAGAGAGAGAGAGAGAAAGAGAGGATGGGAAGATGACAAACTGTAAGAGAGCTACTAGATAGATTTTACCATGAAAAAGATCATCCCCAGGCCCCAACCACTGAATGCCGAATAATTAGGTTATAGTAGGGAATTCTCATCTGATTTGGAAATCATCTCCAATCAAGAGAAACACAACAAAAAAATTGTGGAAGTCCCACTGGTTCCGGGTCTGTGTCTGAGTAAAACGAGGCAACTGTCCAACATTAAGTTTTCGTGGGAGCCTGTGCTCTTGCATATGCTTTCGCGGCATCTTCAACTAGTACGGCCCATCGGTTGGTTTCCTCGTCCACCTAATTAATCAAAATTCGATTCTTCTTTGAGTTAGGTGGTAAGGAAAATATTACTCCTATTTAGTAAATCCCCTAGTCTATCTATTTTGTTACAGAACCAAGGAGGAAATTAACCGAAGTGCACGTAAGTTAATCCAGACACTTTTGACCATCGAAGCAAAAGTACGGAAGTCTCTCTCTCCCTCTCTCTCTCTCTCCATGTGACACGCCCTTCCCTGTAAATGCCGGTGGAATACATTCATAGTGTAAACACAAATGGAAGGGTTGACAAATTAATTAGGTGATGAAGACGAGAGAATCCTCGAGGGGCAGAGAGTCAGAGTCAGCTCGCAATTATCAACCATGACCCCCAGCTAGCTGTGATTCTAATTTTTGGATTGTAGCGTTAGGTTGGGTTTTTTTTACGTATTTGTCAAAAGCAAAATTGGACTTGTTCAATTTCTTAGTGCCCGCATGCAAATACTGTGACGTACTTAATTCATTCAGGGACGGAGACCCGGTAACGGTACTACTACGTGTTAAACGAGTCTCAACAGTGTGGAAAACCACCGCCCCCATTTGTTACTTACAAATCGTTTAACATCAATTACCAACACAATAATAGCACACAAATAAAGACATTTGTTTTTCCCTGAAAAGAAAGAAAGAAAGAAAGAAGACAGACTATTTTTTTCGTGGGAATAAAAAGTGTCTGGTCTGAGTCAACTTGCATTCACTTCGAATTTATTCCTCCCATTTTATTTTCACTCTTACTGTAACCGGAATAAGAGAGCCATACGTGTAAGGAGAATCAAATCTAAGAATTTCAGAAGAGCGAACCTTGAATTTTCAGGTTTAGACCATCGGACAAACCCTCAGAGTTCAAACAAAGATTGGTTACTTCTGGTGGTGCCAATCATGTTTGTTCTGATTAGGGACGTAAAATGAAACACGTTACTGCATGTACTCGATTTGTACACATGTTCAGCTCATTAAAAGTTTACTACAGTATATTTAGATGTGGAATACTTTTTTATGGGAAAATTTCAAAATGACCCTTGAACTTTCACCCAAATATCTCATAAACTTCACTTTACCCCGCTTGGTTTTCCATTTACTAAAATGGAAATCTCATAAAATCAAGTGGTTGATTTTAGCAAATGAAGTGGGGAGGTGATTTTATCTCCAATGAATCTGGACATATATACCTCCCCACTTCATTTGCTAAAATCAACCTCATTTTATCACATCCACCTCATTTTATCTTTTGGCAAACTAAGCCTAAGGGTGAGTTTCTAAATGGATTTTATCAAAATCAAGCTTTTGATTTTATCCATTCGTGAGGAGAGTTGATAAAAGCTTAGATTTTTACATTCAAAAATTTAAGATTTTATCAACTCTCTGCACGAATGGATAAAATCCATTCGGAAACTCACCATAAGTGCCATGATCTGAGTCACGGTCAAAGAATGCCACTTCATGAGGCACTACAACAATTTACACCATTCCCGACTAAAATCACCGACTAAATAATGTTTAGTATGAAATTATTGTTCAATTTCCGACTAAATAAATTTTAGTTGGAAAATATCACCTCAATTTCTGACTAAATAGTTTTAGTCGAAAATTACCACCAATCACCAACTAAATTTGTTTTAGTTGGAAATTATACAAAATCGCAGACCAAAATTGTTTAGTCGAAAAAGTTTAGTATTCTCCGACCAAACATTTAGTCGGAAAAAACATTGATTATGTACAGAGATTGGAACATTTCTCAATTAAGCTTGGGGAAGAGGAGGTTGGTGTTTGATTGACTTTCAATGGAAATAACCAATAAAAACATTTGAAACGGCCAACAATAGCGCATTTCAGGTTGGTTTCTTTCTTTTGATTTTGTTTTATTTGCTATTGAGTAGGAACAAGGATCTTATCCCCACAATAGTCTGTTTGATATTCATTGGCTTCGAAACTACGCACCATTGAAGCTCAGCTTCCAATGTGCATTTACCAGCCCTTTTATTTCTCTGTTTGGATGGCTTAAGAATTTCACGAAAACTAAATTTTTAAGTTTGTATTGCGTTGAACGAAAGCTCATGTTTCATGTGTTTACTATCTTAGGTATCTTCACTGGTTATTGTATTCTGAGTTGTCATCTCATCTTCAGAAAACTGATTTCAATATTCTTTTAATTGAATGTGTTTAATAGTTGGAAGAATTAAAAGGAGGAACAAGATATAATAATCTAGAAAATTGGAGTTGTGCGATTGGCTACGGACTAGGATTAGGCAGTCCTTTGGAACCATTTCAGATCATTTGCACTCACTGACATTGAGAGTGCTATGTTATAGTGGTTAAGGAATGGTTTGACAATCCTTTATTTTTTGACAATCATTATTATAGTGTAGCCTACGCGTACGAAGAAAAGGAACGGGGCCAATAACCCAAATAAGGCACAAGTCCACGACTTTCGCACAAGAAAAGTAGGGAACACCTAGCATGAAGCAATTAAGGTTTAAACTCAAGAAATCAGCCAACTTTTATATCTTAGCCTGACAAATGACAATAATGAAAGACTCGGAATAGCACTGACTAAAATGAATAGTATTGGGTCTTCCTCAGTCCCTACTCTTTTTTTTTGAACTGGTATATATGTATCCTACTTGAGGACCAAAATTTTCAACTTGGACTTGGATGATGGTTAACCCATCAATCTCAATCGTTAATGTAAAGATCTAGTCGAACGAAATATTAATGGGATAATTATTTATGCTCTTGACAAATCTGGACAGAGGCGCTCTACTGTCCCTTTTGAGGGACAGCACCTGCTGTCCCCGGCAATTACGGGCCGCTCCGGTCACTTTCCGATGATCGAAAACGTTCACTTTGTAGAGCTCGGTGAGTAGAACAAGTGTACCAAAAATTAGCTCAATCGGATATTCACTACTACAAAAAGGCATAAAGATCTTTCACTTTTAATCTCGGTTTAAAAACCGTGATCTAATCTAGTGTGATTAAAAGTCCCCATCTTTCAATCACAGTTCTAGACCGTGATGAAAACTCATGAAAAACTGTGATTAAAACCACAAAAACTGTGATCTTTGACAATATAACATCTTAGTTTTGCCTAAAAATCGTGATTGTTTAAAGAGAAAAAATCTTAGGTTTTAGTAAAACCATGATTAAAAAATGAAAAAAAACCGTGATAAAAAAAACTTCCCACTAATATAGGTGTCCAAAAATTGCCTTGCATTGCAAACCTTGCTTTCATCAAGATTTGATCATTTGATCTCTTACACAAGTCAACTAACACCTATCAACCTCACCAGTTATACATTTCATTATGTTGTTGAACTATTTAATATATATGGTAGTTTTTGTAGGCCTTCACTTGCCCATATTAGTTTCTTGAGCATTCTTGAGCATTGACTGATTTTCTAGGCTTTATGTAATCTTATAGTTTCCTAGTTTGTTTGAAAAAGTTTAATTTTCGGTTCAAAGATAGTTTTTTTTGGTTAAACACATATTCTATGAGTTTATGACAATAATTTTTTAAGGTTTAAAATGGATGTCTCATCTTCTAATTCAGCAAAATTTCTTTCCATCAAAACCTCTAAATCCCTTCGCTTTCTCGGTATAATTATGATCCTCCAACTCAATAATTTTCATCAAATTGAAACTTTTCTCCCCATAAAATTTTACTCCCAACCATACTCGCATATCCATCAAATTTTGAGCTTTCCTTAACAAGATAGAAAAAGTAAGAAAGATCTCAGTTTTTGTAAAAACGTGATAAAAAATTAGGGTTATTTTTTATCACGATTAAGTACATAAACTGAGATGAAATATAGTTTTAATCTCGGTCATCTATAAAACGTGATTAAAAATAAAAATGAAATTATCTCATCTTGCTTACAATCACACTTTTTAAATGACTGAGATTAAAACTCATACTTACAATCACACCTTTTAAAAGACTGAGTAATTTTATTTCCATTTTCAATCACGTTTTGTAGACGACCGAGATTAAAAATGTCTTTCATCTCGGTTTATGTACTTAACCGTGATAAAAAATCTAACTCTTATTTTTTTATCACGTTTTTACAAAAATTGAGATCTTTTTTATTTTTGAGGCGTGATCTTATCACCTTTTTGTAGTAGTGATTATCAAGTGCTTGATCGATACACATATAACTCGGCAACTATGGGTTTGAGTGAGTTTAATCTAGTGTTTTGGATGCATTCGTTTCATGATAAAAATGTTCCGATCAAGAAATTAATGATATCCGATTGAGCTAATTTTTGGTACACTTGTTCTACTCACCGAGCTCTACGAAGTGAACGTTTCTGATCATCGAAAAGTGACCGGAGCGGCCTGTAATTGCCGGGGACAGCAGGTGTTGTCCCTCAAAAGGGACAGCAGAGCCCTTCTATCCGACAAATCTGGGTGAGATGTTAGTTATTGATTTATTTTGGGCATTCCACTATGCATAGGACTATGTATTTACTTGAATTTCAATATCTCTGTTATCATTTACTCCTTGATACCATGATGTCAATGAAAAGGTTGTATCTATTAATCGTGGTGTTTTGTTCTTTTTACAGATGGAGTGCCACATCCGGTTATGAGCTAGATGAAAAGGTTGAATTTTTGCCATGTATTCTCTACCGTGGTTGGATATTATCGCGCGTTCTAGTGTTTGGATGGATACTTTTTATTTTATCCTTGGATGGATTGTTTTTGGATGATGCTATGGACATTGTGGTTGAATTTTGTATTTCGCAGTTTTTGTAATATGATACTATTTTGTTAGGTGAAGACCTTTAATTTGGGAAGTCTTCAATTTTGTGCTTTATTAATTAATTAGAGCAGGTTGGTGAAATCTTGTATGGAATGATTGGTTGTTTGATTTAATCGATGGTTAGAAACCAAGTTTGACAAATTTAACGATTCAATACGAGCTCGGATTAAAATTGCAAAAAATAATAATAATTTACCAACTAAATTATTAGTTGGAGAATAAAACAATTTCACCGACCAAATAATCTAGTTGGAGATAAAAAAATATTCACCGACTAAATAATTTAGTCGTAGATAAAAAAATATTCACCGACCAAATATTTAGTCAGAAAAAAATAAATATTCACCGACCAAATATTTAGTCGGGGAAAAATAAATATTTCACCGACTAAATATTTAGTCAGAGAAAAATAAATATTCACCAACCAAATATTTAGTCGGAGAAAAATAAATATTTTACCGACTAAATATTTAGTTGGTAAAAACAAAACTTTTTCCGACCAAACTTGTTTTGGTCGGAAATTACAATCTCCGACCTCATTCCGTTGACCAAACGAGCCAACTAATTTTTTGGTCGGAAATTACTATTGCCGACTAAATTACGACATTTTCCGACCAAAATTTTAGTCGGCAATGAGGAAAATTGTTGTAGTGAGGGAATAGTGCCACCTTTGCAATATCTGTTAGCAATTGGATGGAATATGACGTCAGGTGCCGAATTTCAAGGGTTTTGCAAACCACTGGTGTTTAAATTGAAGTATAAATGCTTATGAGACATTTTGCTGAAAGTTCATGGCCACTTTGAAAATTTTCCCATTCCCTTCCGATACTTCATACAAGAAAAATATGCTTGAAAAATTGCTTAGAGCAAAGTTTAATGATATACCAATCTGGAAAAGAAAAAAAAAATTCATTTGTTGCCTATATACTACAAATTTATTATTCGTTTTCTTTTTTTTTTTTACTTTTCACGTTTTAAGAAATAGATCATTCTCTTCGCATGCACGCATCAACTAAGAAGTTTAAAAGTCAAAAAGGTTAACTCAGTAGAACAGGCCAAACACAGACTAAATCAAAATTGCCGAATTCATTTGAACCGTTCGAAACACAATTGGACACAGTAAATCTATCCGTAGGTGTTGTCGAACTGTATTGACTATTGAGTGCCCGAATCTCAGTCTATCATACTTACAACAAAGCTAACTGGGAAAAAAAAAAGGGTAGGGAAAGGTAAAGCTGATTCACTTATTCCCTTTCACTTTCTGGGTCTCCACTTTTGTACGTACGGCACCCTTTGGTTCACTGTTCTTTTGGTATTTTCCAGAAGAGAATTCCAGTCCCCCTTTTTCCCCCCTTGCCAACAATGCCATTGCGTCTGTAACTGTGCATAAGAGAGAGAGAGAGAGAGAGAGAGAGAGAGAGAGAGTGCATGCACATCTATGGGAACCGGACCAAAAGCTATACTAGTAATGAAAATGAGTAGATTTGGTCGGATTTTGTATAGGATTTATGTATCCCCATTATGCCAGAAATATCTTTGTCGTGTTTCCTTTTTATGCAAAAAGTGAAAACAAAGTGTTGGATGCTAACTTTACACATATGAGCTCAGAAAGGCTGTAATAATTCGTGGGGAAATGCACCTCACTTACCATCCTTTTTTACGTGAATTAGGTGAGACATGGAAGAGAAGCCACTTGGGTCTCTTTTATTTTGATCAAAGAATTAAAAAGAATAATTAAAATGGATGATTAACGAATGAGTATAGGTATACCAGTAAGATTTCCTTTTCTTGATTTTTTTTTTTTTTTTGGTAACTTAAACCATTTTATAGAACAAACAAACTCAACAAATAGGGCAAATCTTTACACCAATAGATTGCTCTGAAAAACCAACCAAACATAAAGGAAACCTACCCACATGTTATGGCCTAAAAATCCTTGGACTTAAGTGCCAAACATTTACTAGCAACCGATTCGCATCAGTGGACTGGACCCCCCGCCAAGAGCAAAGACAAGCTCTAACTTCATCAATGATCCGATCACCTACCATAGAAGTTGGAGTAGCCTTTCCTTGAAAAATCTTGCTATTCCTCTCCCGCCAAAACCAATATATAGCAGAAACCAAAGAAAGTTTGTACGTGCAACAAGGGAATCACCATTCCTATGGCCAATGACCCACTCCATCTCCCTTGATAAACCAAAGCAAGGCCTACTGATTTGATTTTGATGAAGAGTAAACTCAATGATACACCCCTTTTCAAATTATAATTGCAAGTGTTACACGAGTACAATGAGAGAATTTTTATCGTGACTCTATGTAAGAAGCACACTTAAAATAAGTGAATATTTCTCTCAATTCGCACCATTTTGCAATTTATAACAAAAGGTTTACCCTTAGATCAAACACTTACAATTCTTGAATCCAGCTGATTTTTATCAAGTAATATAGATAATTACTAGTGTCTTGCCCGTGCCTGAAGGTATTTGATGAAGTTCGAAAGCCAAACCAAATGCACTCATCTCATCATTAATTATTCCGGTAATGCTATATATGCTAGCATCCCTATCATGATTGTTAAGTGAAACTAAAAAAAAAAAAACAATTAATTGGTCAATTCACACTTTCTGCAATATAATAGGGCAAAAAAGTTTGAACAAAAATCATTTACCATTCAAATATCAACTAAACCAAGGAATGAATAGATTTGATGAACATTTCTCTCCCACGTATTTTGGAAGCTTTTAAAAATGCACAAACTTTCTAAGACATCCCAAAATGGAATATTTGACAACCTTTGCAAAAGGAAATGAGTAATTAAATCCAGCGATTCATGCAGAACAAAAAATATATAATTTTAAAGGATCACTAAAAGAATCTTTTTTTTATTATCTTCTTTATGATTTTCAAACAGTAATCCAAATCATTTTAAAAGTAGATTGCGTGTGAGAGAGAGATTCTAAACTGTGTATTTTTTGTAATCCAAGAGAAATTTCAAAGAGAGAGTACTATTATGAATTTGAAATTTCTCTACGAGGCTTGGATGTACGAGAGAGAGAGAGAGAGAGAGAGAGAGAGAGAGAGGGGATTTTTAAATTTGAAATTCGCATATGAATTAAAGGATGGTGTTTATTTTGCGAAATGAGATTCTTTGACGTGTTTTTTTTATCCGCTTTCTTCTTCTTCTTCTTTTTGTAATTGAGGGAGAAAGAGGGTGAGAGTATTTTGAAATTGAAATTTTCCTATGACGGATTGGATGTTAAAGAGAGAGAAAGAGTGTTTTTTGAAATTTTAATTTTTTTTGTATCGAATTAAAGATCTCTATTAGTAATTAATTTGGCCAAAAAAAAAATTATACGTGGAATTTCTTTATTTTTTTATTTGAAGGAAATTGCATGGGTCGTGTTTCCAGGAGAGTGAGAGACATGAATGGATAGGGGGGTATGGTGGTAATTTATCTAGGGGTATAAATAATAACAGGGTCCTGTTATTATTTAGTATCCCTGCATGGTATCGAATTAAGGGCACTAATCTGGGAAGTAGGAGTAACTCATATCCTTCACAGAAAACTTCCCAAATCAAGTATTAGGAGGTGGGACTTGATAAGGGGATGAGTAATACCATTTCCTCATCCCAGCCAATCGGGGCATAAGCAAATAGTTTGGGGATTTGGATTTTACAATTAAGCCATCCTCAATTTTTATGGGCTCCAGCATGAACCTTAGTGCTGATGCCAATCTTTTCGGGTTGTCATCTCACCCAATGAGAGGATAGACGCCAAAGTCTTATAATTCCTGTATGTGCGTAAGTTGGAATGCAAGCGTGAAAACATTTTTAAAAGTTGAACATCTCCCAACTTACTAAAAGTCATGAGAGCAAGAATTAAGAACGAAAGTGCATGGCAGTTTGAAGGATACTGTAAGTAAGATAAAAAATTAAAGACCCGTCTAACCAAAGGCTTTGTTAAAGTTGTACCAATATTGGAGAGATTACTCAGGGCACTGCAGTGTTGCTCAACTCTAACAGTGTGTGAGTATTCACACATTTGAAATTTCTTTTATTCAAGAACGTGTTCATTTATTATATCCTCAATGAAAAAGTTAAGCGAGGTTATGGTTTCAACACTCATCATATCAAGTGCCAACTCAAGTCTCCTTTATTTGCCTAATCAACTGGGCTCACGTATAGTGACACAAACTTTGTACCACAACCCCATTCACATGAGGTGTGGAGCCCGCACGTGGGGCCCATGTGAGACCCATACTCCATGTGAGTGGAGTTGTGGTTGGTTGTGGCACAAAGTTTGTGTTACAATCATTTTTGTATAAGTTTGGTTCACCCACTACTGTGATGGATGAAGCTATAGTCCAGTAGCTTTAATTATAGGGACATTTACCATTAGATCACCCTTGGATCTCATAATTACCATCAGGTCAAGCTCAACTCTGAAAAATTTCCATCAACTCCCCAACCCATATAAAAATGCCTAAATCATAAGGTATCCTATGAAAGTGCCTAAAATCCTAGGATACCCTATGAAAGTGCCTAAATCACTAAACCCTATAATAGCAAAGTGAACCCTAAACATAAATTCTAGGGTACTCTACGACTAGGGTACCTTATGACTAGGGTACCCTATGAAAGTGCCTAAAATCCTATAGTGTACCCTATGAAAGTGCCTAAAATCCTAGGGTACCCTACGATTAGGATACCCTACGACTAGGGTACCCTATGAAAGTACCTAAAATTCTAGGGTATTCTACCAGGGTACCCCATGAAAGTGCCTAAACCACTAAAACCATATAATAGGAAAGTGCACCCTAAATCAAAACTCTAAAAAAAAAAAAGACTTACCTTAGTGGTAATTAAAAAAAATGACTTATCTTACTGGTAATTAGACATCTCTTTTCTAGATCTAAAGGTAATAATCTCTTAATTATATGGGCTTATTTTGACCCAAAAAGTTAAGTATATATTTTTTTTGTTTTTTGAGTTTCAAAAAGTCATTTGTTTTTTGCTCATACGTATCTTCTACAACTGTTACAACATTTTAGGCTAAAAGACATCAAAAAAAAACTTTTTACTTTTCCCTACTAAAGTTAAAATGCAAAAGGCATGCTTAACTTTTAGTTGTTGTATTATCTAAAGATACAAGAGAATGATCGTGGTCGGAGTGGAGGCATCCGTCAACCATTGACAATTAATAATATTAATAATCACCAAGAGTATAAAAAAGGTGGCATATAAAATCATTCTACCTTATTCTTTTCTACCGCCAAATCTACCTTTGTGCATCCCGAAAAATTATCTAAAAGGAAAACCAGTTAATCGAAATTAAAAAAAAAAATACTATGTAAACGGAAAAAACTATCCGTAAAAACATTGAAAAACCGTTGGCATGTCTTAAACAGGAAATAATACAAAAAGTAAGGCAACTGATTTTATTTATTTTTTCTTTTTTTGATCTGCAGTAAGGCAACTGATTCGCAGGAGTAGATTAATTAAACACTTCCAAATCAATTCAAGTTATTATTAACTTGTAAACGCTACCTCGCGGAACCTTCCTAGTTCCTTCCCTCCTACCATTTGTTTCTCTGTCTCTCTCGCTCTCTCTCTCTCTCTCTCTCTCTCTCTCTCTCACTACGATCGATCTAGTATCAAGTTTCCTTCTCTCGCTGTAAACATTAGCATATGCATTTGAGTACCTACAGGCGCTATTGTAAGCATATGAAGTTCAAGTGTACTGTATATATTAAGGGCGGGCACGGACTACTACTACAGGACGTGACTGAATCTTCGATCAGTTTAAAACTGGAACCTTTAATTTCAAATCCAAGGAATAATTCCAGGTTATTCTCTCTTGTTTTCTTCAATTCTTGTATAAATAGTAAATGTTTTTTGCGGATTCCTTTCTTCTTTCCTGTTAATATATAATACTATGTGTAATCAAATATATGTGTGAATTCACGAGTGTACGTACCTGCAGTATGCATGTGATCCGTGTTTCAGTTGGCTTCTGTTGGAAGTATAAGTTTGCCTCCGTTGAAAACCATGGAATCACGTGGAAAATCTCTATCTTCTTGTGATCATCTTAGACTGTGGATGGCTTTGTATAACTCTAGCTAGTGGAGTAGTATACATGCTACCGGATTGGATTCGCGGGTGGCTGTCAAACAAGCTCTTAACGAGATACAACACCTTCACCGATCCGTCATCACTGCCGAGAAGTAACTCGTAAGATAACACTTTTGCTGCGTCAATTCTTTAGAGTGGTATCAGAGCATGTTTAAGCTGTTCTCCTATTTTTATTCATATATATATATGCTCGTGATTTTTGGTGCTGCAAAAATGTGTTTTTTGTTGATGGTATGGGTTCAAAAAACGTGATTTTTTTTTGAAACATATCTTGGAATCGCTTCAAATTTTTACACAACGTAGCCCATGACATGTAGATAAAATCTAGAAAGTTCCGTGTTGATCCTTCCCAACTATATATATATATATATATATATATAATAATAAGATTGTTTTGGAGTTGTGGTTGGAAAGTTATGAAAAATCCTAATTTTCAATCGTTTTTTGACAAAAATTCTCATATAGATGAAAAATACCGAAGGGCTCTGTTTGGCAGAGTGTTAATTCGGAAAATTGTATTTTTTTTATTGTTTCTGACTCAAACGAACTCCGTTTTGACTTGGTTTGATCCAAAATTCAATTTACCATGTTTCTAAATTTTTTCTAGATCTCTTTGAAATAATTTGTATTTTTTAAGAATTTAATACAAAAAGGGAAGATTGGAGGACGGCTTTGGACACGTATGAGGTCGAATGGGATCCAAAATTTCTGTGTGACCTCGTGGATGTATTACCTATTTAATGGTATAGTTAGGGTAAAAAAAATTCCCAGTACATGTTGATATTATTTTCCAATTTTGACCAATTATTTAATTTTGTGCATTAGAATAAGTCCTGAATATTTGTAATAATTGGATGTGAGCTACTGAAACAGCATGTTTTAACTATTGGATTAGATTCATATTGTTTATGGCATGTTTGAATGTCATATCTAGTGGGAGGTTGTTCAATGGAGAAAATATTTATATATATGTTTTTCCTGAACATTTAACTATTGCGCATGAGTAAAGTAAATTTAATAATAAAATACTTAAACGCGCGAGAGAGATGATTATAAGCTTAACGAGTTTTTGATCTTGCGACATGTATGTTATTACTAGTATTAAATTTAGATTTGTGCGGCAAAATGATTTTGTGTTGTATTATTTATTATCCCATGGCATTTTTTTGATAAAGTTGAGAAATTGGAAAGCGACAATTATAATATTTTAGCGTTGTGAGATCCAGTTTCTCCTTAATGAGCTTGAAGTCTTGGAGATCCTCGGCCACGAGATGGTAGAGCAAGCATAGTTTGACTCACCATAATATCTTCATGATCTTTAGTTCTATGAAATATGGTAAAAGAAATATCAGTGTGAGCAAATTAATATGATGCGCGGCATGCATAACAACTTGATATGTGAGTTTTGAGTGCTATGCAGCTACTTATAAGCTGGGGATATTTATCAAATAAAAATATAACATGGACTTCTTGACTAAGATGGTCTCAGACATGGGATGCGATATTAAACACTCAAATATGAGGCAATAAAGACTTAGCCTCAAGAGACAACTAAGCAAGATGGTTCATGCATCATAGTTGACACTAGCCCTCGCAAGTCTAGATATCAGCCGAGGAGGCTATATTCGCCCTTAGGATATGAACTGTTATAGCCCTGGTTCTTTTAAGTGCAAGAGAGGTAAGAAGAAGAGTGACACTAAAAACAGGCTAGAATGGCATGCTTTAACTGTAAAAAATTGGTAAACTTTGGTTGTGAGTGCACTGAACCTAAGAAAGTACTTCTTATTTATTTTTTGCTTTGATTGTTTTGTTACTAGTCAAGGTTTAATTGTTCATTCTCCTCATTTGTGAGTAGTAGACTAAGAGCAACTAACCACTTGGCGAGAAACAAAGATAAGTATGAGTATGGTATGCAAATGCTGGACATGCAACATGGACGCATCTTGATTTTTTCATGATATACTTTATGTTTCACAAATTCAACGAAACTTGTTAGTAGTTACTAGCATGATGGGTATAGTTTTTCAACATCTGTTGAAGAATAGCTTAGTGAGTATTAATGAGGGTAGAATTTATTGGCCTTGTTCGTTTCCCTGTTTAGTTTTAGTTTTAGTTTTGATGACATCATCATTTTCTTCATTTCTCTCTCTATCTCTCTCCACTCATTACACCTGCTGGCATCATTAAAACTAAACTAAATTATCTAACCAAACACAACCATTATGGTTTTGGATGGTTTTTGTGATACTGAATGTTTTTAATCTCGATTTTATTAATAATGCTAGTGATTTTATTTGCTATAATACATCTTTTGGTGATATTGATTCTTTTAGATGACATCCAAGATAAGGTCACATTGGGCAAGAAGGGTATTTTTTAGTCAACTGCCCCTACCCATTTGTGACCATTACCTTACAAGAAATCATTCAGAAAAACCATAAGGGCATTTTATTCTTTAAAGACATTTGTGGCTCAATGAATATAAGGATAAGGCATGGTGTATCTATTTCATCACATTAAGAGATGACTTCATGTGCTATGCTCACATCTATTTGTTTTCTCGTTAGTCAAAAGCATTGGATTGCTTTAGACGCTATAAGCACAAGTTTGAGAATCAATTAGGGAAGAGCTTTAAGGCCCTATGAATTGACCACAATTGCCAGTATCTATACGAGCAATACAAGGTGCTCTATGAAGAAAAAAGGACAGTTAGGTGATTAATAGTTCCTGGCACTCTGCAGTAAATTAGTGTGGCAGAGATGAAAATTTTGTATGTTGCTAGATTGGTTGGATTGATGATGGCGTAAGCTAATCTTTCCATTTCTGGTTCGGGAGATGCACTGTTAACTACGACCTACATCCTAAATTGCATGCCTTCTAAATCATTACCTTCTACCTTACATGAGTAATGGACCGACAAAAAATCTGATTTGAGTAATTTGCAGCCACGTGGGCTGGTTGCTTAAACACATAGTACATTCTCATAAGTATGTAAAAATAGGCTGTAAAGGCAAGAAAAGCATATTTGAGCACTTTATGGGCTATGTATTTGTTAGTGAGCAACCTGATGAAAGTGTGGGTGAAATTAAGTTATGAAGTGTGGATTTCCCTCAAGGAGGATTTTTGGTCCTAGCAGAGGAGAGGTAGTAGAGATGTACAGTTCTATGAGATGGAGGATCTAGTGGAAAGTGCACACAGTCGTCTAGTTGAGAATGGAAAAGAAATTCTCCTATCTCTTGGGGATAATGGGAGCGAATTGTTGTGGATAGAAAATCATTCTATAAAAAAGGATGCATAGAAAATCATTCTAGTGATTATATCCCTACCTACTTCTTTATCTCAAGGCATTCCATATATATTGTTAACTCCTACCAGGTAATCACCAAGTTTGTACCATTGACAACCCTTGTAAATTCAACGGAATCCATTCAAAAAAATTATCTTTCAAAGTAAGCTTCACATACTACCGGGAAAAAAAGTATCACATGAGTCATTCTGTTTTAGTGGAAGTATATTTGATGGGAAAAAAGTACTTGCAATTTCTATCATTACTTTCACTAGTGGAGCTAGAGGCTGTTTGGGAACCGTGTTTTCCCATTTTCTCATTTTGGTTTTTGAATTTTGAGTGTTTGGCCGACTGAGTAGGAGAACTCATTCTCTAGAACTCGTTTGCAAAATTTGACAATAGAGGCAAAAACTGAGAAGCAACTCTCCCCTTCCTTTTCCCATTCTCATTTTGGATTCTCGTTTTTTTCTTTTCCCGTGCCCCTACCTCTTTACCCCCTTACCCCTATCATCTTCCACACCAGTCAAGTAGCACAGAGAAGAGAAGGCTCCTACGATAGAGAGAGAAAGGCTCGCTCTTGTTCTTCTTCTTCAAATCTTGGTCGTTACTCATCCATTGTTGAGGTAAGCTTTTCCCCCCAAATACAAATATGTACCTTTACAGTGTAATCATATATTTTATTCTCAGTAGCTGGTCTAGCAGAAACGATCAAAGATCGTGGTTTCAACAAAAACCCAGAAAGATTTGAGGATTTGAGAGATAACCCATGTTGGAAAAAGGATGATTTAGAGGACCCAATAGAGGATTTGTGAAATGGAGAGAGGAAAGCCAAAGGAGAAGAACAAACCCGTGAAGAATTTGGGTTTGATCTTGGATTGGTATGGGTAAAACCATGTAAAGGTGCAGAGAAAATTGAAGAGGAAGCGAAGCCATCTTGGTCTTGAATTAAGGATTGAATTATGGCCTGAAACTGGAAGACTGAATTAGTGAAGTCCTTGCAAACTTTGTGAAATGTGTTAATGATGAGGAATGGGCTAGAGAGACACCCACGTGGACGTGGTAGTATTTTATTAGCATGTTCTTTATTTTTATTATTTTTTTAAAAGCTCCAATACACCCCTTAATAATATTTTTCACAAAAAAAGCCTCAAATCTCAAGGTTTTCTGTAACAAAAAAATTCCCAAACGTAATTTGAAAAAAAAAATAGAAATCTTGTTGTAAGGGTTAAATTGGTAAAATCCAAACCAAAACTCATTTTCATTATTTTTCTCCCAAACACTACTACTTTTGCAAAATACATTCTGCACATTTCTCCCAAACACTCTTCCCAAATTCAAAACTCATTCTGGTCATAATCTAAAAAGCCAAAAATGAAAAGCTGAAAAGTTGACTCCCAAACACCCTCCTACTTGTAGACAACATGGATCAGTTAACCCCTATGAATTTCAACTTTTTTTTTGAACCAGAATCCATTAACTCATATAAGCCCTAAAGGGCTACAAAAACCAAATTGGAGCCCTCCATTGGGACAAACCGACAACGGATTAAACGGGTTATCCATGTGATTTGGATAGTAATGCACTGAGTACAAATGAAATCGGCACAAAGGTCTTTCCACAAATCGAAGATTATCATACCAGAGCAGTTCCCACGCAGGAGAAAACAAAAAAAAACCATAAAAACAAAGAAAACCAGGTAAACCTCCCTATGAACAGAGATCCAACCTCCATCGCCTTGCCGTTCACAGGAGAGTGTCGCCGTGAAACCCAAGCCCACCACGATCTGTAAACATGTGGCCAACGTTCTAGAGCAGATCTTAGCCCTCCAAAGAAAACAACGTTGTATGAAGAAGGTAAGAAGAAAGGGTAAGATGAGAGGATGAAAGGAGTGGGGGAAGGGAGAGTATAGCTCCTTGTGTGCTCAAAGGAGAAAGGATTGAAATCCCCCCTCCTGCCGCCATGGGTGGAGAAACCCTAGGGGGGAGCGAAGGAAAAGTCGGATAGGGTTTGGAAGAGGTTTAAAGAGAGATGCTCTGAAGTCTAGAGAGAGAAGAGGAAACCATGAATAAAGCATCCATTCGGAAGCTTCATTGATAGAGAAGAAAAGTATGAATTTCAACTTTCAATAGGAATTCTACTTATTTACATCAACGATTTTTTTGGAAAAGTTACGAATTTTTTGTAAAGATTATGAATTTTTTTTTGTAAAAGTTACGAGACACACCAAAATGTTACGAATCATAGAAAATGTTACGAATGATATTGTTGAAAAGTTACGAAAAAC
Source organism: Vaccinium macrocarpon (assembly GCA_022606695.1). Classification (NCBI taxonomy): domain Eukaryota; kingdom Viridiplantae; phylum Streptophyta; class Magnoliopsida; order Ericales; family Ericaceae; genus Vaccinium; species Vaccinium macrocarpon. The sequence goes on along the minus strand of CM040174.1, from coordinate 35,864,881 downwards.
TAAAAAATGTTATGATTATCGATGAGATGGCACAATCTGGACCATACAATATGTGTATATGGTACACTTAAATAAGAGGTGTGTATTGTAGCCATTTCAAAATTTAAAAGTACGTAAAAGGAAAAAACTATCCAAAAATCCTTGAAAAACCATTGGCATGGCTAAAGGAAAGAATAGAAAAGTAAAGAAAGGAAAACGCCCCTCAAATCTAGCTATTTGTATGAGACGAAGTTTTGCTGGAGTAATTATTGGATTATTAATACTACTACTAAAATATCAATTCAAATTATTAACTTCTAAACACTGCTTCGCGGAACCTTCCTTCCTCCTGGCATTTGCCGGCAACTTTACGCCCTCTCTCTCTCTCTCTCTCTCTCTCTCCGCAGCCGGAAAAGTAATTCGCGAATCCGACTCTCTCTACCTCCGTCAGTATCAACAAGATCTCTCTCTCTCTCTCTCTCTCTCTCTCTCACTGTCACTCTCTACGATCCATCAATTTCACTCCTCTCGGTATAATCATTAGGATATTCATTTGAGTGCCTGCAGGCGCTTTTTTATGCATATCAAGTCCAGGTGTACTGTATTTATTAGGGGCACGGACTACTACCGGCGGGGCTGAATCTTGGATCAGTTTATAATTGGAACCTTTCAAGTCGAACGAATAATTCCAGGTTACTCTCTCTTGTTTTCTTCCTGTATAAATATTTTGCGAATACGAATGTTTTCTGAGCATCCCATTCTTCTTTCCTGTTAATATTATGTGTAATTAAATATCTGTGCGAATACGTGAGTGTACCTGTATGTGATTCGTGTTTCAGTTGGCTTCCATTGGAACCGTGATTGTTCAATCTGCACTGGGAGTCAATTGGTGAATTTGATTCATAAGTTGCCCTAGTTCACTCAATTTAGGTATTTGTTGTTAATTTGTTCTTTTTAACGACTTAGTAATGTTTGTTAAGTTACCAATTGTCAAAAAACTTAAGCTGTTTGAAAATGGGCCAAATGACATGTAGTATCAAGCTATCCAATAATGTTAATTAGTTGTTGAATTGCTTGTGCACTTGCTCTCATTTTGCCTGCAGTTAATAGTAGATGATCACATTGACGTAAATGTGTAGTTTCATGAGTGTAGTTGTGGGTAGATGGATGAGTGTAGTACTGAAGAAGATGGCATAAATTTATTGAAACAGCTTTTGGAAATGGTTGCAATTGAGTTTCGTATCATTCTTTGCTTGTGCTACTATATCAGAATCTCTTCTATCTCCTGGAGTGAAGATTTTCCTTCTCGAACTTGTTTCCTGGATATGTGTTTCTGATATTGAGCGACTTTTCAATCATGCAGCTTTCGATTCATAGTAATAGGTTATCCGGCTGGCTGCTAGAGTATAATTACCTGTGCTTCCACGGTTAGAAATGCTTTACGTATGTAGAAACTTATGTGCAACCGGAAAGCTTTAAGCCATTAAGTGGAGAGGTCCCTGCATAAAATTAAGTGATCGTCAATTACATACCCAAACCAATCTGGGATTGTAGTCCTTAACATCCCCTCCCGTGCACCCGTGCTTGTTGTAGATACCCGTCCGTTGTGGCACGAGTTCGCACACAGGATGGCCAATGGCGTTAATGTGATAGCGTCGATTGAGGTGCCCGTTGCAGCACACCTTGCTTGTTTAGAGTCACCGCTTGGTTTTAGGAACCAAGAGACCGAAAATTGAGATCCCATGTATGGGAGCCAAGGGTATGAAAAGGGAAAGATGTTAGACACCCCTTTTTGCCCAACCAAGCGCCTGGCCTCTAATTGTTTGACATAAAATGTTTCTATTTATTCAATTGATATCGCAAATAATTGATTTTTAGCCATTAAACAGTGTGATAATATGGACAGAAAGTAAAAAGGGGATTGGGGAAGGGAGTATGCAATGAATAAACTAAGAAAAACAAAGAAAACAAAAGGTTCTGGAACAGAACCAACTGGCGGCCGACATTACTTCTGTTAGCCTAACTAGTGGCCGCCACTTAAGTTCTATTGGCCACTACAGGCATATACAACAATCTGGCGGCCACCACAACGTGTGGCGGCAGCTACTCTTCTTTATACCAGTAGCAAAAATAATGGGGAAAAAAAACAGAAGCTAAGAAGGGTTATCGAAAATGATTAGAAAACAAGAGGGCTAGCTCGTTGGGGACTAAGAAGCTGAGGTATGGATACGGACACAATAAGATAAGAATACGCAGACACGTTATTTCTTCAAAAATTAGGATACGGACACGTCGGGGACACGTCGAATATAAAATGTTTTGTATGATAGAGGTATGTTATGAATTCATATAAAAGACGAAAACTCTATTTCTATCAAATTTACAAACAATAATACAATGAAGATAAATTAACAGTCCACATATAAGTATGCATGACCTATACATCAGTGGAATTTCAACTCATGGCCAGGTTTTAAAAATTAGATTTTGACCTTTTATGTGTCCTTAACATGTTCCAAGAGTTTTACCAATGTGTTCTAGAGTATCTACAATGTGTCGAAGTAAAATAAATATACTAAAGAAATCAGACAAGTATTTAAGCATGTCTTACACGTGTCTGGAGAGTATCGTGTCGTGCCTGCCACCGACACGTGTCGGATACAGATACCTGAGGCCTATAGACGTGTCTCTGCTTCTTAGGTTGGGGCTATTTGATCATCCCACCTTGATCCCTCAGTTGCTAGGTATGTAACTTCGCTTGGTTTCCGAGCCTTTATCAATAACAGGTGGAAAATCCGATGATCATTGCAGAAGTCTTCTAGGTTTGAAGGGTTTAGGTACTTTTGGGGTGTTTTGATCGCTCCCGAATCTCTCTTTTCCGTGGAACTTGGAGTTGTGTGTTTTAGGGTTTGAAGCTACAACTTCGTGTGTGGAAGGCAATGGAAGGGACGGAAAGGCAATGGAAGGGACAGTTGTATAGTGGAGATGAGAGGAAGAGATTGATTGAAAACCTAGAAAGGGACTGGTATTTATAAATTTTTAGAACTGGGTTTGAGAGAAGGAAAGCAAATAAAATCTTTAAACTTGAATAAAATCTCATCAAGATCCTTTCTTGGAGTGATGGGCAAGTAATAGAGCCAGCCAGCCCTAATGTGTTTAGATCAACCTAAACATGTTTCACATTCATCTGCCTTCTGGAATGTTTGCAGCATTGAAATGAGTGCAAGCTGCCACTCACACCAGCGGCCCCCACTTGTAGACAACACAAGAGGCCAAATTTAGCTGGCTCACCCTCGGATACTACAAAACTCTGATTTACGCGTGGCTTGAACCGTTGGAAAGCTTGTTAAGTCTATTTTCTAGTCCAGGTGGTTTGGATCCAAAATAATTTGTATATCAAAAGGTGACTATTTGACCCTCAAATGGTTGGAAGATGAATGATTTGAGTTAAACGCTCACATCTCCCTCATTTAACTTTGGATTGAGACGTATTATATGTAGATAAAGAGGGATTTGAAAGTACTAAAAGATGATGGAATCCAACCATAAAGTTTAGATAGTTTAGTTTATAAAAATTGGGTCAAACAAAAGCAAACTAAATGGAAGATCATTGGTACCACAATGGCCAAAACACATGTCCACTTAGTCTAAGCGTCCATCGGCACTCACATCCCTAGTTCTAAGGTGTTCCTTCATTCCTTAAGAGTTCCACAAAATTCATAGGACTTTCCACACTTCATCAAAGCATACGGAATAACGTTTCATCATCGGGATTCGCTTAAGGTGGGGGCTTAAATATTTGCAAAGCCAAATTAAGGTGTCTACACTTGAGGTCTGTCACGGGTAGCCTCTTTTGGATTCTATCATTGTGCAATCTTTTTCTAGGTCTGTTATTGTGGGGTTTGGGATTTTGAATTTTTTAAAATATTGAAATCGAGTTGCATGGCTTTGGCATTATTAATAAACTTTATATCCAGCCAAAAGCTTAAAGCTATTATGTAGAGAGGTTGACACATTATATTAAGTGATGACCTATTCGATTATATTCCTACATAGTTCTATACCCAAATCTCCCATCCAGAGTCAGATTTTTGTGTTGTTTCACTTTCCTTTTTTAATTTTGTGGTCACATCATATCAACTCTTCGACATTTTCACGTAACTTCAATACCCGAAAGTGGTGAATTGTAAGATTGCGGACATGCTTTGTGTAAAGTTTTTGAGCCAACATAATACTTGAAACTTGTGGGTATTATGGTCAAGAAAGTAGTGTGTTTCTGTAGGATGGGATGGGGTGTATCTTAGTTTTGGCACATATATTGCTTCAAGTTATGCTAAGCAATGGTGATTTCAAAGTGCTAGTTGAAACACAGCTGTTGACTAATGAAACCATCAGGAAAGCTCTAGTAGAAACCATACAAATTATTTGGATTCAGAAATTGGAAGTGGAGAGTGCTATTGTTGGAAGGACGGTGGTATGTTTGGCTTTTATGCGAAGATCGAGGAGAATAGATGGTCTCATTTACGCACTCTGGACTCTGGTGAGACAGGATGGGCTTTCATTCCATGGGACTAAGCATGCGATTCTGGACGATGATATCTCATTTGGTTGACCTTTGGAAAGTTTGTCATTTTCCTTTCCCTGTTTGGGAAGAATTCATGTGTTTCAAGATGCATTTAGGTGTTTCAGACTTTCAGTGCTTGCAAAAGTTTGTTACCTTCCAAAACACATGCTTTTGTTCTTTCAGTTATTATTTTGAGATTTTGTTTATTATTTTCTGCAATAATTTTAATCTTAATATGGTGTTGTTAACGAATTCATCTTTGTTTTGGATGCAGGTTTATGAGTTAGCATAGATGGAAGAGTCATAAATATGGTGGTGTTAACGAAATCATCCTGGTTTGGATGCAGGGCGAGTTAGCAAAGATGGAAGCAAAGTCTTAAATAGCTTCTATGTTGGGCTTTCATTGTTGTATATGAGCGACACTTGGGTTGGTTAGTAAGATTATCAGTTTCTGCAGATGGATGATCTAGAGGAGGCGATAGACCTCGTATTTGAGGAAGAGATCCCTTTGACCTCATCTCAAGCTATGAGTACAGCCCACACTTTTGATTTTGAGGCATCTCATATCGGGTCACATGCAAAGCTTTCCAATTCATGGTTTTCTGAGCAGATGCGGATCAGAATTTTCAGGAGTATTTACATAGTCTTAGTTAAAGCAAAGATAAACATTTTGCTTCCTTTTGGGCCCTTGGCGATATTGCTGCACTATCTCACTGGAAAATATGTAAGAAGTGCAGACTTATGCTGTCATTTTCTCATTCGCTTGAATCCCAAGGACATTGATAATGGAAAATAGGTGGTTGACTACCGGAATTCATGTTTTTCTTTTTTTCAATATGTTTAGTTTCCATTGAAATGTAAATTGAGGACCTCACAATAGTGTTTATAGTTTAATGAGAAGTGGAGTAATGTTCAAACATCATCGATTACTGTTGCAAGTGGTGATTCATGATGCCTTCTGTCTTTTGATTTAGTGATTGTTATATTGCAGGGATGGGTCTTCTTCTTCAGCTTGTTGGGTATTACACCTTTGGCAGAGCGTCTGGGCTATGCAACTGAGTAAGTTTTGTTTGCTAAGTTCTACTATTTGTTTTTTGTTACTTCTTTCCTTGAACATATAAGTATTCTTTTCACTTGCCACTTTGGTGCAGGCAGCTAGCATTCTATACAGGACCCACAGGTATATTTACTGCTGGTTGACCATGTGGAAAAAATACTGCTAAACCAGAATATTTGGGAAACAGAAACTAGATTTCTTGATACTGGAATATATTGTGATGATCTGCATGAGTGAATTATGTGTAATGCCCAGTTGTCCTTCTAAACTCTATAAATTGACGGCTTGTTGCTTGTTCATGCTCTAGTTTGTCTTGGTTTGGGAGTACAGAGTCACAAATTTGTCTTGGTGTATATAAAAGCATGAGGTTTGCATTGTTGCATCAGAGCTAATGAAGATGTTCTTGGAATCGATTGGGAGCAGGAAATACTTGTCATACAATTGAGCATTTAAGAAAAGTTAGAAGGTCATTTATGCAGTCATCTGTGGTTACTACTTAAAGCTAAATAGTAAGTACATTATTGGTGACTTGTTGAGCAACTAAATAGTTCAGATATTGGGCACTGAATGATTTCTGATTGGTATTAGCAGACTCCCTTGCATGCATTCATATGTTCATGTCTATGAAATGGATTTCGCTAGGGCCCATTGCGTTCAACGTAGCCTTCTGCAAATCTGTGCTCTTGCCAGAATTGTTTTTGATTCATTTGTGTATACATGTTTCATGTGCTATGTTTACCCCACTGAAAGTATACTGTCAAATGATATTTAAACTGCCAGAGCTAGATATCCTTCTAGTAACTTACTATTAATAGTATCTCATTTTTTAGTTTACTTGGGCCTGGTTCTGTAACGAGAAGACAGTTTTCTGTTGAATCTGCAGTTGGGGGTCTCCTAAATGCTACATTCGGAAATGCAACTGAAATGATTATTTCAATATATGCATTGAAGAATGGGATGATTAGGGTAGTTCAGCAATCATTACTTGGCTCCATCTTGTCGAATATGCTTCTAGTGTTGGGATGTGCCTTCTTCTCTGGGGGTGTTGTTCATCACCAGAGAGTGCAGCATTTCAATAAGGTAGATCATCGTCACTGTGCGTGTGCGTTCATTTTCCTGAAATGCTTTATTTAGGGAGTTTATTGAAATACCCATTATCTTGAATCTATTGAATCAGCATCGCAGCTTGCTGTGAATGCTCCTCGCCCCTAACAAATTAGAAAAACCAAATCAATAGAAGTTCAAGAAAAGGAAATCTGATTGCTATATTAATTTTTTAAAACAGGAAGCTGCTGTGGTGAACTCAGGATTGTTGTTGATGGCTGTCATGTGCATATTGTTTCCAGCAGTACTTCATTTCACACATACAGAGGTGCATTTTGGGAAGTCAGAGTTATCTCTTTCTAGATTTAGCAGCTGTATAATGTTGGTGGCGTATGGCAGCTACCTTTTCTTTCAGCTTAGGAGTCAACGAAACATTGATGGTTTAGTGGATGACAGTCCTGCTGATGAGGCAAGTTCTTTTGACTCCGTATCATTAGTTATTCTGGCTCATGATTGGTCTAATGTGAAAAGTTAAGGTTGAATCATGATTCCTGCTTTACTTAGATATTCCGTTTTCCTATTTCTAATGCACAAACACGTAACCCTTAAGTCTCGCACGGCACATAATCATGTTCTGCAAAAAGTTTGGTGGATTCGTTAATCATTCATTGTAGGACTTTGAAAGACACATCACCATCATATCTAGGGGACCACATCACAATGCTTTCTTTCTGAGTTGAATGTTCAGAAATGGAAGTGGTACATTATTACATTCACAACATAGCAAATTATCTATTTATCTTTGTTAGTCATTCATGGTGTGTGTTGCAGGGAAGAAACATTAATACAGACGATGCTGATGAAGAAGAGGCTCCTGATATTACCCAGTGGGAAGCAATTGTGTGGCTTGCTATTTTGACTTTGTGGGTGTCGTTATTGTCTGGATACCTTGTTGATGCTATTCAGGTAAGACCTACCGTCACTCATTTTCCTTGGTTTTGTGAAACTGGCAGCGCTTTGTCAGCTTATATGGATTTTGACCTTTACAAATGGGAAGAACTAAAAATCTTTCTAGTTTTATGATATCAAGGTTTTAATTACCATCGGAACATTCACTTATCAAAGTAAAAGAAAGAGGGGATGAAAAAGAATGCTATCTGAATCACAGTATCAGGAAACGTGTCCATAATAGTGATACAGCCATGTGTTGCCCCGATATCAGACAGTATGGGAAACTTGTTAATATCAGCACAAGAGGTCGAAAATCTCCTTAGCTATCTTTTGACACGATACTGCAACGGCCAATATTTAGAACCCTAACATGAAAAAGCTGCTTCATGTTGCACTGACATTTGACCAAAATCAATCTGATAGTCAAATTTGGTGGCATTCCTTTTGATATGTATTGTTAAGCTCTCTGTAAACTGATATGTACTTAAGGATTTTATTGATAATCAATTTACGTGTACTTTTTTAGGGGGCATCTGATTCATGGAACATGCCTGTGGCTTTTATTAGTGTCATCCTGCTTCCAATTGTTGGAAATGCTGCAGAACATGCTAGTGCTATTATGTTTGCCATGAAAGACAAGCTTGTGAGTGCTTGAAAAACAAAAATCATTTCTTACTTGAGTTTATTCAGCTGATTTACCTGATTTCTTGTATAGGATATCACATTGGGAGTTGCAATTGGATCGTCCACACAGATATCAATGTTTGTCGTAAGGCAGTGATGCGAATTCTATTTTGACACCAATTGTTGACATCTGCAAGGGTTTTCTTATTCTTGCTGCCATTGCCAGTTATCTTTTTGGTGAAAGAAAATTAAGACAATTTGCATGTAGTTGGGGAACATTCCCCATTTCCATGCTCAATTGTGCTAGATTTGGTTTTACATAACAAAGCTGAGCAATTGAAACTGCCTTTGTTTTCCGTAAATAGCTTAAGTTTATACGTGCTGCTTAGTGGCTTACGCATATTGTGCTCTGGATGAATGCAGATTCCCTTCTGTGTAGTTGTTGGTTGGTTGATGGGAAAGCCGATGGACTTGAATTTTCAACTCTTTGAGACGGCTACGCTCTTTATCACGGTTATAGTGGTGGCATTCATGCTGCAGGTTTGGTTATTTGTTTTTTGTCACGTATGCATGATATATAATGTTTTGTACCTTTCTTCATAGAAACAAATCATGCATCCTCTTCCTTTGTAGTGCTTTTTTTACCACTGCACTTTGTTCATTTCCTGATTGTGGTAGGCTACATCATTTTCACTCAAATCCCCGAAATATAAGCAGCTTTTCACTCATATTCAAAAGTTTTTTTAGCTGGGGATGAGTACTTGATGGGATCACATGGACCCCGCCATTCTGTCGACCTGCTTGAGGTTGTGGGGGCAGGATATTGTTTGAGGCTTGATTTAGGAAACTATTTGATTGATTGTCTTTTTCCATTTTAGGAAGCTTGTGGTATGCCTATGAATATTAGGCGATCCAACTTGCAAAGAGAGATGACATTCAGCTGTTATTACTGTTAGGGTTTCTTTGTTTCTTTTCTTTCGGTTGTTCACTTACATTCTGGCCATATAGAATCACCATATCTTTTAGATAGCCCATAGAAGTGCATGTAGAATAGTAGTATATTATTTTGTGTTCCTGTTGCAGGAAGGAACGTCGAACTATTTCAAAGGATTGATGCTGATTCTAAGTTATCTCATTGTTGCCGCCAGCTTCTTTGTACATGTTGACCCGTCAACTGGTGCGTACAACAAAACTAATTTTTGTTACGTTAATTTGCCATGGATGGACATTGTTGTGTGCTCTATTTACAATTTTGTATTAATGATTTAGTCCTTTAAAGTTTAATGTCCTTCCGGATCAAAGGCATCATACTCCATACACGTGGGTGGGATGGGGGAGAGGTATGGGGATTGTAGTATATGTGACTGTGTTAACACCTCGTCCCACATCCGAAGTCTTCATGGGTGATCCTGTACAAGGGCTGTTCATGGGTCGGTTCAAACTGACCCAACCTACCAAAATTCAGGTTGTCAATAATCTTACCTGAGCCTGACTGAGTGAGGAGCTGGTTTTGGCCGAAAATGGTGGTCCAATTGGTCTGGGCGGGTGGGTTGGTATGCTAGAATCTTGGTTAAGCTCCAAAACCCAAGATAAAAAAAAATAATTAAAAAAAAAGGCTACAAAACCTCTCTTCTTCACAATGACAATGGGACAATCCATTGTAACCTGCAGAAAACATATATCGGTGAGAGAAAACATACACCAGCAAAGAGCAAATGATCCACTCCTGGTGTGGATCTGAAATCCAATCAGCAAACAGAGAGACAAAGAGAGTGAGAGAGAGGAGAATACGATGGGTTGGCGATAGAAAGAATAAAGGAGAGCCCGCTCGTGTTATGGATTCGCGCGCTTTAAACCCACAGAAAAACACACAATCGAAGAACAAACCAAGAACAGAAAATAATGAGAAGCAAAAAAGAACAAGGCACAGAGATTTTACGTGATTCCGACTTAAGCTGATTGCTTAATCGTACTCCATGGGGTGTTGGGGTGTTTCACAATGATGAATGATGATAAAAAGTTCCAATGGGGGCTGCCCTAAGGGTCCCTTTTATAGAGTAAGGCGTCACAATACATTAGAAACCCTAAAAAACGCAAAAACGCACATTCTTTCCGTGCCAACCGTCCGGACCAAAATTTTTACAACTTTAGAACTGGACCAAAAACCTACAGACAGCTTTCTGCACTTTCTGTCTGGACCAAAACTTCAAAATCTCTCTTGATTTTTCCGACAGAACAAGTTGCATCCTAACAATTCTCGCAACTTGAAAACGTTCCTCAACACTCCCGCCAAATGTCAATGGTGATCACCCATCACCATCATTCATCAAAGCCACACCAGCACCCAGTCTCCCACTCAAGCTGAGAGACCCACAAAAGCTGAACAAGACTTCAGCTTCTCCACGGTAACCACCTTTGTGAACATATCTGCCGGATTATCCTTTGTGTGAATCTTCTCCAAAGTGAATTGCCCATCCTCCAACAAAGAGCGAATAAAGTGGTATTTTATGTCAATATGCTTGGTCCTCGAATGAAAGGTTGCATTCTTTGCCAAATGTATAGCACTTTGACTATTGCTGAACAATTTGGAATTGTCTTGCTCTATACCCAACTCTTTCATGAAGCTCCTCAACCATACCATCTCCTTGCACACTTCCGTGGCTGCAACATACTTCGCCTCTGCCGTGGAAATAGTCACTATCTTCTATAGCCGTGAAACCCAACTAACTCATGGAACATGCCTGCGGCTTTTATTAGTGTCATCCTGCTTCCAATTGTACGAAATGCTGCAGAACATGCTAGTGCTATTATGTTTGCCATGAAAGACAAGCTTGTGAGTGCTTGAAAAACAAAAAATCATTTCTTACTTGAGTTTATTAAAAAAAAAATTGAAAAAAAAGGCTCCAAAACCACCCCTCTTCTTTACAATGACAATGGGAGAATCCATTGTAACCTGCAGAAAACACATATTGGTGAGAGAAAACATACACCAACAAGAGCAAATGATCCACTCCTGATGTGGATCTGAAATCCAATCAGCAAACAGAGAGACAGAGAGTGGAAACAGAGAGAGAAAGAGGAGAATATGACGTCGATAACGGGCAGGCAAGTCGGCGACAGAAAGAATAAAGGAGAGCCTGCTGGCAACCACCATCACACGGCCAGATCCAGAGAGAGAGAGAGAGCTGGTTTTGAGGGGGATGCCCCGCTTTTGGGAAGGAAATTGGGGGAAGTAGAACAGTCATAGATCCAGGGGTTTTTCCCTTTTTTTGTTCTTATATTCAGTCGGGTTGGGTGTCTCGGGTTATGGTCCTCAAACCCGAACCGGACCGACAACAACAAAAACCCCAGATCTTGTCTTCAATGAAGGCTGAAATAGAGGACAAACTGCTAATCAATGGAGTATTATTGATTATTGAAACCGAAGGAGATCATTTTTTGGGGAAAACTTAGAAGGTAGACATGTTATGAAAATAGAGATTCTTCCTTTTACTAAGCAGTAAACTCAGCTAAGTAGATCGTGAAAAGAAGTTTTTCCTGATAGTCATTTGAAATATATAAAGATACATCTTTGTTTCACCCCTCTGTTTTATCTCAAAATCTTATTGAATAAGCATATGGGATAATGAGAGGAGGGAATCCATTTTAGTTTTAGGGGAACTACTATCATGCAAAGTTCTAATTTTCAGTAGAACTGAGTTTGAAATCAGAAGTTGCTTATATTTGCACAAGACAATTCCATGCACATTGACACAAGCTCTATGCCTCTATTAGTTTATGATAAGCATGGTACCATCAGGTATTGAAGTGACTTTTAAGTAGCTTTTACTTGAATCTCGTGTTTGTGGATACCATTTTTTTCATAAGTTATCGTGATCAGAGTAACGCAGGCTCCGCTGGAGCTGCTCTTTTGTGCCAATACACAATTGTATAGGTTGAGGGGCCCCATTTGGTGTGGGATATAGAAAACGACATTAGCGGAATCTGTCATTCATACATTCAGATTTCATGCAACTTTATGCATTTGGTAACCTCTGATAATTTGACGAGATTTAAAATTAAAGATCGCTTATACGCTGGTTCACTCTTTCCAAATATGGGATCTTGTGTTGATAAGGGGGTAGAGACCCTTTTTTCCCTTAATGTTTCGTTTCCAACTGGAGAAATATACTGTAGCTCTCAAGGGCTCAATATTCAAGTGGTCAACTGATATTTGTTGGTTTGTGCTTTGATGTAGATGATGACTAAATCTTGATTGGCACTCAGTGACCCAGAATATGTTGTTTCAGCAGTGAATACACATGGAGGACTTGTAAATCTGAAGTCTTTTTGTTCCAAACAAACAAGTGGGGTTTTATTGTGTATCTTTGATCACGTGATGAGCAATTCTTATGTTCTCCCTGGCATTTTGCATTTATGAGGGCTGGAATTTGTGTTTTCAGCTTATTTTTGTTACAAAGCAGGTGGAATTGTGTCAAAGTGTTATTTAATTCTTCTCAATCATTTTTAATGCAATAATTTCCCTATCAAATGACTCTCTACTCTAGACTCAAGAGTCTAGTGTTGCTTTGTTTATGTAAAGTCCACTCTTTCTTCACTGGTTGAGGAGTTGGGCATCTACTGGAGTTTGACTGTGTTTGTGATTACGTTTTGAAAAATCTAGATAAAGATACCTCGTACACCATGACATTATCATGACATACAAGTGAGGTGGGTAAATCAGGCTACGTTCTGATGAGGTTTCTAAAGATATTGCGACATTTCAGGGCCAATAAACAAGCTCGTAGGCAGTGGCGAACACAAGATTCCTATTGCAAAGGGACCAATTTATATATGGGGCCGGTTCTCCTCACACTTAAAAAAAAAAACACATAAAAAAACACATGATTTTGTTTTGGGCCCCACTGTGACGTTCTGAATTGTTGATCTTGTTTAAATGAGTAAAATAGGAAGTCTTGCAAAAATTCACCTTAATCGGATATCGGTAGGTGTTTGATCCAAATAGTTTTGAAAAACTATGACAGGAACTAGTGTTTTTAAAGTCGTTTGGATCAAACACTTACTGATATCCAATTGAGCTGAAATTTTGCAGGACTTTCTATTTTACTCATTTAAACAAGATCAACCGTTTAGATCATCACAAGGGGGCCTAAAAGAGTATTGTGTTTTTTTTTAAGTGTGAGGGGAACCGGTCCCTTTATATATATTCATAAATTAACAACAAATTATTATCATTATATATGAATGACATAGTTTTGACTTTTTAGGGGATCTTTCTTTATAATTTGTACAAATAAAACCAAAAATATAGTAGGAAAATTAGGATAATTTGGGTGTGGGGTTCAGCCTCCCGCTTGCACCCTCTTAGGTCCGCCCTTGCCCGTAGGTTGTTTAAATTTGGTTAGTAAACTTACGAGGTTCAAAAGGAAGCCAAACTTGGCCTATTTATAAGGTGAACTAACTTGAAACAAGCTTTATCAAGCCAATCTTGACTAGGTTGAAATTCGCAACCATCATAAACAAAACGAGCCAAGTAATAAATTTTCAAACTTGGTTTAGTTGGTTAACAAGCTTCAAAAGAATATTCAAGCTTGGTTTATTATTTAACAATAAGATCTCAAATGGTTTTTTAATGAGCGAGCAAGAGCTAGAACTCAAGTAACTCGGTTCATTTATTGGCCCCAATTGTGATTGAATTTGAATCCGATGGGTATCAAACACTTCTTTTTATGAAAATGCTACGGACACAATATTTGGACACTACACTCACATACATTTGGACACAACACTAACATGGGATGATTGGTGAGTCCAAATTAGAGTAGGTTCTTTCGATATTAACATATACATATATATATATATATATATATATATATATATATATATATATATATATTCATGTTTCCCATGGAAAAAACAAAATATGCAAATGTAAAATACTGAGTTATGAAAAGGCAAAAGGAAAACGACATCATTTCCTTGCAATTATCGAAAGGAAACTGAAAACCCACAATTTTTATTTTCCAAGTAATTTTTTGCTTGATTTTGTTCAGCAGTTTTTGAAGCCTTCTCTTAGCTCTTGAGTATATAGCCTGAAACGTGATTGAAGAAGATAGTATATTTTTTGAAAGTGATCCAACATGGATATGTTATTATGGGTGGTGCAGGTCAAATGTTTTTTTAATCTTAAAATGCTAAAATAAAGAGCAACTTGGAGAATATAATATACTCCTAAGTCTAATACTTGTACCTTTTTTTTTTATTTTATTTTTTTATCTTCTTACAGTATTTTTCTATCGCAAAGCTAGAAAGATGTGATGAAAAATGAGTACTTTGACCGAGTCTTGTCGTGATCATAAATTAAAACTTCTCCAAATCTGATAATTCTAGATGTAAAAGGACATAAACTATAGGAAATTTGTCCTATTTGTCAACTGTTGGAAAGGAGGATCGGTGGACTATTGGTTATGTTCTGTCCCACTTAAAGACCTCATAGATAGGAATAAATTGGGTTGTGTTTGGTTTGGTTTTGAGTTTTGATTTTTGTAATTATTAGAGGGAGAACTAAGAGTAATAATTAAAAAATAGGTATTAATGATTAGAGAGAGATAGAGAAAAAAATAAGAATAATATTTAAAAATAAGAGTAATAATTGAATAATGATTTAGAGAACCGGTTCTTAAAAACCCAAACCAAACAAGGCGTGTCACATAAATTCTGCAAATTAATGCCCTAGCCCCCCTAGGTAATTATCATGGGCAAGTAGTAATAGTACCAGCTCATGAAAATTCTGTGGACCAAAGACCAAATGGAAAATGGAACCAACAGATCAGGTCTAACTTAGAAGTCAATCCTCATTCTCCCAAGGGCTGGATTTATTCTTTAAGTCCCAATGGCTGGATTAATTATTACTATTATTTTGATAAGTCCCAATGGCTGGATTGTAATTTGCTACTCGTGGGTCATGAACCCAACATTTTTTATATGTGTCACATATTTATATGGGTCCTAATTGAAGGCCTAATATCGTATGATTGGGTCTAGGATGCATGCTCTAGATTCAAAAGAATATATCCCGAGGCTTATGATTTGATTGGTAGTTCATTTCTTGGGCTTGCTGAGTGTGTCATGAACCCAACATTATTTATTTGTCACATATTTATATGGGTCCCAATTTAAGGACTAATATTGTATAATTGGGTCTAGGTTGCATGCTACAAGTTTAGAAGAGTACATCTCAAGGCTTATAATTTGATCCATAGTTCATTTCTTGGACTTGTTGAGTATGTAATTTATGTACATAAATCAAATTAATTAGATATTTGTAAGTGCATGATGTCATGATTATATCAGTTGTTCATTTTTTTTTTTCAAATCAATATGCTACAATCATGTGTGATCAATTTGGTTTTTCACCGTCAATCAAATCAGGCTTCATTATATCTTTTTCATGATTATATCAGCTGTTGATTTTTTCAAATCAATATGCTACAGTCATGCATTTAACAAAGATTGGTCAATTTACTCAGCAGGCGTAAACAAAATGAATAGTCCAAATTAAATGATGTAATCTAAAGAAGCCCCATTTGTACCCACAATTCGCGTGCTGTGACTTGGCACACGGTTTCTTCTCATATTTGTGTGAGTTCTAGAAATGTTATGATAAGGTCTACCAGATAATTTCTTAGGCAGGGCAGGTTAGAATCTGAACGATTGTCAGCAGGGCAGAGCTATAAAAGGGCAGGGGTGGCCCCGGCCCCTCCCATTTCGTATTTTGAAGTATATTTTACATATTTCTTAGTAGATTTTTTTTAAATATTATAAAATTAAAAAAATAATTATTCTCTCCGTTTCAATTTGTTCGTATTTTTTGGGAATTCATACATTTTACACCAAAAAAATGATGTATAAGCATTCTTTTCTTTTCAAAAAATTTTATACTAATTTAAAGATCTCATTGAGTCGAAAAAAAATGGTATAATTTTTTTGAAAAATAATTTTCGTAAATACATCATTTTTTGCATCCAAAATGCATATTTTTCCAAAAGGGGCGAACAATTTGGGACAAAGGGAGTAATAAGTAAGATCAATTTTCATTCGAGAACACTAAAATTATAGTGAATGATGCCGTGTGACAATGATACTGGCTGCGTTCGGTTGCACACTTTAGTTTTGTTTAATTTAGTTTTGATGATGTAAGCAGGTGTAATAAGTGGAGAGAGATAGAGAGAAAAGTGAAAAAAGTGATGATGTAATCAAAACTGGAATAGTGCCAAAATTGCCCCAAAACCCCCCAAACGAACACAGCCACTGTGTTCGTCAAATGAATTGATAGCAGCAATTAATACTCGAGTTTAATTTTTCAATTTATCAAAATTATCCTATAAAAACTCTAATGATTGGATTTAGTCTTGAAAAAATATCACCAAACTAAAATTTTCTTTCATAGTTCGCCGCCTCCATTTTTTATTCCTATCTCTGCCAATGACTGTAACGATCATATGTTCTAATCTGTAACTTATTTGACTCCGTTACATGATTAAATAATGATAGGAAGTTACAAAAAGAAATCCAAGTGGGGAGGACTTAGATTAGTTTTAAGCAAATTCTGACTTTTGAATGGTATATGTTAGAATAGAAGTACTGAAACTGCAGTTGTCTTCAATTTTTTCAAACCCCAAAACTTCTGCTCTTGGGTTTCTTTCTATATAATTTCAAAACAAAAAAAGTATCTGGTTCTGGTATAAGTGTATCGGGTCAACGAGGCCTAGATTAATGTTTCTCTAGATGCTAGATTTAGATCTAGAGAGAGAATAGTAGAAGTTGTTACAACATGTACATCAAACGCTTCATTCCGCGAACTTAAGTGACTCTTAATAGATCCAGAAAAACGATCAAATTTATTTTCTCTCTTCAAATGCACAAGTTTGTTATACCATAGACCTGCTGATTCTCACGACTCGAGCCGTGCTGCAACATCAAAGGCAAACGGAGTGACACTTATAACAATCACAAGAAATCTATTCTAGGAGTATTTCTTTAAGTGATGCTAGATTTGGGAGCTTACCAAACAAGCTTGATTTGCAATTTGTGAATGGGTGATTTTATTACATCTCTAGTTATGCACAGCAACCAAAATCTTTCCTTATAAAAATGCCGCAGAGGCTAATGATAAATGGACAGTGCTACCCATACAGAACGGGGCACAAAAAATGTACCGATTGCGTTTGGAGACCCACTTTTGGGTACCACACGACTAATCCGAACCGTTCATTGTTCTTAAAATATTTTTCCGAGGGGCCCTTCAAAATTTCAGCTCAATCGGATGGTTGAAAATGCTCGAATAATTTTTTTTATTCAGACGGTGAGACTTTGGTTCGAACACTTCCAACCGTCCGATTGAGCTGAAATTCGGTGGGGCCCCTCCGAAAAATGCTTTAAGAACAATGAGCGGTTTGGATCACTCGTGTGGGACCCAAAAGTGGGTCCCCGAATGCGATTGGTACATTTTCAGTTCCCTTTTTTCTGTACCTGTATCATTATTGATGATAAACATAGTACACTTACATTGGTTAAGCTCAGATTAGGAAATAGAAAAAGGGACCAGATTTACCTGACCTGGTTTGAGTTTTCATTTCTCTCTCTCTCTCTCTCTCTCTCTCACACACACACACACTCTCACGTACATTACACGCTTAATTTCCCTTTCATTTGGCAATCAATTTGTTGGGAAACTTTTCTCAGAACCTAGTAATTGCGCGTACAGATTAAACAACAAAAATAAACACAAACCCTACAAGACAGAATTAGGGTTTACCTCTCATCTGTAGACACGAACGCTGGTTGACTTGTTTATTTGAGAACTTGACAGACCTAATTACTATATGCAACAAACTTTGCTTGATAGTACCTTACGATCTTCTGCCATATTCCCTTATATCTCGATCATGTAGCCAAGTGTAGACTTCTACATGATCTCTTTGTTCTCTCTCCCACAATCTCTATTCTAAATTTTTGAATGACTGTTTTTTTACCTAGAGAACATAACGATATATTTATAGGGCTAGAGCAGGGACCTGAGGAGAAATAAATATGGGCTCCTTGTGTAAATAAGAAAACCTAATCCCACCCGGATTCTATTATTATTTCACAAATTATAATTCACACCACTAAAGAATTATAATTGCACTCCCATCTTTATCTCGATTATATTTCGAGCTCCACGTTATTAAATACTTATTTATCTCCCCACGTTAAGATTACAGATACCCGTTGATTAAATGTCGATTACTAACAATCTCCCACTAATCAACATCTTATAAAACACTTTGAGACTAACCATTTAACTTATTCGATATGTCGGATACAAATATCCATCTGCAGGGTTTGACATAACCGGAACTTATAAGTTTACTCAAGGGGGTATCATCAATCTCTAACGAAACGTGGATTCTATCAATAATTAATATCCATATATTTCATGCATATAATGTCGTGACCCAACTCACTAAGACTATTGACCGTAAAAAAAATCTCACTTTATAATGAATCAAAGTCAACAACATTAAATGTATATATGTATTAATTATATCTGGATTAAGAGCATAAGTATTCTTAAAAACTATAAGGTTCTAATTGTCTTAAAATGTCAGTACTAAGACAATTACCTTAAAACGGTTCTGTTCAATACACACAAAATGTCCTAGCACAATGAGTCGGAACTAGAGCCGTTCCCTGTAGTCAAGATAAACCTACTAAAACATTGTACTACAATCCTACTGATGGTGTGTCAAATTCCACCTAAGATTGTGAACCAAAACTTATATTCCACAAGAACCGATGATCCAATCTTCTATGTGTAAGCCGTACTCTACACACTGGATCATCTACTATGTAGAATAAAAGACACATGCACAACATACAATTATATCATGCAAACATTGTCCATAATAGATTCTCATCAAAAAATGATAAAACTGATTAATAATTAACTATTTAAATATGAATCCATTACACAAAAGCATGGCTTTTAGTATAAGTTTCTAACAATCTCCCACTTAGACTCAAAACCATGCTGCCACGCATCTCACTTCCATTCCCTTTACATGACTATCAAAAGTCTTGGCATGTAAGCCATTTGTAAAAGGATTTACTAGGTTGTTTGCCGATGCAATCTTGGTCACAGCTACATCACCTTTCTATACGATCGCTCGAATAAGGTGATCTTACACTCGATGTGTTTTCCCTTCTTATGAATCTTTGGCTCCTTCGAGTTAGCAACTGCACTACTATTGTCACAATAGATTGAAATTGCTGACTGTATTGAAAGTGCCACTTCTAGATCCATCAAGAAGTTCTTGAGCCAAATGGCTTCTTGTCTATTTTAAAAACTGTCACATACTCGACCTCCATGGTGGAATCTACAATACACGATCACTAGATACTCCACCAACTCATGGCTCTACCTCCTAAGGAAAACACATATCTCGATATTTACTATCTGGAACTCTTATATAACGTAAAGTCTTAATCTGCGTGCCCCCAAGGCACTAGACTGTTTGACTGGCACACCAACGTATAATCCTTAGTTCTTTTCAGATATTTGAGTATACATTTTATACCAGTCCAATCTTCTTGTCCAGGGTTAGACTAAAAATTGCTAACCATGCCGACAACAAAGCAAATATCAAGTCTAGTTCACAGCATAGCATACATGAGGCTTCCTATTTGCTGAAGCATTAGGAACTCCCTTCATTTTCTCCATCTCCTCAGATGTCTTAAGACACTAATCCTTGGATAGATAGACTCTGTGTCTGAAAGGAAGCAATCCTTTATTGGAATCCGGCATGCTAAAACGGGCAAGGATCGCATCGATATAGGAAGCTTGAGAAGCCCAACATCCTTTGCTTGATCTTGCAAAAATTTAATCCCAAGAATGTGACTAGCTACTCTTAAATCTTTCATATCGAACTGGCTGGATAACCACAACTATACCAAAGATAACACACTGACATCATTTCCGATGAACAAGATATCATCCACATATAGCAATACAAACACCACCACATTTTCATTGCGCTTCTTGTACACACAACTTATCCAAACATTGATCAAAACCAAAAGATTTGATTACTTGATCAAAACGGATGTTCCAAGACCTAGATGCCTGCTTAAGTCCACAAATAGACTTCTTAAGACTGCACAACATGTGCTCTTGATCTTTTGCCAAAGTTCTGCATCTTTATCTTGTAGTGCCTCTTTGTAGTTTCAGGGTTTGACCTGTTGTTCTTCAGGGATCATATCATAAGACTCTCCAAACAACGTATACCGATTGGGTAAAACAATAACCCTCCCACTACAACAAGGTACTGGTGTGTTAACAACAATTTCATGTGATTTAACCTTTTGTACTATAGGTATTGAAGAAGTCTGTGCCGGTCTATTTTCTCTCAATTCTACTAGAACAATCTTACTACTGGGCTTGTGATCTATGACATAGCCTTCCTCTAAGTATCAAGTATTGGTGTTAACAATGGCCTTATGATCCTTAGGCGTATAAAATAGAGCAACTTTCGTTCCTCTAGGGTACCCCACCAAAACAAACAAACATTCGTTCTTGATTCTAATTTATCTATTTTTCCTGTCAGCACATGTGCTGGACTACCCCAATTCTAAACATTTCATAGACTAGTTTTCCTCCCAGTCCATAGTTCTTTGGGTGCAGTTGGTACTAGCTTAAATGGTACCAAGTTAAGAATGTACGCTATTGTTTCTAGTGCATGTCCCCAAAACGAATTAGTAAATTTGAATAACTCATCACTGATCTCACCATATTCATAAGAGACCTTTCCTTCTTTCTGCTACACCATTATGTTGTGGCATACCTAGCCTTGCATAACCGGGATGTAATCCCTTTCGGCATCACTAGTTCCTAAATTCCTCCAAGAAGTATTCGCCACCACGATGGGATCGCAGTGTCTTGATACATTTATCCAGACAGTTTCCCGTTTCCGGTCTATGCTCCTTGACTTTCTCAAATCATTTGGACTTACGGTGTATCAAATAAATGTAACCATGTCTTGAGTAATCATCATCAATAAAAATATTGAAATGCTTAAAACCACTTCTATCCCGGATGTTCATAGGTACACACAGATCAAAGTGAACCATTTACAATGTTTCATTGGCTCTCCCTTTTTCCTGGAAAAAGGCATCTTGGTCATTTTACCTTCCAGACAGAATTTCACAGACCGGAAGTGTCTCCACTTCTAATGAACCCAAAGATCTATTTCTAACCAGTCTAGAAATTCTATTTAGATTAATATGACCTAGGCGTAAGTGTCAAAGATACGTTTGGTTCAACTTATAAGGCTCATTTCTCTTATATGACAATTTATTAGTGTTATTCAATTCATGTAGTTGCATCGTAGGAACGATATGATTAATTACGTAGAGATTGTCATCTAATGAACCAGAGCAGATAAAATGTTTATTTAACTTAATAACCACAGAGTTATTAAAAATAAACCAAATATCCATTTTCAACCAAATTAGAAACCGAAACTAAGTTTCTCCTAATTTAATGATCATAAAGACAATCTCTCAAAATTAAACGCCTACTGCAACTGCTGCTACTTTTGTAGCACTTCCCATATGTAGATAAATCTCTTCATCACTAAGTCTCCAGGTTTCCTGGAACCTTTGCAATAAATTGCAAACATGATTAGTGGCATTCGTATCTACATACCAGGTACTGGTAGATAACACCGCTAAACATGATTCAACTACTAGTGAAATCAAAAAAATTCCTTGATTATTCAATTTATTGAGATAATTCGGATAACCTTCTTCTAGTGTCTTTTCTGCTTATGGTGAAAACACTTGCTGTTAGGTTTTTCCACTCTACCTCTAAACTCATAAATTGTCTGAGGAACCGTGACTTGTTGTTGAACCTTTCCTACTTCTTGTTACCTTCGGCTAAGAAGTAGAAACCTCTTCAACTACACTCACAGTTATCTATTTATTAACCAAAAGACCATTGACTTATTTAACTCTCTTTCAGCAGTTTTGTCATAATAAAGAATTTTGTTCAATTGTAATTCAGGCGGAATTGCTGAAAAAATTTGGTAAGCAATTGGAGCACAATATCAACCTGTGTTTCCCCATTAATTTTAGCTTCTGGGATTTCTAGTTCATTCAGAAGACCTATTATCTTCAGAAAATAATCTCCTTAATAGGGTTCCTTCATTCATGGTTAATTCTCCAAATCCCACATTGCAACTTGCCTAGCCACACCCCAAACGTTTATTTTAGGTTATGCATAATGTCATAGGCAGTTTCTAAAAAACTAATGCTGATGTTGCAATACATTCGACATAGAAGCTAAAATGTAACACCGCGCCATCTCGTCAGTTGTAACCCAATTCTTATATACCGGATTTCAGGTTCTATTGCAATTTCAGTGGGTTTGATAGAGCACACCTCAGAGAACACAAATTTGGTCCCCTAAGCAATTGACACAATATCCATATCCTTTTCTAGTCAATATAATTAAGACCAGTGAATTTGATTGACAATGTCATCAAGTGGATTGAAAGAGACCATTTTTTGAATCTGAGAATCACATAACAACAATTATGAAGGGCAATTTTTTTTGTATTTCTATTAAATTAGTTCCCTCAACCAGTCTATTAAAAAAAAAACATTAGCAACCCCACACACCGTGAAGAGTATGCCTCGATGGGTAGGTCCACTACTCTTCATCATTCGTGTAGATAGGCACAACATTTTAATTTTACTATCAAGGCACTAAACTATGCCCAATAAAATTAAATAGCTAATTTACTTCGGTCCTATAAATAAAAGCAGTGACTCAGATGGAGATGATACTTGTTATTTATAGCTAAGTGTATACCATTACCTAACTTCAAAATTCATTGTTCCGTAATGAACTACCCCAGATGGAGGAGCAATCCATACAACAATTATCTTGGAGTTATCCTCTAAGGAAGTAAGTACTGATGATGCCATAATTAATTTCGTCCGATAGGGAGGAAGGTACTAAAACCAACACACAAAACTTAATTATATCATTTACATACTAGTAAGGGAGACCATGGGATTTATACAAAATAAACTCCCTCTCCCACTTAGTAATTTAAAATTTTGTGAGGGTTATCAAAATTAACATCTTTGCAAAAACCGTGATTAGGTCAAAAACTAAATATTACCATGTTGTCCAAATATGGTAAACTATCACACATGCAAACAAGATGAATATACAAAAATTCATAAAAAAAAAGAAACATAAATAATAGGTATCCCAACTATTATGGTAAAAAACGCAATCCTTGAGGAATAAGGAATCCTTCCCGTCTTGAAATCCTTAAGCAGTCAGGAATCCTTCGAGTCTTGAAATCCTTAAGCAGTAAGGAATCCTTTCCAAACTTGAAATCCTTGAGCAATACATATGTTGAAGACTTAGATACTTTGAATCAATCAAGGAAACCAAAATCCAACCATACTTAGGCAAGAAAAATCGGATCTGAAATTTTCCCCGAGTAAACTGCACAACCTTCAGTATTTTAGACTTTTCTCCCTCATCCGAACTCCGATTGAACTGATTCCAATTGGGTTGGATTCGAAATTCAATTATCTACAACTTCTATGAAGAAAAGAATTTCCAATTCCGACGTTTACTGGGTCAAGACTAGGGCTACACAAAAAAAACCGGTGAACCGTGAATCCGGTCCGGACCGAAGCGATCCGTGCGTTTTGGATTTTAACCGTGGATTAATGGTCCGGACACGGATTGAAAAAATAGTAAACCGTGACTCGCGGTCCGGACACAGATTTTGATTTCGAAACCGTGGATTAACCGATCCGGACCGTGAGATTTTTATTATATATAATTTTTTTAACTATATATATATATCTATATACACACACATAGTTTTACACAAACTTCTACTACACAGACTAGGGGGTAAACTGTGATCTCTTTCAAAATTTGGATGTGTATTTTTATTGATGACTCATTAGTGTGAGATTCCAACGAAGACATCTTCTCTAATTAGCTACGGGAGCTCTTTACTTTGATTTCCTATTGTTTCAAGTTGATGTGTTAGTTTCAAAATAGGAATTAGCTGTAACGAACTACTGTGTTTGTGAACTTGTGGTGTCCTTAGTATTTATAGAATTTGAATAATGTACTTTGGGATGCTTCTTGATTTATTTTTATGCCAAATTACAACTACTGTAAATAATAATGTCTTATATAACATGTAATCCGTGGATAAAACCGGAACCGATCCGTGACTCACGGATCGGATTGGAACCGAACTGTGAGACTTTTGGTCCGGACACGGATTGTATTTTCGAAAAATCGTGACTCGCGGATTAGGATTGGATTCATGCCAATCCGATCCGATCCGGACCATGTACACCCCTAGTCAAGACAGCCTTGCAATCTGACCCTAAAAATCTGGAAAAATTCTGCTGCGAGCCAAACATTCTTTTTTCTTGACAAAACTTATCTTCTTGTCAAAAAAGATTGTTTTCTCCGCATCTTATGCCCCATTACAGAATCTGTAATCTTACAACAGATCTATATATCTAAAACGATAAAACTGAAGAAACAAAGATTACATAAAAAACTAATACCTCCCACATACTACTATTACAGATTACAAAACTAAATTTGTAATAAAAAAAACAGTAATAGTAACCACGCATAAAACAATTACAAAGTATGGGATCCAATCACACAATCAAAAAATATGCATGACCATAATAGTGGGATAATCGATTTTGCAAAACAGACGTTAGAACAAACTAGAATTCTGCAAAACAACGGTTAACATAATTCTATATCTATGTTCTACAGACAACATGGCTTGTTTAATCCATACGCATGATTACAAATCGCTTTCGATGCCACATTGGGAAACTTATCCTTAACCCAAAGAATTGTGCTGCATGCATTAAACAACAAAAATAAACACAAACCCTACAAGACTTAAATTGGGTTTTACCTCTCATCCGTAGACACCTAACGCCTTGGTTGACTTATTTATTTGAGAACTTGACAAACCTAATTACTGTATGCAACAAACTTTGCTTCAACAAGCATTCTCACTTTATCGCCATATTCCCTTATATCTCGATCATGTAGCCAAGTGTGGACTTCTACATGATCTCTTTGTTCTCTTTCCCACAATCTCTATTCTAAATTTCTGAATGACTGTTTTTTGACCTAGAGAACATAACGATATATTTATAGGCTAGAATTTAGTGACTACGAGGAGAAATAACTGCCCGCTTGTGTAAATAAGAAAACCTAATCCCACCCGGATTCTATTATTATTTCACAAATTATAATTCACACCACTAAAGAATTATAATTGCAATCCCATCTTTATATGGATTATATTTCGAGCTCCACATTATTAAATACTTATTAATCTCCCCATGTTAAAATTACAGATACCCGTTGATTAAATGTCGATTACTAACAATTTGTAATATTCCATAGAGAGAGAGAGAGAGAGAGAGAGAGAGAGGTAGAAGCCCCTTGCATTTGTCCGATTAATTGGCGGGTATGTTCTTAACACAATTGACGAGGGTTCAATTTTTAGAGTGATCAATTTTTGGAGTGAGACCACAAGAACTAATTTTCTTGCGAATCTCTTAGTCCCGGCATGGGCTTGGCTTTGACCAAATAATGGTAGAAATTAGTCAAAGGATGCATGAGCTGACCCAGACATTTTGATCGTCCGAAAAAAGAAAAAATAGAGGGAGAGACGCCACCTGCTAGGCTGACCCTAAAAAGTAAACGCTTTTTTTTGTTGGGATATAAGACCCCATCCTTTTGTGATGCTCTCCACGTCCACATCCACATCAACCATTCTCATCCCCCACATCTTTCTCTCTCTCTAAATGGCCGGTATTCCAAAATTCTGCAGCACAAACTCGATTGAAAAAAATGGAAAAAAAGGCCCACATGATTGATTGGAGGACTGAGTATCTTTGCCATATTGTAATCAACAACGTAACCTCATCATCAATCTGTCTTCTCTCCTTTTGTTGTTATCTGTTATGATGATGATCAAACATACTAAGCACAACAGAAACACGACCACCATGCTCTTTCACACCAATCTCAAACCTGTTCATCTCTTCTTACCAACTCTTCTCATCTCTCTCTCAAGCTTTGCCAATCTCATCCACGCCGCGGCCTGTAACCAACAGGATCAAAATTCCCTTCTCTCCTTCTATTATAATATTTCCAGTCCTTCATCCCCTCTGAATTGGTCTACTGCAGTTTACTGCTGCTCCTGGGAAGGCATTGCTTGTGATACCAGTCATCGGGTCACCGGTCTTTCGTTACCCTTGAGAGGTCTCCGGGGAACACTTTCGCCCTCCCTCGGAAACCTCACCAGTCTCTCTCAACTCAATCTCTCATATAATTCGCTCTCAGGTTCATTCCCAGATGGGTTTTTCTCATCATTCAATAGAATTCAGATCATAGACTTGAGCTTTAACCGGCTGCTTGGATCACTACCTGTATCTGATGAATTGCCCGTTTCCATCCAAACACTGAATTTGTCCAGTAACCAATTGGATGGGCCAATTGAGTCTTCATTTCTCCAGTCCGCTAGCAATTTGGCATCTTTTGATATAAGCAACAACAGTTTCAATGGCTCTATCCCTTCCTCTATTTGTGTCACTTCCCCATCTGTCACTCTCCTGGATTTCTCCTCCAATAACTTTGGTGGCCAGGTCCCCCAAGGATTCGGAAGGTGTTCTCAACTGGAGGTATTCCGGGCAGGTTTCAATAACCTCTACGGGCTGCTCCCAAGCGACATTTATAATCCCGGCCAACTGCAAGAAATCTCGTTACCAGCCAATAACAACCTCATTGGACCCATCGATGATGCAGTCGTTAACCTAACCAACCTCAGAGTCCTTGACCTCCATGGTAACCAATTGAACGGCACAATCCCGGAACATATGGGGAAGCTTGCCAGCTTGGAACAGCTGCAGCTTCACATCAACAACCTGACCGGATCTCTGCCCACTTCGCTGATGAATTGCACCAACCTCATCATACTGAACATGAGGGTGAACGCCTTTGTGGGTGACCTCTCATCCCTTGATTTTACACAACTCACCCAACTTTCCATAATTGACCTTGGGAACAATAATTTCAATGGTAGTCTTCCGGTGAGCCTTTTCTCGTGCAAATCACTAACAGCTATTCGATTGGCCAGTACTCAGCTAAAGGGACAAATCCCACCCGAAGCAACCGCATTGCAATCGCTGTCGTTCCTCTCGGTTTCTATTAATAACCTGACCAACATCACAGGAGCAATCCAGATTCTCATGGGTTGCAGGAACCTCAGCACTTTGGTCGTCTCGAAGAATTTCTACAACGAAGCGATTCCAGAAGATGCAAACATATTGGATTCAGAAGGGTTTCAAAATCTCCAAGTTCTGGCTTTGGGTGGTTGCCTATTTACTGGCCAAGTTCCATCTTGGTTTGCTAAGCTGGTGAAGTTAGAGGTCTTGGATTTGTCTTACAATCAGATCACTGGTTCCATTCCAGATTGGCTCGGGACTCTTCCAAATTTATTCTACCTAGACTTGTCTTTTAACCTTCTTGGAGGATATTTCCCTGAGAGACTCACCCAAATGCCTGGATTGGTATCAGAACAGGGCTCTGCCCAAATAAACCGGACTTATCTGGCGTTACCTGTCTTTGTTAGCCCGAACAATGTCTCTCTACTGCAATACAATCAGCTATCCTTTCTTCCACCAGCAATTTACTTGGGGAACAACAGCATAAGTGGAAGTATTCCCAATGAGATTGGACAATTGCAGGGTCTTCACGTGTTGGATCTCAGTAACAACAACTTCTCCGGCAATATTCCGACACAAATATCTAATCTGAGTAATTTAGAAACTCTTGACCTCGAAGAAAATCATCTCTCTGGAGAAATTCCACCGTCACTGGTGAGTCTCCATTTCTTGTCTTCGTTCAACGTCTCGTACAATAATCTCCAAGGACCAATACCAACAGGAGGTCAGTTCAATACTTTTCCTGAATCCAGCTTCGTAGGGAATCCATTATTGTGCGGTTCAGTTGGCAACCCTTGCTCCACTCAGCCCAATTTTATGCCCCCTTCTGCTCCGATGAGAAACCCCCAAAAGTACATCATCCTTGGACTCGTTCTCGGTATCTGTTTTGGCATTGGCTTTACCATGACTATGCTAGCAGTACGGATTTTATCCAAGAGAAGAATCCTTCCAAGACGTGACCCTCAACAAGACAATGAAGGAGCAATCTCGTTCGACTATAGTTCTGAAATATCCAGCGAGTTGATTAAGGATCCCAGCATAGTAGTATTCTTTCCAAGCAATACTGACGAGATCAATAACCTGACAATATATGACATTCTGAAAGCCACTGATAATTTCAACCAAGCAAACATCATTGGCTGCGGGGGTTTTGGACTGGTCTACAAAGCAACTTTAGAGAACGGAATGAAGCTGGCTGTTAAGAAACTATCAGGAGATATGGGTCTGATGGAAAGGGAATTTAAAGCAGAGGTCGAAGCTCTATCAACAGCCCAACACAAGAATTTGGTTTCCCTTCAAGGATACTGTGTGCATGATGGTGTCCGAATACTTGTGTATTCATACATGGAGAATGGAAGTCTTGATTATTGGTTACACGAGAAGACTGACGGTGCAGCTCAGCTAGATTGGCCAACTCGGTTGAGGATTGCACAGGGAGCCAGCTGTGGACTGGCTTACATGCACCTGATATGTGAACCACATATAGTACATCGGGACATCAAGTCCAGCAACATACTCCTAGACGATAAGTTTGAAGCATGCGTTGCAGATTTTGGATTGTCACGATTGATTCTTCCTTACGATACACACGTCACCACTGAGTTGGTAGGAACTCTGGGTTACATTCCTCCGGAGTATGGTCAAGCATGGAAAGCCACTTTGAGAGGGGACATGTACAGTTTCGGGGTAGTCATGCTTGAGCTTCTAACAGGAAAGAGATCCATAGAGGTATTCAAGCCGAAGATGTCGAGGGAATTGGTTGCGTGGGTAGAGCAAATGAGAAGTGAGGGAAAACAAGATGAAGTGTTTGATCCCCAACTGAGAGGCAGGGGGTTCGAAGAACAGATGCGGCAGGTTCTTGATGTGGCTAGCATGTGCGTCAATCAAAACCCTCTGAAGAGGCCGACTATTACAGAAGTGGTCAATTGGCTACAGAATGTAGGGACTGGCGAACAGACACCAAAATGCTAAAAGCAAAGTAATTCATAAGCATACTTTTATGAAATCTGGTATAATTGTTACTGCCCATTCTATGCAATTACAGTTGTACATTTGGTTGTGGATCACGGATGTGAGCATATTTTCCTTGCGAAATTTTATGTAATGATGTGTGATCGTGTATATATGGAAATTAAAGATGCAAACTTGTGACCCTCGATATGCAGGAAATTAAAGATGCATAAGTCCTGGTGCTAACACATTAACATTATCAAATTCTACATGAATCATGAGTTCGAGTTTCAAGCATCAAAACCAATCTCTAACATGCCTAAATCTTGTTCTATAAAAGTCAACAGCCACCTGGATTGAGAGCATCCACCTTGCAATCAAATCTGCTCCATGCCATTACTCAAGCATTTGAACATTCATCAACAACACATCATTGAATCGGGCTGGACTTTGATATGTAAACAATAAGTTAATAATGATATTATTAAATCTTTCTCCTGGAGTTTTCACCAATCATTCTTAATGAATCCACGGAGGATCGTGATTTTGACCATCATAGTCCAATGTGACATTATAAGGAGGGGCCAAAAGCAAACAACCATGAGACTTACAATAATGAAATTTTCATCCCCTTAAATTTTTCCAATTGCTTATTGTCAGTTTTAACTTTCACATTGTCATACGTTTGTATGCTTATAAGTAGGAATCAAAACAAGTTAACTAACTATGTCACTACTTTCCAGTCAGGTTACAACCACCAATTGTTATGCAGTAGTTAATGCACTATTCAAAAAGGGTAGGAACAAAAAAAACAGCATTCATTTGAGTACCTTATAACAAATGAATTAGAAGAAGCGAGAAGTTACCTGACCTTCATGTGATAATGCCTTTCGCAATACTGATATCGAGTCTGCTCATCTAATAACCTTGACTTGCCAAAAATTAGTTCCTGTACCTGAGAATTCCAATGCACCTTTACATTTCCAAGAAAATTACGTACTAAAAACAGAACTTTCATAAGAGAGCTGAATAATATATGTAAGAACATCGGCAGTGGACAGTTATACTCAAGAATTGCAACAACAACAAAAAAAATTAACGAAAGGAACCTGCGAAAAGAATTCCTTGACAAGGGGAAGACTGTCGAAGACACTACTGGCTATAGAGGACTGATCACTGAGAAACTATAACATG
This sequence comes from Vaccinium macrocarpon, assembly GCA_022606695.1. NCBI lineage: Eukaryota > Viridiplantae > Streptophyta > Magnoliopsida > Ericales > Ericaceae > Vaccinium > Vaccinium macrocarpon. The sequence continues at coordinate 35,834,159 of CM040174.1, read as the reverse complement.
TATGCCATAGCCCACATTAAACACAAGAACTTGCGAGAAGAATTTCTTGACAAAACATTTGTACTTTTATCTGCGGAATGTTCACCGAATAAGTTTGAGAAACCAGAAATGAGATATCAAGTTGAATGCAGTATGATCTTAACATCTCACTGTGGCATTGTCACGAGCAGGTGGGGGACAAATGAAACTGGGATAAGATTCAAGAACGCACATTGTCAATGTTTGAAACTATCCCTTCAACAAAGCAATAAAAAAAACTTCTAGACGATCACGGAGCAGGCAAAAGAAGGGGTTGGCATGGCATTCATCAAAATTACCTTTGACGCGCTAGTTGCCTGAAAGAGGCCCCTTTAAATTCAGTTATGTAAAGGCTTGTTATAATTTCAGTTTAATTCTTTTGAGTGTTATGTCTGTTTTGGCTAAAGCCACTCGGATTATTTTTTTTTCTTTATTCAAACTTTTCTCGCATTTGTTATTTGCCTGAAATTTTTGTGGACTATAGATTTTTCTCAACCAAAAAAATTGAAAAAGAAAAAATTATGATCCATAACTTGAAAATTTTAAAATAATGACGAAAATCAACCAAAAAGTCAATTTTTTTGGCATTATTAAAAAAAATGAATTTGGATCACAATTGTTTACTTTTCCAATTCGTATTGTTGAGAAGAACCAATAATCTATAAAAATTTGACGTAAACCTATGCAAGAAAAATTGAATAAAGACAAGAAACGAAAATTGGATTATTAGTTTTGTACTAGTTTATAAAGCATATAAGCCAAGGGGAAATAAGAGGTAGAAGAAAAGATAAAAAATAAAGAAAATTCTCGGAGTTGCAAAGGGTGTCAAAATATATATAAAAAAAGTGTAGTTTGCTTTACTAGTTTGGTTTTAATTTTATGTAAGAATTTTTGTAAGTTAGCCCACAGATAAAATGACTTTGGCCTTGTTCGGTTAGTAGGTTTAGTTTAGTTTTAATGATGTAAGCAGGTGTAATAAGTGAAAAGAGATAGAGAGAAATTATGATGTAAGCAAAACTAAAACATAGCCAAAACCGGCCCAAAACTCTCAAACGAACATGGCTTTTATAATTTAACTACCACTCAATATAGTGTGTCATGCAGGCCAAGTGGGAGAATGTAAGAAATTATGTAATATGGCCTACATGTCACTTTCTATTTATTAATTGAAGTTATGAGTGATAATTAAATTGCCCATTTATTTGATGTCTAATTGTGAAAATGTGTCTTATTATGAAAAGACATATCCTATGTGAAAGGGTGTGTCATAATTGAAATGGTGTACTTATTGAAAATTAATATACCAAGAGTTGTATCTGTTAGGAAATGATCAAGAGATACACCCATTGAGAAAGACACATTTTGGAGACAACTTTTTCTTGATGATAGGAAATATGTTGCCTATAAATACTGCATGCATAGTGTCCTTGGCCTAACCTGAAAAAGAACAAGCTTGTATTTCCATCAATGGAGTTAATTACGTAGGTAATAGGTTAGAAGATCTCTTTGCTTTGTTCGGTCACTTGAACAATAATGGTTAAAGGTACGATTTCAAGTTTTCGATGCGCTCATTGGTATTACTAATTTCTTTCATTTTACACATAATTCTTTTTTAATGCAAGTTAGGTGGGTTTTTTTTCCCAGAAAAAGATAAAGATGGTATTTTATTATTGAGAAGAAAGACGGTCCAAGGACCGTAAATCACCAAGGTCAAGGTTAGTAAGCCAAACAAGGGCAAGACTCCAACCTAGCACAAGATAGGGATTTTTTAGCCAATGAATGGGCTACCCTATTATAAGCACGTTTCACATGTTTAAAATAACAAGTGGAAAATAAAGGTAGAATCTCTAAGCAAAATTAGTGCGCGCCAAAAATCATTTTGCAACATTTTTAGCAATAGAAGATAGTAAAACTTAAATTTTGCTAAACTAATATCTCGAGTTATAATTTTGGCAGCCATAAGTTGCTTATGGTGAACTAGATTTTTTTGGTGCAACGTAAGTTCATAAAACTGAATTTATGGACTTGCTGCCATGCCAGAGCAAGTCTGCCAAATTGTTTGTCAAAGTTAAAATTTGATATAAAAAGGGCAAAATCCTCTACCTTCATATCAAATTAAAACCTAAACTTTAACAATTGCATACATTGTACCACATTTTTACAACGAAAAATCACTTTTTTTTTGGTGGAATGAAATTTTTTTCCGTTTGGGTGGGGTGCGTCAAGCCAAGGCAATAGCGCAGAACCAAGGCCGCACGTGAGGAACCCAGAAGCAAGCTGCTGTGATGGACCCTCCCTTCATAAAATTAATTTAATGTCATGTGAGCCAATGACACAAAAATTAGATATTAAACTGATAAGCACATCACATTTGGGTTGTTAGTAGGCTCGTCCAAAACAATTAATTGCCATTTTATTCATGAGAAGACACGTATCAAATTTTTTTATAAAAACAAAAGACAAGAGAGTACGGAAATTATTTCAGATGAAAAAGAATCTGAAAACTGTATAATATCTAGCCATATAATTAATTTTCGCAATCTCCAAATTTATATTTACACTCTTTCTTTAGTCTTTATTCTTGTAAAATTTCTCTATTGTCCTTCACTTGTACATTTTTTGTATAAATAAAAGGATATTGTTACAAATTTAAATAAATAAAAACAAAAAAAAAAGAGTGTGAAAATCACACTCCTAAAATAATCTGCTTAATTTAATAATTTCTCTTAAAATACAAGTAATTCATATATTCACTATGAATAATTAATGGGATTAAAATCATCTAGACCCCCTCATCCACACATACACTCCCTTATCTTTAAGAATCTTTCAACTACACCCCCTTATCTTTCACCCAATGTGAATGCCAGGACGCATATTGGAAATGTATAGATATTTTATTCCATTGGCCATTCTCTTTCGATTTGTTTATCCTCTTGTGGTCTTTGTTTTTCGATTTCTCCCATAATTCTGGTCTCCATTCGTATTATTTGATTCTTTTACTCGTGATTATATAGTGGTCCTCCTCTCCCACAATTGTATAATGGTTCCCCTCTCCCGCAATTGTATAATCGGTAAATGTGGTAAAAAAAAAAATCCTATTTGGATGGAAAATGAGAATTTCTGTTATAATTATTGATGGAAGGGTGTTAATTGACACGGGTTGAAAGATGAGGAGGTGTGGTTGAAAGATTTGAACATAAAGGGGTGTGTGTGTGTGTATGAGTTGATAGATGAAGGGTTAGGTAATTTTAACCCTTAGATCTTGTTCTTGAATAGATTTTATCTCATAAAATCTAATTTTGATAAAATTTAACATTCTCAATGGATTTTAGCAAAATTATATTTTATCAACACTAGATTTTATGACACAATCATTTACAAAACACCTTTATCAACCCTACATTCAATCTATTGAAAAAATAATGTCATTTTATTACATATATAAACAAAACTATATTTTTATCAAAATTAGATTTTATCTCATAAAATCAATTCAAGGACAAGGCCTTAATTAATGTAACAATTAGGCCTAGTTTTTCAAAAAAAATTAGCAACCCAATTGCTAAAACCAATCAGATTTTAGCAAATGAATTCATTAGCTACTTAAATCAAGGTATTTCAAATAAAAAAAATTAAGTGTTTCAGCATATTATTTTTTGAATTTTCCACACCAAATTAAATTACACGAGGAGTACTTTAATTTGATGCAAAAAATTAAAAAACAATACACGAAATTACTTTATTTTTTATTTTAAAAATTATAATTTTAGCATCTGGCAAATTTATTTACTAAAATTATAATTGATTTTAGTAACTTACTAAATAACTAAGGCTTAAATGGATTAGTTTAGTTAGCTGACGACAACAAATGGTAGCATTATTTTAGTGAAATCGGAATGGAGAGTATACGAAATTAGAAGCGTTTTGGGAACAAGAAACAAGTTGATGCGGCAGCGCAGGAGAGGAGGAGGATGTGGAATCTGACGGTGGTGCTGTGTCTAATATGGGCGGCGACCATTCTTTACGGCGAGATGTTCGCTTTCTGGGTCCCCTCTTCCTTGACTTGCTCTTGGCCTCATGATCTCCATCACAAATCCCCTTCTTCTTCGGTAACAATTGCCTATACATATCCCCTTCGCTGAACAGTTGTTTTTTTTTTCCCTCCTCTTTTTTAGCTGTAGTCCTGTTCTTGATGTGAGCTGGTACGAGCCTTTCCAAGATCTTCATAGGCTCTTTGTAGTTAGATAAGATCGAATCGGATTGTAAAATTGATTTCAAACTTGTGGGTCACTATTTAGTATACTGTTACCGTGCGCTCTCTCTCTCTCTCTCTCTCTCCAACGTTGACTTGGTTTGACATGTGGGTTTACGTTCGTGATTCAATTCTTTCTAGTGATTCGACCAAATTAAAGGACAGGTCTCCATGCTATTATACTGTCGGAAATGGATATGTTTTTCCTCTACAAACAACTTTATATAGAAATTTGGAAGCATAATTGGCTGGAAAGGGTGTTTTTGGAATCCAAGTTCCTTTCTTGAAGTTCATGAAAGCCTGTGACTACTGTCCAACAGATGTGATGTTTGCCACAACCAATGGCAATTGGCCGGAGTTGTTCTTGTGGAAACATGTGGTCGCTGCATATGATTTACTTGGATCACTGTTTTTTAAAACGATACAGGTCACAAACTTAAATGTGCAAGTGCATTATGATCTCTTCTGACTGCCACTTTGCAGAATTATGTCTTTTGAGGGTCAAGCTGGGGAAGATCAGGGAGACAACGTGAAGAGACTAGGTCCCGTTTTAGTGGACCGAGAGAGATTAGATTGACTAGAGGTCCCTATTTTACCAATGTTAAATGATCGAACAGTTGATTGTCTTGGCGTATATTTCCCAGAAGTATGGCACCTTACACCAAATTTTTTTTGGCTTCTGTGTTCCTATTATAGCATATCCCTAACTTTCCTCATCTTTTGTTCTTAAGAGACCACAGTTGATAGCCCTCCCCATAACACTCTATATCATGGGCCATGGTTCACATTTCTTTAGCTTAACTGAGTCCTAGCAAACCAGTAAATTAAAGCTGCTGCGAGCCCACAAATATGAAGTGAAAGGTGGCATTGTCTCGAATTACCATTGCGATAGATTGGACTTCATGCAAAAGTTCACATACTGTTCGAGGATCCCACGGTGCATAAGCGTACAAAATTCTTGGCTAGGCAACCCGTGGAAGTTGTTCAAGCTGTAATAAATTATTAGGCCCTGATTAATAATAAACTACGTCAAGGTTTTTGATGCAAACATTTAATAAAACACTAGAATTACGAGGTAAACAAGATTGAGGAAAGCAACTGGAGTACTACATTTGGCACAAAAATTCTGGTCAATAAACTGGCATTGGCATATGATATAACTCACTTGTGAAGCAATAATGAACTTTCTCTTGGATAGAAACTCAAACCTTTTGTTAGGTAGCATGTTAAAGGCTCTGCTGAGTAGTAGATTTTCTATAGAAGAAGAGTGGCAACAGTTAACTTTTGATGCAGAGTATTGCAAGTGATTACCCAAAGAAGTATAAAAATTTGAACTATATGATGCTCATTGTCTCTCTTTTTGGTCAGTCATTTGAGAGCATTTCACTCAAGGGAAAATCCAAGGATTGTATTGCCCTCTATTCAAATCCTTTCCCTGGTGAATAGATTATAGCTACTGGAACTGCTAGTTCCCCTTTTACCTTCCACATGTCATTCCACAGGCTGCAGTGATTATAGAGACATATTGAGCATATTCTATTCCTTGAAACGAGGGAAGAGAAACAACGTAACAATCTTATTGCATTCGAAAGCTTGAGAGATTATAAGACTAATGAAAAGGTTATATAGGCCAACTCTAATAACCCTAGCAAAACTCTAATGACATAAAAACGACTAAACTACCCCGAACATAAAAGATAAATAACAATTAACTAAAACCCTAAATTGTACTTCGACCCCCCTCCCAAACTCATGACCGAAGAGCATCATGAGTTTGCCAAGGAGATAACAACTGCAAATCAACTGCTACGAATCAACTATTGCGAATAAACTACTGCAAAGGTGTTGAGCGATGCAAAACTAGAACATACGAGAAGAACCGATGCTGAACAGATGCAAATAGGAGGAAGAACCGATGCAGAACATGTTTCGGCTGCAGATTTTAGAGAACTAAACCGGAGTACAAAAACTAATTGCCAATGCAAATTTCAGAGAAGACATATGGGAGAAGAGAGAGATATGCAATCTAGGGAGAAACAAAGATATGGGATCTGGAGAGACAGAGATATGCGATTTGTACTACTACTTAGGGTTTTGAATGGAGAGAGGGAGAGACATGCTATCTTGTTATGAGAGAGAGAGAGAGAGAGAGAGAGAGAGAGAGAGAGAGAGAGAGAGAGCGAGCGAGAGGTGAAAATAGAGGTTAGATTAACCTATTCCAGCTCTGATACCATGTGACATTGCAAAAGAGAGAAGAGAAACAACATAACAATCTTATTGCATTAGAAAGCTTGGGAGATTACAAGACTAATGAAAGGGTTATATAGGCTAACCCTAATAACCCTAGCAAAACCCCTAATAACATAAATAGGACCCAAACATAAAAAATAAACAATTAACTAAAACCCTAACAATTTAACACTAATAATTTAAGTGAAACCCTAACAATTAACTATAGACTTCACAGATTGCATGTGTCAAACTTTAACAAGTTTCTGCTTGCTATTTCAGATAAGCGGAGCAGAATTTTCAAGTGATTACATGAAAGTTGCTATTCTTGCTGATCCACAGGTTAATATTTAAATTATTTTTTCATGTGGTGTCCATTTTTTGGTCTTGTATAGATCCACAGAGTATCACTTCCAGGTTTGCCATATTGTGTAGGTCATGGATAGAACATCCCTTCACCTTGCTCCAAAATCATTGGCTTTGGAGATTGTACAATTCTATACAGACTTGTTCATGCGCAGAGCAATCTTAGAATCTGTGTTGCCTTTCCAACCTGATGTGATTTTGTTTCTGGGTGATTACTTGGATGGGGGACCTATCCTATCTGACGAAGAGTAAGATGTTTACCCTTTAATTCTTCTTGGAAATTGAATTTATTGGTAATGATTTGATCATGATTTTGTTTTGGTTGCTAGGTTTTTCTTTTTCATTTTCTGATATTCATGAAGTATCTGAAGACATAAGAAATGCTTTTAGTCTAGTTCTTCCCCATACATACCAAGCACCTTGGAAAACTGTTTTTTGGGTGCTCTGAGATATGGTTACAAAACTGCAACACTCTTTATATGTTTATTTTTAAAGCTATCAGCGAACAGCTAAGAAGTATGGGTACTTGCATTATTTCTTGATTGCTGGAGAATGTAGATTGGAATTTTCTTCTTTCTGCACTGATGTCGGAGTCATTTTACTTCCAAAGTTTCATTATTTTGACCCACTTTTGATTTGTGCCTACTCAAATCAACTTTCTGCATTTTTTGTGACTGTTTTAGGGTGATGGATCTCATTTGTAGTTTTGTGGGCATTTTCTATTGCCAGTTTTCCACTGTCAAGGCCATTGATATTTTTATAGATGGCAGGAATCTTTGAGCCGTTTTAAACATATTTTCAACCTGAATATGCTTGAAAGAAGTGCAAAAACCCAAGTATATTACCTTCCTGGAAATCATGACATTGGCTATTCAGCTATTCACACAAGAAAGCCAGAGGTACGTTTATTCATTTTTTTCATGACCCTTTTAGCAGGATATGTGGTCTTTGTTATTCCAAACTCCCTTTATTCCTTTCAGTAGTGTAAAACAACCTACAAGTCTTTGCACAAATTTCATGCCTCACCTGCAAGTTAAAAAGCCTCAATACGGATTGAACATTGACGCTGTTCCAAGTTGGCTCGATTCCCTTGCCTTGTGCTGCTGCACGTAATTGGGAGCATTCAATTGGAAAATGAATTTCATTTCTAGAGGGGCTTCATAGTTTCCCAAAAGATTTAATCAAAATTCAAAAAAGCTGAGATTTTACCAAATCTCTTTCTCATTTGATAAAATCAAGGGTTGATTTTAACTGGATCCATAGCCTACGCAGTACATTGCTCCTCCATATGCACCCTTGTACACATACCAAATTGAAAATGAAGTGTGGCAAATTTGTACCTTCATTCCAAAGAAAGTATATAACAGAATCTGTGGCTTGTACAGAGCTTGCCACATTGCACTCTTAAACCAATCCTAATCCATCAATGTGCTCCTTAGCTCAGCTCAGCATAGTACGACAGTCCACCTAAGGGATATAATCCTAAACAATTCAAACTAGGCAATTAGTGCTGCTAATTTGAGGGTTTTTATTGATGCAAACAATCATATTCATGACAATTACATGGGATTTAGAATTCTTTATGCTCAGGGTCTACAAAGTCTTCTTTATATGACTAGAAATTCTAAAGGCTATTATTCAGCAGTGTGATATGAATTGCGTGCTGTATGTTTTATATTTCATTGTAAACAATACTTCTCCATACTTGACGTCGAGTTCATCATTGATATGCAAGCTGGTCCAATCAATTGCCCTTGTGCCATAATTTCTTGCTGGTTTAATATTTTTACCTTTATACAGGTTATTAAACGCTATGAGAGAGAATTTGGTTCAAGGAACTACCAATTTACTGTTGGAAAAGTGGATTTCATTGCTATTGATGCTCAAACTCTGGATGGTAAAGGAACCTTTGCCTGTTGACTTGCCGTCGGTCACTTAATGCTACTTTCACTATAAATACACGAAGAACTTGATGAATTTGATAGCCGTAGGACCTTACGCTTTAGCAATATGGTTACACAAGCCTGTTTCTAGTTAATGGTGTAGCTCGTAGCCTGTAGTCACCAATAAGGCAATAAGTGGGAAAACACTGGTGGAGGATAGGTTGAGTTTGTGCTCTCCATATCTTTGCCAATTAGTTGCTTTTTTGGCTTTCATCTTCTTCACTTGTGGAATATGTTATATCTGTGTATTATATGAAGCTTTACCATACATATCATAGGTGCCATAAATGAGAATGAGAACCCTCCATACAAGATGGTCCTGCAGCACAAGTCCCTTTTCCGTGCATTTTTATGAACGAGGACATTAAAACAACTGGTCTTGTGCCTCTCCCAAATTAGTGTTTCTGTTGTTAGGGGGTTTTGGAGTCAGAGATTTGAGGAAATTCTTGAGAGGAGTGAACTGAACCAACTGGTAAGTAAATTTATTACCCACCCTCAACTTGTCTAAGTTGTCTATGCTTCAAATTTGTTGGGCTTAAATTAGGTCTCCAGACCTCAGCAGGATATACCTTAGTGGGAATAACTCAGATTCTCTGTTTGTAGAAGGAGTTGATTGTATCAAAAGTTCAAATATGAGGGCATTTTTTCATGTGCAGGGCCTTCACAAGGGAACTTTACTGCTGCAACCTGGGATTTTGTAAAAAATATCTCAAAGGGTAACATGAAGTTCGCTTTGTGGCTTTTCATTCAGTGTTTCATTGATTTGGTACTGATGAATAAATCTTAAAAGGTCTTTTTGTATTTTTCAAGATGTTAGTTTGACTCCAAGGGTTCTACTGACTCATATCCCGTTATATCGGCCGGATTGGACTTCCTGTGGCCCACACCGTTCTTCCCCAGTAATCAATCAGGTACAACTGTTGTTTTTACTTCCTGTGCTTGATTTTGGAGCTGTGATTCTTGGATTTTGCACCTTTGCTGAACCACACTTCATATTCGTTTACTTATGGGCACTGTAGCATTCTCATTTTGGTGAGTTTTAGTGGGTTTTGAATTAACACGCACAAGGTCCTGAGACTGCTGTCAGTAGCTGAACTTGCAATTGCTGTTTCTTTTTCTTCAGAGGGTTTCCAGAGATGCTGAGACTGGAGAAATACTGTAACTTCTGGCCTCATCTTTTGCTTTCTGCCTTGTAGAATTACATTGTTTTACATGTTTTGGGTGATCACACACTCAGTTCGGTGATTTATTTACTGGTGCAGGTATCAAAATTATGTCACTCAAAAGTCATCGAACTCCTTGTTGGAAATGATCAAACCGGTAGGTTCACTCTGCGCTTCTTGATTCACGGCCATGAGAAAATCAAAAGCGAGAGAGAGAGAGCTACTCTGTATGTGACCTAAGCTTTATTTTTCCAGGTACTCATTTTGTCTGGTCATGATCATGATCAATGTACAGTGAGCCACTCATTGAAGCATGGGCAAGTGGCAGAGGTAAGCACCTGAGTTCTGAGGATATATTGGTTTTGCTCATGGTATGACATTTGCTTGGTAACTTTGTGCAGCATACCTTAGGGACCATAAGCTGGCAGCAGGGTAACCTGTATCCATCTTTCATGCTATTATCTGTCAGTAACCAAGCATTGGATGATCCATCCAGCAAAGAGGATCCAATATTGACTCATCTGTGCTTTCTTCCTATGCAAACACACATCTACATATGGTAATTATGATGTTATAAGTTATGGCGGTTTCTCTGGTGTGCTCCTTTCTTTCGTTTTTCTATCTTTTTTGTTTGCTAGTTCTGAGCTATATTTGCTTGAAATGGCAGGTATATTTGCCAATTTGTTCTGACACTTCTTGTGCTCCTCCTTTGGCCAACAAATGGCATAGGCTTCTCACGTCATCTTGGTGGTATCGTTGGGTATATCAGAAGCCTAATTAGCTGTAGCATTTTCGGAGATGGTACGAAAGAGAAAAATGAAGATGAGAATTGTGAGTATGAGATGATTTGGGATGCAGAAGGATCTATGCATCTTATGAAGAAAACTTCCAAGGCCCCTACTAAATTATCAAATGACAAGGGCGTGGTGGAGAGGTATGTTTCATTTGTTTAGGCCAATGTCTGGCAGTGAACAAAGTTTTAGACGATCTTTGTTTCCTTCTGCATGCCTCTACCACAGTGGCTGTGCATTCTCTTTGATTCTAAACATGGATTATCTTAGTGAATGAGGTGCTGATGTAGAACTAAGAATGAGAAAATAAATACCTAACTAAAGCTAAGAATACATGTACTTCCATTGGAGGTAATGAATATTGTGCACATATTCGTGGTATGTGCAAATTAAAAATGCTACACACACAGGGCTGGTCCTGGGGGTAGGCGCACTAGGCAGCTGCTTAGGGCCACTCAAATTTGGCTCAAAATTAGGTCCCCTAACTAGATATATAAAATCTCTAGATATGGAATAAATATTTGTTGCAGCGAGTTCACAACAGTTGAACCTCTTTGCCTAGCGGAAAGGCATTTCCTTCTTAGAATCTTAACCATCAGATGAGCTGATTGAACCTTAATGGGCCTTCTTTGATACCTTTTTGAAACTCCTGCCATGCTATAAACCTTTTACTATTGATTTTAGGCTAAGGCTTTATTTATTTTTTTTTAACATGCAAGAAGTTCTAGTTGTTGGTATTTTGTTAGTGGGACTTGAACCTTGATCTTGTGCATGGGATATAGGTGGAGTGCAAATTTGCTCACCCTCACCTAACGAGGGTGAACAAAACTTACTCTGATTGGTGGAAAAGGTGTGGGGTCTATGTGAAAGTGATATCACGCTTACGAAAAAGTGATGGGGTCCATGATAAAATGATGTCACGCTTACCAAAAAGTGATGTGATTCTATGGACCACACCCCTTTTCCACCAATCAGAGTGAGAGTATTGTTTACCCTCATTAGGTGAGGGTGAACAAATTTGCACTCGACATAGGTGGCTTTCAACTTGTCGACACTCCACTTGCCTGGGGCTTGAGTTGAGTGATAACATTTTGTAGACTTAATTACTAAATTTATAAAGTCAAGTCTTTGATACTAATTTTGAGCTGAATCAATTAATTGTGGATAAAGAAAATCATTTAATATAATATTATGCAATCTTATTGTGATCATAGTCAATATATATTGATCTGAAGAGTCATAGTCGAACATGTTGTGTGATTTTCACTTGTTTGAGTTGTTTGTTTACTTCTAGCAGGGGAAATGCTGTGATTCGTTCGGCAGCTAAAAAACAGATCTCGCAAGAAACGGATGTCTCTGTCTCTGTGGATGAGAATGTACCACTTATTAGAACAAACAAGTCAAAGGCAAAAATGGTCATCCGGAGATTGGTACGAATAGTTCGGACACTTACAGTCGTGGCTGCAGTTAACGTCCCTCTATATATGATGTTGCTCTTCAAGGATTGGATTGACAAATGAAGTCACAACTGAGTGCATTTTGCTTTGCTTTTGCGTGAGTAGTGCTCACTCCCCATGGATTGGATATCAGGCCCATTCGAAGAATCCATGCCCGTTCATTCTTCCTCACTCCCCATAGTTGAGGAAGGCCAATTTGAAGCTCCGTTGGAGTAGTTTGTTATGCGTCCTGAACAGTTTAAATTGTTTCGATTAGTGTTGTAAGCTCAAGGTGAAGACATGTAGCAGTATGTCGTATAAATTTTACAAAGGTCTTGTGTTAGAAGCTGACATTGCCCTCTCTTGTGCACAATATATCAGGTTTCATGATTCAAGCCGAGTTCATAAAATTCTCTGGAGGACTTTATTGGGGTTTCATTGTAATGTGGATTCACTCATTCAAGTTCTCTGCTTTGGAGTAGGCTCTGAATCAAAGATAAATTTCTTCACATGTCAAACAACTAGGTGGGCTTCCAAATACTCTCTCTGTCCCCTTTTTAAATGATTTATATGGAAAAACGTGTAATTTCAAATTCCCTAAAAAAGTGCTCATTGAGTATTTTAATTTAGTGTAAAAAAATTTATAAAACATTATACGTAAGTACATTTTTAAACATCCGCAAAAATACACGTTTTCCAAGTGGATCACTTAAAAAGTGACGGAGGGAGTATGTGATAAATCAAGGGTTCGAACATTAAGGACTAGGTCAATAGTTCCATATTCCATTTCTCACTTTCTTAATTAGGGTCCGTCATGGTCATGATGGTTTAGGTGTTGTAACTTTCCCGGTGTATGTGAGGTCAGAGCATCTCTCGTCCTTACTTTATATTTTACTCAAATTTGAGAAAAAGCTTAGTTTGGTGTGAGCATCTCCGGCCCTTTATTTCAATTTTAAACCATAACAACTATACACCGCTAATCACCGCAGCAAGCCCTCCTCTCTCTCTCTCTCTCTGCGTGCTACCCTCATCGGAGTTATGAAGACGATGAAAACTTCCCGGCGATGAACAACACTACAAAGTAGCCATTAGAAATTTGGTATTCGGTTTGAGTCTCCCTTAATTTAGTGAAAAGAAATTTGGTATTCGATTTGAGTCTCCCTTAATTTAGTGAAAAGATTGAGTAAAACTGAGTTTAAGTAAAGGAGTGGAGCTGCAATTTGAGGGTTTTTAACTCCAACTTGAATTTGATTTTAAATTGAGCAATGTTAGGTATCCCGAAAGTGAAATTAGTGGTTCACACTTTAGATTCAGTTGGATGTTAATTTGAATCACTGATTTTACTTTTGGGGATATTTTTTAGAACACTTAGCATTTTTCTTTCGGGGTACTCAGCATTTTCCTTTCAAATTTGGGTAAGAACCGGAGATGCTATAACCTAAGGATATTTTTTTTTCCCGTCAGCCCATTCTCTTCTCTAATATATTCACCACTCCTTCCTTTTTTCTTGATAAAAATCGTTTGCTAAAAGGTATTGAATAGAGATGATTTGAATCCACGTAACTTGGTGACATAGAAACATGATATATAGCATTCCTCAATGAATAATTACACAATCCTCACATTAATAAGCCAAAATTGAGACAACATAAAATTTTATTCCAACAATTGAACAACAGAATACCAACGAAACAGAATAACAACAACTGAATATTTCAACACTTCCAGGGTCTCTTCGGACTAGACCATAAGAAAGTAATTTCTTGTGAATTTTTTAGTCCCGGCATGGATTACCTGTCTTTGACTGACCTGGGAAAGGGTTTTGTCGAGGTGCGCGTGAGCTGGCCCGGACACTCTGACTGTCGTCAAACAAATAGAGAGAATATTACAACACTTGGACAACTTAACACTTAACTGTACTTCTTGCAGAGCTCCCCCTGCATATTTTTATTCTGGATCTTATTCATCATTAATTACTTCCCTCCCTTCCATATATTGAACTATTATCCATATATATTGAACCAGAACATGTCCATTATATGCTTGGAAGAAGGTGCATGGAACTACAAAGACAGGAGAGCCCCTTATTGTCAAACCCTTTTGCTACTAGTACTTGATATTCTTGAAATGCCACGAGTCATCTTCAGATAAGCAACGGTAGAAGATGAGTTAAACCCGCATGTCAGCTTTGCCGGAGTTCATCCTTGGCGGCCAGTCGGTTAAAAAGTGGCGGAATGCTGCCGGAAACCTCTCGCCTGTGCCCATAAACCCAAATGGTCTGTCACCATTTAGGTCAAAAACGGGGGAGGGCACGTAAGGAGAGAGGAAACAGGGACAACAAAATACAGCCCATGAACCAAACCCGAACCGCTTAGACGACAAAACCGACAAGAAGGAAAAGAAGAGGGAGTAGATTGCGTTTCCCTCACAAAACACATCTAGCTCGCGAATCTTAACTTATTGGCTTCTCGCTTGTAGAAAAATTTAGCTGGTCTTCCCGAAACATGGATCACGTTGGTAGTGCGTCCGGTCAACTGGGGAAAAAAATCACGTGTCAACTATTGAAAGGACACTCACCAACGTGTTGTTTCGGGAAAACTAGATGATTTTTCCATTTTGAGAGGCAAGTGTAAGATTTGGTTGCATGATGAGTTGTTGGTTTAGAAGGAGTGATAGTTGTGGTAATTATATAGGTAAACTAAAAAGATAAAAAGAGAAAAATTAACAAAAAGGGTTTAATGGGATGTGGGTGGTGCGCGGTGGTTTAATCATCTCCTTGAATGTACCAGCAGAGAAGGGTGGTGGCGCAGCGGCGAAGGATGTAGATTCGGGCTCTTTGCTCCTTAACCAAGGAAGCAACCTTCCTTGTGACTCCATTTCCCTTTCTCTTGGAAGAGGTTTTGAACTGTGACTTTTGCTCAGCCATTTATGGTGGTTGGTTGATGAAGAAGAAGAAATAGTGAAAGAGCTTTTGAGAGAAAAATGAAAGATTTTGAGGGAGAAAATGGAAAGAGTTTGGGAGATTGTAGTTGATAGGGGGAAAAAAGGGAGAAAAAAGCCCAAATTTTGGAGCTAGACCCTGAGGAGGGTAGGGTAGAGGTAGTCATGTATTTATATCCAAAATCAACAAGGGTTGACTAGATTTTTGAGAGGGTGGAAGAGAAAATTATCCGGTGTTGCGGGATCATTAGTCCTAAGGCTTTACATCTTTACATTTATGTAGAGTCTGTCATCAAGTGATATAATCAGAGATGGGCATATTAAAAAATTTCAGAAAAACTTAATTTTCAAAGGATTCAGGCTAAGTTTTCACTATGATATTTTCAATGGTATTTTTTATATTCTCTCACACACAAGTTATTCTCTTCAGATATATTAATTGATTTTATATTTACCAAAAATAACACACACTTTTGACTTTTGACTATAGTGGAAAGATGATATTTTTAATAAAAACTTAGCCTCAGTATCCACTATCCAACGGCTTAATTTTTATGTTCAACATGGCAAAAAGCCACTTGTGGACCTGTGTTGCGGACCAGGGGATAACTTCTCAAAGGAGGGGAGTGAACCTGGTCTGGTTCGAAAACTGAGGTAATTTGCATGGAAAGGTGTAGCAAGCTCAGCAATTGTTCCTGTGACAAGGAAGAGGGGGGGGGGGGGAACGGGGGGTTTTTTTTTTTTTTTTTTTCCTTGGATTAAATTATGAGCATGTACAGTAGAGTAAAATGTAAATTAAAGGTTTGACTTTTTGTAATGTGTAATTTTGAGTTTATAAGAATAGAGAAGGGGTAAAGGAGGGTATGAGAAAATGGAAGGGTTTTATAACGAGGACAAGGCAAATGAAGGGGGCCAAAGGGAACAGGGTGTCGGCCAATTTATCTCAGTTTTGAGGTGGGTTTGGGGCAGTCATTGTTTTGGCTCACAAATCCCAAGTCCCTCTCAAAACACCAGTTTTTTGCCTCGACAATTCTAAATTTGATATCTCCACATCATTTTGCATTAACTTTCCGAATTAAATTCTGCCTCGAATGATTTTTTAATTAGCACTGCTATGAATACAATTTTAAACATAACGATTTAGACATAATGTGCGTAGAGTCGTTCGATTCATGTGGTCTAGAGTTATTAAATGAACTCCAAACGCAATTGTGACTGAGGAAAAGAGTAAGGGGTGTTTTTTTTTTTTTTTTTGGATCTGTGAATAAGGGGGTGTTTGAGATACTCCTTTTTGCCTTTTGGATTTGCTCATTTTCTCGTTTTGGTTCTTGGCATCAGAACCATAATTCATTTTCTTATAATGGATTATTAGTTTCTGAGTTTAGAAAACAAAAGCTAGAGGCAAAGGAGAGGAGAGCTTTTTGATTTCTCATTTTTTACTCTCTCATTTGGTTTACCTAAAAGACCTATATAATATATTCTGCATATACCACACGAACACTATTTCAATTACAAAATGCATTTTGCATAATATCTCTTAAAAACTCTACAAATTCATTTTATATTTTGGTCATAATTCAAAAGGCAAAAAAAAATGTAAAAGCGAAATGCAAAAAGTAAAAACACCCCAATACAAGATTATTCTAGGGTTTTAGCTTCTGAAAATGGTTTAAGCCAACAGTTTATGGATTGATTAGATAATACAATTGGAGGAATATCAGTACTTGCAATTAAAAACTATTCTGTTAAGAGGCTTTTTGGCTTTTTTATGGGTATATTTCACTTACCTCCCTGAGGTTTTTGACAAATACACAGACTTCCCCTACACTTTCTGAAATTTCACTGCCCTCTCTTACTTTACAAAATAATTGTCAGAAATCTCCCTTGCCGTTAAAAATTGTCTAATGGTGTTAACTTTGCTCGTAAAATGACCTTAATGCCCTTGAACTTGACTTTATTTTTTTTTCTTACATAATTATTTGAGTTTATATTGCATAAATTTTTTCAATGACGTGAAAAAGTAACTTAATTATTTACTTTTTTCTTGGAACTTTCTTTTCTTTGACTCAAATTTTTTTTTTAAAAAAAATCTTTTAGTTCTCATAAGATATATTTTCACATTTTGATAATAAAAACAAGAGTATCAAAATCAAACTAAGCCCACTGATTGCATTGGATGGTTTTATTTGTTTTACTTTTTTGGGGTTTTTTTTTTCTTTCTCTAAATCTAAAGCTCTAACTAGACTCTCATTTCTTCTTCTTCTTCTTCTTCTTCTTCTTCTTCTCTCTCTCTCTCTCTCTCTCTCTCTCTCTCTCTCTCTCTCTCTCTCTCTCTCTCTCTCTCTCTCTCTCTCATTATAGGTAATAATGGTCTTAAAAAATAATATGAAAATCCTTCTAGAAGAAACAAGCATTTCGCACAAAAAAAAAACTATTAGCATGAAATTTTTTGGATAATTTTTTTTACACAAATTCATGGATCCGATTGAGAAAAAAATAGTCTAATTTTTTACAAAAAAAATCATAAATGCATTATTATTATTGTCATTATTATTATGGGACAACTATCCATTAATTTTGAGAACCTTGCATTTGTATTATGCACGCAAAAAATAATGTATTAATGAGTTTTCTTTCGTAAACAAATTATACTATTTTTTTCCTCAATGGGATCCTTGAATTGGTCGACAAAAATTATCCAAAAAATTTCATGCTTATAGTTTTTTTTAGATATTACCTCTAATGCCCAAAAAAAAAAAAAAAGAAGAAGAAGAGCGCGGGAAGGTAAAATATTTAAAATTATAGAGAAGAAAAAGGAGTCTAGTTAAAGCTTTAGATTTAGAGAAAGAAAAAGAAACCTAAAAAAAGTCAAAAAATAAAATAATAAAACTACCAATGAAAGTAGTGGGCTTAAGTGATTATTAATACTCTTGTTTTTATTATCAAAACGTGAAAATATATCTAATGGGAACTAAAAAATTAAAAAAATAATAACTTTGAGTAAAAGAAAAAAAAGTTCTGAGAAAAAAATAAATAATTTAGTTACTTTTTCACGTTTTTCAAAAAAATTATGCAATATAAACTCAAACAAGGGAAAAAATAAAGTAAAGTTTGAATTCATGGGCATTAACAGTATTTCACTATCAAAATTAACACTGTTAGGCATTTTTAACGACAGGGGAGGTATCTGCCAATTACTTTGTAAAGTAGGGGAGGGCAGTGAAATTTCAGAAAGTATAGGGGAGGTCTCTGTATTTGTCAGAAACCTCAGGGGAGGTAAGTGAAATTTACCCTTTTTTGATTTATTGTGCTTTTCGAAACAGATCATTTTCTCACAATACATCAACTAAAAAAGCCCCAAAAAACCAAATAGTCCCTTAACAAAACGGGGGAAGAACCAAAATGCAGAATAAAAGCTTCTTAAGGAATATTTTAAATTCCTGACTTAAACTCCAAACTGCGTTATTACACTTTATGAGATAGGTTATTCTCTCACATTAATAATCTACAAGCCAGTTCAGGTATTAATCTTAACCCATGTTTGGCTTAAAAATAATATTGACTTAATTTTTTGTCTATAACCAAAAAAAAAAAATCGTATTTGTTAGTTCCTCGTCATATTTTTACGTATTATCAATTCGTTTCAACAAAATTTATGAGCCAAACTAATTTCTTTGAATAAATAAAAAAATCTTCTTTTTTTATTTATTTTTGTGTTTATTAAAAAAATTAGATTTTGTTAGTGATTTTATGATTTTATAACAAAAAGTCAAAACTCTATTTAAGCCAAATTTGGCCTTAGGAATAATTGGAGGGGTTTGACTTTTACTTGTGATGTTTTAGAAAATGATAAGAAAATTAAGTCAACTCTATTTATAAGCCAAATTTGGCCTTAACAAATGGAGGGGTTTGACTTTTACTTATACAGCTGTAAGGAAAGGCCAAATGCTTTCTCCATGGAAGGAAAATTATCTTAGGAAAACCCCACTCTCTCCTCCACTTTCATAGATGGCAAAACAAGGTTTATTTTACTAACCCCCAGTGGTTGGCCTAGGGTCAGGATTGGGACTAAGAGTTTGTTCTCTTCTAAAATTATGGATCGGCAATATGGAGATTTGTCTGGAGATTGGATAAGATACGGAGTTTTTTTTTTGGTTGAAAATGTTCGGGGATCGGGTAGAGGGTGGACGTAGGCATGTCTCCTCCCCGAATCGGTTCCCTGATCCATTCCCGCCCCACCCCACTCCGCCCCATCCCCAAATCCCCAAAATATAGGGATCTATTCACGAGTTATGAAACTTTGGACTCTCACTAAATTTTCTCCAAACATGAGTTATGAAACTTTCAGATGTTTGTTATCAAAACTTGAATACAACACAATTCTTAGTCTGTGGTAATTCTTTGGAGTTGTTTTCACCCAAGTTGATTACTACACCCGGTTAATTTGAGTTATGCTAAGCTGCTGATGAATGCTTGATGTCGGAAGATTGATGCATGGAAGGAAATTTCTGTTCCATAAAATGTTTTTTGTTATTCAAAAAAAAAAAAAACTAATCCCTTTTTAAATTATTAGATCCCTGAATCTCAGTGAGGCTCTCCGTTCACCATTTGGAGTGGAGATAGGGGATGAAAACGAAGCTCCGTTGGGGATCGGGTCGGAGGTGAAGGTGGGAAAGAGGTTCAAGGATTTGAGGTGGAGATAGTAGTATCCAGCGCCAATCCGCCTCCATGACCATCTCTATCTAAGATATTATGTTTGAAATCTGGTATTATCAACTCTTTTAGAGTCAATTTATTCGGAATTTTACTCTGACTTTAAAATTGAGCCCGACAAATCTCCATATTGCCGATCTTGTAATTTGAAATGTTAAGCAGACTACCGAGTACGGGTGTTTTATGGTGATTGGTGTAGGATTTTGCCTCAGTTATCATATGCTTATATTCCCCCTCTTTCTCTCTCTGTGTTTTATCTTAACTATATTCTTCTTAGCTGTAGTTGTTATACAGCCAATAAACAAAACTATAAATTGTCAGTCTAACTTCGCATAATGATCCCTTGGACTGAAACATTGACTTTTTAGTGAACATGGAAGCTGATAGTATTTGATAAGATCTTCTGGATATGCAAAAATATTTTGCCATGTGAGGACCTCAGATTTGGTGTGACGAAGATTTTACTCCTTTCTGCTGTCGACTTGGCAAACATATTCGGCTAGACTGCAGACAACCTCAATCTCTCTGTACAGATCTGGTCTCTCCAACCCCGAAATTTAGTAACATTAATTATTCCGATAAACATTTATTAATATTGTTAGGCCCGAAGTGTCCCCATGTATCTGATTACACTATGTCATTATTTGAGGCCATTCTAAAAACATATTTGCTGGTGCAATGGCGAATGCCCCGAAATATTTCATTGAAACTCTCTAGAAATACCAATTGATTTAGTAGAGATGGTGCAAAAGCAGCCTGACAAATAGTATGTATATGTAAGGGTTATGTATGTAACAGAAAGCTGGTGGGTGCACTGGGTGGTGTGGAAACTGCTGGTGCTTTTGAATTATGGGTTGTGATAAAGTGGATGGGTGCAAATAAGGAGGTGAGGAAGATAGTGAGAAAAGAAGAAAATAAGTATTCTTTCAGAAATTTAAAGTGGCATTTTACCGTTGTAGACTTGTAGTACTTGCAAAGTGTTATTTTGGTCCCAATATAAAATTTGGGTTGCAAAGTTCTAAAAATACTCCTGTGTTTGACACAAAAATTGGGCGGAGTTAGTTTTTTTGTGACGAAGGAACAGTTTCACAGTCAGGCCACTAATGGACTCAACTGCGTGACCCAAACCTCTGGAAGAACTAACGTGGCCACACCGGTCACGGCTTCCCACTTACTACAAGGATACTCACCAGTTAGGGATGGGCATGAGGAGGGTAGGAGATGGATACTACTACCTCAATTTCTAATTTCTGAACTCATATCAATCTTCATCCTCTTCCCAATTGCTTTGTGGCTGCTACCTTCCAACGAGTGGGTTAACCCACCACATTAATTAATGTAGGTAGGAAGGCTGCTTGATCCAATAACATTACCTTAATCTGTGCTGTCAAGCCTCATTAAGCTGTTTTTTACCCATATCTCTCTATCACACGTACGCCATTTTTCCAAGTAAGAAGATAGGTTTTAGAGTACGTACGTAATCGGCGCCAAAGGATAGGACTTTAACACTTTTTTTTGAGTATCAAATGGGTTAAAGGTAAAACGGATCAGGGTTTGGACTTTAACATATCCATATTCGAGTTTTTGTCTCCCTGGCAAATTGTATAAAACACGTTTCCCAAAAGGTTGGAGAAATGAATAAAATTGGAGAGATCGAGTAAAGCAACAGTATTAATACATGCATGTTCAATGAATGAAAAAACTCGACCGTTCTAATAAAACATACCTCGATCCTTTTTTATAAGGAAGCCGCCCGGTAGTTTACCCAGGTTTGAGATCCAAAATAACGTACATTGTATGTCCAAAGAATGTGGCAAACTATTCCTTTTTTTTTTGGGTAATGCAAACTATTCTGGTCCAGATTAAACACACCTCGAACTAAAATAAATTTACTAAAAGATGAAAAGAAGTTGGTAAATATAAGCGAGATTATTTTTTTGCATTTTGTACATATCGAAAAAAAAAAAAAAAAAACTAGAAATGAGTACAATACATACTCATTAAATGTTTACCTATTGTATGGTTCATATTGTGCCATACATTATGGCAATCATAACATTTTTAGTGTTTCATAATTTTTATGTTAAAAACGCGTAACTTTCAGAAATATAATTATAACCTTTTCTCTATGATTCATAATTTTTTTGTGCATATCATAACTTTTATAAAAGAATCGTCTTTTTACACACAAAAATCGTAACTTTTTATTCACAAGAAATAATCGATTCATAACATTTTGTAAGAGTAAGTATCATACACACCCATATAGCTAGAGATGTGTATTGCAGTTTTTTCTCGTAAAATTATATAGTAGTAGATAGATAGGTTATAGGTAGCGTCTCTCCCAAAAAAAATTTACAGCTATCTTTGCTTCAAGGTTTACCAAATCCCCCTATTTCCAGCGTCCAGGGATTTACCTTTGGGTACAAATTTACCAACGATGTCTCTCTCTCTCTCTCTCTCTCTCTCTCTCTCTCTCTCTCTCTCAATAAGATTCAGGTGAGGTTGAAACAGAAGTTGATCTGATCAGGAAGATACCCCTACAGCCCATTCTGAATATGGTTGCATGTCAACTCAATCATTGCAAGTTTGGTCGTGTAAGTCCAGAGCGTGACAGAGGATACAAGCAATTTTAAAAGACTGAAATGTTAGGGACTTCCACATTGAATGAGTGCCCAAAATTGTACAAGAACAAAAAAATATATATGTACTGCTCTGTCAAATTGGCAAATTTCCCCATGTGTTTTTTTGATTTGGTCAATGCAGACAAAATCTCCAGTATATTCCTACGTCTGGTTGCCAAGATCCTTATGTTTTCCCATCCATACAGTTACTTATGCCCTATTCATTTTTTACGAGTAAATTTATATATGATCCATGCCAAAGCCAGGCTGATCCATCCATGATGACCGACCCCGGCCCAAAAATTGCATTGTGTGATCTTAAATGACCCTTGCCTCGAGCTTGGCTTCTCCTCCCGCGGCTGACAGGAAACTCATAATTTGCTTTTTCAGCTGGGCTCTGCGAGAAGAACGATTTTTCTTCCGATGAGAAGCTTCATAAAATTTAAATAGTACACGTTGATATGCATCAAGAAAATTTCACTAAAGATTACAGTGATCGAGAAAAGTTAACAAGTGAATTTGTATGTTCTCGTGAAACTAAAGGACTAGTGGTTGATTTAGAAAGTAAACAAGTTGTAAAATGGATCATTGTTTGGGTATTTGAATGAAAAAAGTGTTGTAAATTAATGAGAAATATTTCGTTCCCTGTAGGGTCATAAATATTTTCGTTAGTACATGGCGTGGTTGATTGATTCTTCTGTCGTGTAGACGGTCGCCTTATGCATATCCACCTTTTCCAAAGTATTGGCTCGCCTATCACAGCTCAAAATGCTCATGCAGCCAACTTCAGTTAGGCCCAAAAGAGAGGTGCTTCGAGTCTAAACATCTTTCTCCGTCACATATTCACGTGAGGCTCAATTCTAAATGTCTATTGTAAGGGCAGAGCACTTGGATTGGGGCTGAGAGGCCCGATCCAATTTTATCTGGCAAAAAAATCGATCAGAAAACCTCCAAGGCGCACTGCCAAAAGTTAACGCTGGAAGGACCAATCGGCAGACATAGATGGTTTGCCCCATACAGATAACATCAACGGCTCGGCGCACCAAAGAAGGTTGAAAGGCTCAATTGCCTCGCCGGTACCTTGAACATTCCTTATGATCAATTGAAATCATGACCTCTCAGTCAGAGTGAAAGTTTGGTGAATAAGACCAGAACCATTAAGCCACATCTAAGCGATTGTGACCGAGAGGTGTATATATGCCTAAGGGTGATTACCGAGGCATATGTAGGGCTAACTTAGCACATGCAAGGTGCATGTGAACGCTAAAGCACGTTGCTGTCACCGTTTCTAATGATGACAATGACATCAGCCAAACAACAACTGATACATGTCATGATTTTAGTGGTAGCATGAGCTCTTAGCTGGCTTGCTCATGTTCGTCGTATTAACGTCAGTTGAGTAGTTATCGGGTGTGCTAGGCACGAGAGAGTTTGGAGCTCAAGTCACCCTAGCTCTATAAAAGGCAAAGTACACCACATGAAAGGTACACACAATCTCTCTCTCAAATCCTAGATCTGAGTACTTGCCTTCTTCTTCCTCATATTCTCACTAGACCACCAGAGTACCATTCTAGGCTTCACAGTCAAATCAAGTGCTAGCAAGGGTGTTCCAGAGTGCAGGAAGGTAACTCAGGCAACAAGAAGAGCAACCACATTCCAAGCGGTGCAAGGAAGGCTAATCCAAGAAGTTGTAGCCCCACATCTATGATTCTCACTTACATATGTGATGGAGAGTGATGTTAGGGAACCGTGCAACAATTCTCAACGACCACTAAATAACTACTCCCTCCGTCCCTTTTTAAATGTGTTACTTGAGATTCTGTGTCATTTTCAACGGCTTATAACTTTTAATGTGAACCTCAAAACATATGCATTATGGATCTTGTTTGATAGATCTTAATTATTTCTATTATACAAAATTTTCAAAATCATAAAAGCTATTATAAATTAAAAGTTATAAGCCGTTGAAAATGGCACAGAATCCCAAGTAACACATTTAAAAAGGGACGGAGGGAGTATCTCATAAGCAATAGTTCATTCACTGAACTTTTAACCTCCAAACTATTACATGTTTAAGCAATCATAAGTACTATCTCATCTCAAAATGTAAGCAAACTATCTCATCTCAAAATGTAAGCAAGCAAGGTTATTTTCACCTTCTTCCATCTCTCTCTATTACTTACTCTACTTAGCTTTCTTATCAACAACTCGTCTCTTTTCATGTTAAAGATGATTGATTTAGAATAAAAAATT
The DNA here is from genome assembly GCA_022606695.1 of Vaccinium macrocarpon. Classification (NCBI taxonomy): domain Eukaryota; kingdom Viridiplantae; phylum Streptophyta; class Magnoliopsida; order Ericales; family Ericaceae; genus Vaccinium; species Vaccinium macrocarpon. The sequence goes on along the minus strand of CM040174.1, from coordinate 35,809,428 downwards.
TACTTATTTTACTTGTGGAAATTATTAATTTGTTTGAAACATATCATTATTTTTTAATTTTTTTCTTCGTAGCTACTTTAAGATAATGTGAGTTAAACACTTTTATAAACAAGGACCTTGAAGAAATAGTACAACAGAAATTAATTAAGTGTTTCAGATTCTTACAAAGAAAATAGATCTTTATTTTTTGTTAAGTATGTGTTGGATTGTGCTCCTACTAATACAAGTTTCTGGCTAGGCCATAGCCAGAAATTTTCAATAAAAAAAAACCCCAAACTTTTGCCAAATAGATAATGGAAACGGTTACTTTTTTGCCAAAAAGTTGACTTGGTCCTCCCCCCATTGCAACCATGATCCCAACTCTACTCTCTTCGATCACTCCCTACTTTGACCCAATCTAATCCCAAATTCAAATTAAGACCCTACCCATCAATACTTCCCCATTCAAATTCCTATTCACCAATTCTCTTCATCTTTTCTCTTCCTCTTCTTAGTCAATTCTCGAACATATGCTCTCTTTCCCTAAATCCTATCAATTCTTAAGTGTGAAATTCCCAAAATCTCTTTTGAAGAGGAATTTTAAGAGAAATATTGATGGGTTAGGTCTTCATTTTGAATTTGGGAGTAGGTTGTGTCAAAGTAGGGAGTGGATCGAAGATGGCTGAGTTAGGGAGATGGTTGTGGTGGTGGGGTGTTTGAGTATGTGTGGGTGAGAGAGAGAGAGAGAGAGAGAGAGAAAAGAACCAAGACAGCTTTTAACACTAAAATAATCCTAGTTAACAATTTTCGATATCAATTTGACGGATTTAGACAACAATTGTCGTTATCAATTTGACAGATTTAGACTGCAAGAGGGTAATTAAATAACGGATGAACAGTTTACGAGTGTAATTGAAGCTTATTAAAGTTTGAGAGTCTATTACGCATTTAGATCCAAGTTTGAGGGTTTTTTGAATTTTCCCCTGCCTAATGACATGTACAAACTTTGGGCCTACCTGACTATTCGATTTCGGCCCAACATTCATATGTAACAGTCCAAACCGCAACTTACCAATCTGTCTACTTATTAGTTGGATACCAAAATCAACGCCTCAATTCAATTCCTTTGAACAAAGGTTTCGCTTTCGCGCCATCAGACACTAGCGGCAACAATCACGTAGTGCGAAACGCAGGCAGTTGACCGTTAGGTTTGAAAGTTAAGTTTCGAAAAAATGGCTACACAACGGCCCGCGTTCACCATTTTCTTCCTCGTTGAATCGACGATGAAGGGACGGCAAGACTCGATAGCTCGAGCCCGACCACCAACCACCGTTCAACTACAAAATCAGGTGCGTTTTGTCCTAGTACCTTATAGCTCGTCTGCTTCTTTTTACCAGTACTATAGTAGCAATCCCCAAGACAAAGACAATCATTTTCCAAATAAAATTGGGAATGAGTCGTCATTTCCGACACTCGATTTCTTGCTCATTATTGCACTAATTTTGGAACCCCACTCATTTATTTCCTTGTTTCAAGTAAGTAAATTTTGTTCAATATATATCTATCTAAGTACTTGCATGCACGTGGGTTCACATTCATTATGTCATACATGTGGCGTGCCACCTCCTTTTATGTTGTTTGTGTAGGGCTTGTGAATTCCGATTCAGATGTGTTACAGTAAATGTTGATGTAGCCTAGGATACAAATTCGTGCTTTCTGCAACAGTGAATGCAATCTGTTATCTTTCTTCATTAGATATGTAGTGGGAACTCGTATGAGCAGTGGATGTACGTAATTACAGAATTGGGGAACTGCATCAAAATCTTTGTGTAGTTCCTTTGTGTTCTTGCTTGATTTATTCTTCATGGGATTCTGTTGTATATTTGGCTTCATCATGGTTTAGGGGTCCCCAAAATTTAGTTGTATGTGAAAGAGGGATTCTTCGTGTTTGATCGAGGGGTATAATATGGGGATTCTCCGTGTTTTCCCATTTAAGGTAGTTCAGTGTGTGTGGTTTTGATTTGTAATTGATTATTAATGCTTCTGGCCTTTTTTATTATCTTTGGCTAACTGGAACTTTTATCACTTCCCAACTGAGGTCTTTCATATCCGATTGACATTTGCGCTTTGTTTGGAACTTAGAGGAATGGAAAGAAAGGGAAATAATTGAGGTAAGGATAAGACTAGGGCAAAGGAAATTACTTTGTGCTCAATACTTTAATTTGCTATTTTCTTCTTTCTTTCTTCAAGAACCAAAACAATAGAATAGACATTTTTTCCTATTTTGCTTTCCTTTCCCTTAGTTCCAAACAAAGAGTTACACCGTCAGGCTTAGATCAAAGTTGGTAAAGAACTGTCACAAGGACTGTTGGTGTCAGCTGCAGAACATTGGAAGGGATAAGTTGGGTGGAGGAACGGATTTTTTCAAAGGAAATCCTAGGTAGAGTTTGTTGCAAGAACCATAAGGCATTTAAATTGTTTCTGGCTTTATACCATGTCATTTATGGCACGGTTAAAGAGTTTGTGGCGATTCGTGGATTTATTTTTTTTGCATCTCTTCACGTCTTCTTTCAAGCTATAGAATACACTATTTGTCTTGTGTTTTATAACAATCCCAAAGTCTTTACATGCATGTTTGTGTTGCGGTTGAATCAATCCCCTTGTTTTCTTGAAGGAATCTGATATTGAAAATGTTCGCTTTCTTTTTTCACTTTTTGGCGGTTAACTAGAGCATGGTAATGGATACGAATGCTGGCATAAACCATCTGGTCCAGGGGAATTGTCTTTAAACAATTGTGAAACATACTTCTTGTCTGTTGTTTTGATTAAGTGAGATGACATTCACATGAGCATTTTCACTTGAATGCTTTTTGTCCTTCCTAGTTACAAGTCATACACAAAGACATCTCAGACGAATGGACTTCGGTGTTTGTAGCAATATCAATCTCGTGGCCTTCAAAAGATGGATTTGACACATTATTTTTGCCTATTCCTTGGGACAAACATGCAGTCTTATCTTAACTGCAGGCTCTGAAGCTTGAAAAATGGCTGGAGAGCTTGAGAAGCCACTGCTGGATCCTGAGAATTTCACTAGGGAAGGGGGGGTTGATCTGGTAAGACTTGTAACATACACATGTAAAATGTCAACATGCAATTTACAAATGATTATACTCAACCATGCCAAGTCAATTTGGTTGAACAGGAGCGTTTACCATTGGAAGAAGTTTTTGAACAATTGAGAACATCCCGAGGAGGACTTACCTCTGAAGATGCAGAGGTTCGATTGCAGATATTCGGCCCAAACAAGCTTGAAGAAAAGCCAGTAAGCATGAAATTACTCATAATATCTGATCCTCACTTGTTAACTTTTACTGTATTCAAAGGGATCTGAAGTAAAGAAATTCTCACAGATGCATCACAACTATAACTGTCCGTGGCACTAGAAAAGCAACGATAACCATTGCTTCCTTAAAAGGACTAGTTACACTGCGCGAATCTTGACCTTCATTGTGTTTTCCTTGCAGGAGAACAAAATTCTAAAATTTCTTGGTTTCATGTGGAATCCTTTGTCATGGGTCATGGAAGCAGCAGCAGTTATGGCAATTGTCCTTGCAAATGGAGGAGTGAGTTTATTGAACCATGGAATTGATTTACAGATAAATTTCCTTTAGCCTAGGGCATTAGACTTTCTCTTGCTTGCTGCACAATGCTGAGTATATCTGATCTGTAAGCTGTTCCATTACCATGTTTCTGGTATGTAATCTGTAATATGATTCCAGGGGCAGGGTCCTGACTGGCAAGACTTTCTAGGGATTGTTTGCTTGCTTGTAATAAATTCGACGATTAGCTTCATTGAGGAAAACAATGCTGGCAATGCAGCAGCATCCCTTATGGCACGTTTAGCTCCAAAAACAAAGGTTGGTATGATTTAACTGGTCCCGTAGCTCACAAAGCATTTGAAAATGGCAAGAAAGCATCAGAAGAGCATTGAAAGTTCTTTCCTCGGTTTTTTTATTGTGATCAGCACCTCAATGCTTCCTGTGTCTGAATCGGCTGACAACGTGGAAACCCCAAATATCTAACCTCTGCCTAAAGGATATTACAAGAGAGCCCAATATTTCAAATTGGATAAGAATAAATCTCTAGATGAAACTTTTTTGATGTAAAGTCAGAATTTATAGTGATTTTGCTGAGTTCTTACATGTGTGCTAAAGTACTGAAAAATCACTGTACAGCTTAGCCTTTTTTGGGGTAACATCCAACCTTCACCAAAGAGGGTAGTATGTGAATGCTACAGAGGTGGTCCGGCCTTTTCATTAATCACTGATTAAATTCTATGAATATTTTTATTTCGATTAAAAACTTAATAACCATCCTGTTATGCAGGTCCTTAGAGATGGCCGTTGGCAAGAGCAAGATGCAGCAATTTTAGTACCTGGAGATATTATCAGCATAAAGCTAGGAGATATCATACCTGCAGATGCTCGCCTGCTTGAGGGAGATTCACTAAAAATTGACCAGGCAATACACTTTTATGCTGATCTATTTAATGTGCTCCATTTTTTTTTTTTTTGTATAATGGCTTTGGCAGCTTTATCTGCTGCTTTCATTGAGTAGCCCTTTCTTGGCATTGCAATTGAAATCGCGTAATTTTTAAATTATTGTATGCTTCTTTACTTAAGTGGTATTGCTATCTGATGGTGTTTTATTCTGCATACAGTCGGCTCTTACTGGAGAATCACTGCCTGTCACCAAAAGGACCGGCGATGAAGTCTTTTCTGGTTCGACATGTAAGCATGGAGAGATTGAAGCTGTAGTGATAGCAACTGGAGTCCACTCTTTCTTTGGAAGAGCTGCACATCTAGTCAATTCCACTGAAGTAGTTGGTCACTTCCAAAAGGTGATTTACAACCTTTTCATCTTTATTGGAATAATAAAGGTCCTATAATTTCCCTCTTGCCTTTTACATGAAAAATCTAAAACACTTGTGCCTACTGCATTTTTGCTCCATGTGGATGAGAGTTGAGTAAAGTGAGAAACTTCACAACAGGCCAAAGAAAAATTTAACCTCTTGGCAATATATTTCGTTGAAAATTTAACCTCTTGGCAATATATTTCGTTGATGAGAAACAAGATCTGAGAGCCTTCATCAAGATTCAAACAAATCCGGGGTGGAATACATTGCAGGGAATGTAACATGCTTTTTCCTGCAGGTTCTTACTTCCATTGGGAATTTCTGCATTTGTTCTATAGCTGTGGGGATGATTCTGGAAATCATTGTCATGTACCCTATACAGCAGCGTTCATACAGAGATGGAATCAACAACCTTCTTGTTCTATTGATTGGAGGAATACCCATAGCCATGCCTACAGTATTGTCTGTCACACTTGCAATCGGTTCTCATCGACTCTCTCAGCAGGTACACCTCAATAGCTACAAGTTGTTATACTGCAAAGCTATTGTAAAATTGTAACCCACCATTGTTTCTAGCACAAAATCAACTGAGCCAAACTGACAATTAATGGATGTAAGATCCACCACCGCTCTGAATTATCTGAGCTATTGAAAAGTTTATTACTTATTCAAGCTATTCTTTCAGAAGAATGTCAGCCTCGGATTCCCGTTGCTTAATTAGTTGCAACTCTTTTTATTCTTATCTTCTTTCTCCACTTTTCTTTCGTGTGTTCCTTAAGGGTGCCATTACAAAAAGGATGACAGCAATTGAAGAAATGGCTGGAATGGATGTTCTCTGCAGTGATAAAACTGGAACACTTACCCTGAATCGCCTCACAGTTGATCGGAACCTTATTGAGGTATGAAAGCTAACTTCTACAGAGTTCATTTTCCCTACCACTACAGCTTACTTGTTCTGTGGGAAACAATTACTATATGTGAAATGTTTAAAAAATCTATTGTATTCTATGAGCTGTTTTATTTATCTCTGTTTTACAGACTCTTAGGTAAAAACCCCAAGAAACTAGCTATTGAGGTGAGGGTACCTTCACAGTTACCTATTGAACCTTAGTTTCATGTATAGGCAATTTAGGATTTTGATTCTCAATGTGATCCTGCTTTTGCGATATTACGCAATGGCTTGCTGTGAAAAATCTATTAATATCATGTTAGCTGGATCCTCTGGTCTTCTAGAAAAAGGATATTCTATGAGAATAATTCACTACGTCTCTGTAAAGATCTTGATAAAAATCTCAGTTAATTCGAAGGAATTTCAGATCTCCCATTTTCAATTGTCAGCCACTACACATCATCTGTAGTTCATGTCATTATAGTGAGAATGCGTAGTGATTTTCTTTCTGTACCCTGTGATCTTAGAGATTAGATATATGCACTCTATGTTTACGTTGGCCTGCTCTCAGAGATTGTGATCTCAACACGGGAAACCTTTACATGAAAAAAGTCTTCTGTAGGTTTTTCATAAAGATATGGACAAAGATATGGTTGTGTTGCTTGCTGCCAGAGCATCAAGGCTGGAGAATCAGGATGCCATTGATACAGCCATTGTTAACATGCTTGCTGATCCGAAGGAGGTGAACTAAAATAAAATAGATCTATTAAGTTCTTTGTTTTCTTCTTTCCTTTTGCACTGTGGCCTGTAGTTTTTTCAAGGAAGAAAACATCATTTTGTCCATAGGCACGCGCAAACATCACAGAAGTGCATTTCCTGCCTTTCAATCCAGTGGACAAACGCACTGCAATTACATACATAGATTCTGATGGCAACTGGTATCGGACTAGCAAAGGATCTCCTGAACAGGTATGTGCGCACTATGAAGATAGATTCACTGGAATTCGTTAATTAAATGGTGGTTGTCACCTATGGCTGTGAACCTCATAAAATTGTGCTGATAAAGTTCCCCTAAAGTACACTGATTCCCAACTGCCACTGGAATTTCATTTAAACTATTGTACTAAATAAGATTTGTACTATTTCATCACCTTTAAGTGAATTTCACACTCCAGACAAGAATATTTTTTATTGAATTTGTAGTCCAAGTTTGAAGCTTTAAATTACCTGAAGCTCTTTCCAATCCTTCACTGTGACACTGACAAAAGGTAGAAAAAAGAATACCTATAAACAGATCTGCTAATCTGCAATTCCATAACATTAAGCTCCTTCATAAGAACAATTTTTTATATGGTATGAAATCACCAGATAGATTATCCTTTCCAAAACTGTGCAGTAATCATCGTTTCTCGCTCTTTCTACATTCCCCTCAAATCCAGATTCTAAATCTCTGTGAAGAGAAGGAACTGATCTCCGGAAAAGTGCATGCCATTATTGACGAGTTCGCTGAACGTGGTTTGCGGTCTCTTGGAGTTGCTATTCAGGTATGAACGCATCGGTGTCTACTTTCTTTTCCTTTCTGTTGGGTTGAAGGTGGAATTGGCGGCCAGAATAAGCAGTATCTTATTTTCTTTGTTCCATCATTCCATGTAGCCTTTATTTTAATGAGGTTGCCGAGGGACAAACAAATTTTAGTGGAAGACCAGAGTATGTTTCTAAGGACCTATTATTGTCCTGGAAATGCACTTCTTTTTGTCCTACGTTTGGAATATTTTAAGGCAAAAACAGACTGTTTGTTAACAATTAGTTTTGAATGACAATTAGTTTCTCATTCAAAACAAATTTTTAGGATGGTAATTATTAATTCTACTAAAATCATTATACAATCTGTTTCTGGTTTGAAATTATTTTTCCAGGAAGTTCCGGAAAAATCGAAGGAGAGTCCTGGTGGTCCTTGGAAATTTTGCGGCTTGTTGCCTTTGTTTGATCCTCCAAGGCATGATAGTGCCGAGACCATTCGAAAAGCACTTAACCTTGGGGTTTGTGTGAAGATGATCACAGGTGAATGGAAGTTTTTTTTTTTTTTATCTTGATGAAAGTTAAACTTGTAGGTGACAAATACTGTACGGTAATGGTTAAATAGCTTCGCTTTAGCAAGAGCCTCCTGCACTGGGCCGTTCTTCATTATCCAGTAATTCTTAGTTACCAGATAATGTGTTGATTTGCTTTTGTTTCTTTCTTACTTTCGTTTTGGCTGCTTGACATGGAGACATGTTTTGGAGATGGCATATCAGAGTTCACTTTGTTTGCAATAATCAGATGACTTGTAGTTTGGTTCGTGGATTTGTTTACTAGAAAGAAAAGAACTGGGAAAACGAATGACTTAAAAATGACATGCAAAGCAAACTGTTAACATTAAACTTAACAAAGCTTAGGTCTGTGCATTTATTGCCAAAGGTTAGGTCTGTCTCCTATCCATCCCCCGCCCATACCCCCAATTATTGGGGACTAAATGGGTTATGTTATTGTTGTTGTTGTATTAAACTTAACAAAGCTGTTGAGCAGATCGAAATGGTGGTAAGCATACAGAAGAGGTGGAAGAGAATATGCATCTGGAGAACAATTTATAACACAAAGTCGAGGATGAAACTCATATCATTGTCGCATCCTTCTATAATGAAATAAAAAGATAATAAAATAATAGTACGTTCATGATGCTTCTGACTGATCTAAATAAACAGCACATTTGCAAGTCTCTCAAATGGCGTATAGAACCAATTCCTTTGTTTGCACACGAGAAATGTAAGACACAAATAATAAAGTAACATAATTAATTTTTCTAATGTGCTAAAACAGGTGATCAGTTGGCAATTGCAAAGGAGACAGGTCGACGACTTGGCATGGGAACTAATATGTACCCCTCCTCATCATTGTTGGGCCGTAATAGGGACGAATTTGAAGCCCTTCCAGTGGATGAGCTCATCGAAAAGTCAGATGGCTTTGCGGGCGTATTTCCTGGTATTTGACGGGTTTCTACTTTCTACATCATCCATGAGTGCTTAATCTCTGTCCAGACCGTTTAAGTGCCATTCCTATTTTCAAGTCTTATGACATTGCTGAGATATGGTATATGTTTGATCTCTTGGTCTGATACTAGATATAAATTCCATGCAATTTTCAGAACATAAGTACGAGATTGTGAAGATTCTGCAAGAAAAAAAACATGTTGTTGGAATGACTGGAGATGGTGTGAATGACGCACCTGCTTTGAAGAAAGCAGATATTGGAATAGCAGTGGCAGATGCTACAGATGCAGCAAGGAGTGCTGCTGATATTGTATTGACAGAGCCAGGCTTAAAAGTGATAATCAGTGCTGTTCTAACCAGCCGGGCTATATTCCAACGAATGAAAAACTATACAGTTCAGTTCTGATATACTCTTCTTCGGCAAAATAGTATCATAAATTTACTTCATGAACATGCGTGAACCATGTCACAAAGTATGTGTCCGGATAATCCAAAAGTCTCAATAGTTAGCAGTTGACTGATTGATTTGCGCATCAATAGTCATCGCCCGAGGCATGGTTGCTTACAAGACAAGAGGGCGGTAAACATCTATCCTGACCTGAGATCAATACTACAGAGCAACAGAATCCCTTCCAAGTAAACAATGAACCCAAAATACATCTGGACCTAGAAATGAACGCTTCTGTAAAACTAGTTCCATGTTTACAGCTTGCAATGAGCTAGTTTTGCAGTCATCTTTGTAGTCTTGAGCCGTGCATGAGGAGCCAGAAGGCAAAATCATAAGAATGTATGGTGCATTAGAGAACCTATGGCACCACCAATGTCTTTCATATGTTTCTTTTTTGTAGTTTTCTTTTGCAGTTCTTGGAGCGATTAATACTTCAGACTTTCAGTAATAACATGTTTTGGTAATGAAAATGCAGATATATGCCGTCTCCATAACAATTCGGATTGTGGTACGTCAAACGTATCTCTTTACGTAGATTTTGTTTGAAGTCGGATTTATACCAATCAAATAAGAAGTTTTCTTTTCAGTTTTCAGTATCACAAATGTAAGGGTGGTATCTTCTGGCAGGTTGGTTTTGCGCTCCTGGCATTGATATGGGAATATGACTTTCCGCCTTTCATGGTTTTGATAATAGCAATATTGAATGATGGTAATGTTCCGATGTGGTTAGACTTCGCGTTTGCCTATCTCTGTGCTGGTTAAGTTTCTATTGGATCTGTATCAAGGTTTTACATTTTGTCAACTTTTAAAATGGTCCATTTGTTATACATATGCCTTTTGAGTTTTCTCCTCTATGTTTTCATTTTGCTCCGTCCTCTAATTACCACAAATGTAGATATTCATAGAGATACAAAGTTGATAGTCCGTTACGATGTAACTTGCCTGTGAAGTAGTTGCATCTTTTGTGAACATGAAAGACCAAAAGAATGAAACTTAACCAATTTTTATTCTGGTCGGTAAGGGGCAACATACTCCTTCCACAGACAGCTGTCTAGTATCAAATTTAAAAATCTTCAGAACAGTAACTTGGTGTAAAAGGCATGCTAAAATTTACTTTCATCGTCTTTATAACAGGGACCATAATGACTATTTCCAAAGACAGGGTAAAGCCATCTCCTAGGCCTGATAGTTGGAAGCTTAATGAAATATTTGCAACTGGCATTGTCATTGGCACTTATCTTGCTTTAGTTACCGTTTTGTTTTACTGGGTTGCAGAGAGCACTTCTTTCTTTGAGGTAACATAATCACAATATAGTGCATTCACTGTGTTTGGCAAGTAAAACAAAAAATTACAATTCTTGATTTTGCTTTCTGCTTTCGCTGATATTCGGCTTATCCAATTGCTAATTTGGCTGCAGGACCATTTTCATGTAAGCTCCTTATCCGGAAACTCCGAAGAAATTTCTTCTGCTATATATTTGCAAGTCAGCATTGTCAGCCAAGCTCTTATATTTGTCACTCGCAGTCAAAGTTGGTCATTTTTGGAGAGGCCCGGGACTCTCCTGATGTGTGCATTTGTGTTAGCTCAACTGGTAAGGGTTATTAAAACAGTGAAGAAGCTCCACCATTAGTTGGTTCTCTCTCTTTTCCCTACATGTTTGACCTTTAACACAGTAAACGTGTCTGGCTCAAGATTCAATTTATGATTGGACTTGCATTTTGTTTCCAACCGACACTTAAATAATGCCAAAGTTTTAACTCAATCGTGAAAGAATAGAGCAGTCAAATGAGTTTGAAATACAAATGATCGACAATTTTTTTTGTTTTCTTTTTCGTGTAGATTGCTACCTTGATTGCAGTCTACGCAGATATAAGCTTTGCTTCAATTAGTGGCATTGGATGGGGATGGGCAGGTGTTATATGGTTATATAGTTTGATATTCTACATCCCCCTCGACGTTCTCAAGTTTGTGGTTCGCTATGCTTTGAGTGGAGAGGCTTGGAATCTACTGTTTGATAGGAAGGTTAGTGTGACACCTTTGTTTTTCCTACATTTTTATGTGTTTTTTCGTTTGGGTAATCCTTATTTAGATGAGATCTTTTCATGGTTTCTCTATCAGGCGGCTTTCACATCTAAACATGACTACGGAAAGGAAAATAGGGAGGCTAAGTGGGTACTTTCTCAAAGAACAATACAAGGACTGATGTCTGGAGAGTTTGAAATCAGAAGGAAATCTTCTTCTCTGATTGCTGAACAGACCAGGCGTCGTGCTGAAATCGCTAGGTACGTTAGTCTCTCACTTTTACTCATTGGACCTGTCGTAATTTTTTTTAATTTTGATTTTTTTTACCGACAAAAAATTAAAACACATCCAAAACTCAATCCAACGGCCGAGGGGTGCACAGCACCTCCCCTGCTTCCAGTCAGATGTAATGTGCTTATTCATCAACTGGGATTTTAAATGGATTTTGTATGTAAGCCTTCCACTTGGATTTGCAGGCTACAAGAAATGCACACTTTGAGAGGACACGTAGTGTCGGTGGCGAGGCTTAAAAATTTGGACTCACGAATAATTCAGACAGCTCATACGGTCTAAAGCCATGACATACAAAATCTGTCTGGTACAAAGTCTCTAGCCAACATATACACAGAAGAGATTAGGTAATACCTGCAAGAGATGTGCCACGGCTTTGATGGAAATGATTGTGGTATCTTGCAGTTTACATTCTATTGGTGGTTAGTTTTTTGGGAACCTTACCTTGTACCTTGGCCACTAAATACATGTTTTGGCGACTTCTTTTTCTTTCGTTCTTGTAGAAGTCTGAAAATCAAGCCCACTTCTAGTTTTAATGACAAGAAAGATACCTTGTATTGGTAGTCGGTTTGTAGCCTGTTTTTGCACTAAGGAAACTAAATTGGGCGAAAATACCGTGACATTTTCATGAACCTGTTTAAAGACATTAAAATACGGACGCTACAAAGAGAACTAAACTGTCGTTTATTGCTGGTGTCCATTTCAGATGCATGCAGTAGAATTGACTTCCAAATTAACATGGCGAATAAAACTTCAATAGTACCTTAGAATCAGAACCACCCACAAGGAACTAAACAGCTCAACATGGTACGTATAGAAGCAATGAGCACTCAGTTGTCTTTTTCACTTCATAGCTACATTTTGCTATCCGTCTCCTAATAGCATTGCGACCAACATTATTTGCAAGAGGAGCCATTTATAGAGACGCCATCTTTTGACCTTGTACCTTCATGATTACATTTTGCTATCCGTGGAACTGTGACCAACGTTATTTGCAAGAAGAGCCTTTTATAGAGTTGCCATCAAAATGGTGCGTTCTCTTCCTAGCCTCACAGAGTTGACATAGTTTGTGGGGCTATGTGCTGAAATACCAGGGATTGCTAGTCCAACTACCCTGAGCCCCACCGATAACCACCCTTCTTTATACTCTGGTCCATGTGTGTAACCCATAATCAAGCTTCAAATTAACTCCCAAACAGCGTTTATATACTCTGGAATTAGGTACAAGATCCCGAAATAATTTCTGTTTGGCTCCTCGTCAACTTTCTTCAAGGGTACCAAAAAACACTCAGTCACAAGAACATTGTATTGATCAAAATAAGTATAATTTCCGACATAGTAACAAGAAGTGGACTTAAATGAAAATTTTCTTGGTATCTTATTTTGGCATGTCTCGTGAAACATAATGATTGATGAAACAAACTTTAATCATACCTTAATTTCGATGCTTCATGAAAAAAAGATGAACAATGAAGTCCCAGCTACAGGGACATTGCTGTTAAATTTTGTGCCTCATCAAAATGTTCCAAATTCTTAATTCAGTGCCAATATGCTTACGGCACGTAATGGAGACAAGATATAGTGATGGTAGCGTGATGTTGAGCTAACCAAAAAATGAGGCAAACCATAAAAATAAAGAAGCATGTGCAAATAGGAAGGTTAGAAAACATACCTGCTCAATGTACAGGCTGTTATAGTAGAGGCACTCCCCAAAATGCTTATATAGGAAGGTTTTGTTATCATAAGGCAACCTTGGCACAAGGTCATTGCAGTAGACTACCCTGAAGTACTTAGGGACTCGGACATCTAGATGAGCTTCCATGTACCTACCCAACTGCCTGTTCCCCACACGGGGTTGTCCGTATGTGTACACACCCAACAACCTTTTCATGATTTCCTTCTCCTCATGCAGCACCAGAACTGTTGGGAACAGTATAGCAAGGGCCCCACCCAAGCTATGGCCGGTGACTATGAATTTTGCAGCCTTGTGTTCATTAAGTAAGCTCTTGAGTTTACTTCTCACTGCATAATATGCAGTCGTCTCCACCATATCAGGAATGAGTGTCTTCTCATCAGAAGACCCAATTTTCTCTGCTTCGGATTCAGTGCGGGAATCTTCTGAAGTCCTAGCATTTGAAGACGTGAATCTTGTGTCGTTAACTTGAAGAAGGCTCTGAAAGGTGGAAGCATTGGCTCTGTTTCCCAACCCTAAGGCTTCTAAAAATCCCATGTGTACTTTTCCCAACTTTGGTATTTCATACCAAGAGTAATCAAAATCAGTACTCCAATCATCAGCATCGAATGGCTCGGTGCCCCTGAAGCTGATCAATATCAAGTTTGCATCTTTTGGCTTGTCACATAGTATGAAAACTTGGGTAGACCTCTCCTTTTGGTTATCTACCAAATTACCAATAGCAAAAGGTGTTAAATAGAAATGCAGAAAGGGAAGAAGTAATTATACGCCCATATGAGGAAACTTTATATGATGCATGAAGCTGGATTATATTATCTCCACAACTCATTTCTTACCATTCCAGCAGTCATAGAAATCCACAAAATGCATCTGCAAAATTTTGCCAGGAAGTGAAATGGTAAAAATTAATACACTATCTTTGCAATCAATTTCTATAGAAGATTGAGAAACAAAGAGAAGAGCATGCCTTCCAATGATGATTTACAACATTGCTAACAACTTTGGCGTTCTCGTATGCTAACTTGGAGGCCATCATACACAGGTCCATGAGAACCCGGTTTCCACTTTCTAATTGTAAGCCCATCCCTCCAGAAGCAGGTTCACTAAACCCTTCCACTGGAGAGTTGCTCGTGTATAGATCTATGCGTCCGTCTAAATATCCAATTGCACTTATGAAAGTCTCCGAGCCTCTGTGTGGCATCACTATCTTTCCTGTTTCCTCAAAACATTAAATCCACAAAATAGGTTACAACTATGATCACAAACTAATGGAATTGTTTCAATAGAAATAATCGATATTTCTTTCATAAAGATAAAGAGGAATCCAGATTCCCTAGGAAGATTACAGGTCACGTATCGACTCAACTTTTCACAATCCATGTATGTTGACCCATTTATACTTCGCAGGTCATGTGCATGTTTCACCACCATTGCTTTTTTACAACCCCTAGGAATTGCACAATGGTTGTCACCTGGAACACGCAATGGTCGTCACCTGGTGACAAAAAGTTATTAAGTGCACTTGGCACACTTCCATAAGTGCTCCAAGGTCCTTCCCCACCACACATTGGTGGGGGATCCACCACCAAGTGTGTGGTTCCCACATCCATGTGTTGGGAAAAGGCCGAGGAGCACCACGTGAAGTGCTCCAACTCTGAATAATTACTTGGCAACTAAGAGCCTTAGGAAGCCTTTATTATGAGATTCGACTGCTTACTGCATGCTATGTGCTATCAATTCTTGTGTTGGGCCCGTCAAATACGAAGTTTTGCCCCGCTTTAATTTAGCCATGCTAGTGGATGATGGGACTGGTCCCCTGATCAGGCAGTCCATCGAGATGGATTCCAAGATGTTCAAAACACTGCTCTTTTGCATGGCAAGGTACATATGAAGGGATAAGAGGAAAGGAATAAACACGTAACAGGCTCCGTACGACGAATGAGCCATATTTCACCCCGTAAATAATTGAACTTCTTTTATATCCGCATCTGCACCTAGTATCCATAAAAGCAGACTCTTTTTCATAAACTTTAATCTTCAATGAGTTCCTTTTTTACTCTTTATCTTAATATATTTTCAATTTCCAATGCTGTATATACATACACAGCTCCAGGCATGCCATTGGAATTCCTAAACATGATTAAACGCGAAAAATAACAACATTATTTCAACAACATAACACAAGAAAACCATTCACAAGTCACAAGGGTAAACAGAACTTGGTGAGTATTGAGTAAAGTAAATACTTAAAATAGTACATTGATTACCCTGAAGGAGGTTGCAGAGAAAGCCAAGGAGGCCGCCGTTCTCGGACAGGAAATTGAGGAAGAACTCGAACAAGCATCCACTCCACTCCATAGGCTTGCCAAAAACAGATAAGATCTTCCTAATTATAATAGACACAAATATGACCCACCTGTGGTCCGCCGTAATATCGCCGTCGTCGCCGCCTCCACCGCCCAACAACTCCGCCGCAAACGTGTCACCGTCTGATGCCTCGAGGAATTTAGCGGCGCTTGCTTTGTCGGCGGATACCAAGAACCTGAAGAGGTCTGTGATTCCACCATTTTGAGGCCGCACAATCAGATACCGTGAAATATCAGACGAGTTGTTGTGGGTATTGGGTTGGAATTGGGTAGTGTTGGCCATTTCCACACTCTTAGCTGTTTGAGTTTCGACGAAGTGTTTGTGGGATTTGCTGGGGTGGCGGATGGCGTGCTGGGGTTATATAACTTGCGAATTACGATGTGTGGACCCCCTTGGTTCTCTTTAGCCATGAGGTTGTGGTAATTAGGCTGAAAACGAACAGAGTCGAATTTTAGAGTCTTGTTTGTTTAAAGAGTTTGTCTGTGTTTGTTTGGTAGTTTTAGTTTAATTTTGATGACGTCATCAGGTGTAATGAGTAGAAAGAGATAGAGAGATAAATGAAAAAAATGATCATGTCATCAAAACTAAAACTAAAACTAAACTGGAAAACGAACAAGGCCACATATAATTTGAGCTCAAGTTTGGCTCGGTTGTAAACGAGTAGAGTTTATAAAATGAGCCTAGCTTTTGCTTTAATAAACAAGCTCAAAACTTAAACTCGAATTCGGCTCTATTGATAAACAAGTCGAAGTTGGAAAGAGCGTTTAACTAGCAGCAGGCCAAATTTCATTCGGCGTTCTTTTAGTGATAACGGATTCGCACTCTCAAAAGTATGATAGTTATGACTCAAATTGAACATTTTATCTTAAATAAAAATCCTACAATAATAATGTAATAGAATTTCTACGTTGGTCGCCCCTTTGACGGCGTTTTCATAAGCCAAGAAAAAAAAGACAGAGACATAAAATAAGGGATGGAGATGGGGTGGCTATTTATAGCTAATTTCATGGGAGAAAGGTCACGTGTACTAATAAAACATTAAACTGAATTCTGGTATAATATTCCCTTACCCGTAACGCGATAATGATATGATGGTGATCAGCTCTCTTGGATAGTTGGATGACCCAACTTTTTTTTTTTTTTATCAGTGATGACCCAACTCCTTACTCAATTCCGTAGGAGTATTTTCTGACCACTCCAAGCCTATCTACTAGTAGTACTCGTTGTGTCGAAATCTGAAGTAGAGAATATAACAAAACCAATATGAAAACAAGAGACAAGGATTTACGTGGTTTCCTCCCAAAGACGGTTTTCTGTATGACGGGGAAAAAAGAGTTAGGATTCACTATCAATTGAGAGAAATACACAGAGTCGGCTATACCCGTAATTCTCGCTTGAAGAATCCACAAAATATCTAGGGACAAATCTCGGCGCTGCACCTACAGAAAGATCAAACGCCTCACACACAATACTAAAAAGCATACACACACAAACCGTAGATATCTCAAATCTCAATTCAAGACAAAACCCTAGGAGGCCACAAGGCTCCTATTTATAAGAAAGTACAAAAAAATTAGGTCAAAATCTCTTTAAAACGCCAGAAATGCACAAATTGCTGTAAAGGGGTCCGCTGCACAAGAATTTATGGTCCTGACTACCGGGATGGTGGTCCGGACGGGATTTCATGGTTCGGACTACGTAGATTAACGTCCAAAAACGCCCCAAAATCCACTACCCGCACGGGCTTCTTGGTCCCGACCATAAGTCCAAAAACGACTACTCACACCAAATTTCGCAGACTTTTCTTCGAATCGCCTCAATTCGCCGGCGATATCTCCAACAAAGACTTACGTCATAGAAGGAATTAACTATTAGGCCTCATTTGATTCACAAACTAAAAAATATAAGATTGGTAGTCATGGAATTGATAATCCAGGATTATCTGTCCTGGGACTAATTTAGTACTAAATCTCACACAATTTCTTATGTGATTCGTATAGGATTAACACCAGGATATCCCATATTTCAGTCAATCCCATGTTTGGTTCAATTAAATTTCAGGACCATTCCTTTCTCTCTCCATCTCTCAAACCAATTCCAAGCAATAAAAATGTTCGAATTAGGGATGAAAATTTGTTGTAGGAGTACTACATTTCAAGTACGTAAATATAGAAACTTTGCAGCATGAGTACCATTTTATCTTTTTTTGCTTTTCATTTCTCTCAAGTGCAAAATGCAGAAAGAAAAATTGAAATCGAAATCAGAAAAAATCAAAATCAAAATAAAAAAACATATGGAAGGGCAAAATGAAATCGAAAAAAGGAATCAAAAAACAAAAAATGAATCACAAAAAATCGAAGACTGGAAGAACTCAAGAAGGAAATCATTACCAGGATCGATTTCAATATATATATATGAGAGGTGTTTTTTTTTTTTTGAAATTGCTTCAGGAGATATGGTGTAGAGAGACACGTAGAGGAGGTATGGTGTGGAGAGGGACGGAGAGGTGGTCTGGTATGGAGAGGGACAGAGGTGGCCTGGTATGGATAGGGACGGAGGAAAACAAACGAAGAAGAAGAACAAATATGTCAATGGCATTTTTGAAATTACTGCATTTGGTTCTTCCGTGTTTTTTTAGTCTGGGATACAATAGTCCCACACCCCCCATGGTATTACACAATAATTATCTTTAGAACTTATTTCTTAAAAGATTTTAAGAACTTCATTTCTTTAAAATCAACCAATGATTTTAAAGAATGAGTTGAGTTCTTTAAAATCTTGGAAATTTTCGAAAAATAAGTAGTAGTTAGTTTCCGCTTATTTTTTTTTTTGCCGCAAGTTAAAATTCGGAGGAATACTTTAATTTGGTGCGAAAAAATCGAAAAATGATAAACGGAACACTTAATTTTGTGCTTTGAAATTTCCATGATTTTAGCAACTCAACTCATTTGCTAAAATCATGGTTGATTTTAGCAAATGAGTTGCTAAAATCTTTTGGCAAACTAAGCCTTACTGGACTAGAATTGTGCTAGGATTGTTAATCCCTTGCGATTTTTTAGGAACCAAACAATGGACTACACGGGATTGGATACAAATAGTCCAATCTCAGGTACTTAATACCCGAATCAAACGAGGACCCGCCCTGCCTTGCACAATATTATCCGTTTTAGTCGCCCAAGCTCTAAAAATTTCCCAGTAGATCACTTATCCCTGGATTGCTCCAGGGTGAGTACGCTGAACTGTGAAATACCAACGAGCTTTGACGCCTTCGCGACTTTAAAGGCCTTGTGCAAGTTAGTGCGTGATTTATTCTTTTATATCATAAACCTTTGTTGCATCCAAGTGAGTCATGGGCTGTCACAAGGTGTCAAATTCCCTTTTATTGTTAGATTCACTAATTTTTCTCTAATCCAATATAACGTTTGCAAAAAGAAAAAGAGAAAAGAATTGACTTTTTAAAATCCGTAATACTCTACAATTTCTCTTTCAATATTTGAGTTTTGAGGTTGCATATTTTTTTGACATAATTAAAATATTCTTTCGAGCCCCATATTATGCAGTGGAGCTTAGTTTCAGCGGCAACATAAGTGTGGGAGGTCCATTGCAGGTGATTATGTGCTGCTGATAACAATATTTCTTGACCGGTATATGAAACAGCTTATATGTATATTAATGTCCATTTTTTAAATATCTTTGTTCGAAAGTGTTAAGAGTAATTTTTGAAATTTCAAAAATAAAAATAAAAAATCAAATTACCCAGTATGTGGCTGTAATGGCTTGATTGAAGCATTTCAATTGAAACGACAATCTTTTCAATAAAATTTAGTTAATCTTTTAAAGAACTTTGAATTAGAATGACTCGTTACTCTGTGCAGGCTAGTATCATCCATCCAGTAGCATCACTATAACAATATTTTTTTGACCGGTATATGAAATAGCCTACATTCCTTTGTTGTAATACTCATTTAAAATTTTCAATTGTCAAGATCAAAAAAAGAAAGACCCAGATACGAGTAGGTTTATTTTCATTGACAACTTAAAGTTCAAAGTTAAATCATAATACCTTCAAAGAGGTGGTTATAGTATCCCTTCAAAGAGGAAAAACAAAATAGTGTGTTTTTTCCCATTCTGGGTGAAGAGGTTGTCATTAAAGGGTTGTGGGTCATATATCTTGTCCATTAGAATTGCGTGGACGCATTGAAAATGTTAAAGATGGCCCCAAGGCCCATGGCATTTTTAGTAGAGGGAAAAAAAGGAGAGAAGGAAGTTAAGTGTCTTAGGATTCTCAAAAGGAAAACCTCTGCTTGTTGGCTATTATGGATGAGGATGGGGTCCTGAATCATTGTATATGAGGACTGTTCTATTGTCCTTGAGTTTGGTTTTGCTATGCTTGTTGAAAATGGAAGTTTTCTGTAAGAGAGTATCACTTCGTCACACTATTCAATTATCTGTAATAGACTCTACCATACCTAAGTTGGGACCAAAAGTAAACTCCTACCATGTGTTGGTGGTGTTAGAACTAGTATGTTTTAGGCCCAATAAAGCGTGTGAGGATTGCTTGATACTATTTCCCAATAAAATACCCCAGGGCGAACGTGCCAAAATTATTTCTTTGGAAAACGCCAGGGAATAATCAATCCCTCAAACAAGGAATGATGTATGTTTGGATGAAGGGCATGTCGAGACCGCAACATGGTCTAACTGTGAGTGAGGTTGTAGAGCCTAATTTTGACTTCGTAACAAACGTAGAGTTACAAACCTATGGGAAGGTTGTAAAATGATCCCAGGTTGCCTTACTCATGAAGGACTTAAAATCTAGTTAATGATAGTATGAAAACAATAAACGAACCAAACATCTCTTGTATTATTTGAAATGAAGTGACAATGGTGTAAAAAACAATAAATAAAGAAATGAAATCTTGCTAATGTTGGAAGTAGAAGCTTGAACAAAGAAACAAACCAAGTTTAAGAAACTTAAACGTAGATAAACCTATGAAGCTGAATGAAATAAATAAACATGGAGTTTTGAGGCGTGGAGCCCTGGTCTGCTTTGTTTTTCCCCTTTTATAGCAGCAAATGAAAGATAACACAACAAAGCCCTGAAAAGTGAACTAAGTTGGCCACGTTCCAATTTCTTCTAGAACTGTTCTCACTTATGCAAAAAAGCTTAAAATATGTCCAACCATTGATATTCATAGCAATGCCCCTAATTGTTGTCATGTGTACTATTCATAATTGCTAAAAACGGGCGTAACTCCTATTTTCAGGGAAAAGCTATGGTACACACCCCCTATATGGCGTAACAGTTATGCCTCTTAGTGGTTCAAGGTTATGCCACTTAGTGGTTCGGTTAATGCCTCGTATTGGTTCGAGGTTATGTTGTTTAGGGGTTAAGGGTGCATATGGTACACACCCTTTATAGGTCAACGTATGTCAATGCCTATATAGGCGTAACTGGTTATGCTTCTTGGTAGTTCTTAGCGTAACTAGTTATGCATATTAGTGGTTTTGTTATGTTGTTGCATACCATATGCACCCAAAAAAAGGTGTCCTATAGCATTCCCCATTTTCCAGGGCCTATTTCCACTTCTTTGTATTCGCAAACCACATTGGCTATAATCACGGCTCATTTAAGCTCCATGTAGCAAACCACCCATGTAGCCGCTGTAAATATCAAATAATGGAGATTTATACCCTTCTAAATACCATGAAAAACTATCATCCGTCCCTAGAATCAGGCCCTGAGAATGTGACACGTGTCCCATGTCTCCAAATCACTTCCTTTTATTTTTGGGAACTCAAATTTATTGTAAACATTGATTGCAAACTGAAGTCTCCTGATGGCTACCATGTGGCCCTTTGAATTAGTCAAAAGCTCGAGTGTTTCCCACTTTTTAGGGCATATTCTCTATTTTTTATTACCTCATTAACCATCTTCTAAAGAAATTTGCTTCATTAAATGTCACGTAGCATTCATGACCAAGTGCTCTTGTATTTTACCCTTGTAATGCTTAAAATCTAAGGAAATAAAATTTCCCTTGAATATATCCTGAGAATCAGCCAGGGAATAGAACCAAACCCGGCAAAATCAAAATGGGCATAACCAGCCAACCCTTCTGAGCCAATGGCGTAGCGAGTTGGGCCAGACAATGACATCTTGAATCGGACTTTTCTAAGTTGGCTTCCACTGCGGCCAAGCCCAATATCAAAGTATTGTCATCTCAAACGGTCCGGTTTAGGCATTTGCATATCAAACCGGATATTTCGGTTTGGACATTTTACAAACCAAACCAGACCAAATATTAATGGTCCGGTTTAGTTCAGTTTGACTGGTTTATTCTGGTTTTCGATTTGTTACTCGCGTATTTTATAATGAACTTGACGGTACGAGTTACAAAGACAAAGAATTCTATACCACACATGCCTCATTCAAATAAACATAATTAAGTGCAATATCTTCTACACAATTACCAACTGGAAATGAACTAACTTCAACAACAAAAAAAATAGAGATCAGTTACATCTCTCTAATGGAATTATATTAAATACTCCTTCCAAATATACAGTCAAACATCAAATACACTAGCAGCAATGGAAGTTTAGTAAACTTGAAATATGTTTAAAATCAGTCATACAAGAGAAAAGTTCAGTAAATTTGAAATATGACATGCACAATGTTCCAGTCAATGGCATTATAATGTTATATGTTACTTATGTAGGAAAAATATACAAACGTATAGTATATAAATAATTCAGCCAATCCCATCTCCATCGATTGATTTGTTACGAATTCCTATGAACACCTCAAACCTACAAGAATTTCTAGTTCAAATTGGCGCTGGCCATTAATTTTTGTAGTTCATCACCTTTTTCTTTGCATTTCATCTCAAATGCAAGTACAGAGTAACACCACAATTTGGGATTGCCTGGTTCTACTTTCATTTCATCTTTATCATTAGGGCTTTCTTTACTATGAACGGTGATTTCTATTCGGCAAATATATCTAATCCAGTCCAGCCCGGTTTATACTAGTTTGGAATGTGACAAATCAAACCATACCATTGGTTTTTTTTTTTGGTTTGGCTATAATGCAAACCAAACCATTTTCAATTTTTGGTCTGGTTTACCGGTTTTTGCTTTCAACCCTACTCATTTGTTTGTTCTTTCTTTGTTCCTTCTTAGTGCAATTCGCTTGCAGTCCTACAATGCCTCGAGTAGCTCACGAGTAACAACTGAATTTCCTGCGGTGGAGATAGTCGCCCTCAATAACGGATCAAAGCCATATTTATGAGTACGAATGCATAGTTTAAATGCTTGGAAATTGTAACATTTTCAAAAGATTCGCAGGGCTTGTATGGATTTTTTTTAAAAATTCAGTTTTGTCGAGTGTTGAATCAAATATAATAATGAACTCACCTTTTTACCACCACACCTGGGCCTCAATTTTGTTCAAATTTGGCAAGTGGCAATTTCACTCAAATAACATATAATTAATCCTCCAACTTGTAATATATTAAAAGTAGCTTTTCTTTTCTTTTGTTTTATCTTTTTGTCTGCAAAGTAAGCTTTTCTTTTTAAATGTAAGTAAAGCACTTAGATTAAATACCCCAAAACAAAAAAAAATTGAATAAATAAAACGTAAATGGAGTTCTAGGAGTTCTCGAATGGGAATTGAGATGGGATACTTTTTTTAAAGGCATACAAAGTGAAAAGTTTCTAACCCGGTTAGTCGAGCACTTGTTGGTACGAAACTTAAGTGTTTGCTCTCATTTAAAGTTTCAGATTTGATTCTTATTGTCTAAAATTCTTCTCGCCACCTCACTCTTAGGCATAATTAAATATGTAAAATAGCTCTTAAAAGAGTCATCGAAATTCGTTTGAAGTGCACATAAACTAATCCGAAAACACCTTTTAATTTACAACCAAAAAAGTTAAAAGTTTACACTATAGGGTAGGTTCAATTCTGTGGGGTCCATCTCAACTACAATTCATTATCACAAAGTCGAATAATAGACCATAGGCCATTATGGGATCCATAAAAGAAAGTCTATCTATCTATAGATAGCAATTGCCATTACTATTTATGAAATTGAGAGAGTCAAATAATGCCACCGACCACCGACACCCACAGCAGCCAGCGATTGCTCCTGGGTGGAAGCGTGTGACAACCTTTGATTCCGTGGTCTTAACACGCTTCTTATTCATACGTCCATATTAGAATATGGGTTGAACCTATATCAACCCATATTTACATGGGTTGAATTGAGTTGAAAATAAGTTCAATATAGGTTAAAAAAAAAAAAAAAGAAGCTGACTTTCTCACCCTATCCAATCAAGATTGTATGTATTGAGCTATTCAAGCATTGTTGAATGCTACTCTCCAATAATTAAAAAAAGAAAGAAAGAAATGCTTACACTTACATACATACAACAGGCATGTAGTAAAATCTATGTAGAGAGAGAAAGCGATGGTTGGATCAATTGACTTTCTCACCCTATCCCACTTGTCCCTCCGAGCCTTTGGAATTTGGACTCTGGGGGGTGTTGCCAAGTGCTATGTAGCGTGCTATGCAGTCGCACAGTGCGGCCGCGCTGACCACGTTCCGGCGATTTGAGACATTCACCGGATATCCCCCGTCGAGTACTACTAGTGTTCCAAAAATTAACTTGATCGGATATCGTTAAGTATCTAATCGGAACACAAATAGATTTAAAAATGAGTCTATTGATTTGGATCCAGTGTTTATGTACATTTGTGTTCCATTTCATTTCAATCTATTTGTGCTCCGATTAAGCACTGAACAATATCCAGCCAAGTTGATTATTTAAGTACTTATAGTACTCAACGAGAGGTATCCAGTGAATGTCTTGGATCACCGGAAAGTGGCCGGCGCGGCCGTGCCATGCGTGAACAGCACACTGTACAATACTTGGTTGTGCAAAACCTCCCAGAGTTCAAATTCCGAAGGCTCGGAGGGACAAGTGGGAAACAGTCCACTCAAAATTGGTTTGTGTAGTAATTTACCAATAGACCCCTCACAATTTCCACAATCTATCCTTCCACCATTCCATCCCCACATTGTAAACAACGAAAAAATTGAATTGAGGGAAATTATTTTTACACTCATTTTTAGTTTCTATAAATGCAGTCCAAATAGCCATTTAATAATTATGAATGAATTTATAAATAAAAAACCACCATATAATTTTCAATGTACACTAAAAGACAAACAGGTTTGAAATTACATTTATAAATAATAAAAAAAAATGAAGTGTAGAAATTATTTGTCCAAATCAGAAAACGAAATATTCATTAAGGCTGCTCAAAAGTGCCGGTAAACTGTGAATCTGGTCTGGACCAAACCGATCCATACGTTTTGGATTTTAACCGTGGATTAATGATCTAGACACAGATTCAAAAGATAAAAAATTGTAACTTACAGATTATGATTGGATTCATGTTAATCCGAACCAATCCGGACCGTGAGCATCCCTATGCAAGATTCCTCTTCTATGTCTTGAAAGAAAGAAAAATAAGGAAAAAGCGATCCCATTCACAAATATTCTACTAGGATTACTAAATTTCTAATCAAACAGGGGAGGGGAAAGAATCCATAATGTATAGATTTGAGTTCCACCACATCAAACAGGGGAGGGGTTGGGTTTGGCTAGATCCATTGTCGACCCACCCATATTCAATCCATCTACTCTCAATTCATATTCAACCCACCAATATTTAACCAATAACCCATGTCAACCCATTCAAACCCAACCCAATCCACCCATTTGCCACCTCTAGGCAAAAGAGTAGGGCGAAATTCCATCAATTTAAGAAAATATATTACTGTAGTATTTATTTTATTCTCTCATACACATCTCTTAAAAATCAAAAAATTGATCCAAAGATCTCAGGCCTTGTTCGGTTAATAGGTTTAGTTTAGTTTTGATGATGTAAGCAGGTGTAATAAGTAGAGAGAGATAAAGAGAAATGACGATGTAAGCAAAACTAAAACATGGCCAAAACTGACCCAAAACTCCCATACAAACATAGCCAAAAATTTTGAATTTAGTTTTTATCCTTGCCTCACACAATTCAATTATTAATTGTTGAACCATGCTAAATTTTTGAGATTGTGTGTTAGATGAATAAGATCAATATTATATGCGCTTGTTGAAATATTGAAAGAATGTATGAATTATGAATATGTATGCAAGTGGTTTGAACAAATAATACTATATGTTCTGATATAGGGATAGTATTTTGGTTTTATCTCCACCATAACAAGCAATAGCCATATTTTTGCATCCAAGTTTAAGAAAATATATAACATTGCAGAAATTTATTATCGATGTGGTTATTTCATATTTTAACAAAATTCAATGTTCGAAAAATAAATTTGTTTTCATATTTGGGTGTATTTAGACCCTCATCAATTAAAGCAATTTTGTAGTGTTACAGGCCTTTGATTAAAAGTGACTCAAGTCTATAGCACTCATTTTTAAGCTAAAGAGATACAAAATTCATTAGATCAAAGCTACCAAGTACAATTAAATACAGCTACAAATAACAAATTATAAACATGAAAGACAAAGAACATAACTAAATTAATTGAAAGATACGTCCCTCGAACTGGCTAATTTAGTCAATTAATTGTCCAAAGCCCTGCATGCAACCTGCTGAAGAGCCTGCCCGGTAGATCCACCGTTGGTAAAACCTCCATACAAAATCTAACCGATACAAACCAAGTGTCTATCACACACCTATAGTCAAGAGTACTACGTCACGGTTAGGCGTCGTGCAACTAGATGGCCAAAGCCATCCAACTACGGAGCTCTAAAATCGGTAGAGAAGCTGCTAAAAAGAGTTACAACTGTGGTTATTGAAAAAACTGCTGCGGAGAATCCCGTTTCATCAGTTGTGGTCTCCCTTAGCTTATTCACACTAAAATGCAGCAAATTAACACCCCCTCCCACACCATCACCGCCCATGTAGCCAATCCACTAAACTATCAACCAGCACAAAGAATAACCAAGACGCCAACTTGCTCCACTACACCCAACATTCCATCAAACACCCCTCGTAGAATTAATGTGATGCCCACCCAAAGTAGTAGTAGTAATAATAATAATAATAATAATAATAATAATAATAATCACTGCCGCCACCAATATATAACAACTGAAATCCGAAGAGGCAAGGATTATGAAGCACATAAACCCCAGCATACCTTGAGTTGTCCTAAAAGTAAACCCTCCAATGAACGAACCGACACCAAACAAACAACTTAAAACTGGAGCTCGTGTGTGAAAGAAACATGTGCAACTAGTGAGTAAGAAAACTAAGTTTTCAACCATTTTTAAAAAAGACCCATGACATGCATGCAAGACAAAGGAGTTATCTATTATCGACAAAACAAATAAAGTACTATGAAAGGGCATAGGGAAATGCACAAACAAGCATTTCCTCAACCACAATCGTGAAGCGAACGGAACAGGACCCCCGTTCCAAACGGGGAAAGCTGCACGACAGGGAAAAAGAAAGGGAGGTCGAGCAGCTACATGCATGAACTGGTCAAAACACAGCTAAATTATAAAGAGCCCAAGACATGCATGCAAGATGAAGATAGGATGCAAGAAGAATATATAAAAAAAAAATTGCTTAACAGAGTTAAAAAAAAAACTTAAAAGTACTAAGAAAGGGCATATAGTAATGCACAACTCAGCATTACCTCAACCGCAATCGTGAAACGCTTGGAACATGGGGCCCGTCCTATCGGGGAAAGCTGTGCGACAAGAAGGGGAGAGGGATGTCGAACAACTCATTTGACAACACCATAAATAAAAACATGTAGTATAATAAAACTCAATCAATCCCAAGTGATTTGAAGTACCTAAGTAGTAAGTACTTTGTCGTTCTAACAAGAATCTCTACTATTAACCACTGAATGTCATTTAATCATGCATACTTAAATGGGACCCTATTTTTTGACAAAAATCTAGGAGCATAAAACCGCTGCGTCTCTGGTTTTAGATCAAATTTGTCTTGTTTATTTGCATATATACGTTCTTGCATGTAAAACGTATTTGGTTTTAGCCTTTTAAACGTGTGATTTATTATTTAAATTTTTTTACTGTCTCTGTCTTATTGTCTTCTACCTATCATCAACCCAAGTACTATATCAAAAGTGCAACCCAAATACTAACATTGTAGAAATTTAATATATATGAGATTATTTCATATTTTAACAAAATTTATTTAGGAAAAATGAGTTTGTTTATATATTTGGATATATTTATAGAGTCTTAGACCCTTCATCAATATTTAAAGCAATTTTATTTATCAGCCTATGATTAAAAGTGACTCAAGTTCATAAGCCCAAGAACTCATTTGACACCACCATTAATAACAAAATTGTATAATAAACCTCAATCAATCCCAAGTGATTTGAACCCTAAGTACTGATCGTCGTTTTAGCTAACAAGAATCTTCTACTACTATTAAACTGTTGAATGTAGATCAAGTCCGGCTTGTTTGTTTGCATATATTCTTATGCTAAACATATCTAGTAATTTATGCATGTAACTCGTTGTTTTAAATTTATGACACCGTCGTCTCTATCTAATTGTCTTCCACCTAGCTAGCATCAAGACAAATATACTAACAATAGCACATCGATCCCAAATAGCATTGCTAAACCCATTTTATTATTTTTTTCTCAGCAGTATTATTTTCTTCAAAAGTTGACACTAATAATTAATTTTTCCCGTACGACTCTTATTATTTTAGTTTCTTTGACACAGATCTCTCACCTGCTGCCACACCTGTTGTTTATAGAGTATTTTGTTGTCTATAACCATCTTAAATATTTTTGTCAAAATCACCGTCGACTTTTGATAATATAATCAACATCTTCACCGACTTAATCTACTCAATCAATTATTTTCTATTGCATT
Organism: Vaccinium macrocarpon; assembly: GCA_022606695.1. Lineage (NCBI taxonomy): Eukaryota > Viridiplantae > Streptophyta > Magnoliopsida > Ericales > Ericaceae > Vaccinium > Vaccinium macrocarpon. The sequence goes on along the minus strand of CM040174.1, from coordinate 35,780,843 downwards.
ATTCCTCCAATGGGCGCACAAAGGGCAAAATTATATGCTGCCGCTAAAGCAACTTATGATTACTAATTAAGGATTCATTTATTGGGTAGGTAAGGGTTTCCAAATTTTGACATCGCCACTTTAGATTAAATTAAGGGTGAGTTTTTGAATGGATTTTATCTAAATTTTATCAAGATCTGATAAAATCAAGCCTTTGATTTTATCCATTCGTAGAGAGAGTTGATAAAATCTAAGATTTTTGCATTCAAAAATCTAAGATTGTATCAACTCTCTCTACAAATGGATAAAACCAAAGGCTTGATTTTATCAGATTTTGATAAAATCCATTCAAGAACTCACCCTAATAGTTTGGATTCTTTATTAATCAAGAAATCTTGTGTTGGTCAGAGTTACTGGTATGAAGCATTGACAACCCGGCCGGGAGTAAAATATAAAATATTATAATATATTTTTAAAATTAAATAACTCTATTAATAACTCATATTTTTTGCATTAATTTTTTTATCAACCTCTTAAACTAAAAAAAAGAAGAAGCTAGTATGTACGAACCATTTTCCTATCCTCACTTCTGTACGATCCAATATGAGAGAGTAGTTTTATTTGTAATTTCATATCTCTTTCGGTACTAAAATCACGTTCGATGCAAGTGGAGTGGTATAAAAGAAATTGATAGTACCCTGTGAGCACACCGAAAATTTGAAATCTTACCTTCAACCATTATTGTTCAAGTGCTAGAGTAAACCAGAGAAATCTTCGAATCTAAGACCTAGATAATGAACCCCATTGATGAAAATACATGCCTATTCTTTTTTTAGTTAGGTCAAGGATTCTTTGTAAGTAATATTTATAGACAACGCATGCACTTCCTACCATCAAAGGAGAAGTTGTCTCCGAAGTTGTCTTTCTACATGGGTGTGTCTCTTGATAATAAGTCACTAATTCTTAATGGATATGACTCTTGATGTATCTTTATCCAATAAATATACCCTTTCACATATAGGATAAACCTTTTCACATAAGATGCATTTTTTTTAATAATAAGACACATTTTCACAGTTAGGCACCTAATAATTAGACAATTAATTCATCACTCATAACTTCAATTAATAAATAAAAAGTGATAAGTAGACCACATTAAATAGTTTCTTATATGCATGGTAGTCCAGTGGTAGATACCACATACTCCATGCATGTGATAGGGGTTAAAATCTCAACAAAACAATTCTAACTTCCGCCATATTTGATGGAATCGCAATTAATTAAACTGGGGTCATTTCAATAATAGAAATACTACACTGGCGAAATTATTAAGTTCTCATGGGATGGGAATGCCGGACCCTTCTTTTCCATTTGTTATAGTGTAATTTTCACTCAAGTTTTTAAATTTAATGCAAAAGGAAATTAAAGTCAAAAACTTGATTTCAATGGAAGGTGTCCTATCTTACAATCAAACATGTGGAATGAAAGGCTATACAGTAAATGACTGGTAGGCTGTCAATCTTAAATCGGAACCATCTTTTCATTCATTTCCTATGATGTTTCTAAATCATACTGGCATTGTTCGGTTAGCAGGTTTAGTTTATTTTGATGATGTAAGCAGGTGTAATAAGTGGAGAGAGATAGAGAGAAATGATAATGTAAGCAAAACTAAAACAGGGCCAAAACCAGCCCAAAACTCCCAACCAAACACGGCTACTATGATTCATAAGTAAAAAAAAAAAAAAAAAACTTATGCCCAGAACAATTAATACTCCTAGTATGAAAGAAAGAAAACTCACAAGCAAAAGAAATTTGCTCTATCTTCTCCTCAGGGAGACAGTTGCTTGGTTTGATTTGTATGGTTTTTGCTATCATCTATACAATTGATATCTATCGTTTGAAAAAAAAATTACGTTAAAGTTTCACTCCACATAATTATTTTTTTTTCTTTTCTCTTGCAAATTTATGAAGGAACACAGCACAAAGAAAACATTTCTTAAAGAAAACGCCTTTACCTAATATTGTCCAGTTGTCCTCAGAAACAATGTGACTGGGCAGGTGCTGGAATTTCTAGTTTTCAACGACCAGACAGCAACCCCTACATTGTTTGAAAAAAGTCAAAAGAAAAAAGAAATAGAGCAACCCTACTTTTGGGAGAGAGGGGATGTAATATTTGAACGTCCTACTGAACAGTCATAGTCGTTCGTTCGATTATTAACAGTTTGAATTTAATGAAACTATCATACATGTAAAATATTTATTTTTTATGTAAATTACTTTGGACAGTTGATTGTCAAACAAATGACTGTGAGTATGTGATTGCTCTAAGAGTTTTCTCTTTTTACTAAATTTTTAATTAGAACTTGTTTTTCTTGTCATTATCCTAAAATAGTAGTAAATTCCAAGGATCAAATCACAGATATTGAAAACTAAATGGCAAGGGAACAAACTCCCGAAAATAAATACTGAAATTCCTAAAACATAACCTCGGATTTCCTTAATCAAATTACAGATTTTCTATTTTTTGCAAGAAACTCCAAAAATTTCGCCTGTCATTCCCTCGCACTTCCTTCTCCTCCCTCCTCCCGTTCTTAAAAAATAAATAAAAAATAAAAAAGGAAAAAAAAGACAACATCATTACCTCATATAAGAATCCAAAATGAGAAGAAAAAATGATCAAGACAAAGTCAAAACACCGACACTCTTAGGAAAATTTATTGACAATTATATTATACGGTTGTGTATATTTAGGTATATATGATATACAATAAAATACTCTGATTAACCATTTATGAATATCTATATCTCGTGGCGTGTATATAAAAGGGAGAGCTGGCTCAATTCAGTGGCTTGCCTCTTTGTCCAATTCTCCCAATTTTGCCCCTGCCAAGCATTTTCTCGATTTTGCCCCTGTCAATTATTGCTTGCTTTCTGTTAATATTTTTTACTCCACTCTCTTTTGTATGCTTTCGTATAGTATAGATGATTGTGAGGCTCACTTTGGGGTTTCATACAAATAATCTGAGCCGTGTAATGATTTGAAAATAATTATTTGGCTGGACTTCAAAAAAACATCTGAACTAGATAATTTGTACACAATCGATCTAATTTTCAAATATTTCATTAAGAATTTAGGATTTGAATACTAAATGAATTTTGGACAATAGTTAAATGACCTTGTAGTTGGTATTTGCATAATCAAAATCGCATATATTACAAGGGCTTACACACAACTACCAACAAGAACTCAATCCATATTCAAAGCCACAGACACAATATTTGTGTAAAAGCTCGATAGAGAGCACTTTCAGCGCAAACTTTGAAAGAGAATTAGGTTAAAATTCCTAAACGGGGACGCGGTGGCTGACGGCAAGGTTAGGGAGTCTGGAGGCCTCAATGGGGGCCTCGGGAAGAGTTATCTTTTCTGTTTCACAACTTGCCCACCGTGAAAACAGCTCAGTCAGAGATAGGGTCCAGCGGCTGAAAGAACACTGCACATCGCATGGTGTTTGGTGCACTCCCAGTAGCCCTTGAAAATCCAAAGGACCAAGTGTCTTTCGCGCATGTTTTTACTTATAACCGCAAGGTGGACAGCCTCTTGTCGTGCATAGCACGAGTCATGCGAGAAGTTGACTTGATGCACGTCAAAATTAAATCGCTAAAAAATGATGAGATGAACTAATGTAACTTAAAAGAGTCACGGTGCGAGACAATAAAAAGATGACCATTATCCATCGATTATTTTTTTTGAGAATTCTTTAATCGGCTCTATGTTTGAGCAAGATAAATTAATATAGGAGTATTTTTCTTAACTTCTATTGATTTGGAATTAATGTTCACGCTTGCTTCACTTTCATTTACATATACAAAGAGAAAGTCTAGTATCACACCCATTTTTACAACCAAGTTTATAACATATTAAGTGACACCGCAGCCTAAGCTCTTGGGCCCCACAATTTAACTCCATCGTCCCCATCGGCCATCAGGTGGTTTTCCCATATCCTGATTGAGCATAAATTTAAACAACATATCTGGGTGGTGTACGTCTACACACTTAATTAAGAGTGGATCTCACACAAATATGTGGTCCATGCTCGTACTCAACCGCCCCAGGGGCATTGAAAAATTTCTCATTCTCATTGGGTAAATACGTCCTTTCCAATTTTGATGTACTCCAATTATGTACCTCAAGGGCAAATTTGTGTATGTAAAAATATATACTATTATGTATAGTAAACATTTATTGCGAGGGTATGAAATTGAAAAGTACTTTCACAGATGCATTTGAGGGTGAGTTTTCATTACAGTATTTTTTATATTCTATTATAGTCAAAGCGGATGTAATTTCCGTTGAGTAGTATTTTTGTGATGTACTTTCATAGATTCGTTTGAGGATAATGACTTGTATTGAAGTACATGAAAATTAGAAAAAATACCAAAAATATCGAGAATACCAAAAATACCAAAACTGCCGTAGTGGAGTGGGAAATGACCAGTCCACATGGAACAATTACAGTGTTTGAGAGTAATCTCTATAATTAATGAAAAAGACAATAATGAAAGGGAAAAAAAAGGGACAATCTTAACTTCGCATAAATCGAGAGGTACCGATGCCCATGGTACCGACGGCGCGGGGGACCCCGTTGTGGGTCCCAAACGGTCGATCCGAGCCGTCCATTCACTCCACAATTGAATTCCAAGGGGGCCCGCGTGGGAATCACCTCAATCAGACGCTCCTAAGTGCTCGATCCAAAATTACCCTGTTTCGTTCAAAAAATCGTTTGGAACCCACAACGGGGTCTCCAGCGCTGTCGATACAGACATTGTTGGGATATGATTAAAACTCATATTACCCACCCTCATTATTATACACTTGATAGAATAGTACATCACAACAAGAACAAGTCTCTGTCAAAAAACTACTTTCTTTAAGCTTGAGGTTAACCAATTTATTGATATAAGGTTCAGATTTTATCTTGGGTTGTCCCACTCTTAATCACATAATCTTATGTACTTTTCGCTCTCCTTCTCAATAATTACTCTGCATTTGCACCCTGTATTGTCGCCCTAGTGAATTCTAATATTTTGGGATATTTATTTTAAAAGACACCATTGTATTCTTGCTCACGCACACTTGCACCGCATTATGTGACTTGACTTACCCCAAATATAATACACGGTTAAAAGGAATCAATTTACATTTCTGAAAAAAACAAAACGAAAGTAATTAATTGAAGGGTGGTGAGCCGATATTTTTTTATCAACATTATTAAAAGAGTTGGAAAAAAGAGGACGACTAATTTTTTGTCCAAAACAAATAATGAGATTCAAGTGAATAATCAATCAATGATTATTATCTTTTAAAAATACCGAATCAATTTAAATATCCCAAACGGATGCTACTAACTCTCAATTGGAGAATCAATGAATCATTATCTTCTACTGCAACCATAATTAGGTTAAGCTTCTAATCCGGACTTTTTGTACAAAATTTTTTTTGACGATCCGACCCATCCAATGTGTTTAGAAGGTGTTTTCAAGGGTTCCCGCTGAAAATCTTCAAAAAAAAAAAAAACACCGGGAAGGGCTTGATCCAAGAGTTTTCGCAAAAATATATAAATACAGTTTTTGCGAAAATTGCTTGGATCAAGCCCTTCCCGGTATTTTTTTTTGAAGATTTTTCGCGTGGACCCTTGAAAACACATTTTGAACACATTGGACGGATAGGATTTTCCAAAAAAAATTTGCAACACAAAAAAGTCATGTTTTTCTTATTTCCGGGAAGTGTGGACTAGAAAATCCACCATCATAATTAATGTAGTTTTACCAATTTAAAAGTCGCACAGACATTGGTGTATATAATTTGATCCAAATATGCTCAGCGGGTGTTTCACTAACAAAAAAAAACATTTTTTTTTATCATTATCTCACAACACATTACATAAAAAATCGTAAAAAATCAATTTATTCAAAAAACTTCCGTAGTGAAACACCTCTTTAAAATTGTTCATTGCACATGACTTATTCTCAAAATAAAAAGAACCATGTGTGCATTAAACAAACAACTCGAACCACATATATATTTGTTCCAACTCAATATTCATCTCAAAATCAATTGATAATGAGTAGAGAGATCCCAACATATATTAATTGATCACCCATTCCACTCCCAGACAATATGAGACAATATTTCTTAACATCCCCTCACGTGTAGCCACATTTAAGGTCTGTCACGTGGCCATTTTTTGGGTCCTATCATCGTATAGCCTTTTTGCTGGTTTGTTATCGTAGGTGTGGGATTGCGATTTTTTTTTAAATGTTAAAAAATATTGTCTTACATTGTCTAGGAGTGGAATGAGTGATCACTTAATATATACTAGGATTTCCCCTCTCATTGCCAATTAGTTTTGAGTTGATTATAAAGTCTTCAGATGATATCAGAACGGGACTCATTCCACCCCACATTTAAAAATAAAAATTTCACAATCCACGCTCGACGGTGATAGATCAGTAAAAAAAAATGATGCACGATGATAAGACCCAAAAAGTGATCACAAGTGACAGACCTCAAATACGGTTGCACGTGAGAGGAATGTTAAGAAATCTTGTCTCACATTGCTTAGAAGTGAAATGAGTGATCACTTAATAAATGATGAGACCTCTTCACTTATTACCAATTAATTTTAAAATAAATATAAAGTTTCTATAGTATCTTAAAACGAACAACTCAAAACACATGTGTTTAAATATGTGCTACGAAAGCTTTAAGCTTGAGATTGGATCTTTAATAAATAATCTGATGCCAATCCAAATTTCAAGTTCTAAAAAGACAGGAGCTTTGAGCTCACAAACGGTCCAGACATTGTCCCTTTGAACGGACGAGTCTCGTGACCCAATCCTTCCTCTCTCTTGCAGTAGATGTCAAACGATCGTTCATTTTCTCTCTCTCTCTACACGTATATAGAGGCATACAAGCTGTCGACAGTCGACTGTACATAGATAGGCAAGTGACTGTCAAAAGCAAAAATTGGAGTAATTTATAGTACTCCTCTCCATACTTATTTAAGTGTCTTTTTAAAGAAGCGTGTATTTTTTTAGATGTAAAAAAATATTTCATTCAATTTTTTTTACAATTTTTAAACTTTTTTCCGTAGATGAGCACTTTAATTTGATGTAAAAAATATAAAAAATTATAAAGGGAAAACATATTTTTTTAGGTTTGAAAATGCACAAATTTTCATAGTAAATACTTAAAAATGGGATAGAAGGAATACCATTTCAATGAAAGTCAGTGGTAATACTTTTTTTAAAAAAATTATCTTTAAAATTGGTGTAATACAGCAGAAAGGAGAATAATTGGGATAATTTCTCAATATTTTTACCAAAGAAAGAAAGTGGGTGGTGTTAATGTCAAAATCGTTTTTGTTTGTGCCAAAATTATTTTTATTTGTGCAAAAATTATAGTGCTTAAAAACCTTATAACATGTGCAAGATACAAATTTTTTATGCACTACAATTTTAATACAAATAAAAATAATTTTGACATTATCATTTTTCAGGAAGTAAACTATTACTAAAACGTATACTGCGCTCCACATAATCATGGCTGTGCTGTACAGTCATATGTAATGTTTTCTTGATATTGGAAAGAATAATAAATAAAGTATTCTTATTCCTATACTCCACCCAATTCTATATATTTCGATTAGATGTAGATTTACAGAGTAGTAATACCAAATAGACTGTTTGTACATGTGAAGAAGGTAGAATTTTTTTGTGGCGTTGGATTCTTCTAGCAGATCGTGCTGCCAGCTTTTTGGTAATGGGTACCCAAAGTATAATCCGCGTTTTCAAGAAAAAAAGGGTGTAAAGAATATACATTTAGCGGAGCTATTCTTCCCCCCTGAGGAAGAGAGAGAAAGAAAGAGGAGATGAGGAAGACGATGGAGGTGGTGGCAGTGGCGATGCTAGTAATCAGCATTCTGGGTTTCGGGCCGAGCTCCGTCAATGGAGACACAGATCCAAATGACGGTCAGCACTTTTTACCCATTTCAGTCTTTAACCCAGCTGCTCTGCTGGATGTATTTGCCTTTTTTGTTCTGTGTTTCTCCACAATCTACATTTGTGGGTAAAAAAATGGTCGATTGCCATTGAGTGATTAGATTTTCCATTTAGGATCCGTACGTTTGTACTAAATTTTTGTGTTGCGAAGCCCTGATTCAAGGATAATGTGAAGCTTTCTGCTGCATTTAGTGATTTGAGCTCCAATTTAATTTGTTAATTCTGAGTAAACTGCTGATTTTTGTACCATGCATTTAGAGCTTGATATTTTTTGAGAAATTTTGGGTTCGTGTTGTTATATAAAAGCATTGGGTTAATGATTTTGAAGTCGTTTCCCAAATTTTCCATTTTCAGTAATTAGTTTTCGAAACCCACTTAAATGGTTAACTTTTATGGAGCAGTTTTTCTTGTTTATTTTCCTTTTAAAATTTTCTTTTTTCTGCTGGGTTGTTGCCCTCTTGAGGTGTGGGGAAGTGTTCAAGAATCTAGAGATAGAAAAACAAAAAGCCCAAACGGAGTTAAGTGGAAGTTCCTTCTGAATATCAGCTGGAGTTGAAAGTCTGTACTGTGGTTGGGGGAATTGGTGGCTGGAGCTTGAATTGATAGGTGTAGCATAAATTTGGGGATTTCAATGGCCGCGGTGATTGCTAAAGTGGCGGGGCATACCACTGCAACTGGAATCAATTGCTTATTGTCCTTCCTGAAGCGATCATATCCTTTGAACTGTATGAATTATGCAGTTTTTAGGCTGACCATGTCAAAACCATCAATTTATTAAGTTGCTCAACTAAAGATGGATTCAGAAACATTAACGTGTTTCTGGTTTACCGGAAAGTTAAGAAAAAAACCGGGCTGCTATTATCCTTGTAACAATAACAATATGATGTGTTCAATGACGGTTTCATGCTCTCTTATCCTCTGGAAAGCAATTGCATTATTGGTTGTATGTAGGCTTGGTACAGGCCTCTTTTCAGAGGGCTATTCCAAATGTAACAAGACTCTACCTATCGCATGTTTGATGCACAGTTTCTGCTCTCGTGGCCATGTATAGCGGTTTAAATTCACCATCCCAGCTAACTAAATGGAGCTCAAGTGGTGGTGATCCATGCGGTCAGTCCTGGAAAGGCATTACTTGCTCTGGCTCAAGAGTCACAAAAATGTAATTTCCTATTTACCGTTTATTTCCTCCAGCTTCTTTTCTTCTGACATCAAGAATGCAGCTGAGCTCTGATGCAACTTCTGCTGTTAATTTTCCATTAGCCAATTATCTGCTCTTGGACTTTCTGGAAATGTGGGATACATGCTCGCCAGTATGACCTCGGTGACCAATTTGTAAGATCAGTATCCTTCTAAGATGATATCTTGCTGTTTTCTTCTTTCCCTTTCTTAGTCCTGATGATGATTTGATCTGACAAAATCATGCAGTGACATAAGCAACAATAATCTGGGAAACCAGATAACTTATCAGCTTCCTCCAAACTTGCAACAACTGTACGCTTCAAATCTGCAAAAAAAAAAAAAAAAAATCTTCTCTTCCATTTGTGCATTTCAGTTGCCTTTAGTTTTTTGATTAGCAATTCCTCTGCAATGCAGAAACCTTGCTGGGAATGACTTCAATGGTGGCATCCCTTATTCCATATCTCAGATGACTTCCCTGCAATACCTGTAAGTCAAACATCCGAAAGTTGACATCTTTTCCTTCTTTTAAAAAATATAATTTAAGGTTCAAATCCTAACTAGTGGTTGATGCTTTTTCCTCTGGGTAGAAATCTTGGTCACAATCAACTTAGCGGCCAACTTAATGACTTTTTTGGACAGCTCTCTGCCCTCTCCACATTGTAAGTTCTCCCTTCTTCACCTTTTCTCCATTTGGAGCATCTCAATTCTGCATCTGGATCTAGTTGAGGGATATTAATAGAAAGATAAATGTTCTTAAGAAGTACAAGCAAGTGATTGTAGAGTTTGCATTTTTCAATTTGAACACTTCGGTAGTCATCTCTTTATGCCAAGGTTGATTTTATTTCAACCTTGTGTCCTTTCTTGTGCAAATAACTATTGGTGGTTGAAGCATGCTTATGTTAAAAAGTTCTTACTGCCTCTTTAAAAGTTATGGCGGGGTAATTCAGCTTCTCAAATCTTCTTTCGCCCTAGCTTGCTGTCGATAATACATCTCATACTCACAGATAAGGATGGTTGGCATTTAGCTTTACTTTAATGCCAGTGGCATTGATCTATTTCTATGCATCAGGGATCTCTCCTTTAATGCATTTACCGGTAATCTCCCAGAAAGTTTCAGCTCTCTTTCAAGTATGGGCAGTATGTGAGTATCATAAACCTAACATTTTGCAATGTGGTATGTACTATTTTCGTTGTGATCTTTACTTGGCTGTTACCATTTCATTATTGTCCAGGTATTTGCAGAACAACCAATTTACTGGACCTATTAATGTCCTTGCCAACCTTCCACTTAACAATCTGTAAGTGATTACGTGTGTATGCAACTTAGAGAGCTATATGTTTCAGTTTTCCTAGAAGTATTTGGCCATCTACAAGGGTTTGCTTTTTTCAGGAATGTTGCAAATAACCAATTTAACGGTTGGATTCCTGCCCAGTTGAAGAATATAAATCTCCAGTAAGCATTCTCACTGCCCTAATTAGTCTGTCTACCTGAATTTATTTACAGATTCATATGGAAAGTAATTATCTTCATCAAAGTATGAGATTCGTGCTGCTCTCAACAGGACGGGTGGTAACTCATGGAGCTCAGGGCCTGCACCCCCTCCTCCACCAGGCACACCTCCAGTCAGTGGGGGCACCCACAAAAAATCTGGTGGCAGTAACAACCCATCTAGTGGGGGTGGGGGTGGGGGTGGTGGCAAGAATTCAGGTATAGGGGGTGCAGCTGTGGCCGGGATAGTGATATCCATTTTAGTGGTTGGGGCAGTGGTAGTATTCTTTATCATGAAGAGAAGGTCCAGAAGGTCATCCACGGATGTAGAGAAGCTTGATAATCAGCCTTTCACTCCTCTTGCTTCTCATGAGGTTCAAGGTACCCATTCTCCATATTTAAATTCACGCCCTATTCCCTCGCTCCTTTTTTGGTAGTCGGTGACAATAAACTGCTTCTTGGGAAACTCATTTGACTATCATTTCCTGTAAATAGGGAAGTTTTTCTTCTATTACCATAAAGAATACAATTCATTGTGTACAATAGAACACAAATTTGTTCTGTCATCCCTGTAGTTGCAAGAAGTTAATGACTTACTTCGTTGACTACATGTTCCTTTTATTCTTGTGTAATGAACTTGTACATAGGTTTTCCACTAGTACTCCTATTATGCAATTTTGGTGTGTTAACTGAACCTTCTGGAAGTCTCTATCAGTTAACACTTAAACCTTAAGCTTAAAGTATGTTTAGTGCTTTGACTTGTTTATTCTGAGACCTTAATTTGTGATTGATTAGTTATTTGAATTGTTAATTATTATACTGGTTGCATCCCCACTTTTCATCTATTGGTTCTCAGTAATCAAAGTCTTTATTCGAAGACATATGCTTCCAGTTACAAATTAGTGGCAGAAAGATCAGGACTTGGGTACAACCATGTATCTGTAAGATTCTAAAGTTGTCCAAAAGGACATCACTATGACCTATGACATTTGCAACTCTTGCTTCAGAGTTTATAGTAGTTTCAACCAAGTTATTTTAATTGTTCGAGACTTCTGGTTGTTGAAAGGGTGGATTTAATTTCAAACTACTCTCGCATTCTCCTTATTTGCGGTATAGTCCTTCTATCTCTCTAGACAAAAGATTTCCGCTGTGTTTGGTTGAGAGTTTTGAGAAGAATTTTTTGAGAAATATTTTTGAGATAGTGTTTAGATGGGTTTTTGGAAAAAGTAATAATTAGAGAGGTGTAATAATAGGAGAGACTGAGAGAGGTAGAGAGAGAAATGAGAATAATGATTGGAGAGAGAGTTATGAGTAGAGAGAGAAATGTGATTAATGATTGGAGAGATGAGAGATGGGGAAAGAATCTTTTTGGAAATTTTTTTAGAAATGTGAAGTGAACAAAGACTTCATGTTCCACTGATGGATCTTCACATCCATGTTTGCCTACTCTCTAGTTTAATATGTTCCCCAGCTAAAAAGAAAATGTCAATACATTCCAACTGTGGATTTTAGGGCCAACACTGCTTTGAGATCCTAAAACAGGGTTCTTGTGGTCAAACCCTTGAACACAAATGCTGGTTTGTTTAGTGGAGCTAGATTATTAACATAATTCTGCTTGGTTATAACTTTTTCAATCTACTTTCTTTAGCCATCCTAATTAGTAGAAAGAAACATAATACATAAGATGTTGGTCTTAACATGTAGTGTCGGTAATAGTGATAGGTGTGCTAACCAATTGATGTCAAATGACTCAAACCCATGACTCAGTATAGCTCAGATGCAGCTCACCATGATCGATCCCTTCCGTGTATTTCAATTTACATTTCTTAAACAATTTTAAAGTCTAATTTTATTATCTTGCAGGTTAAAATTTTATTTATCTTGTTTGTAAATACGATATCAAACTAGTAAATAAATTGCATTGCTATATCCTGGTCATTAGGAGGTCACTATGTTACTAATACTGCCATCTGTTTGAGACAACTTGAGCATTGTATCTATTTATGACTTGTTATCCTATGGTATCATTTTTGTAGAATTGAAGTCTGTTCAGACTTCGTCAACAATTGATACGAAAACATACGAAACTTCAGCCTCAATAAATCTAAGACCTCCACCTTTTGATCGTAATAAATCATTTGATGAAGAAGATCTCTCAAGAAAACCAGTTGTTCCCAAGAAGGTACATATAGCTCCGGTAAATGCTGTATCATATTCGATAGCTGATCTTCAAATGGCCACAGACAGCTTTAGCACTGAAACTCTTATCGGTGAGGGGTCCATTGGACGTGTTTATCGGGCTCAGTTTGATGATGGGAAGGTATTCTCCGAAGTTCAATCCTTACTGTTTCTTAGTACGTTGCTGAATAGTATTTGCTTCTTGATCTCATCTCTTCTTCTTCTTCTTCTTCTTCTTCTTCTTCTTCTTCTTCTTCTTCTTCTTCTTCTTCTTCGTTCTCTCTCTCTCTCTCTCTGGGCAATACTTAGGTTCTTGCTGTGAAGAAAATAAACTCATCAGCTATTCCAAATCACTTGTCTGAGGATTTTATGGACACAATTTCAGACATATCCCGGTTGCGTCACCCAAATATAACAGAGCTGGTTGGTTATTGTTCAGAGTTTGGACAGCACCTGCTGGTTTATGAGTTCCTTAAAAGTGGCTCTCTGCATGACTTCCTACATCTCTCGGATGAGTATAGCAAGCCATTAACGTGGAACAGTCGTGTCAAGATTGCTTTAGGGTCTGCACGTGCATTAGAGTAAGTTGGTATCTACAGGGGAATATAAATTATTTGATTTCATCATCTGATGTTGCCTGATCGCCTGGATTTTCTTTTCTTCAGTAGTGTTTAACAATTTTTCTTCAGAACTGCAGTACAATTTTTTTAAGTGTTTTCAGTTGGTATCATTGTTTTTAGGTCTTGTATGAGGGTTCAGAATTATTTCCAATTCATATCTGCTAAATGATTCTTTTTCCATACTGTTAGTATTGATGATGTAATATTGGACAACACGGTTGGAATGTTAGCTACCCTTGCCTCCTTGAAATATTATCGCATTGAAGAACTGCCAGAACAGGTTCATGGGGTTAAAAGTGTCAACACTCCCAGAACAGAGAATTATTATCATATTGAAGAACTGCTGCTGTGAAGTCAGTAGGCCAGTGGACTTGAAGATCGAGGCTAACTAATGGAATTACTACGGTGTCATACAAAACAAGCCTCATAGATTTATTCTTGTGGCAATATAATTGGTACTTGTATATGTACATATATGTCTATATGTCTATGTCCTCCCTGCTTTCCGGGAACAGATCAAACTGCCTGTTGAATTTCCTTGTGCAATGTATGTACTTGCTTCTGCCACGGTGCTGACAAGGACTTTTCAGGTACTTGCATGAAGTTTGCTCACCATCGGTTATTCATAAAAATTTGAAATCAGCCAACATATTATTAGACACTGAGCTTAATCCTCGCTTGTCAGACTCTGGGTTAGCAAGCTTTGTCTCAGATGCAGATCAGGTAGATCCTGTGTTTTTTTACACTTTTAGATTGTCAGGATTTTCTTAATGTGAAATAAGAAATAGCGATTTCCGTAACTAGAAAGTCTAAAAATTTTTATTATCTTTGTCAAGGTTTGAGGTGGTTGTGTCTCGAATGAGTCAGTCTGCTAGTTTTGCAAATTTCTTTGGAGTTCGCAAGCTGACATTTGTAAACCCCATTCCTTTTTCTTTTTCTTCCCCCCATCTTCTCACTTTGCAGGCATTGAACCATAATGCTGGGTCAGGATACAGCGCACCTGAGGTTGCCATGTCTGGTCAATACACAATAAACAGTGACGTCTACAGTTTTGGAGTGGTCATGTTGGAACTTCTTACTGGACGAAAACCATTTGATAGGTAAGCTTACTCCCTTCGTGTTAGAAGACAAGTAAGATATACAGCTGTCTCTGATTCTTGCTAGTAATTTTGGCACAGTTCAAGACCAAGAATTGAGCAATCATTGGTTCGATGGGCAACACCTCAGCTCCATGATATTGATGCTCTGTCCAAGATGGTTGATCCAGCTCTCAAAGGGCTTTACCCTGTTAAATCACTTTCGCGATTTGCTGATGTCATTGCTCTTTGTGTCCAGGTAATTAGATGTATTGATCACGATTTACAAATATCTGGGCGTTTGCAAAAGCTTTTAGATTTTGTAAATTAAAAAATTCAAAGCATCAAAATCAGTTAGCATCTTTTAAAGCTGCACAAAAAGCAGAAACAGAAGCTGTGCAGTAACAATCTAAAAACAATAAAAAAAGAAGAACAATAAACTAAATCCTACTCTTTGATTACTATTGCAAACCCTAATGTAGTCTTCTATCATTAGTTTATAGATACTAATCCAACATGCACTAATCCATTTCTGTTGTAATTTGGGGCGCAGCCGGAGCCTGAGTTCCGACCACCAATGTCAGAAGTGGTCCAAGCATTGGTTAGGTTGGTGCAGCGGGCAAACATGAGCAAAAGAACACTTGGGACTGACCAAGGTTCATCTAGGCACCTTGACAACCCCGAGACACAAGATGACTACATGGCTTAAATGGTGAATGAATGTCTTCATGTCCTTTTTTCAACTAAAGAAGAACCTCCTGAAAGCAATTCTATATTTTCATTGTCCATCTTCCGGTTATCTATGATTGGCGTTTGCTTATTATGCTCCTGGGTTCCTTGATTTGATACTGAAAGTTGACGTCTTGAAGATTAGCAGAAATTTGTTTGTATTTACAGAATCACGAGCTTGTTCTTTCCGTTTCTATCTGGCTTGATGCTGCATCAGATGGAGACCAGTCTGTATAGCAACTTAAACATTTCTCTTGTTACTCCGGATAGCTTTTCTGAGAATCAAATTTGAGATCTGCATTTCTGAGCATTGAAGTTCAACAATGACTCTCTGTCAGACTTTAAATTTCTTGTACTGAAAATTCCCAGTGATAGGTAGTAATCTTAGTTTAAGTACGCAATGAAAACAAATTTAAATTACTCTGTATTATTTAAGGAACTGGGGAAACTATGTCCTGCCCTCATCCATGATCCAATGCCACCAACTTGAAGTGTCCAACATTCTTCGTTAACATCATGTCTCTGATTTTACCTTGAAAGAACAAGGACACATACGCAACTGCCTTGCTTCTTGGATTCTCATCGCTCTTTCCCGGGTAAGAAATCAGAAACATTCCGAGTGCTAGAGTTTGAAACGGTTATCTATGATTTAGAACTACCTTCACATCATTCTTAATTTCTCTCTTTGATCCTCCACACCTTCACATCTTTTTAAATTTCTCGCAGAGGGCACACAAAAATGAAGATAACAAAGCTTGGAAATGACATTCCGTAGAATTCCCTACGTTTTAATTGTCTAATCTAGGGTTCTGAATGTCTTACTGGACATGGTGTTGTTTTTCAATAGAATTACCAACGTTTTGCGACTGGACATGATGAAAAATATATTTTTTTTTTTTAAAATCTTAGTACTATTTACTTATAAATAAAATATTCAATTACAAAGTGACATTGTTTTTACATATAAGGTTTTAAAAACATAGGTTTAATAATTTTCAATAAAATTGAAACACCACAATTATATTCCACTACTAATAGACTTGGATATACCCAAATTTTGTGTGTGTGTGTTATACAATGACGCAGCCTTTGAAAAGGCTGTTGTTACGTGTTGCAGACTTGCCTTGTATATATTTGTGTCAAATTGGTGTATATAACTTTCCTCTTCCCAAAATGGTTTCTCAGTCATCTGGAGGGAAGAAACAATCTTTTAGCTAAGAAACAGCTAAGGCGTGGGGGTTGTTGAGAGGGACTCCACTGGTAAACATCTTTATAAAAAGGATGGAGATCTTTCTTCAGATCTTGAAAGGAATCACTTGCTTCCCGATATGGGTGAGCTAGCATTTAACATATTTTTAATTTATGATTTAGAATTCTATTATTTATTCTCCTTAAAAGTTACCCTCCACGGTGTCTTCAATTAATTTGATATTCTTGATTTGTTCTGAAAAAACAAAAACAAAAAAAAAAATCGCTTCTACCGTATCTCCTTTCACAATCTGCAAAATCGGATTCGGATCTGCTATGCCAGACAAGACCAAGGCTCCAATCACCGCCAGAAACCTCCAAGAAGGAGGAATCTCGCCAGTACCAGCAGTCAACACCAGCAAGTTCAGTGAACCGAAATCATCCCTTGCACCAGTTTCTCTCTAAAGACAGTACGTACCAGCCAGTACGGAATAGAATTATGAACCTTGGTGTAATCGGAATACTCTGAACTCCAAACGTTAACATCAGTGAGATTGACAAGATGAACAAATTCAGTCAATATTTTTCATCGTCTTAAAACCACGAAGTACAACAACGCTTACAAATATCTAGTCATAAATCAAATAACACCGATAAATGCTTCAAAAGGAAGAGCATAAAGCACTCCATTTATAGTTCACAGAAGCGAAAAGCATTCTTTGGAATCTCCAACCCATTCGATAGGCAGCCACAATCAACGCAGTTCTATAGGTTCTTCTAGCAGATAACTCTGCCACTAAGATATAACATCTGCATTTCCTGTTGTATTTGCGGCAGCCATTACCATATTCTCCAGGAAGAAAGTGGAGCAGCTTTAATCAATTGTACACCATGTACTTGGGCGTGGCACTGAACTTCTGGTATCCCTTTATGACTTTGTTCACAGCATCAAGGAAGTCTTTCTCTGTTACTGTTTTCCTCCGTGCTCGAATTGCATACATTCCAGCCTCCGTACATACACTCCTTATGTCAGCTCCTGAATGAGAAGATCCAGTTGTTAACCATAAAGTTCAAAAAAACCCTTTCTAGAGAGAATCTAATGCGTTAAAAGCACACCAAGAAACGAAGTCGGTGGAATAATAATGCTATCGAGGGCAGGAATTCAAAATAGCTTTTCAGGAATTTAAAGGCAACCAGTCCCAAGTTAATATGAGCAAACAACAAAGAGACCAGATCAAAAACTCTCAAGACCAACACGAAATTACTTATGACGACTTTTTTCCATGGCACAATTTAGCAGTATTAGCAGTGTAAATATAAGAAGAGGCAAAATAAAGATCAAGCAGATTTTCAGGAAGCATCAATACCCGTAGAATTTGGGCAGAGGCGAGCCAAAAGTTCAAAGCGAACATCCCTTTCACAGTTCATTGTTCGCGTATGAATCTTAAATATCTGTGTCCTACTCTCCAAGTCTGGAAGGCCGAACTCAACTTTGCGATCCAACCTTCCAGGACGCAACAGCGCTGGGTCCAATGTGTCAGGTCTGAAACCAGTGCAACAAAGGCCACAATGTAAGAGGCAGACAATATTGAAGTTATAAAACAAACAGATGCCAAAAACCAACTCCATCAGCCATGAATCTAGTCTGTTTGATAAGGTTTAATAGAGAATTACATAATAATAAAATCATCACAAATTACATTGAACAAAAGCACATCAAATATCAAATAAGGCAAAAAGGAAAAACCCTCAGACACCAACAAAGAGGATTCTCTCCAAATATCCACAAGACCATTATCCTCTTCAAATAACAAGAAGACCATCAGATAGCTACCATCAGTCCTGATGCTTTAGACCAGAAAAGGTTGACAATTTTTGGTGCTTGTTAAAATAAGAAATGGAGGGAACACAAGGGGTAGAAAGACGATAATAAAAACGAGAAAGCAAGCAGGATTTGCCTATATACCCAGGGTAATAGTTATTCAAACACCACAAGTACCATACATGGCCAAAAAAAACCACCATAAGCACTGTAAATCAAACAATATCTACGAAGATTGCCTCTGGTAAATAAAAATGTAACCGAAAAAAGCCAACAAAGCAACAGAAGAGCAGGAATATGGTACAGAGTCAGCTTACCGATTAGTTGCCATCAAAACCTTGATATTTCCTCGAGCATCAAACCCATCAAGCTGATTCACAATTTCAAGCATCGTGCGCTGAACTTCATTGTCTCCACCCACACCATCATCAAAACGTGCACCTCCTATAGCATCCACTTCATCAAAAAACACGATACATGCTTTTTTGGAACGCGCCATCTGCCACAATAAAAGCATCAATTAGATATTGGGGTGGCTGCAAGACAAATTTATCTCCTGAGACAGCTAGTACCTGAAACAGTTCACGAACCATACGAGCTCCCTCCCCAACATATTTCTGAACAAGCTCACTCCCGATAACGCGGATGAAGCACGCATCAGTTCTATTAGCGACAGCTCTAGCTAAAAGCGTCTTACCAGTTCCAGGAGGACCATAGCACAGAACACCCTTAGGAGGATCAATTCCGAGCTTCACAAATTTTTCTGGGTGAAGCATGGGCAGCTCAACAACCTGCAGAAAAGATATAGAAGTAGGCATGACAAAGAGAGATCACATTAGATTTGAGGGGGATACAACCAGATCTTCAAGTCACTGCTTGCAGATAATGTAGTTTATACGCACAGAAAGTACACAGAATCTGTAATAAAAATAAGAACACAGAAAAATGTATATAATGCAGCACAAACAGAAAAATAATAATACAAACCTCTCGCATCTTCTCAATCTGCTCCTTACATCCACCAACATCATTGTACGTCACATCTGGCTTTTCCTCCACAGTCATCATGGTTACACTTGGATCAATTTTAGGAGGCAATGGAATCTGAATTTGATATTTGTTGCGATCAACTCTTCATCAACCACAAAATGATCAAATTAGCAAGAGTTCTAATATTGAATAGTGTGTAGCAGCAAAAGATGGTAGTGAAATGCACAGAATTAACCATGGAAGTAATGAAAGGGACAGATTCAAAAAACAAAGACCAAAAACCAGAAAGCATTTAGTTCAAAAACTGTCACTAGGGCCAAACAGCTATATCGTGGTCGTCAATAGCATCAGTCAAAATACTACAAAAGACTTCATAGTTCCATATGACATAAAAGTATTGAGAATGAAATTAAAATATGGCAAACAAAATCATGTCGGACACCTCTAAGGCAACTAGGCCCAACCCCAGCTCAAATATCAAATTCAGGAGGGATTTGGGGTTTGCCTCAGGTTGAAAGCCTTTTTTTAATTCGGATTTGAAAAGGACATAGACCGTTTATAACAAGGTATCCATCCTTGGGAAATCCACTCAAGGAACTTCTTCTTTAAACACTTGAACCATGTGCAGAATCATACCATGACTCACAAAGCCATGCACACATGAATAACATGTGGGATACGACATTTTAGCTTTAAAAATGCCATCCAAGAATAATGAGTGTGAACAAAATTACCACACGAAGCACATATTTACCGATAGAAACACTTAAAACGAAGACATAAGGACTCATCAACGTTAAAAACCATGTGTTCATGAATAGGAATGGTAAAAAATAAGTTTCAATTACATTCTACAATGGATGGCTAAGAATGTGAAGTTCAAAAACTTAACGTTTGCAAGGAAAAACCTACCCAACACGCATGCCTTCTTCAATATCAGTTGGAGAAACTTTGTCCCCAAGCCCAACAACAAACTGCAGTCATCAGAAGAAAGGACAGAGTCAGATTGGTGTTAAAGAAAAATTCATGCTGAAAAGATAAGAATTTCAGAAGAAGGAAGATACAAATATGAGTGCAAACCAAAAAATAGAGCATACGTGAAACTGACTGCAGGATCTATGAGAAATATACCTTTGCTATTTGCTTAACATTTATAACGTACTTGGCATCTTCAGTGTTAGGGTTGATGATTTTCGTGCACCTTGCCACCTGGTTACCAAAACAATGGATGGTTAGAATATAATCAATCACAAGAAAAAGTTTAGTCAAATAGCTAACAACCATACCTGCAGGGGTTGCTCCTCCTGCATCATTTGCTTATCAGACACAAGATCCCATTGGCTGGGTGTAGCCAAGCCAGTGTCAGACTCCTTGATGCCTATGGTAAGAAATAGACAAAAGCTTTAGTTCCGGTATATTGAGGTTCAAATTCCATCAATCAGCATAACAAAATGACAAGGATAATAGTAACTTTTCCATAAGGAGGTTTGGCAAAGAACATAACAAAACACTACTAGAAGCTTAATTAAATTACCCACACACACTCCAGCCACCAGAAGGATACATACCGCATAGGTCATTGACCTTCTTAGCCATTTCCTTGATTTCCTTCTCTGCTTTCTTGATGCTGGTAGAATAAGGTCCCAGACCCTGCATAAATTGTTCCAATTTTCCAGTTAAAGTGAAGAAATTTACCACCCAATGAACAATAGAACCAACTCAACAGAACAACAGCAGCAAATAAGATGCTCAACCATGTTCTCCATGAAGCCTCTTTCACAAAGCTTCCTCGCTTTGTATAATTCTTTACAAAAACCGAGAAACAACTTCAACAACACATATTTAATTATATTAACATCCCAGGACGCAAAAGGGAATCCAGTTGATAGCAAGAAGGGAAACGGAAATGCCCCACCATCGCCACAAAACACCTATGAATAAAAGGCATCCATGACAAAAAATCTGCGGCTATTTGTATAAAAGCCAACACTTTAGGAGTCAAGTGGATTCAGTCACTCTAACATAATCAAAGACCAATGCTTTGTAGATGCCTATTCCCTCTGGTGCTTCTTGGACCATGAGCTAGATTCTGAAGCTAAGAACTAACTGCAAGGAGTTTTATCAGGAGCATTGTTGGGAACTGGCAGTCTACCTTTTTGTGGCTGGATAACTAGCATGCGCTTGGCCACTGTATGAGAGATTTGGTGAGAATGTGGTGCACAATCTGAGGAGATCCCTAATTGCACCCTAATTGCTTAGTAGCTTCAATCATCACAAATGTACATTTTTTTTTAACAGCAATTTTTTTTATTAATATTTGAATCACAAATGTACAAAGAAATGGCCTGGAAGGAGGAATACAAACATTCAAGAGATTATTGCCAGACTCCCAAGCAATAGTGTGCCTAATGAAAGTTCACTTGACCAAGTGGTTTGGAGTTTTTGACATCCACAGCAAGTGGCGAATTCAGCTCCAAATCAGCTTGGAATGCTATTAGAGGGTAAATCCCAAAGTCCCAAGGCATCATCTGATTTTGTTTCACTTAAAATGTGCCTAGGTGGCCACTTATTGAGTGGATGGTTATGCACGGCAAATTGCCCACCAGAATCAGGCCTTACCATTTGGAAATCACTGAGGTGGACAGTGTTCTTGTACCGAAATCTCAAAGAGATTTATTATTTGCATGCCAGGTGTCTGCTTAAGTGTGGAACTACATGCTGGGGAAGAATGTCTATAGCAGCTCCCCATATCTTGAGAATATAGTAAGGTGGGATGGCCAGTATATTCAGAGAAGATCAAATAAAGCCTACACCTTAAGCCTTTCTCAATCATTGTTTGTTTGGGTATAGAAATCTAAGAATTTTCCATAAGAAAGCTGTTGGAGGTGGAACGAAAGGGCAAGCTTTTTTTCCTGGAGGAGAATTCCCCTTCTGCACTCTGCGACAAATGGATCTGTCTTTTTTATTTTATCTTTGAACGGAAGAAACTTGCAACAAATGAATCTGTCAAGCACAGTATTGGGTGTCTGAGTTGCTTTGTTGAGTATGCCGATTAGATATTCATAGACAGCTTGTTTGATTTTCGCATTTTCAGGGCTGTTGCTTCATATCCAGTTGTTTGCGGCGGCGCACCTATTTTTTCTCCTTTTTTCTGGGTAGTTTTGATTAGTTAGGTTGTACAGATTGATTGTTTTTTCTGGGTAGTTTTGATTAGTTAGGTTGTACAGATTGATTGTTTTGGATTCGCCAGGCTATGCCCTTGGACCCTGTTGCTTGGTCTGTTTGTTTCGTAATGTAATCAACTTACCCAAAAAAACATATGAATATCTTAAGGCCCTAACAAACAGGAAAGATCAGAACAATATCTTCCCAATCGGAAATAAACCGTCAAAATCATTACTTGAGATCCAAAGACAGATTCTTTTTTTCCCCGTTAATGTCACCAAACACAGGATAAGATCAAAACAAAAAGACACAAATTGAGATACAAAGTAGTTGATAGTCAAAAGAATCCAGATACAGAGAAAGAATCGAGCAAGAACAGTAATTAGGGTTTAAAAGGAGAGAGACAGTACATAGGTTTTGAGAAGAGCGATGTCGTCCTCGTCTAGTGGGCGAGGGTTCTTCTCGTCCTTGATCTCATCTTCTGCATCATTCGCCATGGATTACTCCCAACTGCGATGCAAATTCTGTCTGAGATGCTTTTCTTGAGAAACAAGCCGAGGCCGAAGTTCAATCCTCTTCAAACTTTGGCTATGAAAGACTTGCAGCCTGCATTTTATAGTGGAAACAGATTAAGGCTATGTTTGGAACGAAAGGAAAAGGAAAGGAAAAGGGAAGGAAAATAAAATGCGAGAAAAGTAAAAGAAAAATAAGAGGAAAATTTAATTATTCATAAAACTTAATTTTCTTATTTTCCCTCCTCTTTTTCTCCAAACCAAACAAGAAGAGAGAAAAATTTTTATTTTCCTTCTCTTTTCCTTTCTTCCCTCATGTTTCAAACAGAGCCAGAGAGACTGACATCACGTGAAATAAGGGCACTTAAACATTAGTCTTTTTTTTTTTTTTTATCCGCAAACATTAGTACTTTGTCACACTGAAACTTATGTTTTCATTCCGCCTACTTTCCTAGGTTATGTTTTCATCCCTAAATCAAAATAAAACCAACTTTGTCCATACATATATACGGAGTATACAAGAATTATGGGACTAATTACTACTCCCTCCATTCCATAATATTGGTCCCCTACGAAACTACATGCAATTTTCAAACTAAAAAATAACGCATCTATAAAATAATTTTTCGATTTTTTCTGCACATTTTAAAAGTTCGCAATGAGATCTATCAAACAAAATCCATATTGATAAACAAATTATGTTCATAAGTACATTATTTTTTAGTTTGAAAATTGTTCATAGTTTCGTATGAGACCAATATTATGAAACGGAGGGAGTACATGTGTGTGTGTGTGTATACAATAAGGATTAGGTCAGGACGCCTATATTTTAAAAAAAATCCGAACTCTTGATCTACGTCGTTGGATGAGATCCAATGGCTAGTAAAGGAAATGGGATCTTGCGGGTCAAAATTACCCACATGGGTCAGGATCTGGGTTATAATTACCCATGCGAGTCAAAACCCCCCCTCCCCAAACCCCATTCCATTCTCATTACACATTATTTTAGAGAGAGAGAGAGAATACAAACAACTAGGGTTACGGTTCCATTTGAAGACCAAATCGAGATCAAAGACCAAATCACAGGCCATTCACGAGATCAATCAAACGCGGTTAAGGAGTTAGGGTTCTTTGTACTCCTTGTTCGCAGTCAGGTAGGTGGAAGACAAAGAAAGCCCTTGACAAGTTCAAAATCAAACCAACAGCTCTCTCTCTCTCTCTCTCTCTCTCTCTCTCTCCAAATTTGCATAAAACTAGGTTTATGGTTCCATTTTAAAATATAGGGTTTTTTTTTTTCAAATTTTAATGAAATTAGGGTTTTGGTGTTTTAAAATTTTAATGAAATTATGATGTTGCTTGCATTTTCTGCCCAATGATCTAGTATCTCCGGTTTTTACTTACATTTTAGGGTTTAGACATCTCAAAACTGTGTACTTGCATTTTGTTTTCACCCATTGAACTGCTATTATTATGGTTACTTTCCTTCTTTTTGGGTTTTTAGAATGCAGTGTGTACAAGATAAAGAAGGAGTGTCATCTGGTAATTCTTCTCAACAAATTTACACTCCTCAAGTTAAAAACTCAGTAATACCAAAAATTGGGCAACATTTTCAAAATTTAGATGAGGTTCAACAGTTTTACAACAATTATGGTAGAGAAGATGGATTTGGTATGTGGCTGAATTCTAGTAAGAAAAGTAAGGACGGTGAGATAATGAGAAAGGAATATGTTTGTTATAAAGAAGGGTTGAGAAGAATTAATGTAAACAAAACTAAACCCATTGTGCGGAGACGGGAGCTAACTAGAAATGATTGTCGTGCCAGACTGGTAGTTGTGAAAGATCGGTCAGATGCAGGGGGCTTTGTTGTTAGGCAATTTGTCAAGGGTCATAACCACCCTCTTACGACCCCAAGGAGGGTGCATTTGTTGTACTCTTATCGTGCTATCTCGGTTGCCAAGAGAAATTTAACAGAACAACTAGCAAAAGCTAATGTGCCAACATGGTAACAAATGAGTCTTTTAGAGATGGAAGCTGGAGGTGTTCAAAATGTGGGATGTACACAACGAAATCTGTATAATGCTGAAAGGGATAGGAGGAAAGCGTTAAAGGGACATGACGCTACTTTGTTATTTGAGTATTTTAAGGATAAGCAAAAAAAGAATCCCGCTTTTTATTTTAAATTCGATGAAGATGAGGGTGTGATGGTTCATTGTTTTTGGGCGGATGCAACATGTAGGAAGTCATACAAATACTTTGGGGAAGTGGTGGAGTTTGACACAACTTACAACACAAACCGCTACAATTTGATCTTCGCACCTGTGGTAGGGATTAATCACCATGGGCAAACAACTCTTTTGGGTTGTGCATTCTTAAGTGGTGAAAAGGGTAATGCTTTTGAGTGATTTTTCACGGAATGGTTGAAAGCGATGCCCGCTGGCCCGCTGAAAATGATCATAAGTGATCAAGATATGGCCATCGCAAAGGCAATTGCTACGGTTCTTCCTAGTACATTTCATAGGTATTGCATTTGACACATTTTGAGTAAATTTTCTGAAAAAATAAGTGCAATTTCCTATAAAGAACATTATGAAGACTTGAGTAATTGTATATGGAAAACCAAGCCCCGGAGATTTTGAAGGAAGATGGGCAGATGTTGTAACGAAAGCTAAATTGGACACCAATGAATGGTTAAATGTCATGTACAAAATTCGTCATAGATTGGTTCCTGCATATTTGAGACACATTTTTTTCAGCCAATATGACTATTAGTCAAAGAGTTGGAAGGCGCTCGTGCCTTCTTCAAGAAGTACATGTCTCATCAAAATTCAATGCTAGATTTTGTGATTCGGTTTAATAGGGGACTTGCCAAACTGTGCCACAATGAACTGGAGTTGGACCATAAAGATGTCAATGAAAAGCCACAAACAGTAACTGGGCGGGTCATGGAGTCGACAATGGTTGAATTGTACACACACTATCTTTTACAAGTTTCAGGAGCAATTGGTTGAAAGTGGCAAGTATGTGGTGAAAAGTACATTTAAGGATGACCACCGTTGTTTGTACAATGTTCAGAGGGTAAAAGAGGGTGATTTAAAGGGTCATGAGCTTTCGTTAGAGAAATCATCAAACTTGGTCAAATGTAGTTGTAAGATGTTTGAAAGTGATGGAATTCCATGTCTCCATATGTTGGCATACTTCACGAAAAAGCAAGTTATGGAATTACCTAAATAGTACATCTTGCGGAGGTGGACTAAATCTGCTAAATCTACCAGAGTTATGGATGACTTAGGTGGGACGGTTAATGAAATTTGTGACACTTCTTTGTTAGTGAGGCTCAATAGTCTCTTTCAACTTGCGTCTAATGTTATTGATGAAGCTGTTTTAAGTGAAGATGATACGGAAGAGTTGAAAGAATTATTGTTAGCAGCTCAAAAGAGGTTTGTAGCCAAGAAGAAGCATGCAAAATAAAATGCAGAAGGGAACCGTGCAACGGAAGATGTGCTTGAATTGCGTGCAATGGATGATGTGGTTGAATTGCGTGCAACAGAGAGCCAAAGTATCCAATGCCTACTTGTACTCCTATTCCTCCTCTTGAGAGCCAAAGTAGTCTCAAAGAACCATTTCGAATTAGGACAAAGGGTTGTGGTAAACGGTTGAAGGGAGGAAAAGAGAAGGCTGTCAAGAAGGCTAGGCGTTGCAATGGTTGTGGATTAGTGGGGCAAAAGCATGACAAAAGAATATTATTGTTATTAGTGGGGTAAATATGTTCATTTCATTATTCGAAACTTGAATATTATTGTTATTTAAATGTTACTTCCTATATTTTTTTCTTAGGTCTTCGCAAAGTGTTAGATTGAATGATGATGACGAGTTCAATGTGGAGGATGATGAGGACGAGTCCATTGACATTGATGTTGACGATGATTAATGTAAGTGTTTGTAATTTGGTTTTTCTACTTTGTTTTCAGGATGGGATGAGTCACTGGAATCGCTCACTGGTTGTGGTAAACTGGATCGCTCTCTGGATCACTGGATCAGTCACTGTTGGTTTTCGCTGCTCATTGGATCAGTCGCTGGATCATTCACTGGAAATACTTTGTTTTCTAAATCTAGGTTCTTGTTGCCCAAATTAGTGTTACTTCTGAATTTGGCTACTTGTAACTTGAATTTGTATTGGTCATCTTGTGACTTGAATTTCGCTACTTGTAACTTGAATTTGTATCGCTCATTTTACTAGGTGAAATTGGGAACCTGTTGCTTCTTATGGCTTTAGTTAACATGAATTTAGCAATCTGCTGGTTGTGGTGAACTGATGATCCATAGAAGGAAGGATCTCTGATTTGGGTAATCTTTTATGTCAAAGCAGTGAAGTGAGTTCAGCAACTATGTTCATAAAACATGAGTTATATAAATAGAAAATGATGAAAGAAAAAGGAGGAACAATTTGGGTCTGCCTGTGCCAACAAAATTTAGTGTCCCTTATTTAGTGTCCAGGTCTGCCTTTGCCAATTTTGGTCTCTACTTCACGTCTGCCTTTGCCAAAAAAAGAACCCTGGGTTATACTTCTACCATAGTTTCCCTTATTTTGTGTCCAGGTTCTTACTCCTTGTCAACGTGTTATTGTTATGATTTTTAGTGATTGCATTTAACCAATCGTTTCCATAGACCAATTTTGGTGTGCCTTTGCCAACAAAATTTTGCAACCAACAAGAATTTAAGCTTTCTTATTCCTTGACATCAAGCCAACAAGAATTCAAACTTTCCAATCATGTGCATCCATAAAAACAACAGAAAGAGGAACATATCTGCAAATTCATTGACAAAAAGGGAAAAAAAAGGAACGTGGTATTTAAAATAACACACACCATCATTCGGAATCGAATACATATGTCAACAACATACAAGTTACGAAAACCTAGAAAAAAATTATAACATGGCACAAACATCGACTGTTGGCCTCGCGCTCCGACACAAAGTCATCTTCCAATGCCCTTGATGAAGTAAAACCACCAACAGTAGCTTGATGCTGGGTTCGGTCGCAATATCTATCTTCATGATACTTGCACAACACTTCTTCGGCATCGGCAAGCAAAGTGTATGCTTCTTCGGCATGGCATTGTTGTGGAAAAACTAAGAATTCGAAGTTATTCCCTGGTCTAAAACTAAGAATTTTATTATGAGCTTTGACTAAGAAAACCCAGTTTCACAAACTTATACCTGCAATTTATATTTCTCTAGCAATTTTTTTCTCAGGATATTATGCAATCAAGTGTCAAATATGGAACTCTAACTCCAGTTGAGATGACTCAATAAAAGTGATTGTTGGTCCGAATTTACAGTGAATCTGAAGTCTGAAATACAAACATCTTTTGAAACACAATCATCCATGGGGAAAAAGTATTAGGAACTAAATTAAAAGGTCTCATCAAAGGAAAAGAAGAAGAAGAAAGGGAAATCGTTAAAATAGGGAATTTCAACCAGATGATATAATGGAGAGGTTCGTATCACTTACTACCAGGAAATAGGGGGAGTGTTACGCAGCCTCATGCTGCGCAGTGTGTTGTGCAAGCCCATTTCGATGCCGTGACGGTACCGTTTTGATGATCGAAAACGTCCACTGCATAGAGCTCGTCGAGTATAGAGCTCGTCGAGTGTAGAGCTCGTCGAGTACTATATGTGTCATGAAAATCAACTCAATCAGATATCATTAAGTACCTCATCAGAACACAAATATGTTGAAAAAAAAGGTTTCAATGGTTTTCATCCAATGTTTCAAGACATGTGTTCCAATTTTTTTTCAACTTATTTGTGTTCCGATGAGGCACTTAATGATATCTAATAAATTTGATTTTTGGTACCATTGTAGTACTCTACATGGTGGACGTAGGTGGATCGTCAAAACGTCAAAGCAAAGACTTAAATAGGGCCGAAATAGGGCAAGAAGACCTACAACTGCCGTTCCCTTACTACCAAGGAGAAATGAAACTTTAATAGATGCTAGAAATATATAGATCAAACTTGCATGCTTGCGTACAAGTAATTCCAGATTTTCAAACCACACACACACACACAGAAATACCTTCAATCTCGATCCCCGAGACCCTGATTTCTTGTTCGATTTCGAGCTTTGTCTATTTGTCTTCTTCGATCGCCCCTTCTCTTGTTGCTCTCTCTCTCTCTCTCTCTCTCTCTCTCTCTCTCTCTCTCTCTCTCACAAATAATCTAAAATATGGGATCTCTCTCTCTCTCTCTCTCTCTCTCTCAAATAATCTAAAATATGGGATTTGGGGGGGGAGGAGTGGACCCGTGTGGGTAATTATAACCTAGATCCTGACCCGTGCGAGTAATTTTGATCCACGAGATCCCATTTCCTTTACCAGCCGTTGGATCTCATCCAATGGCTTAAATCAAGAGTTCGGATTTTTTTAAAAATACAAGCGCCCTGACTAGATCCGCTTCCTAGAATAAGAAAAAATGATTTTTTTTTTGTTTTGCAAATTATTTTTGGAAAATCCGAACCATCCAATGTGTTCAGAAAGTGTTTTCATGGGTCTACGCGAAAAATCTTCAAAAAAAAAATACCGGGAAGGACTTGATCCAAGAAGTTTTTCGCAAAAACTATATTTTGCGAAAATATAGAATGAGGTTTTACACGTGATTATAGGGATATAAATACCATTTTTTGAAATCCCCTTTTGCCTATAAATCTAGGTTCTACTCATTCTTTAAATGAAAAAAAATTGTTCATCTCTTTCTCAATCTCTCGAATTTTTGGTCATATTCCATATCCATGCATAAAACACCGGCAATAGATAACTAGAGCCAATTCCTAGAAGGTGTCGAGGCGATGGACATTCCAACCGAGAAAACCCAGTTTCTAAAGGTGGCATATAATCTGATGAAGGAATTCCAGCAGTTTGTGGCCAAAACGACGCCGGATTGGTTTGTTGTTAGCGGTATATCTCACTGGGTTGCTGATAGGGGTGAAAACGGGCCGGTTCGGTCCGGTTTTGGACTTTTTTTTAGGACCAAACTGAAATTCGGGTTGGGTAAAGATATAAACCGAACCAGACCAAATTATCCCAGTTCGGTTTCCATTCGGTTTGTCCGGTTTGGGCTACTAGGCCACATTTTGTGTTGGGCCATATTAATTTTGATGGGCCATTTGGGCTTGAGCCTTGAATAATTGAATTGGTTTTTAATTCTATTGGGCCATTTTAATTTCAGTATGAGTTGGCCCAAAATTAAAATGGCCCAAGCTGCCCAACACAAAACAAATAAATGACTGAGTCACTGTATTTTTTAACATTTCAAAGTTTCTTTAATAAACAAATAAACAAAAGAAATTTTGCATTGCTGAGTTTTAACATTTCTTTGCATTATTCATTGTATTTTTTCAATGACAATAATCTGGGCAGTGTTGCTGGAAAAAATAAAAACTTCAATCAAACAATTCTAGTCCAACACAGCATTCTCGGATGATGGTCAACACCAAACATTCTGGGAAATGAGATGATCGAGTTCAAGTGTTCAACATATTAGACAACAAACAAGTTATAGTCCCAACATAATAGACAACTAACAAATTATAGTCCCAACACACAACATTTTAGTCCCAACAGCCAATACAAATTAAACAAAGAAGGCAGTAGCAAGTAAATTAAAGTCTCAACGCACAACATGAAAGAAAGAAGGCAGCAGCCAGCAAATTAAACAAAGAAGGCAGTAGCAAGTACGGTAGTCCAGTGTCCATCAAGACTGGGTAGTAAGGCAACAGCAAGTAAGGTAGTCCAGCATTCCATCCAAGGCCCTACATGGTTACATTAGTTAAAAAAGGAGTAAATTAGAGAATAGAGTTAATAAAATGTAAAAAACTTTAAAAAGAACCAATCATTTAAATTTTAAAGGAACTTGTTGGTTTACCCATCTCTTCTTCATTCCTTTTAGAGATGAGTGATATATGAATCTTCCTGTAATGATGGCCCAATTTCTACAAGGTAAAAATAAAACACAAGTTAAGCCATGAAATAAAAAATAAAACTCAAATAAATGAACTATAATTTAGTGTAATACCCAAGTCAATTCTCTCCACCTCATCTAGCATTTCTCGAAGAGATTTTTGAGTTGGATTTTTCAACCAATTTTGTGCACAAATAAGGGCCTCAGCCACTTTGGGAGAAAGAGAAGTGCGGTATGGATCAAGAATACGTCCTCCTGTGCTAAAAGCGGATTCGGATGCAACGGTTGATACCAGAATAGCTACAATAATTGCAACTAGCCTTGGGCTTATAATTGATTTCACCCTCTTTCTTTGGAATTGTAGTAAAATGATCCCATACAATAGATGTTTTCGTCCTTTTAAATTTCTGATTATCATCAACATTAACCCCATCTTTGTCATTTGGTTCATTGTCATCTACTACAATGGGTACTTCACAATTATCCATCTACAAAGAAAAAATAGTCTAATTTCAATCACATTTAAGTATCTAACAATCACTTAAACAATGATAAAATGGTCCCGCCACCTGATAAAACTAAAAACTGTAGAATAAAAACGGTCCCGCCGCGTGAGAGTTAGTAGAGTTACATTTAAGCTAGCTGAACCTTAATTTCAAGCAACAAGCAGTCAATCAACAACACAACAAATTTGACTTGAAAAGCAACAAGCCAACAACAGGTAAATCCAATGGTCAATCAAGCAACAACACAGCAAATCATGATAGCAGATACACACACATATAGACACACAGATCTGGGTACATGAGATACACCAATGTAGACAGCAGATACACACACAGATCGACAGTAGAAACACCAATTTAGACAACAGATACACACACATAGTCACATATAGACAGCTCACAGCAGATACACCATAAACTTTAGCAGATACACACACATAGTCACATATAGACATCTCACAGCAGATACACCAATATCTCTTAACTATTATTAATGGATACTAGTCACAAATCCTTGTTATTCAAAATGGGTACATGAGATTCACCATAAACTTTTGGCTATGCCAAAGTGAAGAACAATAGATCTGGGAAACGGTAGATCTGGACAACAATGTCATACCTGAGTCCCTCACTTTGTTGTTCGCGTATGGTGGTGGTCGTGGCTGACTGGCCGGTGGCTCTGATTAGCGTATGTTCTTCGTATCTACAAAAAAAAAATTCATGAGACAGAAACAGAGAGAGAGAGAAAAAGAGAGAATCAGACGGATGAGAGAGAGAGACCGGAAATGTACCGGCAGTGAATGGTCCAACTGGAGACTACGAGCAGCGGTGGAGGCAGAGCTATGGTCTAGAGAGAGGGTAAGAGAGAGAGAGAGAAGGGAACAACTGAATGAGGGGCGGCTGGTTGTGGTGTGTCTGGAGTTGATATTTTAGATCTAGGGTTAGTGGGTTACTAAAATATAAAAAAAAAACTATATATATATATATATATATATATATATATATATATATTTCTATCCAGTTCGGTCCAGTCCGGTTCGAGTTTTTTACCCTGTACAACCGGAATCCAGTTTTTCTAAAGTAATAGACCAGAAACAGATCGGCTAATTTAAAAGGAGTGCTAAACTAGGTGGTTCGGTCCGGTTTTTGGTCCGGTCCGGTTTATGCGATTCGCACTTTCACCCCTAGTTGCTGATGTGGCTCAAGAATTTCAAGTCCCCGGGCCTTATCTCCTTCCCACGTTTACTTTGCCACTACTTGTGCTTTATTTGGGCCGTCGGAGTACTTTGTCGGCGACGGTAGGGAATATCGTATAGCAGTAAAAGGCCTAAAACAAGGTCGGTAGAGGAAACTATTGATAGGGATTAAAATACATGTGCATTAGGAATCATGATAATTTTTCCAATAATCATCGTAGACATTATACATAGGGATACATAACACATAAAAATTGTGATACAACGACAAATGTACAAAAGTGAACATTGTAAATTTATAAATTGACCATGGTAAATATAATGACAGGTAAGCACAAATATGGTAAACATGATAAATTCATTTACTCAAATGTAAAATAGTCAACTCAAATATACCATGAATGTGTTGTTTCGGGAAAAAAATATACCATGAAGGAATCACGACAATAGTGAACATGGTAAATTTGCAAATTGATTGTGGTAAGTAGTATTGTTATAGGGTAAACACGTGTAAAAAATAAAAATGATAAATGTGATCCACCCTCATATTATAATAAAAATTAATTGTATACTAGTAAATATGGTAGATTCATGCATTTGCAATGGAATCGTGAAAATACCACAATTGCTGGTAAGATTCATGCATTTTTTTTAAAAAATTATCTTTTTTTTGGAAGTCTATCTCTTTTTGAATGCCCTAATTTTATGTATTACTTCCATCGTGGAATCACATATTAAGTACTCTATCCGTCCCAATTTGTTGTGCTTGTTTCCATTTTGGGATCTCTAAAAAATTGTACATGTTTCATAATGTATAATTTTTTTTATAATTTATAAATCTTTGTTTAACAAATTTAATTGAGATCTACCAAACAAGATCCATATTGAATATAAAAAAAATTACTTAAAAGATATAGACAATTTTTTGAGACGTACAAAAAAGAAAACAGACACAAAAAATTGAGACTGAAGGAGTATCATTAAAAATCAAATCCCAGCAAGATAGGAAACAATATAAGTCCTGTTTATTTCCAAATCTATCCTTATTTTAGAATTTTTAACCGATTTTCAATTCCTTCCTTTTTTATAGAAGTAATTATAGGGTATACAACTACTAATTAAATCCACCAGGATAGGAAAAGAATATACGTATAAATACATATATGAGCAAGAAAGGGTAGTAATGATAAATTACATCATAAGAGAAAGAAAACAAAACCCCAAAAGTGGGAGGATAAAACTTAAGTGATGTCCAAAAAAGGGTGATTAATTAACTTAAAAAAGGGTGAAAGTAAAAGTGAAAAATTAAAAATTAATTTATGCAATTAATTACATCAACTGGTTATTTATGAAAATACTTTGAACGTGGGTCAGGGCCTCACAGTGTGAAATGATGGTGGTGGTGCATTGGTGGAGTGAAAGTTACAGAGGTGGTACAGTGGTTGTTTCAATGGTGAAAGTAACGTGTGTGAAGTGATTGTGGTGTTGGCGATAGTACTTATGGGATTGGAGGTGGTGGTGGTAATTTTGGTGGTCAAATCATGGTGGTGCTGAAGGTGTAGTAATAGTGGTGAAATAATGGTGGTGGTGGTGTTAGTATAGGTGTAGCGGTGGCAGGGTATTTATTGTAAAGCGATGGTGGTTTAAATGGTGAAGGGTGATTATCAAAAAATTATGGGGTGGTAAAGTGATCGTGGTATTGGGGTGGAAGGGTGAAGGTGGTTATATGATTGTAGTAATAGTGGTGGTTTTGATGACGGTGGAGGTCATGGTCGTGAGGTGGAGGTAGTAGATTAGAAAGTTTAGAATGTTCTCGTCGTCGTGGTGATAGTGTGTAAAATGATTATGGTGGAGGCGTTGGTGGTCGCAGTAACGAAGGGATGATGATGGAGTGGTGTGGTGGTTGTGGTCGAGGTGCAGTACTAGTGGCAGTATAATGAGAATCGTTTAGGTGGTGGAATGGTGGTAGTGGTATTAAGGTGGTAATAGTGGTGGTATGGTGGAGGGGTACTGTAAGGAACCATATTTTTAAGTGATTTTCTGGAAATAATGTTGGGTAAATGGGAGAAAATGAAAATAGAGTGATGTGGGGTCAATGTGGTGGAAGTATGTGCATTGAGGTGTCTTTAGAACACACTAGAAACACAAGGGGTGCAAGTGCAATTGGTGGTGTGTATATATATGTGTGTGTGGCTGATTTTTGGGCAAAAAAAACAGCCATCTCTCCTTCTCTAAAATCACCAACGCTCTCTTCCTCTCCTTCTCCTCTCAAGTTCTCCACAAACCCCACCCCAAATTCACCCTCCAAACTTAATTCCTTCACCATCCAACCATAGATTCGTCATCTACGCGTGTTTTGGAGTCCGAGACTCCGTGGTTTTGCTTGGAGCTAGCATGTTTCGGTTGGAGGTGGAAGCAAGAGCTAGAGTCTCATCTTCTTCTTGGTTTGCTTGAGGTAGGGAACAATTTTCTACCTCCTCTAAGTGTATATTGATTGAATGAGTGCATTGTTCTTCTCCTTGTTCCTAAATCCCTTGTTGAATTTGATTATTTCCATAGAATTGAATTTAACTCTTGAATAAGTTTGGGTTTGCCTAATTGGTTGATAACTCTATGAATTGAGTGTGAAAATGTCTACCTCCTTTGTTTTGATGTGCTTTGGAACCCCAAATTTGGACTTGGAATGAAGCCCCATCCATTTGAACAAGATTGTTGATTTTTCCTCTCGAAACCCAGGTGGATCGATCCACTCTTAACAGTGGATCGATCCAAAACCCTTTATTCCACTTTTGGTGCGTAGTGGATCGATCCACTCTCAACAGTGAATCGATCCGGAATGGCTTGTTCTTGAATTTCACTTGAGTGGATCGATCCAGAATGGTCTGTACGCGGATTTCACTTGAGTGGATCGATCCACTCAAGGAGTGGATCGATCCAGTTTCCCTTGTCTAGACAGATTTTTTTCCAACTTCGCGGGCACGCCCCGGCTTCGTCCGAACTCCGATTGAGGTGATTCTTGAACCGTTGGAAAGCTCTACGAGTCTACTTTCAAACCCAATTAGTTTCATATTCATATCCTTTTTATTTTGAGAGAAATCCCATTTTTACTATCAGCGTGTCGTATTTTCCCGAGGTTTATAACTCCGTTTTCGTGTTCCATCGTTTCGGGTCCTCATTGGCCATTTCAAAACTTCTCGAATTGACCTCTAAGCTTCGGTAACCTATCATGGTGCATTTTATGCTTTGTCTTGGTTGTCTTGGTTTCTCACACACATTGGACACGTGTTAATTTGACCATCACCGACACATTTTGAGTTTTTGAGCAAAGATGATTGTTTGAATGCTTTGGACACTTGTGAAAGGTTAATGTGACACGTGAATTGATTTTGAGCACTAAGTTGAACTTATGAGTTGATAAATGGTAATATAAATGTGAAATATGTGACACGGGGCCCAAAAGGGTATGCCCGGAGTGACACGGGGCCCGAAAGGGTATGCCCGGAGTGACACGGGGCCTATATGGCATGCCCGGAAAATGATCAAATGGTTGGAATTCAATGAGATGGATATGAATATTGTGCAAAATACATGAGGCATGTTGAATGAGTGTCAAACACGAATGACGGGAGTAAATGAAATCTAATTGATGATGTGCTTTCTTTGAGTGTCACGGGGCCTTTGTGGCATGCCCGGAGAACAAATGAATGATTAAAAGGAATAAGGTGTATTTGATAAATGTAAATGATGTTTGGGTTATTTTAGACGTTTTGGGTATTTGTGAAGTGTTGGGAAGTAGAATGCTTGTGTGAATAACTGTGTTTTGATGGGAATGAACCTATGACACGTAATGTGATGATTATGAGAAAACTTATGGATATTCTGGTTTCATTAGATCTTTGAGGCATCTCCTAGACACTTTGTCATCGAGTTGATTTATCATGGTCCATCTAGGTTTACTCATTCATGTGTATTATACTTTCATGTGCATCTTTCACTCCATATACCCTTAGTGTTGGTAGAAATGTTTCCTACGAGCTAGTGAGCTCACCCTATCTTTCCCAGGTACACAGCATGGAGCATGATCTCGGATGCGTGGAGTGTGGTGCATGTCATGAAGATTTTATGAGCATGAAGTTATTTTCTCATCTTCATGCTAAGTACATTTTTGAAAGATAATCTTGTAACTTTAATTTCTCTAAACTTTTGAGTATTTCAACTTATGTAATAACTTTAAAACCTTTGTTATTTTGTACGGGTACGGGTACCCTTGACCAGAAGCTTATTGCATTTGACTTTGGTTTTGCTATGGGAAATTGTTGACTTAAATCGATCCTACGTGGATTTTATTTGTATTTTGGCTTATTAAAATTAAGGGCGTGACAGGTACTGATTAAGGGGTCTTAATATGATGGTGGTGGCAGTGTGGTAGTCGTGGCAGTGAAGTTATAGTAATGGTTAAATGGTGGCCATGTCAATGGGTGGTGGTAGTGGTGAAGGTGTGGTGGTAGAGTGTGATAAAGTAATTAGGATATAACTAGTGAGGTGATGGTGATAATGGTGGCGATGGTGATAATGGTGGAGATGGTGAATGATGGCGGTCTATAGGGTAGAAGGGATGTGATGGTGGGTGGTAGTAGTACATGATAGTGGTTCTAAGAGTAAAGGTGTTGTGGTGGTGAAAGAATGGTGGTGGTGGTGGTGATGGTGGAGTGGAAATGGTGGTGGTGAGGTGTAAGTGGTGGTGGTTGGGAGTGTTATGAAAGTAGGTTGTTGAATGATTGTGATGACAAAGATGTTAGTAAAAAATAAGTTGAGGTAGATGCGCCTCAGACACAATAAGAGTGTGCCAGGGGATAAGACTCCAAATATCGAGAACTCCTTAGATCAAGTGATTATGTTCTCAATATATTTCCTTACACTCTCCTAAAATGTTTCTCACAGCTCACAAGTGTGATGGAGTGTTTGTGAATACTTTTGTGTGTGTTTTTGTTTATGTCAAATAATATGAGCCTATAGCCCTAGTTACAAGAGTTTGGTGATAAATATTCAAAATATTTAACAAATAGGAGACAATGTAGATTAATATGCAACTCAAATGCATCGAAACACCAAAAATCGTCCATGTTCGTGCGGAAAAGATCGCCCTGGAAGTGTTTCGGATAAACTTAAACACCTAGATGTAACCGCATCATCGATCCCACAACTGCTACATCGATCTCGTGGCTCCATATTGCAATCACAATATTTAAGACTACACAACAGGCTGCAATTTACAGGATCGCTTCGGTCACTGCCAAATTTCAATTTGTGTGTGGGTCGAACCATTGAAAAGCTTATTAATTTTACTTTTCTAACTCAATTGATTTGGATCCAACATCATTTGTACATCAAAAGATATTTACATTCAATGGGTAAAAAACAAATCATTTGGTAAAACTTTTTTTTTTTTTACATGGCAAAAAAATTTCATTAATCACTGAAAAATACAATAATTAATAGGAACAATGAGAATTGATCAAAAAAAAAAAAAATAGGAACAATGAGAAAACAACATAATGCCTAGTCCGAGATCCAAATATCGATTGGCAAAAAGCCAACCAAATACATCCAATTAGACCGAACCCACACCTAAAAGGCCGAAGCCTACAACCGAAAGGTCGAAGCCGACACCTAATGGCCACAATGCCCAGAATGGAAAAATAGAACCCAAAGTCGCCCAAGCCACCGTCATAGCCAACGCAAACAAACCAACACCAGAGATCCACCGCTGGCAGCACCAACCTAAAGCCTTCGCCACAAACCGCCATCCATCTGCAAAACCGACGTGTCCCAGCCAAAGCCCTTGCCGTTAAGCACGAAACCGGAGGATCCTAGTAGCCCAACACCGGTGGCCATGACCCAGCCATAAAACAAGCCCTTGCCGTTAAGCACGAAACTGGAGGAGCCCAGCGGCCCAACACCGGTGGCCGTGAGAAAAATGGCAGACCCACCAACGCCTTCCACACCCGATCGCCACCAAGAAACCCAAAGCCCAAACCAACCAACTCCAGTAGCTAAACGCCACAGGCCGCTAGGCTGAAACCAAAAACTTCCAACAAAGATTCGGCGTGACGACAGCCGGACCGAGGGTCGTTAGGCAGAAAAGGGTGCAACCAACGTTGCAACCCACGCCAGATCCGAACCAAAGAAGGTAGTAGAAAGCTCCGGGAGAGAGATGGAGGAGAGAGGAAGGGATAGTGAGAGGGAACCCCGCCTGCAAACCGCCATCATCGCCGCCTTACCAACCTCCATGAACCTGCAAAAAGAGAAAAGACAAGAAAGAAAAAAGGAGAGAGAGAGAGAGAGAGAGAGAGCCTGAGAGAGGGAGGAAGGAGAAGAGGTGCCTCCCCTCCAAGCAAATCCTAGTCGCTGATAGTTTCCTAGAGGGGGAGAGAGTCGTTTTGAATTCTAGAGAGAGAACCCCATTTGGTAAAACTTGTAAAAAGCTAGCATCTCCTTCATTTTAAATTGGATCAAAAGCTATTTGATATCAATAAAGGGTTTTCAAAAAACTAAAAGATGGTGGCTGTGTGTTAAGTTAATAGTTTTAGTTTAGTTTAGTTTAGTTCAATTTTGATGATATAAGCAGGTATAATAAATGGAGAGAGATAGAGAGAAAAGTGAGAAAAATAATGATGTCAGCAAAACAAAAATGCCCCAAAATTGGAGTGAAGCTGTAAATCAAACATGCCTAGTGTAATCCAACCCTAAAAATATAAAGTTTCTCTTATGAAAAGTGAGTTAATAGCAGATCAACTCAAAGATTGTCGTAACAACGGACATTAAAACATGTTTTTAGACTCTTCTACTCACTCTATGTTTAATTCGGCACTCACATCCCTAGTTCTAAATTATTCCTTAAGAGTTTCACCAAGTTTATAGGACTTCTTGTACCTCATAAAAGCATACGAAACCGTTTCATCGTCATGATAAGCGGGATTTAAACATTTACGAAGTAAAATTGGAATGCCTACAATTGTACGAGTTGTTCATTCCATACAAAAGAAAAGGCGGAGCTAAGAAAATATAATGTCCATAGTGTATATCCCTTTGCGTCATATCATAGTAAGGATACACACAAAAAAATGACTTGTGCTTGATATTGGTAGAAAATTTTCTAACTTGTTATAGGGAGGGGGCGGTACACCTCTGTAAAAAAAGGGGATGTCGAGTCACTGCGAGTTCTAAATGGTGTACAATGACATCGAAACCACAAGCATGACGCGAAATATCACCAAAAAAAAAGAGTAAAAAAGACACAACAAGCGACGGCGAGTGTTATTTTTTCCAAAATGGAGTTCTAGTTGGAAGTGCTTCTGCTAGAAGCTAGCTAGAGGTGTATAAGCACAAAAATGACATCAAAACTGTCATCATGCACATCCTCATAATCTCAATCCTAAATTTAACAAGAAAGCGCTGAATTTTACGGCAAGAGAAGAAAGGAAAAGAAGTGGAAATGACATTTCTTTCCCATTAGCAAAACCTTTTTATGCTGCACAGGCCGGCGACAAATACACATATTGACTACATTGAATCTTGATACTTCAGAACATCTATCTTGTTCAGGTCATAGGTCTTGCAGATAGTGGATATCATACACTTGCTGAGGCCACCGTCAACATCGCCATGTTGAATGAGTTCTTCAAGTTCCTTTGACGGCTGCAACACCTACTCCAAAAAAAAAAACCCGACCTTAACAAGTAAACGAGACGTGCTTATGAAGTCAAAACTAAAAACAGAATATCACTACAAGTACTAGCTAGGCAAGGTCAGCTAGTGATGTGCTATTTCGGAAATACATAACAGTGTCTTCAATTAGTCCCTTTTTAGATACAGAAGAAGAAAACCTCCATTAGATGAAAATCAAGAGAGCAAGGTTAGCTAGTGATGTGCTATTCTAGAAATACAGAACAGTGTCTTAAATGGAGCAGGTTCTACCTGAGTTTTTTTTTTTTTTTGCTAAGCAAAGAATTTATTAATCTTTGAAAACGAATTACAAAGATTAAAGGGACCCAAGACTGAAAACGCCATGGACCCGGAGGGGAAAAAGAAGATACAAGGAGGGTGGGTTCTACTTGAGTTCCCAGAAAGATTACTAATAAATTGGAGGCGCTTTTAAGCCCTAGCACTATCAGAACTATCTATGACTGGACTTGTAGGGCAAACTATTTGGTTTCTCTGACATTCATGGGTTTTGAAGCTCTTGCTCCTTCAGTTCCAGGAGCATATTTCCCACAAAATAAATACTAATTGGTACCATTCCCTTGTCACTTCAATCTAATAACAGTCCAATGAGCAGCCCATGTGGACCACAGCGAACCAAATAGGACCCAGCATGGTCTTAGGGTTCTTAGGGTTCAAGGAAGCATGGCCATTTTACAAGATTATACAATCCATGATAGTATAGAAATCTTACCCATGAAGGATCAAGTAAATGTTGGATTGCATTTTGTGCATTATCGGCTGCATTTTCACTCCCGTTTGTTGTTGTAACAGAAGCGTTCTGCTTCACGGAAGAGTCTGAGACTAGCTGAAGAAGTCTCTCGCTTCCCTAAAAAAAAAGTAAACAGGACAGATATGCAAAATTTGTAAATCAGGCAAACTCGGTTCTGCGTAAAATGGGAGCAAAAAACTTTACTATAAATCAAACAGTGGCATTACCACAATCATGAACATAACACGATCACCCATAAGGACATGTGTGATGTATGCCACAAATAGTACAGGATAAAAACAGTGGAGGGCTCACAAAGCTCGCTATAACAACACTCAAGCCTTATGGTTCGTGAAAACCTAGTAACATGGACATAAAATGATGAGCTAAGGAAATAGGGAAACTTGGGACAAGATGAATGGCAAAAGCAATGCAATGACATACAGAAGGCAACTTGAGATAAGTTGTCCTAAGATGGTTTGCTCCCATGATCCCATCAATGAAGAACAATGAGTCCATAATTCAATGTGTAGAAAGGGCATGGTGAAGGAGAAAAATATGACGGAGACTGAGATGCAATTGAGAAAACATTATTTGTTTGAAGAAAAAGCTTCAGTCCAAATTGAAGCAGAGCATTAAAGAGACAATATGTACAGGATCCAACAAGCTGGCATACGTGATTGCCACATAACTTTTACCAGGACTAAGTATGTTTCTCATTTTGTTTGAGTGGAATTGTTCACGGAAAATCATCAAAAACCTGTTTAGCTACTCAAGGTTACCCACTCTCGGGGTTAATTACCTATATATCCCTTCGACTTTCATTCAAGTTTCACTTTAGTCCTTCTGGTTTCAATTTGGACAATAAAAACCTTCGACTTTCACTCCAGTTTCATTTTAGTCCTTCTGGTTTCAATTTGGACAATAAAAACCTTCGACTTTCACTCAAGTTTCACTTTAGTCCTTCTAGTTTCAATTTGGACGGATTTTAAAAAAAAGCAAAAAAATAAAATAATAAATGGGTTTCAATCCGAGTTGTCCGTTGCATTTTTGGACAGAAAAAGCCATGTGTCATCCACGTGACAATGCTACAAGGGTATTTTGGACTTTTTCATTCCACCCTCTTCCCCCGGAAAACGCAGCCCTTAAATCCCTAAATATCTCGTCCCCGAAAAAAATTTGGGTGCGTGTAGGGCAGGGTATACGTGGTGCCCGTGCACTGCATCTGATGCATTTTCCGGGGGAAGAGGGTGGAATGAAAAAGTCCAAAATACCCTTGTAGCATTGTCACGTGGATGACACATAACTTTTTCCGTCCAAAAATGCTACGGACTGGCTCAGATTGAAACCCATTTTTTATTTTTTATTTTTCTTTTTTTTTAAAATCCGTCCAAATTGAAACTAAAAGGACTAAAGTGAAACTTGAGTGAAAGTCGAAGGTTGTTATTGTCCAAATTGAAACCAGAAGGACTAAAGTGAAATTGGAGTGAAAGTCGAAGGTTTTTATTGTCCAAATTGAAACCAGAAGGACTAAAGTGAAACTTGAATGAAAGTCGAAGGGATATATAGGTAATTAACCCCCACTCTCGGATGCAACTAACATTAAGGTTGTAGACATTAGCGCCGAGGCATAACAGAACGATTGGATCTTGTTACTATGTTTGGAAGACTTAACCCACCTTGAGAGCTCTCCAATTAGAGTATGTGCGGAATAGTATCCAAAAGAATGGGATATTAGGCAAAGGTAAAACCTGAAGAAACAAAAAATATGAGAAAACAATTAAATAAATGAAAATCTACAAGCACAAAAGGCAAAATAGTATCTAAATAGAGTGAAATCAACTTTGAGAATTGTCACAAAACGAGATTGAAGTTGATCTCTGGATATTAAATGGATATACATACGGTGAAGGCAGTTGTTAGTGGAAGCAATGAAACTGATCCATAAAAGTATCTCTTGTGAATAACAGCTCCCCTGATAACAGATGCAATGCTTGCGTTAATTAACATATACAGATCAAATGACAGTAAAGAACACATTCAAAGCTCTAATGAAAGTGCACAGTGCATTTAGTTATTTAATTTGGTGGAAATCCAGATTTACAAAACAGATCGCTAAACATACTGGGACACACGGAACTCTATTTCCAACAAAAGCCAGTACACAATGGCTGACTGATGCAGCAGAGCTGTTGGCAAAACAATTATCAGCTCCCATTGAAGGTTTTTTCATGAAATGGGAACGTTACCTTTGGGCAATATGCCTTAACCTTCTGCGAACAAGCCGTGCATTTAAACTGCAACATGGGAGAACATGAAAATAGTTACCCATATATTACCAAACAGAGAGAGAGAGAGAGAGAGAGAGAGAGAGAGAGAGAGAGAGAGAGAGAGAGAGAGGTGTGAGTTGAGAGAGAGAGAGATGGGAGTTAAGATTTTTAAATAACAAAATAGATCAATATTATACTTTTTAGGTTTTGTTTATTTGCTTTGTTTATTTTACACTTTTCACAATTGCAAATTAATTTGAATATATAATTCACACTTCAAATTTTAATTCATTACAGTAGAAATATGCCTTCCCATGTATAGAATAAAAATAAGGCTAGTGTGCATCGAATAAGGGGCTGGAAAAATAAGTACAATACACACGACAAATAAATAAATAAATAAATCACATTGGTGTTTTTTCCGGGCCCGTGCATCGAATGGGCACAACGCTAGTATACAACTATACACATGTCCGCTAGCTTCCATATGTCTTTTGAGTTCCCAGTTCGTTTTATTTTTGGATGCATCATGCATGGACCATAGCTTCCATTTATAGAATCCCTGTTGCCGCAACTTTACCTTCTTCCAGACTGAAATCGTTTATTATTCTGTTCCTTGTATATTTATTTACTTTAGGGAGGTGGGGGAAAGTAAATTGCTTTTAGAAGGGGGTTAATGGCCTTCATGCTGTGCACTTAACCTTCACAACATTTCTTATTGCATATCGCCGAACTTATTGCACTCAATAATCTCAGCATTTCTTATTTCCTACCTACACATTAGCAAATTAAATTTTTTTGTTGCGTAGAAAGTATAAATAGAACCCACAGCATCAAGTATCACAGACAACTTAGATTGCCTTCCCATCATTCTATATTATTGTTATAGCTGAGCTATGCTCAGATAGCTCTGTTTGAAAAAAAGATGATCCACCCCACACATAAGAATCTTGGAGCATTCCCCACATTCCCTCCGCATGCTCCTAAACTATTGCTCATTGAACAAGTAATGAACTAATTGAACTTAAACTCAACTCGACGCAACATGCCTTAGTCCCAATGACTAGGGTGGGCTAAATGTAACCACTTTTTCCATTGGCTATACTCTAGTCTTACCTACTCGGCTTGGATGAGAGCCGATGCCTCGTGTCACCTGGGATAACACCCTAACTTACAACACTTATTGTAAAAACTCTTTGGTTCTATAACTCTTCGCTTATTGAGTAAGTTTGATGTTGGGCGTCTACATACTATAACTCCAATATTGGGAGTTGGGACTGGGTGTGTCAAAGATAGGTCCTTGCTTTTGAAAGAGTAACAACTAACAACTTCAAAATCAACTTTATTATCTCAACACTCAGTCGTCAACCATATCAGCTCCCAAGTTTCTACCTCCTTTTACATTCCAAAACCAACAAATGCCTCGAAATCTACTGACTATAGAGTGTATCTTCACTACCAATTTTGATACTCTTTTTTTTTTCTAACCTCAAAGGGGTGGAGTAAAATCAATCTTCAAATGCTCTTTTATTCATGTTACATATTCTTTGAACCACCCTCCAAAGTTTCAG
Organism: Vaccinium macrocarpon; assembly: GCA_022606695.1. Lineage (NCBI taxonomy): Eukaryota > Viridiplantae > Streptophyta > Magnoliopsida > Ericales > Ericaceae > Vaccinium > Vaccinium macrocarpon. Next base: position 35,735,880 of record CM040174.1, on the reverse strand, counting down.
AGCATAAGTGTAAACATCAATACCATCTTTCATTGTTGATGTTTTAAATCCCACACCCCCTCTCACATAGGAAATAAGATGCTTCTCCCAATGGCGGAGCCAGGATTTAGAATGGGGGCCGGAACTATTCAATGGGAGTCCAATTGTATTGTTACATTTTATTTATTTATTTATTTTTTTTTTGGTGTGTGTGTGTGTGTGTGTGTGTGTGTGTGGGGGGGAACATGAAGAGAAAGGACCAAACAAATTTGCCACCCAAGATACGCCAAAACCTCAAATGGGAAACAACAAATACCGTTCCGAAATGGGCTGTGGAGGGAATATATTGAAATGAGAATGAATAAAACATCAAAAAGGTTGAGAAAAATCAAGTACAAGGTTCAAACGAACCTTGAGGGGAATGTAACTTCAACTTTTGTAACCTCCTTAGAAATAGATTTCAGGAAAATCTCAGAAGGCTTAACCCGAGCCAAAAGGCGCAATCCCAAACTGTCATCAGAATCAAATCAAATCATTATAGTAACTAGACATTGTAGGAATGACAGACGCATTTCATCAGAGACAAATGGTATCCAGTAAACGATTACCCATAAAGCTTGTTTTTAAAACTTCCAGGAGCTGCCTTTTCAAGACCTGTCCAAGCTCGATTCATCTATAAGTGTTCAAACAAATGACCACATCACTATTTCTATCTTTCCCACGAAAGCATCGGTACAGATATATGTGAATACTACATTACAAAGTAATATTTTTATGAGCGAACCCATTTTTTAGGCTGTCTCACACTTTAGTTTTCCAAATTGTCCCTTTGAACTACCTAAAGAAACTGCCACCCCCAATTTCATTCCCCCATATTTACTACTTTTACATTCAAGATTTCATTACAGATTAATCTCATGGAAAGGACAGTAGATGAACAGACCTTATTAGAAGCAAAATCAATAAGGAGCTCCGCATTGGAGTTGAAGGACTTGTCTTTGGAAGAGGAGGAGATATTCTTCCAGAGTTCCTTGAACGTGGAAGGCGTGTAGGCAGACTGTGAGTCCAACGTCGATCGGTCAATCGACCTGCTAAAACACCAGTTCCTTCCTCTGATCGGAAACACAATCAATCTGGCTCTCATGTTTGGTTTCAACGAACAGCCTAATCCTGCGTGTATATTTATATGTATGTTTCGTTGTGAAGAATTTGATCAAGAGGTAATTAGAAAGTCGTTAAACCCTACGAAATATGAACAAATGCCAATGTCAAATACCAGTTTAATTATCGTCAGTGGAATAAAAATCGAAAGCGAATGTGAAGGATCTGAATATTCGAAGTCATTGGAGGATATCCAGAAAGGCAAGAGCTTTTTGTATCTACGAAGAAGAAGTAGTCGAAGAATTGGGAATTCAATTGAGCAAAGGGAGCATACACACAAACTCTCTCTAGAGATGGAAACTGTGCTCAATCTGGGAACCGAATGCAGCAACAGAAGGGGGGAAGCGGCGGCTGGAGAGAGAGAGAGAGAGAGAGAGAGAGGGGCCGGTGAAGCCCAACTGTTAGTGCATGTTGCGGAGGTGGGGACTTGTGAACGTGTCATGGAGTGAGAACTGAATCATTAGTGGACAGTCAGTAGAAGCCACCTCAGCCCTAAATAAGTGAATTGTTTGTTTGCAAAAACTTTTTAATTTGGAAAAATATGAAAAAAAAATTGGATGAAAAAAGAATATTGAAGTATGAAAAATTGTAGGAGTTGCTATCTGTGTAACTTGTTTTGGTTACTTCAATATACCCAATTCCGAATTTGTTCATAAAAAATACACGACTAGTGAAAAATGAGGTAAAGTTTATTTAGGAGTATTTGTTTATTGTAGTAGTTTATACTGCCTTTTCATCGAGAAAATTGTTATGTAAAGTGTAGATTGAGAAAAATACTCACCCTTTTTAATCAAGAAAAATTACGTGTTAAAGGATTTAATTTTTCTACTTATAAAAATGAGACGGAAGAAGTAGTTATTTCACACGTAGGATTCATCAACTCATGAGACTGATCCGTTACGAGAAATCAAAATCAATTAATAAAATATGGCATTTAGCGCTTCAAAACTAGGGCATGATAAAAAGCCCTTTTTGAAAATAAAATTGACAAATTTATGATACCACAACAATTCAACTGAACCAATCAGGTGTTACATTTGGCGCCATGTAAATATGACGATCACCATCCAATCCGATTGTCCACTACAACGAATAAAATCCAACTGATACCAGCCAGCACCACGTTGTTACCCTACCATGGCCCACCCCTGCGCGTATATTCTTTATTCCGAATGCAATTTGTGCATTCCCATTTCCCCAACAGGTTCCATGGCCTACTTCTTAACAGAATATTCGAATTCAAAATTTCTTAATGATGAATGAATGAACAAAAGTGGACGAAACGGAATAAGAGAAGAAAGAACAAATGTACTATTAACTTAATTGTATATCCGCAGAAGAATGTTGCAATCAAGATGAGTACTCCGTATCTAACTACGATTGTTAAAGTATCTACCACTTGTAAGATGCAGTGACGTTTTTTATTAGTGAGGCTAAAATCTGAATTCACAGAAAATAATAACACTCGACCATGGCATAAAAAAGGTATAAAAACACATTTCAAAATGCTGCTATCATACACTAGAATACACGCATACAGAGATCAGGCCAAGCAACAACCATCATCAACAGCGGAATGAACATCCACAGGTTGAACGTCGAGGAAGGTACGTTAGGCAAAAGAACCCTAATATGATCATGAGGTGGCCTCTGCATCTCCACTTCATTCATTGTCGGCAATGAAATTGGGCTGTTCACCTTGGCAAAGGTATTCATCACAAAGTGATGCCGTTCCCCAGTCCTTCCGCAGCCGAAGTATGTCCTCTGTGAAAGTGGATCCAGAAGCTCCAATAAACACCGTAGACATGGCGCAAATTGTTTTATCCAGCATAGCTTCCACCTTCAGTAATGAAATTGAAATTTTGATAAGAATATGTAATGGTAGGTAACTGAAGTATCTGTCAAAATGTACTAATGCGAGGTAGATGTCAGAAAACATGGACCCTTATTTTATTTTTCTTAACGAAAAAGAGGGTCTACGTAAACAAAATATAAGGCGGCCAAGGACGAGATGTATCAGCTGCAACACTTTTGAAGAGTACCCTGTGACCTTCTGCAACTGCCCCAGGGATCTGGGCCACCAAAAATAGAATATTCTTTTGCTAAGATGGGGGCACCTAGAAGCACCTCCATCCTTCCTACACTCCTCTCTCGCACAATCAAAACGTAAGAGGAAGTACACTTGATGAGATAACGAGTTCTAAGGAATCATTTGCCATCAGGTCATTATCGATTATCTCAAAAATCTTTCTCTGTTCGTTAGTTGACCTCTACTCTTTCAGGTCAAAACCTCCATTTCTACAGCTTCCCCTAAGAAATGACAATGACGTCAGATCAGATATTCCAGCTGTCTATTAGGCCTTACAAGTTTGAATGGCTGCACCATTCAGAAATTTCTATTTTCTACAGCACAAGATCCATAGGAAGCTCAAGTAACCTAAACTAATCCAGAGGAAAAAATGATTTTAAGTCTGCATAAGCATCAGCTCTCAGGTCGTTTTATAAAATCAGCACTATGCAGAAGTGAATAGTAGCTACCAAAATTCGACACGACCTCTTCTCCACAGCCAAACACTCCCACACTCCCCTCCACAAACAGAAGAATATATGTCCAACATATCATGGTTTCACACAACATGACACATTCAAAACGACTTGAGAGCTTACTGCATGTGAAACATACAACAAAGGCATAACTTAGTTCATACTCAGAACAAAACACCCAACAGTGTTAAACAGAGTATATAACCACCAAGGACACATATTCAAATATTATGGACATACCATATTGGAACTAGGGGTGAAACAGTCTATATTTGATACTACATCTATGTTGGATCGTGTTACCTCATGGCTAAACCAACAGCTTCTAAGTTGGATTTTGTTACCTCATGGCTAAACCAATCGTTACCAATGGCTAGACAAAACTAAAATGCCAAGCTTCTAGGATTAACGCTTAGACCGCAACAATTAGCTCGTGTAACTGAAAACTAAAAACAACAGTAATACAAGCTGACAAAACCCCGTTGACCCTTGAAGGTTAGTCTGCACAGGAACTACCAGACCTCCAACAACTAACAGATTGCTTTTTTCAACCGTCTCCAGGATTTTCACCACTGAGGTTAGCATCGAAACTGTCATCAATGGTGCAGTCCAATAGAACCTCCAAACCTTATATTTTTCTCAAAAAATTCGGCTTCCTTCAGCCTTTTATAGCTCTTTTCTTCAAATTTTATTTCTTGCCTTTTTTTCAAAGACGATAGTAAAATGTAGATGGCACTGTATACATACACTATGTCCATATATATATATAAATCCAAACTATCTGGATGAACCGAATCCAAATTTGCAAACTATCAGTAGTCCTAAATGTGACAGAAACTATAAACTGACCTGTGGATCTTCCTCAATTCCATGTCTGTATAACAAAGCATCCCATTTTTCAGCAGAATTACGAGCTGGCCGCTTAACAAGTGGTACAGCTTTCCCGTTTGATACAACTAGCGATTGCAATAACCTGGTTTCACTTTCTGCAGCATCTGTGGAAAGATATATAACAGGTGTATTGGCCCTCTCAGCTACCCGGCCAATACAGTCCGCAGCTTGAGGAATTGGGAAAAAGCAACTTGGTTGTTTAGCATTGCTGACAAAACAAGAAAGGATTGTTAGATGGGTACTGCATAAAAGCTTTACGTGCATGAAGACTAGAAAATTCTACCTCTGAGGACAAACATACAAACTCATGGCTGTGAAGTTACGTACAGTGAACCCTTAAACGAACAAAATTCTTTCCAGAACCTAGTAAAAAGGCAGGGAAAGACGGGCATGACACCTAACTCTCTTCCCACTGTTAGGCTCCGTTTGTTTAGATGTAAAAAGAATTCGGTGTAAAACAATTTTCATGTAAAATAGTTTACAAAAACAAAATTTTCGGACGCAAATGTTTTCCGACATTTGATTTACATCGGAAAATGCTTTCCTATTCTACTAGGTAATCAAAACTGTCAACATCACTCAACAATCAAACCAGCATCGCTTTGTTTTCTCCCTAATTCCATCTCTCTTTCCTTATACAGATGCACATACTCCTACATTATTATAAACCCATGTGTGTGCATACATATATATATTAACCATAGAAAACAAGGCTTTGCAACTGAGCTTTTACACGCGACATGTGCGAGAAAGCGACAGAACATGAGTCCATTGAAATTTTCTTTGTGACAAGAGGATGAGATTTAAGGGATTTGGACTGCCGTCGAAATAGTAATATAACTTTCGGACATAATCAGCGTAAGTCATTTTCATGCTCTCGATGGAAATCATTTTTCGTGGTAAAAATATTTAACTCACCTACCAGCAACCGATCACCAAAAATTAAGTAAAATATTTTTGACGAAAACATATTATGGCCAAACAAACGGAGCCTTACTGACTCAAAGTTTTTAAGGTGTGGTAACACAAATCATATGCTACGTGAGAATTTTTCGGACTAGTATCAGCTCAAAATAAACCGCAGATGCTACAGAAAGGTGCTTCAAAAATATCCAAGTTAGAGATGAGGGAAAGCATACCAAAACTTCAAAAATCCATGACGCCGGAAATGAAGAGCTATAAATCTCTCCCCCAAGAATGTTTGAATAAATCTCTGTGCAGTAATCATGATAAGACGACTTGGCTCAATCAGAGTCTTGCAATGGTGAGCAATCGGACCACCCGGCTGCATCACCAAATCTTGCTCCATATCAGCAAAGAAGATGTCTCCAATTGCGATAACATCGTCATTAGATGAAAACTTTGCCACTACATCCTGCATTGTTCTCTTTGTCGGCTTCTTTACATCCTCAACCCAAGCAGGCTCAAGCTTATTCATTGAAACTCCCAACGCCTTTAACTTCTTAACGCGTTCATCATCCATAAAACACAGCTGTGGCAAAGAGAAATAACATACAAACTTGTCTATGTGCAAGTGTTTCTTTTTGGCTTCTGAAAACTCCTCAAAAGTCACAACAGCTTTTCTTCCAAGGCATTTATTTATATGATCAATATCTAGCACTCGATGAAACTCGTAATCAACTTTTGTGCTGGGAATTACCAAAACGCGGTTGAGTAGGGCTGCAAAGAACATGTGCTTCTCTAAGCAAATCAAGTGATTTGACATTTGCCCTGATACACAAATGGCAAACAAGTACTTATCCAATCTCGGTTTCCACTCAAATGTTTTCCTCTCAGACAACTTCTGATCAACCTTTCTACACCTATCATAACCATAACTGCCAAGAGTGGAACCCGTAACATTATCCTCCAAATCCCTATATTTTCCATATTCATGAGTTGACAAAAGTACTTGCTGAATCTGTTTATTTAACGAAATCTGCTTAAACATAGACGACTTGAAATCCTCAAACAATGGAGAAGACGAACTCAAGGAATTCGAAGTAGAATTCACAGGACTGAATAATGAGTTATTCCACAAATGTAAAAGCCCTAGTTGCTGCTGTCTCAGCAAGTATAGAGCATGCAATTCGGACTCGCGCATTCTGTCGGCGGAAGAGTCAAACTTGACGTTGGAAACACCAGTTTGGAACATGCTTCTGAAGTCCGTAGTGAAATAAACGATGATGATGAAAAGTGGGAGGAAAATGGCGAAGAGGTACCTCTTATTGAAACTGAATTTGGGGAGGGAGAAATGGCGTGCGTTGGTGGTGATTCCGTGCCTGAATTCATTACCATCATCGTCGTCGTCAATTTGAAAGGTGGAGCGTTTAGGGGAGGACTTGGTGGTGGTGGTTGTTGGTGGTCGTTCGTTCTGGTTAATTAGGTTTCGTCGATCTTCTTCTTCGTCTGAAGAGGATTCTCTGTCCATTGTTGAATACTGCTCGCAGAGAAACAAAGGTAAATTACTCTACGCACATTGTTAGTTGGACTCTCTCTCTCTCTCTCTCTCTCTCTCTCTATGTCACAGACAAGAAAGTTGTAGAGTAATGGGAAAGAAAGAGATCAGTGGGGAGTGGTAAAGATCTGGAAAGAAGAGGAGGTGCTTAAGGAGGAAGGTATTAAAATTACTCCACGTTCGTGGCACAAACCAGATAATGACTTCCCACGGGTCAACAATAACTTCCCGGGTACTCATCATCAGACAACCACCATTTTTTTTATTTATGGGCAATAAGATTTTAAAACTTGACGAGGTACATCAAGTCAAGTCGGGTAAAAAGAGGAACGGAAAGAGGATCCAACCAAACGTTGGACAATACCAAAGGGTGAAACCCAAAACACTTGTGCGCCTCAATAACCCAAATAAAAATAACGAAGATCAAACACTCAAATAGGCCTAAAACGCAAATTTTACAATGAAGGTCCGGCCTAAAGAAATCCCAAACCTAACCCTAAAGAAATCTCAAACCTAACCCTAAATTGTAGCAGCCACCAACCACCAGATCTGACATAAAAACAACCACCACCACCGAGCAGCCACCATCGGACACTCCCACGCCACCACTGGCCACTTGAACAAAGGTGCATCCTAGAGCCCACACATAACCACCTGCCATGGATGCTCACCGAGCCATTAGGCGAGAAACGAATCATCCAACAATAGCCACAGTGGGAGCCAACGCCAACCATGCCACCTATCCCCAACTAGAACCCCACGCCGTTAGGCCATGATCTGAAAACCCAGGAGAGATCTAGCAGGAGAGTATGAGAAGGGTAAAGAAAGTACGGCCGAGATCGACACTGGCGGGCAGGGATTGGGGGTTAGAAAAAAAAAAGAAAATGGAGAGGGAGGGGGAGAGAGGGAAGAAACCATGTTGAGAGTCAACCTCGTCGCCATCCAAGAGTCCCACATAGGGCTACTTATCAATTGGGCTATTTATCAATTGGTAAAGCGGTCCAAAAACACCCGGACGTCAAGATCCATGACTTCGATGCTGCCACCACACTATTGTCACCGTACATCTACCACCATTTAGTTGTTGCCCCACCCGGGCTCCTTCTTTCCTATTGGTTGGTGGGCATGCTCTCTAGTTTTTGCACAATTGATCAATGTTTGATTCTTAAGATTAGGGCAAAAGAAAGAAATTTCTTGTGAATCCTCTACTCATGATGTGGATGCCAGACAAAAGAGAGAATTAGTCGAGGTATGAATAAGTTGGTGTGAACACCTCAAAAAAAAATCACTGGGTATCTTGATGCCAGCTCACAACTTTTAGATGAAAAAAACTGATATTTAGAGCAAGTTTTTAGTGTCAAAATGATTTTCTAAATAATTTGTGTGTGTTATGGTGCTAAAAAGTCGAGAGACTCGAGACACACTGGTTTGGTTTAGTGTCATTTTGGTACAAAGTTAATTTTGACCTAAACCCTTCAAGGATGAGAAGATCCAAACAAACATTCAAAAAGTCAGAACATAAGTGACTGACTATTTTCTATTAAATCTAAGATCCAAACATACATTTTAAAATAAATGAACCAGCAAATCAACTACCAGATGGGAACTATAATAGTTTACTGCTAAAATTCGTCGTGGATATGTTTATCTTCTACTTCTACAAGCCTCGCTTAAACCACCTCAAGATTTGCCTGAGCTACAATTTCTCGTTGAAAGAGATGACGTACTGTCACTCGCCTCACATTATTTTACTCATTTCTCTCCCTTTCCAAACGCAAAATTATTGCTTATTGCCCTAATATTATTCCATCAACTCAAACGCACAACGTCACACTCAATACTCAAACCCAAGGGGATAATGAAGCTCTCTTTCCTAATATGCCCCCAACTCTTCCTCTTTCTCTTGATTTTGAAGTTCTCTTTTCGCAACCGCTAAGTGATAGATGCTAAAAAGCACCTATTTGGTCCTCTAATCTACACTTTAATAGTCCATTTGTTATGTTACTTAGCGAATTTTGATAGTTGTATCGTGTTTTGCAAGCCTTGGAGCGTGTTGAATCATAAAAAGATGCAATTTGGACGTGTTAGAAGTGTCAAAAGTGTGAAGGGAACACCTGCAGAACCTACGGAGCATTATAGAAAAGTTGTCCAAAGTTGTAGAAATTTTAGTCCGAATGGTCCGGAACAAGTTAGATTAGCAAAACACAATTTTGTGTAATTTTTAGGGTTTTGTTATAAATAGAGACCTGTTATGTACACTTTGGGGATCAGTTCAAAACATTGTTGAGAGGCTACCTTAGAGAGAGAAATCAAGAGTTCTTCATGTTCTTCGCGATTTCTTCAACTTCAAGCGTTCCAACATCTTCCATGGCCGGCTAAAGCACCTATCTAGGGGGAAATGAAGCCCCGGTCCAAGTAACTTTATTCATGTATACGATTTAGGTTTATTCATTCGAATCAATTGTTTAACTAAGAACCCTTTTCATTATGATAAGATGGATTGAATTTAATGATTCCAATTAATTGTGTATTTGTGTACGCGGTCTCAAATACTATGTTATTCAACAGTTTTCTTTGCTTGTAAGACGGATTGTACCATTGGACAGACTGTGAAAGAGACGGTTTGTGCCAACAAAACGATTTGTGCCATAGGATAGCCCATGCCTGTTGACAACTCATCTTCTTTACAATTGCGATTCGAATAATAACCTCGTTACATGGTTGGGGTGGATTCGAAACCCTAAATCCTCTCTCCATTAATTTCACTTAATTTTATTATTTCTTGCTTTAATTTAGTTAATCACAAAATCACCCGACCAATCTCTTTCTCCGAATTAAATTAGAAATAATCAAAGCTAATGTAACACAGTCAAATTGTCACTGCGGATCGACCCTGGACCAAACCACTATTCTCCGGAATAAGGGTTAATTCCTTGCATTTATAAATCTATTTTTGACTCGGCATGACACGATCACTAAGCCAACAAGGCAACACATGTTTTGGTCAAACAAACAACTATGAGGCACCAACAGTTCTGCATACCCATAAAATATATCTGGAATTTGAAATCAATGACTCAACAAATTTTTTGAGTGCATTTTATGAGTACTTCGACTTTTCACGCTGCTGATGCTCCTAGCCACGTGAAAATACAACACTGATATTATCCTAATGTAATAACTGGTTGAAAAAAGAGAGTGAAATTCCACGAATACAAGCAAAACCAACAAAGAAACCTCGAGGCTAGAAGCTTGCCTAAATAGATTAGGAAATAACCCAAATCACAATTTGCCATCAAAAGGCGGTAGCCAAATTCTGTTTCGTGATCTTGGCTGTGTGCAATAAAGCAAATATTGGCCAGAAAACGGACCTGATTGTCAATAAATCAGTGAGCAAAATAATAATACTAATCCATTAAAGATAAGCAGATTTTAACCCAAAAAGGTACATCACCTATATCCTAATGGAACTTGAATCAAATACAACAGTATGTAACCGTGCCAATTCCACTTTAAGTTCCACAATACCATTGTACTAAACTACACTAACAGCGCTCAATGTACTGTGCTTTCAATCTGGATTTCAGTAATTGTTGGCCTTGAAAATTATGAAACTCACGTGATAACTGCGGTAGGATGTGATGTCCTGCATCATTCTCAGAGGATTTATGGAAGTGCAGACTCCAAGTTGACTACCTTCTAAAAGATGAAAACTCGGCCAACTTCAAAGTATATTTGCACACTAAACTAATCTAATTCCACTACTTCAACTAGCTTCCCACGGACCCATTTCTTAGTGACGGTAGTTGAACTGGGTGGTTTTACCTCTTTCTCAGGCTTAAGTTCAGCTCCAACCGGTGCCACTTCTTTTTGAAGAATGTTCTTCCCATTTGGTTCTAGCGGACTCAGTTGTTCTGTGATGCCAGATTGCTTTAGTACACTGTTCAGTTCAGATGGAGACCAACCATAATTGCTGGAGCCTGTTTGATACAGTTGCTCCTTACCATTCAGTAAATCACCTGTTGTAGGAATAACCTCATCATCACCATCAAGTAGATACTGGAAATTGAATTTACTAAAACCATAGTCCTTAATATCAATTTTCCTTGACTCCAAAGCTTGGGTACCGTCAATTTTCCCGATGCTTTCATCCTCCATATGGTTTACCAGGTCCACCGAGGCAACTGAAGGGTTTTGTACATCATTCTCATTGGGATGAATCTGGTTAATCCCTATGGACTGGAGAGATTGAAGTGCTTCAGCTATAAGCTTCCTAGTTTCAATAAGGGAAGCTCGAGCAATGGGGCTTGTCATTGCAGCTGCCTCTAGGGCCTTTGCAGCCATGTTAGCTTCCGCAATCAATAGCCTGCAGAAATGTCATGAATCTATGAGAGAGAGAGAGAGAGAGAGAGAGAGAGAGAGAGAGAGAGAGAGAGAGAGAGAGAGAGAGAGAGAGAGAGAGAGAGAGAGAGAGAGATTAACAAGATATTTGTCATATCCCAAGTTACCCCAATGCAAACCATGGCCGCAAAATGCATAATTATTGCTTTGATGAACAACATACTAAAATCTCATCTCAAACATAGATCATATCACCGTTGATCACAAGGGTCACTCACACCTTTCCCTTCCCATCACAAGTGTGCGTCCCATCTCAGAATTCTCAAAGCTCACACAATTAACATCAATACCAAATAAATAAAACCTTAACCCTATAAAACCCATCACCACACGATGGAATTCCCCCCTGCTCCTATCTCCCCACCGTTTCGTTCCAGTCACTTTATTTTTCTCCTCCTTTCCCCCCTGATCTCTCGGTGAGCTTTTGACCCTTTCTTGGAATATGGCTAGTCACCAAAGTGGATGTCTAAATACATGACACTTGTCTTTTTATTAGTACTATTTTGTTTCACTCCCTTTTCTTTATATCTTTAGACCATGAGTTAATCCATATCTATACATGAATTCATAGCGGCTGCTAGCCCAAAGAATATCCTCGTGGAATCAACCACAGCCAACACTCATGTATTATCTCATTTTGTCCTCTTGTATTCAGACTAGTGCATAACAATACTTTATAATAGGCTTAACAATGGAATATCACAATTTATCCTCCTTAAAAAAAATTAAAAAATTGTCCTTGTAATTTAGTTCAAGAAAATATAGACAATTTCATTGCGCAGTCTCGTAAGAGAAACATAAAAATACCCCTCACAACAATGCCACAGCCACAGAGTGGAAGTCACTCCACAAAGGCAACAAGTCTTGTGTCATTAAGCAACATCCACACCATGTTTTGATACAGTAAGAAGAGCCTAACAAGAAGTTAATAATGCAATGTGTCCTTGCCAAAAGAGCAGAACAAATAAGCGTGACCATGAATCTTCTTTAGTAAAGACTTGATTGTCTACTTGAAACAATTACTCAGCCAGCCACAGATCGTCTTATTTCAAGGGTGTTAAATAGACTTGTTCAATAGAAGTAAAGAAGAAATCACTTACTTGGCTTGTTCGATGGCTTCAGTCTTTTTGTTTTCCGCAGCTGCTCTCTGTGCTCGAATATTCTTTATCATATCCAGTTTGGAGGTTGCCAGAGGATCCTTATACTGGGGCACTTTTCTCCTCAATGGCTTCGTAGAGTTGTTTTTGGGGCTTTTTGCAACTTTCTCTATGGGACTAGCTGTCTCCTTAGCTTTCTTCTTTGTGGGACTATGTGGTCTGGCTTGTCTATCAACACTTGGCTGTTTCCTGGGCTTCCTTTCAACTCTAACTCTTGAGCTGTGATATTTGGTTATGGCAGAGTAAACTCTGCCACGATATTCCTGGTAGAAAGATAAAATTCTTAAAATAATATAGGGTCGAGTAAAGAACCAGGAAATAGTTAATTGTAATGAATATCTCAGAAACCTAAGCTAGAAAGTATTGTCCTCTCTTTCTTCCAATGTTCTAAAATCCGCTAGCCGCTAGTCGGGCAGAAGAGGGGCGCACCTAGATTGACTTGTCGGCAACTAGAGATTATTTAGTTGTTCCATTTTTAAAAAACATATTCCTCTATTCTTCCAATGTTCTAAAAACTGTTTGATCAAGAAGTAACATAAGACTAGGAAAAAATGAATTAAGACTAAAGTAACAACTAGAAAGTAACATGTAGTAAATATTTTGTTATACATGATGTATATATTGTGTTACCCAATTTAGGACTTTGATTACATATAACACTTAACACCCTATACTTTTCTATTAGACATCTAATTTAACCTCAAAATACTTTCAAAATTACAAAACATACCCCGCCAGTTAATTGCCACCTAGCCGTTTAATCGGCGACTAATTGCCGACTACTGTAAAATGCCTAATAGCCACCTAGGCACTAAAATCTGGGTGTTGGGGTCTGCCAAGGCCAACTTCTACAACATTGCTTTCTTCTGATACTATGCAACTTATTGATTAGCACCATGAAGCACAAGTGAGCCTAAAGCCCAAGGGGGAAAACTGAAAACTGACATTCAATCCAGTTGTCCAATCGTTTGATACTTCTCTACCCACAATGAATCAGTTGATTGTTGGCAGGGGAATTGTACAATATTTAGGTTATACCAGGGTTTAAGTTGGGAGCGTGGGATAAGAGGGGAAAAAAATGGAACAGAGGCTGAAGTACACCAGAAAGGAAAATATGTTCGAGTTCACATCAGAAACTAGAAGGTACAAAGCTTTATTTGTCGTAGGTTAAAACTCAAAACCTTTACAACTTAGTCTCTCGGAAAGCTGAGCCCTAAGAACATGCAATGTAGTCCAAGGGCATGCATAGCTACATAAGGAAGTGCAGAGCAAGCACCAACCATAATTTAGCCAACATTCCCAGCATGGGGCAGCAAAACAGAGAATTTGCTGGGCATCTCAATCTCAGAACACTTGGGACAAGGTAAATTAGTAATCACTTAAAAGCAAAACCAATAATTGGGTAGGCCAAATAAGCACGTAGATCCTACAGAAGAAAAGATAAAGCAATCATTTTTAGTGTAACCACATGCCCTTACAGGATCAGCCCATTTCGCAGTAATGGCTTCTGAGATTTTCTTCCTCTGCTCAAGAGACTTGGGTGCTTTTTTGCTGCCTTTGAGTCTTGCTGTCTGTTTCCTCAGTTGAATACTTTCCAAAAACTCCTGCTCAAGCTGTTCAGTCAAGATCTTGTAGGAGTCCCATTGCAGCTCTTCCTGATCAACAAAGCCCCTTCTAGAAGCTTCTGCTATCAGATTCTGCCAATCAAAGTAGCAACTTTCCTGCAGCATCAGCTTCTCACGACGCCTTTCCCACCCGATCCGAACACCAACCCCGATTTTTATCCTTGTTTCTTCGCTGCAATTCAGCAAAGCAACATGATGAAAAAAATTATCAAGACGTGTGGAAATTAGAATTTGAAGGTAAAAACCCAAACTTCTATTGGACTTCAGGAACACCCTAGTACGAGTTTGTAAGGGAGATACCAAGCCACTCCAAAATAACCAAGAATGTATGTTTGCGATGTTTCATATGAAGGACATTAGAATCTTGTGTCTGGGTGAAGATTACATATTGTACAACGGTACAACCATCAACCGTGCAGCCATAGGGGTAGGAAATTTATGAGCAAATGAATTTAATGTTGTTTGGCATGGAGAATTTGACAAGGGTGGAACTGCAATTCTGTTTGATGGGTAAAATAACTTTCTTATATCTTAGATGAGTAGATTCTTCTTAAGTTTTTGGCATAGTTGGATTTTGTCGATGATCAATCTTACTTTTGGAACCATCCCCTCAAGCCCTCTATCAACTCATGCACGTAGCTCAATCAGATGCCAATTGAAGAGATTTAAAGGGATAGAGAAGGGTCGTAATGGTATATCAGCTCAGGGATATCGGTGCAATCAATATCTCTTACCTTGCTTTGTGGATGAAAACAAATTTTCTTTTGACAAGTCTTCAGAATACAAAGTCTGGGTGGTGTTGTTTGTCTTTCCCCGTGGATGTATAAATGGAACCATCCTCTCTAGATAATTACCCAGGGAATCTAGTACTAAACAACACAAACCAAATTAAATGTAGTGTCAATTTAGGTCGTCAACATGCGTCCACTTTCGCTAGAATATTCAATAATCCATACGAAATACATGTGCAGGGAAATGGATCGGTTGGACATGCCTCAGAAACTCAGCCAAAAGGTGAGACAATTAGACTAGTCAAGTAAGCATTTCCCTGACCATTTGAGGCAGCTCTAAAACTGCTTTTTGACCAGTTTTATTGATCTAATGGTGTCTTCAACCATGAGACACCTTGTCTGTTTACATCATCTTGCCTCTCCATTGTCTTCAACTCTGTCCAAAGTCCAAACTACTTCCCAGTCTATAGGTGTATCATCAATCACCGTTCCATGACCAAATTTCAGTAGTTGGCAGTCTCATTTTGTCCATTAGTGGGTTCCTCTTGCTTTCTGTGTTTGAATTTTGAACTGATTTATTATTCTATCCATTTTGTTTTCCAAAAACACTCAATTATCTCACTACTTTTTAATTTATGGATGTTGTTCTTGTCTGCCCATCATTTAGGCATTACCTTACATTTATTTTTCATTTCAAAAATGGAAAAAAGACCCACAATCTTGATTGTACAAGGCTTGACTAATGGTACTGTCTATCCAGTTCAATTGAATAAAATATACTCTTTGAATTTGAAGCCATCAAGTAAAAATAAGAATGCTGTTTAAAGTAAAAATAAGAATGCTGTTTAAAGTAAAAAAAGAAGAAAAACTTGAGGAGCAAAGATACATTCACAGAGAAATAGATATGACCAAAAGCTGGAAACAAGAACATATCTGCTCATGGCCTTTCAAACAATACAATCGTCAAATCAATCAAGAAAGCAAAATCACAATCCCTGAATCTACCCTAATGAATTAACCCACCTAAGCTTATAAGTTATATGTGCACATCCAATAAGTGATGTCACAAGACCCAAAACAAGTGGAATATCGAGAAAGTTCTACTAATGACCACATGTTAGTAGATTGAAAGGTTGGAAAATTGTGAAGGAAGAACAAAACTCTAAAGAATAAGAAAAACTCTACCTTTGAGCATGTCCAAGGTTAACTAACTTCTTCCTGACCTGCATAAACAGAGATTGTGGATAAACCAGTTTTCGGGATAACAAAGAGATAGAACATCCCTTGGTTCCTCACAATCAGATACAAAAACAGAAACCCGTTTCACAAGTTTTGTTGAAAAGGAAAGAATATTGTAATATATGTGATTGTAATCAATTAGGCAATTAAGCAATTAGGAAGGTTGTAATTAGTCTAATTAGGTAGGTAGCATAATTTCCTTATTATTTTCTTTCCTTATTTGTCTTGTACACAGTCTATATATTGTGCCTCCTAGTGAGAAGAACAATATATATCAATCGAATATTTCGACATGGTATCAAAGCGGGTTCCAGGAACCTGATCTTCTCTTCTCTCGTTACCTTCTTCTTGACCAGTTGACCAAATCAACTACTGGTCTTCGTCTTTCTCTCTCTCGCTAAAGTAACCAGTTGCTGGATTCTACCATCGACCAAACCATCCATCGTTGACCATCACCCGACCGTCGTCGACCATCGCCGGCCCTCATCGAATCTCCAACGAGGTTCAACGACCACCGGAATCTCATTATTATCTACCGACAACTCTTGGGTAGTCAAGAAATCCCTAGATCTGCCTCGTTCAGCACCTTTTTGCAATCGCCGACCATCAGAAACCTATTTCTGATGTCTGACGACGATCTTTGAACTCCGGTGAACATCACCCAGTCTTCATTTTGCTCAATCGACTCCTCTGTGTGCGCACCAGAGTCCAGGAAGTATCAAACGGTCTTTTCTTAGCCTCTCCCTCACAGTTTCTGTCTCTGATCGTCTTCTTTACCAACAATCTTTGGAACTGATTGGGTAATCCCTTTTTATTTCTCTCTATTTATTTGACTGGACATCAGAATACATTATGGGTGATAAAAATAAGAAAATTGACACTGCTGAAACCTCTGAAACCAAAGATATTGCTAGGGATTATCGCCGATCTCTAACCACAATCAAATTAAATGGATCTAATTATTTGCCATGGTCACGAGCTGTGACAATCTCTCTACGTGCAAGTGGTGAGAGTTCCTATATTACCAATGATCCACCTACTGCTCCCGATTCTGCTTGGTCCTAACATGATGCTCATATTATGACTTTACTGTGGAATAGTCTTGAACCTGACATTTTTAATAATGTTGCTTGCCAAGAGACGTCCAAAGCTGTTTGGGACACCCTACGCGAGTTATATTCATCAAATCAGAATCTCTCGAGTTTTTCAGATTTATCAGAATGTTTTCTCCCTTCAACAAGGAGATAGATCCGTTGATGAGTACTTTTCCATTTTAAAGGGTATGTGGGATGAGTTAAATGTCTACCAGCCTCTCTCTACAGATTTAAAGGTTCAGCAGAAGTACAGAGATGAATTCAGAACTTGCAAATTTCTGTCTGGATTAAATTCAGACCTTGCTCCTCTTAGTTCACAGATTCTTTCTAGCAGGGAAGTCCCCACCATTGGTGAGGCCTTTGCTCGTGTTCGACGGGCAACTCCTCGTTCTTCTGATTTAGAGCATCCGGCTCCATCCGCCCTGGCTGCCCCCACAACCTCTTCTGCTTCATCTTTTGGACATTTTAGGAATCGCAATATCTCCCATAGTCGTGCAAGTTCTTCTGAGCGGGGTGGTCGTCATGGAGGACGTGGGGGGCGTGGTGGTCGTGGCACCAAGAAGTGTACTCATTGTGGTGCGACCAACCACGATGTTGAATTCTGTTGGAAGCTGCATGGCAAGCCAACTTGGGCTAATCAGGCTACACTTGAGGGGGGGCCATTTGCTCTTGCTCCTAGTCAGATTACTATGTCCAAGACTGAGTATGATTCTATGATTCAAAGGGCCAATGCATCTTCTTCTTCTTCCACTGCAACTCATGTCACCTCAAGTAATACGTGTCTTCACTCATCTTCTCATAACACTCCTTGGATTCTCGATTCTGGCGCATCGGATCATATGACAGGTGATTTATCTCTTTTGACTAATGTTGTTACCCCTTCTGTTAAGTCTTATGTTACTATTGCCGATGGCACTAAAATTCTTGTTCAAGGCATTGGTACATATCGTTCATATGGTCTTGTTTTTCCTTTTGTCTTATATTTACCACAATTTCCATTTAATCTTCTTTCTATTCATAAACTGTCTCATACTCACCAGTGTTCTATCCTTTTTTCTCCTTCTCATTGTGAGTTTCAGGAACTCAAGACGAAGGGGATGATTGGTGGAGGGTATAAGAAGAATAGTTTATATTACCTTCAAGAGCAGCATCAGCAGTCATCCAGTCATTCTGCTTTACATACTACTGTTACACCTTATCAGTGGCACTGTCGTCTTGGGCACCCATCCTCGGCCAACCTTCGCAAGCTAGTTCCTAGTTTACCTAGTTTTACTCCTTTTAATTGTGACACATGTGAACTTAGTAAACATCGTAGAGTTTCTTTTCCTTCACGAACTGAGTCACCATGTGTAAAACCGTTTGCTTTAGTTCATTCTGATATTTGGGGACCTTCGCGAACTACGAGTTTGTGTGGTGCTTGCTATTTTGTCACATTTATTGATGATTTTTATCGTTTAACTTGGGTGTATCTCCTCAAAGATAGGTCTCAATTATTTTCTATTTTTTCAGTCTTTCATGCTGAGATTGTCAACCAATTTAATGCTAAATTACGTATTTTGCGAACTGACAATGCCCAAGAATATCTTTCTCGTCCATTTAGACAGTTTAATGAAACTCATGGTATTGTTCATCAAACTACGTGTGTCACTACCCCTCAACAAAATGGGGTTGCAGAACGGAAAAATGGGCTAGTTTCAGCCGTAACTCATGCCCTTATGCTTCACATGAACGTTCCAAAACATTTCTGGGGATATGCTGTTCTTATTGCGAATTATCTAATAAATCGCACCCCCTTCTCGGTTTTGCATGACAAAATTCCTTATTAGGTCATGTTTTCTGACAAGGATCTTTATATTCTTCCCCCAAAACTTTTTGGGTGTGTCATTTGTTCATAATCTTTCTCCAGGTCGTGATAAACTTGATCCCCGTTCTTACAAATGTATTTTTCTGGGTTACTCTCTAACACAGAAAGGATACAAGTGTTATAGTCCCTCATTATGGAAGCACTTTGTTAGTGCTGACGTTACCTTTTTTTGAAAATATCCCATATTATTCTCTTGAGGGTACTCAGTTGCCACCACCCCTGTTGCCACCACCTTGTCTTCCTGAGATTGCTCAGTTATCGGCTGACCATGGTCTTCTTGAGACTGCTACTCGACCATCGATTACAAAGGTTTATGTTCGCCGTTCTTACATTTGCGCTACTCTGTTACACACTGTAGATACGACCACGTGCCCACACCATCTCCTGGCGTCTCGGATCGACACTTTCGATCTTCCTATTGCTCACCGTTAAGGTATTCGCTCATGCACTTCCCATCCTATCTCTCAATTTGTGTCCTATGATCATTTGTCTCCTTCCTTTTGTGTTTTTTCTGTGTCTTTGTCCTCTGTTACTGTTCCTAAGTCTTATCAAGAGGCTCTTTCTCATCCTGGATGGCGTTCTGCTATGGACGAAGAGATGCGCGCTTTGTCACTGAATCATACTTGGGATTTTGTTCCCAAGCCATCTGGAGCACATATTGTTGGTTGTCGTTGGGTGTTTGCCGTCAAACACAATCCTGATGGTACTCTTGATCGTTTGAAAGCTCGTCTTGTGGCCAAAGGTTTCACTCAAACCTATGGGCTTGACTACACTGAGACTTTTTCTCCAGTTGCCAAACTCAATTCTGTTCTCATTATCATCTCTCTTGCACCCAACCTTGATTGGCCTCTCCGTCAGCTTGATGTCAAGAATGCTTTTCTTCATGGAGATCTCTCTGAGACAGTTTATATGGCTCAACCACCCGGTTTTGAGTCCAAGGGGGAGTCTGTGTGTCATCTTCGCAAATCTATCTATGGCCTCAAACAATCTCCCCCGGCTTGGTTCGATAAATTTAGCTGTACCGTCATGTCTCATGGTATGACACGAAGTCAAACTGATCACTCCGTCTTCTTTAAAAGGACCACCAGTGGTATTGTGATTCTTGTAGTCTACGTTGATGATATTGTCATTACAGGGAGTGACAATGATGGGATTGGATATTGATTAGATCACCTTTGTTCTAGTTTTCTCACCAAAGATCTAGGCAAACCGGTATTTTCTTGGCATTGAAGTGGCTCGTTCTAAAGCAGGCATCAGTTTATCACAACGGAAATACACTCTCGATCTCTTGAAAGATCTGAGGGGGTATCTTGGTTTCTAAACCCGTGAGCTACTCCTATGGAGACTAATCATAAGCTTATGCCTGACGAAGGTGAATTGGTTGATAATCCTGAGTTGTATCGGAGACTTGTGGGTAAACTTATTTATCTCACCATCACTCGACCCGATATCTCCTATGCAGTCAGTATTGTCAGTCAATTTATGACTTGTCCTCGAGTTTCTCATATGGAGACTGTTGTTCGTATCTTGAAATATCTTAAAAATACTCCTGGACGTGGACTTCTCTACAAAGCGTCTGGACATCTTCATATCGAAGGGTATACAGATTCTGACTGGGCAGGATCTCCTGGTAATCGTCGTTCTACCACTGGTTATTGCACCTTTATAGGTGGCAATCTTGTGACTTGGAAGAGTAAAAAATGGTCGGTTGTAAAGACGCTCTAAGTCTTTGAAGCAGTATAGAGCAATGGCTCATACCACTTGTGAGTTGATTTGGTTGCGTACACTTCTACATGAGTTTGGGATTCCAGTACAAGGTCCCACTTCCTTATATTGTGATAATCAGGCTGCTATTCACATTGCTAATAATCCAGTATTCCATGAGAGGACCAAACACATTGAAGTTGATTGTCATTTCATTCGGTCAAAAGTGGAGTCAAAAGAGATCAACACGCCTTTTGTTCCTTCAGGCTCTCAACTTGCCGATATTTTCACAAAGGCTCTTCCCAAGGCTTCTAGTGACTCTATTTGTCGCAAGCTTGGAGTATACGATGTATACGCTCCAGCTCGAGGGGGAGTGTTGAAAAGGAAAGAATCTTGTAATATATGTGATTGTAATCAATTAGGCAATTAAGCAATTAGGAAGGTTGTAATTAGTCTAACTAGGTAGGGAGCATAATTTCCTTATTATTTTCTTTCCTTATTTGTCTTGTACACAGTCTATAGATTGTGCCTCCTAGTGAGAAGAATAATATATATCAATCGAATATTTCGACAAGTTTGAACTATTCATGAAAACTCCACGACTGGCCAGAGGTGGAGGGCTCATGAGTAACTGTGACATTCAAACGAAAGCTAATTGAAATGGGAAATTAAGTGCATCAACAGCTACACATGAGATGGAGTCAAATTGCTTTGACAAGGAGAAAAGACCAACTCAAAGGCAACCCAAAGTGGGCCAATCATTTCAACAAGGTTTGTTGTCCAAGTCTTCGGTCGCGACTAGCCTGTTGTCAGCGTGCAATTGTGCATTATGTTCAATATGGAGTCCAGTTTCAACCAACTGTAAAGTAACCATGCCAATTCTAAGTGAGAGTTTCCCAATGCAAGAGTGGGAGTGCTAGAACTTCTTTTTTCTTTATTATTATTATTATTATTATTTTTATTTTTATTTTTTTTTTTTTGGGGGGGGGGGGTTGCAAAACCCAAACTTCATTAGATCAACAGAACCATAGGATTCCATGATCCTAGATGCGTTCACAATCACTTATCATTCTCAACCTTCATCAAGTTATTCTAAGGCTCCATACAAAATTATTCTTACATGACATCACCTTAGGATTCTGCATTGCTATCCAAGTTCTCTCTTTGATCAACCTTCGTGTTTCTGCACATAATATAGAAAGCTGTGAGCATAGGAAAATTCATCAAATACTAAAATGCAATAAAGAAGTAATGGTTGTCCCGATACATAAGGTAGGTCAATTTACATTATATTTTTTTACCTTCGCTGTGTTTCTTCCCCTTGTTCCAAGGAGTGAGACCCTTATTTGCTTTGGAAATCCTCATCCGTCTTAACTTCTCTCTCTCACTCAATTCCTCAGAGTCTTCGCTTGACGACTGACTCTGAATCCCCGAGGCACTTCCAGAATCAACTCCCAGCTGTGGATTACCGTGACCATCCTGTCCCCCATTGCTTTGAACAGAACTCTTAGGTTCAAGGGTGGCAACTGCCCGAATCATGAGTGCACTCCGTCGAGCCTTATTACTCCCCAAGTTACAGTTTTTCCCCAATGTTGGTACTTGGAAGGACTTCCATCCAGAGGCCAGGCCCTTCTCATTGCCAAATACAAATTTATTGTGCAGCAGGGTTTGAGCCCTAAGTGTAAATACATTAGTTTGAAATGCAGGCTGTCCAGTAGGAAAATCTGCAAAGCAAGGGTATACTTGTGTCAATGAAACCCCAATAATCATAACAAAGCAGAAGTTAACACCACCAAAGGCAACAACTTCACAATACAAGTACTACAAGAATTGGCTTTAGTTATAAGCTAATCTACTAGTAAACATGGTCCACTTTCACTATCACCTAAGCCAAATAATAGAATGGAAAGCGAGTGAGCAAAATCAGAGTGAAAAGAAAGAAACCCAGTTCGGCAACAATTAGATGTGACGGCGTAAGAGCAAAATGAGTCAAACACGATTCGGAGCAAAAATAGAGCTTTGTTTGGGAGTACCTAAAAAAGGCATGGGGAGAGGGAGCTCATTCAGTCAAGGAACAAATCACACTGTTCAGACAAAGGAACAGTACACGAGTTGTCGAAATTCCATAGACCCTCCTCTTAGTCTCTTCTACCTTGTGAATCCAAAATAGCACAAACAGATAAACAAATACTATGTAGAATCCCAGACGAAGCGAAAGTTTTGGAGAAGGCAGCAGCAAATAGCAGTAGCCACACACTCGAGAACGATTTCCTTGTCCAAATACTGCTGCTGGCGCAGGATAATGAGATGTCGGGTTTGTGGCGTGGTTGTTCAATATATTCACATTCAAAGCTCCATTAAGAACTTTGATGAAAGAAATACTCCTATAAAAGAGGTACTAGTAAAATTTATCCCCTTGTTTGGAAAGGTTCTCAAGAATCGGTTTCCAACATCATTATTCAATTATTACTCCTATTTTTAAATATTATTTTTATTTTTCTCTCTATCTCTCTCTAATCATTAATGCCTATTTTTTAATTATTACCCCTATTTCTCCCTCTAATCATTACAAAAACCAAAACCCAAAACCAAACCAAACACAACCTATAATTCTATACAAATTTCTTCCTTTTTTGGTTCTTAAAGAAAGAGAGAGAGAGAATGAAAAAATCACAAAATAAATTCAGCCTTTTCTCCATTTTTTCTTTAACTATTCTTGGTTTTTTTTTTTTTTTTTCCCAAGTTCCAAACGGGGAAACTATCCAATTCCACAGTGAACAAGTCGCGAATATCACTTGAAAAGAATATATACGGGTGAAACTTAGAGTATCTTTAATTCTTACTCGTTTTAACTCAAATTTGAGAAAGATTCAAGGAAAAGCTTTTGTTTGGTATGAAACACTTGGATGGTCAAAAAAATTGAGCACAAATTTGAGTAAAAGCTTTATTAATGGCATGATTGCCAAAATGAATAGAAAAAATAACGTTGTAAAATTTCTTGAATCCCCCTCAATTTGAGTAAAACTCAATTTGGTGTAAATTTGAGCCAAGTAGTGAGGTGGATTTTATGGGGGTTTTCCTCAATTTTGAGTCTAGAGTAAGAAAAGGTTAAGGGCTGGAGATGTTATTAGAAGTATGATTTCCTAATTCTCTGCACAATTTCCGTTGGCCTTTCCTTTTCTGTTTTCAAATTCTCCTTTTAATTTTTCATAAAGTGAGCTACAACATTATTCGTCAAATAATTTTTCATCCATAAAAGATATTATTTAAAAATCCATTTTAATAAATCAAAATAATAGAAATGGTAAAAAGGAGAAATTGAAAATCAATTAACTTTATCTTTTTACTTATATATTTATTTTGGCAAGTTAATTTTATCAAACCAAACCATACCAAATCGGCTGCCAAGGGTCATTCCCCAACGAGAAAATAACCACCTTATAAAGCAAACAAGACCTGACTATGACCGGCAGCCATCCACAGCACAAACAAGAACAGCCACAGCCAGCAACGCCTAGCAATCATTTGCCAATTCCTACAGAAGAATCTATTGGAATCAGACTACTTGACATTTCTCCAAGTAGTAAGATAGGATCTAACATCTGAGGTAATTCTGGAAATAATCCCATCTTCATCACTGCAGCTATGCTTGAAAATCCTGAATTTTTTCTCCCCCCAGATGGGATATGAATCAGCAGCAAAGAAAGTTTAGGTAGGAAGCAGGTGTTGCAAGCTGCCACATGAATATAAGTGGCATTGATAACTTAATTCTATAGGGTTGAAGAAAAATTGATACTATAATTTAACTAGTCCTGTGTCAACTACTTTGACATTAAAATCATGACATAATCATCTGGTTCAGATCAAACTAAATCATCCTATTATGCATATGAGGTTATAAATAAATTTAATAATACAAAGACGTCCAGTTCTCAAGTGCATGAACCAATCCACTTCCTGATTATGAGCCAGCGGAGGTCTTCTAATCCCATTCTTTTCCAAGAAAACCTTCCAGATTGTCAGTGAGAAGCTACAACTGAAAAACAAATGCTCAAGAGACTCATTTCCAGAATTACAGGGAACACAATCCATGTTAGCCACAACTCCCCATTTATGAAGCTTGTCATTTGCAGAAAACCTGCCCAAAATTATTATCCGTTAAATGATTGCCCACCTCGGGATATGATGCTTGAACAAAAAAACTTTACGCCAAGACAATACATGCCTAACCTGCCTATTTTCATACCTAATATAAAAGTTCTGTTCAATAAATGAGAAACCTAACATATTTTGCACTTAAAAAGGAGTCCATTGATGTTCCATGTACATTCACTGTCCCATAATATGATCTGCTGCTTCTCGTTGTCTCAATGTTGAAGCTGAAGCAGTGGCAATGCCATAACCAGTAACAAGTAACAACAGCATCCAGGTTGAGATAGATTTCTTCACATGGTTTTTGAGAGCCTTACGGGCTTCAACCTTTTTCTGGTCCTCTTATTTAGATACACCAAATTTTTCTAGCCAAATAGGGACTGGTGACACTTGCTCAGGAACAGGCTGATTAGATAGCTGCTGCTGTTCGTACTTCTCCACATAATCTGGGACCAATTTCCTGAAAGTTGGCCAATTAGGAGAAAAATGTCAGAACCATTTGGCATAGATTGGAAAGGATCCCTCACATATAAAAAACAAAAAGCATAACTGACATGCATAAAAAGGATTCAACAGGTATGCAAAAACATAGAATACTGCTGACTTACTTCTTAGATTTGAAAGCAAGACTAGACTTAGCTAGTCGGTGCTTCTCACTCAAAGTAGTCCTAACACTGCTGGTCATGGGAAAGTTGTCCATCTGCACGAGAAATGACAGAAAACAAAGGCACAGTCAGGCAAAGGAGTGTTTAGAAGCAAAATAGAATGCTTCAAAGTTTAACGAAAGATTGTCAAACTATTTTGGGATCTCTTATTCCTGGTTCAATGCATGTAAGGATATAATGGGGATCCAACCGGGAAATCAGGAAAATATGCTGGTGCAGGATATGGTGTAAGCATTTCCAGAGCATTAGTATTGTTAAAGTATCCAACTCAAAACTAGTCGGTAATGACTACAGAGGCCATCCAGGCTTATATACTAGTTTTGGAGGTTGTAATTAATCAATGTGGGACAAGCTCTAACACTCCCCCGCACGTGCAACCCTTGACCCGCACGTGGAGAGATAAACAACAGATCCAAAACATAGGGACCATAACGATCCACGAAACAAGGTGCACTAAAGGCACAAAAAAACAAGGCAACCAATTAACAGAGTCTTGTCCAAAAGTCTCTGAAAGCCTAGATCTGATATCATGTTAAAGCATCCAACTCAAAATCAATTGGCAATGACTAGAGATGCCGCCCAGGCTCGTATACTAGTTTTGGAGGTTGTCATTAACCAATGTAGGACAAGCTCTAAAAAATATCTTCAGCACATTCAATAGATTTCAGAGCAGCCAACCTACTCACAACATGTCAACAATGGTTGGTTGGCAGACTCGTGTCCACAAACAGTCAATGAAGTGAATGAAAAAACTGGATATGCTCAGATGCCCATTACTGGACAATACCCTGATATAGGGCAATGTTGTTAAATGTGATTGGTATATTTACATACCCCAGAAAACATTTGTATGAGATTGTGACATCACCTAATTCAACAACATTTGCTAAAGAACAGGTAAGACACATTGAACCATATATCTAACAGAAGTTATGCTCTCGTGTAGCTCAAAATGGCAGATCAGTATTCATGTTGCCCAGCCAAAAGATAGTGGAGAAAGCCTTATCTCTTTCCCGCAATGTTGGACAATAAGCAATTCTCCAACTACTTACAATGAGTGTTTTTAACGTTCCTATGCACTTTCTCATTTTGTTCTTTTCCCAAACATGAAATTTCAATCATTTGTCAGAAAAAAGAATCTCATTTTAATATGTGAATAGTCCATTACACTAATGAGAGAGATTGACATTCTGAACAAGCTATATAATAAAAGCAGTCACTTTTTACCAACAAAGCCATTCCTTTTGTACCCACACCGACTCACCAAAAATGAAAGAAGGGCTGTAAGTATGCTTCACTTTGGCATGCTAATTGAGCCAGTTAAAATGTTTGAAACCAGTGACATTCATTTCCTCATCAGTCACAGACTCACAGACTCTTATTGCTGCTTTCTTCTGATACTATGCAAATTATTGATCAGCACCGTGAAGCACAAGTGAGCCTAAAACCCAAATGAGAACCGAAAACTTATAATCAATCCAATTGTCCATTCATTTTATACTTCTCTACCCACAACAAATCAGTTGATGGTTGGATACCCGATACCAACAACATGGATAGGCCAAATAAGCACATAGATCCTACAGAAGAAAATATGAAGGAATCATTTTGTAGTGTAAACAAATGCCCTTACAGGATCAGCCCATTTGGCAGTAATGGCTTCTGAGATTTCCCCCCTCTGTTCAAGAGACTTGGGTGCTTTTTTGTTGCCTTCCAATCTTCTTGCCTGTTTCCTCAGTTCAATTCTTTCCAACCACTCCTGGATACCAACAATATGGATAGGCCAAATAAACACAGATATCCTACAGAAGAAATATGAAGCAATCATCTGGTAGTGTAAACATATTCCCCTACAGGATCAGCCCATTTGGCAGTAATGGCTTCTGAGATTTTCCTCCTATGCTCAAGTGACTTGGGTATGTTTTTGTTGCCTTTCACTCCTGTTGTCCGTCTCCTCAGTTCAATACTTTCCAACCGCTCCTGCTCAAGCTGTTCACTCAAGATCTTATAGGAGTCCCACTTCAGCTCTTCCTGGCGAACAAAGCCCCTTCTTGAAGCTTCTGCTATCAGATTCTGCCAATCAAAGTAGCAAGTTTCCTGCAGCATCAGCTTCTCACGGTGCCTTTCCCACCACATTCGAACTCCATCCCTAATTTTTATCCTTGTTTCTTTGCTGCAAATTCAGTAAAGCAACATGATGAGAATAAATTATTTATGTATGTGCAGAAATTAGAATTTGAAGGCCAAAACCCAAAGTTCTATTGGCCTTCAGGAAGGCCCTAGTACAAGTTTGTTAGGGAAATACCAACTTCCAATTCCAAAATTCTCTGAAGTTTCAAAACTGAAGATCTAAAGAAGAACATGGGCTACCGATAAGTAAGCGACCGTACATAGACAGAGAACCAAGAATGCATGCTTGCACTGTTGCATATAAAGGACATGGGACTCTCATGTTTGAGTGAAGATTACATTTCACAATCACCGAAAGTGCAGCCATAACGTTGGAAAATATATGAGCACGTGAATTAAATGTTGTTTGGCGTAGACAATTTTAGCCATCAACAATAGCTTGAGGAGCAAAGATACATTCACAGAGAAGCAGATATGATTATTCACAGAGAAGCAGATATGATTAAAAGCTGGAAAAAAAAAATCACAACCCCCATAGCTATCCCAATGAACTAACCCACCCAAGCTTAATTCTATACATCCAATAAATGATAATGCATGACCCAAAACAATTAGAATATTCAGAAACTTCTACTAATGACGGAGTGTTTGTGGATCGAATGATATACAAAAACAGCGTAGGAAGAATGAAAATTCTAAGTAATAAGAGAAAGACTACCTCTGAGCATGTCCAAGGTTAAGTAACTTCGTCCTGACCTGCATAAGCAAAGATTGTGAACACAATAAATACTCCGGACAACAATTGAATGAGACTGTTTTCTGGATAACAAAGAGGTAGAACACCTTGGTTCCTCAAAATCAGAAACAAAAAACAGAAGCCCGTTCTGTAGGACTGAATTACTCATGAAAACTCCACCAGTGGCCAGTGGTGGAGGCTCACAAACAACTGTGACACTCAATGACTCAAACGAAAGTTGAGTTAATGGAAAGTTAAACTACATCGGCAGTTGGGCACGAGATGGATTCAAGTTTGTCATGGCAAAAACACCAACTCAAAGGCAAACCAAAGTGGATCGATCATTTCAACAAGGTTTGTTGATCAAGTCTATGTTGCAACTAGCCTGTTGTCTTGCGTGCAATTGTGCATTAAGTTCAATATGGAGTCCAGTTTCAAACGACAGCAAAGCAATCATGACAATTCTAAGTAATAGTTTCACAATGCAAGAGTGTTGAGTGCAAGAACTTGCAAGTCTACTAGCTTAATGGAGAGAGTTTAACTCATTCATGGAAATATCAAACTTCATAAGATCAACCGAACCTTAGGAATGCAGGATCCTAGATCATTGAGAATTATTTATTTTTCTCAACCTTTATCATGTTATACTAAAGGCTTCATACAAAATTATTCCTACATGACATCACCTGAGGATTCTGCATTGCAAGCTTGGTTCTCTCTTTGATCCGCTGTCGTGCTCCTGCTCATAATTTAGCAAGCTAAGCTAAGAAAATCAGTCGAATACTAAAATGCAATAATCAAGAAAAGGTTAAACTGATTCATAAGCTAGGTTAAGTTTCAAAGTTTTATTACCTGCACTGAGTTTCCTCCCTTTGTTCCAAGGTGCGAGACCCTTTAGTGCTGTGGAAATCCTAATCCGTCTTAACTTCTCTCTCTTGCTCAATTGCTCAGAAACTTCGCTTGATGATTGATTTTGTATCCCTGAAGCACTTCCAGAATGACCACCTAGCTGTGGATTACCGCGGCCATCCTGTCTCCCATTGCTTTCAATCAAACACTTAGGTTCAACATGTCAACAACAGCTAGTTGGCAGACTCGGGTGTCGGGTCCACAAACAGTCAATGAAGCGAATGACAAAACGGATATGCTCAGACGCCCATTACTGGACAATAGCCTGATATAGGGTAATGTTGTTTAATGTCATTGGTATATTTACCTACCCCGGAGACATCACCTAATTTGACAATATTATCTAAAGAACAGGTAAGAGACATTGAACCATATATCTAACAGAAGTTACGCTCTATTGCAGCTCAAATGGCAGATGAGCATTCAGGTTGCACAGCCAAAAGATAGTGGAGAAAGCCTTCTCTTTTCTGCTATGTTGGACAATAAGCAATTATCCAACTACTTACAATGAGTGTTTTTAATGTTCCTATGCACTCTCTCATTTAATTTTTTTCCCAAATGTGAAATTTCAATCATTTGCCAGAAACTTAATAAAAGAATCTCATTCTAATATTTGAATAGTGCTTTACAAAAATGAGAGAGATTGATATTCTGAACAAGCTATAAAATAAATGCAGTCACTTTTTACCAACAAAGCCATTCCTTTCGTACCCACACCAACTCACAAAAAATGAAAGAAGGCCTGTAAGTATGCTGCACTGGGACATGCTAATTGAGCCAGTTACAATGTTTAAACCAGTGACATTCGTTTCCTCATCAGTCACAGACTCCTACCACCTCTTTCTTCTGATACTATGGAATTTATTGATCAGCACCATGAAGCACAAGTGAGTCTAAAACCCAAATGAGAAAACTGAAAACTTATAGTCAATCCAATTGTCCAACGTCAATTCATTTTATACTTCTCTACCCACAACATATCAGTTGATGGTTGGATACCCGATACCAACAACATGGATAGGACAAATAAGCACATAGATCCTACAGAAGAAAATATGAAGGAGTCATTTTGTAGTGTAAACAAATGCCCTTACAGGATCAGCCCATTTGGCAGTAATGGCTTCTGAGATTTTCCCCCTCTGCTCAAGAGACTTGGGTGCTTTTTTGTTGAGTTCAAATCTTCTTGCCTGTTTCCTTAGTTCAATTCTTTCCAACCACTCCTGGATACCAACAATATGGATAGGCCAAATAAACAGAGATATCCTACAGAAGAAAATATGAAGCAATCATTTGGTAATGTTAACATATGCCCTTACAGGATCAGCCCATCTGGCAGTAATGGCTTCTGAGATTTTCCTCCTACGCTCAAGAGACATGGGTATGTTTTTCCTCAGTTCAATACTTTCCAACCGCTCCTGCTCAAGCTGTTCACTCAAGATCTTATAGGAGTCCCACTGCATCTCTTCCTGACCAACAAAGCCCCTTCTTGAAGCTTCTGCTAGTAGATTCTGCCAATCAAAGTAGCAAGTTTCCTGCAGCATCAGCTTCTCATGGTGCCTTTTCCACCACATTCGAACTCCAGCCCCAATTTTTATCCTTGTTTCTTTGCTGCAAGTTCAGTAAAGCAACATGATGAAAATCAATTATATATGCGCGGAAATTAGAATTTGAAGGTCAAAACCCAAACTTCTATTGGCCTTCAGGAAGGCCCTAGTACAAGTTTGTCAGGGAAATACCAACTTCTAACTGCAAAATCCTCTCAAGTTTTAAAACTGAAGATCTGAAGAAGAACATGGGCTACCGATAAGTAAGCGACTGTTCATAGACAGAGAACCAAGAATGCATGCTTGCGTTGTTGCATATAAAAGACGTGGGACTCTTGTGTCTGAGTGAAGATTACAAATTTTACAATCACCGAAAGTGCAGCCATAACGTTGGAAAATTTATGAGCACGTGAATTAAATGTTGTTTGGCGTGGACAATTTTAGCCATCAACAATAGCTTGAGGAGAAAAGATACATTCACAGAGAAGTAGATGTGATTAAAAGCTGGAAACAAAAACTTTATCTGTTCATGGCCTCAAAGTGTTGTGCCTTTCAAATAAGACTATCATCGAATCAATCAAGAAAGCAAAATCACAACCCCCAAAGCTACCCCAATGAACTAACCCACGCAAGCTTAATTCTACACATCCAATAAATGATGTTGCATGACCCAAAACAAGTAGAATACTCAGAAACTTCTCCTAATGACAGTGTGTTCGTGGATCAAATGCTATACAAAAATAGCAAAGGAAGAACGAAAATTCTAAGTAATAAGAGAAAGACTACCTCTGAGCATGTCCAAGGTTAAGTAACTTCGTCCTGACCTGCATTACCAAAGATTGTGAACACAATAAATACTCTGGACAACAATTGAATGAGATTGTTTTCTGGATAACAAAGAGGTAGAACATCCCTTGGTTCATCACAATCAGATACAAAAAACAGAAGCCCGTTCCGTACGACTGAATTACTCATAAAAACTCAATGACTTGTGAACAACCATGACACTCAATGACTCAAACAAAAGTTGAGTTAATGGAAAGTTAAACTACATCGGTAGTTGGGTTCGGGAAACTCGATCTACCGGGTATGGATCCGAATCATAACTCGCTCATTTCAACAAGGTCAAACGAGATCAATTAGAATTGGTTTGTCATGGCGAAAACACCAAACCAAAGGCAACCCAAAGTGGATCGATCATTTCAACAAGGTTTATTGATCAAGTCTTAGGTTGCAACTAGCCTGTTGTCTTGCTCTGTTGTCAAACGACAGCAAAGCAATCATGTCAATTCTAAGTAATATTTTCACAATGCAAGAGTGTTGAGTGCAAGAACTTGCAAGTCTACTAGCTTAATGGAGAGAGTTTATCTCATTCATGGAAACACTGAGCTTCATAAGATCAACCGAACCTTAGGACTGCAGGATCCTAGATCATTGAGAATTATTTATTTTTCTCAACCTTTATCATGTTATACTAAAGGCTTCATACAAAATTATTCCTAAATGACATCACCTGAGGATTCTGCATTGCAAGCTTGGTTCTCTCTTTGATCCGCTGTCGTGCTTCTGCTCATAATTTAGTAAGCTGAGCTTAGAAAATCAAGCAGATACTAAAAGGCAATAATCAAGTAATGGTTAAACTGATTCTTAAGCTAGGTCAAGTTACATAGTTTTATTACCTGCACTGAGTTTCCTCCCTTTGTTCCAAGGCATGAGACCCTTTTTTGCTGTGGAAATCCTAATCTGCCTTAACTTCTCTCTCTCACTCAATTGCTCAGGGTCCTCACTTGATGATCGATTTTGAATCCCTGAGTCACTTCCAGAATGACCACCCAGCTGTGGATTACCGTGGCCATCCTGTCCCCCATTGCTTTCAATCAAACGCTGAGGTTCAAGGGTGGCACCTGCCCGAATCACGAGTACACCCCGCTGAACATTATTGCTCCCCAAGTTACAGTTTTTCCCATTTCTTGGTACTTGGAAGGACTTCGGCACAGAGGCCAAATCCCTACACATTGCCAAATACAAATTTATTGTGGAACAGGGTTTGAGCCGTAATTGTAAATACATTAGTTTGGATGAAGGCTGTCCAGTAGGAATATCTGCACAAGAAAGGTTTACTTGTGTCAATGACACCCCAGTATTTATCAGAAAGCATAAACTCATACCACAAAAAGCAAGAAATTCACACTCCACGTACTACACGAACATGGCCTGAGTAATCATCGATTGTACAAGTAAATATTAAAAGAATGAAACCCAGTTCGGTAACAACTAGATGCGAGGATTTGAGGAAGCTTAACCGTCAGAAGGGTGAAACCCAATAGGATTTGTAGCAACAAGTTTAAGACTTTTGGGAGTACCTAACAAAGGCATGGGGAGAGGAAGCTCATTCAGTCCAAATCAAACAGTTCAGATAAAGGAACATTGGGCGAGTGGCCGAAATTCCATTGATCCTCTTCGTTCTCTTCTTCCTAGTGAATCCGAATAACACGAACAGATGACATAGACAACTGGGGAAAGTACAATCCAATTATCTCTCTTTTTTTTCTTGAGAAAATAGATTACAAAATGTTTGTAACCAAATTTTACAGGTAAGAGCATCTACACTCCTACACCAAATTTTTATTTAAATTAGAGTAAAATTTTGGTTAAAAACTTGATTTGATATCACCTCTTCCAATGCGAAACCACTCTTTTACCAAATTCTAGTTAAAATTTTGTTAAAAATAGTTTTTTTTTTCTTCTCATTTAGTTCAGAACTTTCCCACCATTTAGTCAAAACAGTTTTTTTTTTATTTTTTATTCTACCCCTAAAACTTGCAATGAACAAATAGTGAACAAATTCTTTTTCATCATCTTCTTCCTCTTCTATGAAACAAGAAAACAAGGAACAAATAGTACACCTGCTTTGAACAAATATAGCCGTTGATAAATTTGGTGAAAATTTTGAGTAAATTTCGTGTTGAGAAAATTTGGTGAAGGAGTAGAGTGGGTTTTTCTGGTGATTTTTATTCAAATTTGAATTTGGTGAAATATTTGGTGTCGGAGTGGAAATGCTCTAAGAAATTATTGCTTTGGGGAAAAAAACAAAAGCGGTTTTTTTTTTTTTTTGCATTTGTTAATTTTATGTCATTTTTTGTGATTTTTTTCCGTCTCGACAAGAGGAATCTAAAAGGATAAAATTATTATCGAAATGTAATTTTTTGTGAATAAAGACAAAGTAATCCAATAAACCACAAAATTTTTGAATTATTTTTATCTTTTGTGAACTATTATACTCGGTAGATTTCTTTCTTCGAAACGAACCAAGAAACCACACACAAAAAATAATGCAAAACTAACAAATGCAAACTTTTTTTTGAATAAAAACAGAAAAATGGACTCTTTTTTTTTTACCCAAAGTAGTAAGACCTCGCTCAACGAGCCAAACATTAAACCACCATTCAGTCTTGGGCCGAAAGCATTCATTTTCATTAAGGCATTCATAGTGGACTCTTAAAAAGATTTGTGGGTGAGGCTCCTAAAATTTACCAAGTTATTTGATCAACTATGGTCTTCAATGGGTTCCCAATACAAGCTCCCAAAGCTGACTCCTAAGCATGACTCTTAAACCATTAGCTAAATCTAGGTAACTTTGTAGCTGGCTCTAAGTAGGACCCAAGTCATTTAGGCTCTGTTCGTTTTCCAGTTTAGTTTTAGTTTTAGTTTTGATGACATCATCATTTCTCTCATTTCTCTCTCTATCTTTCTCTACTCATTACATCTAATGACATCATCAAAACTAAACTAAATTATTTAACCAAACACAGCCTTAATCTTTTTTTATATAAAATTTTTCAAAAGATAAATGATTTTATTTGAAAATAAAGAATGTTTTTGATAGCCTATTGAGTGTATATATGCTCTCTAAATGTAGCAAGATCTAGCAGTGAAAAATGAACTTCCATTGGACTTATGTGTAAATCTTATGAGTTAATTTAGAAGCTATTTTTAGAAAGACCACAGTAGATGTCCTTAAAAGTTAGATCAAGGTGCACACGCTAGACATACGTGGGACGTCAATAAGTCCTAACATGCCAGCAAAGCTGCTCAATCATTCGCATTATTTTTTCGGAAGAAATAGATAATTATTCCCTTATAATTTCTTTTCATTTTCTTTGCAAAGTCGATGACTTGCTTTTTCTCAGGGTTTGTATTTTCCGTTCCAAAGTCCCACACTCTCCATTGATTATTCATTTTTCTTTTTGTTAAGTAAAAAGTTGGGAAGCGAGACCAAATTTGCAACCCTCTGTTGATTCTCCATTAATTTATGGGTCGCCTGATTTTTGCTAAGTTTCTTTTTTTTTTTTTATTTGTAATGAAAAAAATTTAAAAACACAACTTTAACTAGAGCCGTTCGATGTACATGAGTTCATGTGCATTAATGACATGTGATAGTAATTGAGTTCTAAAGTTGTGGTATTATTATATTAAATAAGCAAAATCAAGCATATGTATCCCGTAAACAAAAATATGGTCGTCGTAGCATTGCTCTAGTTATTTTGCTCACATTAGAGCAACTCCAATACTACTAGGCAAAATAACTAAGTGAAAGTACAAAAAAAGTACGTATTCTACTTTGTCTATTCATTTTTTCACGCCACCATTCTAACACTACACTTTATTCTTGCTCTCTATCCAAACTAAAAAACAGATTCTCCATATCAAACATTAACAAAAACATCAAATTCTACCAAATTAAATAAAGTAGCATAAATGCATCCAAAGCACCAAACAATTTACTTTTATGCCACAAGAACCTGACAACAACAATTTCTCTCGTTAGAAAAAAGAAAAAGAAAAAAAGAGAGATTCCCAAATAACATCTAGCAATGGACACATTCTGCTTGTATCCGAAGACCGTATGTTACATCTTGTTTCAAGCACAAATCATCTTTTCGGCACCTTGCGATTGGTTTTTTCCCATCATGGGTGTGTTGCAAATGACAGACCATATATGACACCTGTAGCTGTAAAAACTGTAAACTACTACTACCATATTAACCTTGTGCAGCATAAACAAACAGCGGAAATCACAAAATTAAAGAACACAGGAGAACAAACCATGCATCATATATGAAAGGAACGTCAAAGGATGTTTCCCTTCACATGGACTTGAATGATCCAACATCCCACTGTAATTTTAGTTTTTATCTAGAGAAATACGTCACTTGATTCTATCAACAATAGAATATGACTGTAATATGCCTCCAACATTTCTAATTGGTTTATGTGGCCAACAAATCAGGGCCGGCTCAAGGGTTTGGAGTGCCCTTGACCTAGTCCAAAAATTGTGTCTTTCAAGTACAACACTTAAATAATTTTTTGACTAACAATCACTGTACGAGAAAACTAAAACAATATAAAGTTCTACTAAGCATTGCATAATAACGGAAAAATCAAAACACGAAGTCTCTAAATACATATAACGCATGAGTATCACTCAAGACAAAAAAAGGCATGAGAGCCATGCTGGGGATGATGCATGGCTACAATATAAAGTTCTACTAAGCATTGCATCACACTTTCACCCTTCGTAAGGACCACAACAAATAAAATTCACTCATATTGCAGGGGATGATGCAGGGTGCATGTCCACTCTGGCACCCTTAACAATTATTTAAAAAAGGGAGTATGAATTCTAACCTCAATGGCCACCAATAGCGACTAAGAATCAACAATTATCTCTAAAAGTCCAAATATACAACAAAAAAAAAAAAGTCTTTAAAAATTGAATAAAGGCATGAGAGCATAAAGGTGTAAAAGCTAATGATCTAATTTCATATGCTATTATGCTAAACTGATCGAGCAGATGATCGGCCAAAGGTCCAAACATTGTTAGAGAACTAGGCATAAAGGCATTTGATTAGTGATTTCATATGCTAAACTTTAATGGGAACTAGAAACTATCGAACTTGGAAGATCTATCAATCTATTTTATATCCACCTTTGGTCTTCTTCGTTTCTTCCTCTTCGGAGTCTTCTCTCTCAGTCTCTCTCTTGTCGTTTGATGAGAGAGAGGAGTTGTATACTTGTATCAGTGTATATGTATTGTCGTTGCTTTTTCATTGTGATTTTCTTTTTTCCTTTTTTTTAATCAGTTTTAGCCTTAGGGCCTTTTTTTAAAATATTGGCCCATAATGGTTTCTGGGTTTTTTTTTTAATATTGGGTCACAGTGGTTGGACTTTTTTATAACTACTAATGGATTTTTTTCTTTATCTGGGCCAAAAAAATGTTCTAGTAAAGTCCATTCGTACAAAATGTTGGAATGCCCCAAATTTGAGCCATTTTTGGAGTGCCCCGTGAGCCTTGGGCCTGGGCCAGCCCTACAACAAGTATAGAAAATAATGTAAAATTGGTTAACAAAAGAGCAAATTGATTAACCACAGTCCGAAACTTCATTTACGTGTGTGTGTGTGAGAGAGAGAGAGAGAGAGAGACCTCCGATGGTGTACCCAATGCACAACATTGTGTCGACTAATTTTTTTTTTTGGATCAATAGTCAACATAACATTTCATAAACACCATCCGGCACCGATTACAACGAAATAAGGGAATGAAGCTAAAACCACTAGCAATTGAAATGAGAATGGCAAAAGACTAACAAGGCCACCGGCTCGAGTACACACCTGCCAAAAGCAGACCCGACACCTTCGGGACAGGATTATGAATTCGATCAAAGGATAGTGATAGAGCATCCCAATGGATACCCAGCTCAGACCATTACACAAAAATAACGCAATCGAATAAAATTAAAAGATATAACCAGTGAAAATCAACAGCAAAACATAGAGCAAACAACCAAAGAAAACAAACTACAAAAGGCTAGAATAACATAACCAAACAAAAGCAAACCAAGACTCATTACTGAGTCCCAAGAATACTCTGAGTCAAGCTGAGTTAGGCGAGTCTCTTCTCCGGGGTAAAGAGCCAAGTTCCAAAGTCACCACTACTAACGAGATCTGGAAGTTTATTCACGGAGGGTGCCCAGGCTGCCATAGAATCACCTTCCCGTCAAGCCAGAGCCCAACAAAACGGTGGAGAGGGCTAACATGTGGAGAAACGAAGATAAAGCAGAAGGAGAGGGTTATCGGTAAGAGCAAAGGGGTAGAGGCGAAGGGGGAACTGAGGCGATGGGGGTAGAAGGCGTTGTGCAGCAATGGCGATGGGATGGCGGCGGGGCAATTAGGACCCGGCGGGGGGGGGGGGGGGTGGAGGTGGGGTGAAGGGGAGCGGCCCCACCTCCCCTAGGGAGAGCCAATCTAGAGGTTAGGTCGAAAAAAGGGGGGAAAGAGAGGGGGAGAGAAATAGGGGATCAGAAGAGGGGGTGGTTGAAAGGTGAGGCGGCAGTAGGAGGGACAAACCATAGGGAGCTGTCAAGAAGAGAGAAAAACTCCCACAGCGGGGAGGCTTTGTGTCCACTATGAAATTAGTAAAATCCGCCTTCTGTCGTGAATAGGGGATCCATGGAAGAGGGAGATAGAAGGAGAAGAGAACAAGTCTCTGATATTTGGTGGGAGGTTGGGAGCAGCAATATTTAGGGGTTTGGGTATGGAAAAAAAATGGAGGGAAAAAATATTGGGGGAAGAGTTTAGTGCTTGGGATTGGGTAAAAATGGAGGGAGTCACTCTTCCGTACTAGTGTAGAGAGGCGAGCCGGCTGGCTACTTGTAGCTAATGGAAATTGGAAAAATGTAAAATAGCTAGTTGAATTAAGAGTTTGTTGGAGTGATGAAAAGTGCTCTTGGCTGGCTATTAAAGCTAACAAGTCCTATATTTGTTGAGCCTCTTGGAGATGCTCTTACAAAGGAAAAGAAAATTGGGCTTTGACACATGAACTTCATCTAAGGTGACCCAAACATGGGGTGGTCCAATCCAAAGTTGGGCTCAGTCCAGTCTTGGACTACCGAATGGACTTTGACCCAGGTACTGAAACTGTCAGACATAAGGTGGCCCAATTTTAACTTGGGCCTTTCCTCTGGCTGCGGACACCTTTTACATGCCTAGGGTGGGCATCATCGTGTCATACCGGGTTCGTATTGTGTCATTTCATATTTCATGTCAAAACACTTATTGACATAAACATGTTGAATATCTTGACACGAATCCAACTTACTTAAAATCGTGTCGTGTTCGAGTTGACACTATTAGGACCCTTAATTATTTTTTAATAGTTTAAACCATTTATTGATCCAATTTAAAAAATGAGGATATTTTCAATAACATGTAATTACAGAAAGGATAAAATTTTGAAAAAGAATTTTGTCTAACCCATAGTCAAACAGTTATCTGTGTAGTGTGTACTTATTGCATTATGCGAGTCTAACCCGTAGTCAAACCATTAAATTTTCATGCTAGAGGGTTGTATCATATTTGTGTTCGTGTCTAAAAGTGATTGTCCCAAACCCTCTAACTCTGTGTTGTGTTTGTATTATGTTACAGAGTCGTGTCTAGAATTCCCACCCCCATACATGCCTAACCCTCTGTTTGGAACTTAAGGGGAGTGGGATATGAGGGAAATAAGAGGAAAAGTTGTTTGTTCGTAAAACTTAAAAGTTAATTATTTTTTCTGAAAACAAACAATAGAATATTTTTTGCTTTTTTTCCCCTTCCACAAGTTCCAACTATGATCGTTGGAATAGTACTACCTAAAGAGGTTGAGAAAAGAAGTCATACTTGGGTGGCTCAACAAATATGTGATCCATTCCAAAAAGTTTAAACCAATTTATGGACTTTTGACTCCAATTTGTAACGTGTTTTGACAAATATGTCACGATTGATCTCATAACATTTGGTATCTTAATCAATTCCCCTCTAGCTTCATGCCATTCTTGACAAACACTAAGCTGTTTGATCAATTATGGTCTTCAATGGGCTCCCAATACAAGCTCCTAAGGGTGACTCCTAAGCATGACTCCTAAACTATTAGTTAAATCTAAGTAACTTTGTAGCTAGCTCTAAGTGTGACCCAAGTCATCTTAATCTATTTTAATATAATTTTTTTCAAAAGATAAATGATTTTATTTGAAAATAAACAATGCTCCTGCTAGATTATTGAGTGTACATATGCTCTCTAAATGTAGCAAGATCTAGGAGTGAAAAATAGACTCTAATTAGACTTATGTGTACACCTTAAGAGTCAATTTATGAGCTATTTTTAGGAAGCCCACAGTGGATGCCCTTAGAAGTGAGATCAAGGTACGCACATGCCCTCTTTGTAGAAATCCAGTCATGGGTTATAATAATCCTAATAGTGATCCACATCTACAACAGAACTTTTACGATGGTGGTGTTTGCTGGATTTTCTGTGTGTTTGAAAAGCTTTGTAAGTTGATGGAGAGTCCACTTAATTCCGAGCTTATGTCTGCGTCTATGAATTCTAATAACTACGTTGGCAAGTGTAATCGATTTTGGTTTTGAACCTCATATCCGTATTTTTTCGGATTAGGTAGAATTTCTGTTTGATTGTGTAATCACACTACTTGCCCGTGTTGATTGTGTAACCAATAAGGTATTTAGGAACTACAAGTTGTCAAATCAATTAATGTACGCGAGAGAATCAGTTGTGGGTGAATACCAAAAATACCGAAAATACTTTAGTGGAAACTCAGCCAGAAATCAGCTTATACATATGATATCCATCCCCTTACTCTATAGGCTGAAGGTGGAGATCACACAAGTCCCTTGAAGGTTAATTCAGGGATTACAATAGCATTTGCTCTATTGACATGCAAATAGAGAAGTTAACTCAATATCCATTCTAGCTAGGAATTTTGATTGCTCAACATTCATGCTGTTGGATTCAAGGGAGTGGGAGCTGGAGCCGGTTGTGGCTCCCCGAAGAGGTTTTTCAACTTGTGTATTATGTAAATATATTCAAGGGAGTTTTTCTCAAATTCTTGTGTGTGTGTGTGACCCGGAAAGCACAATACATGCTCCACACAGACATTTCTAACAAGAAAAACCACCGGGCTTTCGCTTCACTGCAACTGAAACTTTGGTTGTCAGCCTTCCACAACTGCTACTACACAGCAGAGAACCAGTCAATAATGCTTGGAGTTAAATGAACACAATGCAAGGGATATAAAAGCACGGAAACTCGGAGAATTCCTTAATAGTTTGATAACCTACCTAACACGTCGGTTTGCTCAGAAGTCAGAATTTCTTCATGAATCAATAACTGAGAAAAAAGCTCTTGTTAATAAAAAACTTCAACTCAGATTGCTCATTTTTACGCCATGCATGACCCAATTCATGGTTTCATACTCATCATTGCTGGTATTCAACTTTCACAAACCTAGCTAGCTATCGCTTTTGACTTGCACGAAAATTACACTTGTTACCAACATTCTTGTAGACTCGCTCATTGAGTGATTTGATCTTCAAGATAGAAACAGAACTCCCATTCGCAAGTCCCTCATTCACTACGTTACCAAGTAAACAGGCCCATAGGACTGAACACCGCGGGGGGTATCAAGCTTGTCAAGGCACATATATGGTATCTCATTCTCCGCTTCAGTTGTTAAGTGGAAGACACTCTTGATGGACCCGGATGTTTGACGCCGGAGCTGGCAACTGTTGCCACCTCCACTCCCATATATCGGACCAGAGACAGAAACAGGACCGCGTTTTGGCTTTGGAATATAAGGATTAGTAGTTGGTTGCAAGGTGGAATTGCTCTTCTTTCCAGCTTTCCACCATGAAAAGAGGGACCTTTTCCATGATTTCCTGTCCTTTTTTACTTCATCTGATTGATTCCTGTGAGCTTCTACTCGATGTTGTGGTGTAGTATCATAGTGCTCTTCGCTCGCGTTCTTCCTTGCTTCTTCCAAGAACTGATTAAAGGCAAACCGAAGTTGATGATATTGAAATTTGGAACTAAATTCACCAACTTCAATAAGAATTTCTATGCTATATGTTTAAGATGTGCAATTTAAAAAAAAAAAATGAGCCGAACAACTTATTAATTAACCTAAATTTTTCTCACCATAGTGCTCATTTTTCTATAAAGGAATGACACTTAAAGAGATTCCAACTCATAAAGCAGCAATCATATAAACTTAAAGCATCCAACAAGAAATGGGGTTCACATTGGAGTATTTGTGATGGCCTAAACAAGAAGATGAAACTAAAGTTTATGTACCAGTGAAAAATCCATCTGGGGATCAAAACCATGATCCCCACCTTCATATCCGGGGTATATTGGAGATTTCTTCATCCTTATCTGCAAAACACAAACACCCAACATCATGTCCTATTAAAAACAAAGATTCAACAGGGAAGGAGAAGAGTGGGAAAGTATGAAAAGGAAAATTTATTCTAATGACATTTGATGCTTCAAAATCCAAGATCGCCTTGGAAGCAAATAAGAAGGGTTCAAGAAAGGGATTGGATCCTCTTCTCCCGGACAGCTGCTAGAGTTGTCTCACAAAGTGTGATTCCTACCAATATATCTTCACATGAAGATAACCCTTGAGTGTGTTAAAACATTGGACTGTCGGAGACAGTCACCGGAGAGGATCCTATCCTTAAAGAAACTTCAAGATTAAGAAGATAGACTGAAACTCAATCTTTTCCATTGGTCAACTATACCTCTTCAAAGGGTAGATGCAGCAAAGCAGTATCATAAGAAAAATCAAATCTTTCCACTATTTACTTCATTGCTTTCAGATCTTCCCATGTGATTTCTGGTTCTAGATAGAAGCTAAAAAGATAGGTAGTTGGAAAGCTTTTAGTGGGTTTGCACAGGACAGTGTCTTGAATGGGAAGTTAGACACAGCAAAAATGAAGATGTGCCCAAAATGAGCAACAAAAATCCAAAAACTATGAAAACCCAACACACACCTAACCAATAGGAAAAGGAAAGATAAACTAAATCAAGAAGCTTTCTAATAAATTCAACCTTACCCATGAAGAAAGGGTTGAAAAATATTTAACCAATCAAAATAAGGGGAAAAAAGACTAGTGAGGAACAGAGTGCATCAAAATCTTACCTACTTCACTGCACAAACGTACACCTCCAGAAAATAGCACAACCCTTCTTGCTTCGGATTTGCTGATCTTCTTTCGTAAACAACTGTCAATATTTGAATATGAGAGAGCGAGAGAGAGAGAGAGAGAGAGAGAGAGAGAGAGAGAGAGAGAGCTTAAAGATGTTAAGAGTGAAATAATAAAATCAACAAAAGATGGCTTGAACAATAAAGAGCTTAAGGGTTGGTTTGGGTGAATTGAAAAAATTAGTTTTTTAGTTTTGTCTTTATTCAAATTTTTTTTGTATTTGTCGGTTTTTGATCGATTTTTTGTAGTTTCTTGACTTGTCTCGACGAGAGGAATCTAAAAAGTATAAAATTATTAGCCAAACTTAAAGTTTTGTGAATAAAAATAAAAAATAATCCCCCGAAAACTAACAAATGCAAATTTTTTTAAATAAGGACAAAACTAAAAAACCAAAAAATTAATTTTTTCAATTCACCCAAACCAAGCCTAAAGATGTCAAAGAGTGGTAAGTAATGCCTAGCTCATGTGGTAGTACTCTTGAATGCATCACACTACATACTACATCTCAGAATCGAGTGTCATTTGCCCTTCTCGTGTTAAAGAGTGGAAAAAAAAATGTTAAAGAGTGAAGTAATAAAAAAGATGGCTTGAACAATTAATAAAATATACTGTAAAACGCAGTGCCAGTTGATAACTTGATATTAAACATGGCGATGATTAACCATGAAGACTCCACCAGTCAGGTTTTCTTGAAAAAGTAATGGAAAAAATGTCAATGCCTTTCTTAACGCCGCATGTTTCGGAAGTACTTCAGGTGAGCTCTTCTATGCCGGCGGGAAACGTGCGGGTGTACCTCCATCGGTCCCCACCAATCCTGGGACAGAGCTCATGTCCAGTTTTACTTTACAAAAATAAAAAAAAAATGCTAGAAATAAAATCATGTGAGCACAACCCGGACACAACCTTTTACATACACATGAGTCTCTCCAGATCAAAAAAAACAAAAAATACACATGAGTCTCACACAAGTGTTTACTGTAATCTAGATGGTTGTGTTCGGATAGTTGTGTTCCAATCATAATTGTCTCTATAATCATATCCAGTCTAATTTAGGCATTTTTGGACTTTACTTAGGCTTACAACAATGATCAGAATCGTTTATTTTGTTGTGATTGTCGAGTAAGTCATCCACGTACAATATTATGACCATTGATTGGTGCATGAATAATAAAAATGGGAGGACAAAAAATAATTTCAAACTTAAATTTGCCTTTTTTCCCCCTTTTTCAAGTCTCTTTTTTCCAAGTACGTGTCAATGATTGATCAAACTAAAATCTTTATGGATGACATGGAGTTCTACAAAATGTATGATTTATTGTTAGGAGCCCAAACTTGACCACATTAAGACGAGCTTTGTTCACCATCATGACCCATATCGTTATTTACATTTAAGCAGGCCTAAGAAGCATGATTGTCTTTTGAAAATATTTAAGCTATTAAGATTTGCGTGAATGAGGAC
The DNA here is from genome assembly GCA_022606695.1 of Vaccinium macrocarpon. NCBI lineage: Eukaryota > Viridiplantae > Streptophyta > Magnoliopsida > Ericales > Ericaceae > Vaccinium > Vaccinium macrocarpon. The sequence continues at coordinate 35,691,338 of CM040174.1, read as the reverse complement.
TGAAATTGTGGTGTAGAGTGAGAATTAAGAGTAACAACGAGGAGGACAAAGTATCTCGAAGGATAAGTGACCTAGTCGTGCCACAATATGTGAACCCATCCAATGAATTAAAAAAAAAAAAACAGATGAAAACATTCACATTTTCAATAATTAAGAGATGTCGGCAGACCAACTCGGCACACCTTGATGAATCTCAAAGATTGGTTCCCCATCCACTAGTCGGGTACAATCAAAATTAGAGCAAAGCTTCCTAGAATACTATTGAGCCATACCAGAGTTGATAAACCCTACAAAGTTTTGAACTTGGGCCTTAAAAGGAAGAAGAAGAAGGTACTGTCCATACTTTGACCACCGGGCCGAACTGCAACATTCTTCATAGCCTGAAGGTTTCCCAGTACAATTGACCTCGGACAGAAGCTGAGTTATTTCAAAATGATAAACCAAAACGTAAGTATTATCCAGAAATTGCTGTACCGTACTAACATTGCACAATAACATAGTTATATGATTGACTATGTCACATAGACTCGAATATATGTATATGGGAAGATTGGGGTAATTACCTAGCCTGTCCTAGAAACATAGCAACCGTGGAACAGCAAGCAAGCAAGCACCACCATGCAATCAGAGCCCAGTAATTTTCATGCACTTTCGTTAACAATTCAGAAATCTGTATTTACGAGATATGGAGAAACAGAATATAGAACTTTATGAAACCAACAGAAACTCTAAATGGACGGAGATGACATCACAAGCATGCATACTCCAAATGTTTGACAAATCAAATGCCAGCAGTAAAATAGAAAGAGAAACCATATCAGCCGAGTGTATTCCTCAACATTTCAATACCCTATATACAAGTTCCGTTAGATAAACAAGACACCTAACATATTATGCGCTTGAACAGGAGTCCATTGATGTTCCAGAAAAAGCTTGTATGGTCACTGTCCCTTAATAAGGTCTTCTCTTGATTTTGGTCTCAATATCGAAGTTGAAGCAGTGGCAAGGCCATAACACCACCAAAGATGGAAACCAGTAACAAAATCACCCAGGTTGGGATAGATTTCTTCACTTGGTTTGGGCCTTTGACCTTTTTCTCGCCCTCTTGGTTAGATTCACCAATTTTATCCAACAATGGTGTGGAGTTTTCTTGCTGAGTAGGGACTGGTGACACTTGCTCAGCAACAAGCTGATTAGAAAGCTGCTGCTGTTCATACTTCTCCACATACTCGGGGAACATTTTCCTGAATGTTGGGCTATTAGGAGAAAAATGTCAGAATCCCTTGGCATATTTTGGAAAGCATCCCATCACAGATACAAAAAAAAGTAGTATTCAACAGGTAAGCAAAACATAGACTACTGTAGACTTACTTCTTACAATTGAATGCAAGACTAGACTTCGCTAGTCGTTGCTTCTCAGCCAAAGTAGTTGTAACACTGCCGGTCGTGGGACTGTTGTCCATCTGCATGACAAATTACGAAAAAGAAAGGCACACTAAGGCAAAGGAATGTTTGGAAGCAAAATATACTGCTTCAAACTTTTAATGAAAGATTGTCACACGATACGAACAAGCTGCCACAGGCTATAGTGGAAGCATTTCTGGAACATTAGTATCTTCAGCACATTCAACAGATTTCAGAGCAGCCAACCTACTTGCATCAACAGTTGGTTGGCAGACATGGGTCCACAAACATTCAATGAAGTGAATGACAAAACTGGACATGCTCAGATAACTTTTAGTGGACAATGGCCTGACATAGTGCAAAGCTATTGTTTAATTTTGTTGGTAGATTTACACCACCCCAGAAAACATTCGGATGACATTGTGATATCACCTGATCATATTTGAGGAGACATGACAGTTGATTTGACAATATTGTCAAATGAACAGGTTAGAGACATTGAACCACATGGTCCATACGTACAGTACATAAGCTATGCACTCGTACAGCTCAAAATGGCAGATCAGTATTCACGTTGCCTAACCTAAAGATATTGCAGAAAGCCTTTGCACTTTTCAGCTATGTTGTACTTGTACACTAAACAATTTGTCCTACTTACAATGCGTCCTTTATAATGTTCCCCATGCACTTTGTCAATCTATTCTTTCCCCAAATGTTAAAATTTCCATCTTTTCTCAAAAACTTTAAAAACCATCTCATTCTTATATTTGAATAGTGCAATACAAAAATGATAAGACTGATATTTCCAACAAGCAAACAACAGCTATGATAGAAGTAGTCAATTGTTACCAACAAAAGCAATGCCCTTAAACTCACCATGAATGAAAGAAGACCGGTAAGTATGCTGCAGTTGGACATGAAAACACAAATAAGCATCAGAGGCTAGGTATAATCTTTGCAAACAATGACATTTGGACCCTCATCAAAGACAGAGTCTTACCTCGATACGGACCACATTGGATTCCAACTTTCTGGATGAACTGAAAATTGACACAAGAGAGGTGAAAACAAAATCAGTTGTTGGAACAAAAGATGGTTCCTAGACTGATTACATGAACAGCACTTACAATCACTCATAGACAGGCAGATTTTCTTTTGTGTCATAAAACGTCCATTTGGAGTAGTCATGCTACAACAGGAAATGTCATTTTCAGTTGAAGGAGACTTAAGAGAAACTTGAAACAGTAAGAATAAATCAATTATATTAAAAGACTCTTTTGGAAAAAAAAGCAACCAGAATCCCACTATGGGGCTACCTGATTCCGGGAGGTTTAAAAGGATACTCTGGAGGAAATTTGATCTTTCCATAGTAGTATCCACCTGCCAGAGCAGGGAGAACATCATCAGTAGAATTAAAATAAGTTGACATACTCCACAATCATTGGAGAAAAAATCCAGAAATAAAAGATAAATATGCCGCCTGCCCAATATTACAACCAAACCAACCTGCAAAAGGTGTTCCTTCACTTCCCTCTAGCACATAATCTGCAACATATAATTCATCCAGAAACATTAAGTGAAGCAAAACATATAGGCAAAAACAGGCATGCCGCCAACAGGTCTAATAGACAGATAAATGCAGCAAAAAGAGCACTTCCTCGATATGAATATCAACCATATTCCTTTGGAACAAATATAAAAACCTACTTATCAACAAATTCTGTTCATTTGTCAACTTAGAATTAGAAATCAATACACCGATTTAGTTCTTTCCCTAGTTTGGTTTGGATTTGACAGTCAGCCACACAAAAAAAAACGTCATACTCCCACTTACGCACTGCAAAAGATAGTAAGATCTGTCATACAGCAGTTAGCCCCTGTTCCTGTGCCTTTATTTCTTTAATACAATAAGCCGAAGTTCATGGGGGACTACTGGTGGTGCCGTGGCAAAGACTCAGCCCAATAACCTTAAGGTTGTGTTTGGATGACCAAAATCTTGAGTAGGAATAGGAATGTGATTACCAGGAATCAAATTCCTGGGAATTTCCTTGGGTAGGAATAGGAATGTAATTACTGGGAGTCAAATTCCTAGGAATTTGATACCTGGAGTAATTTCATTACGGTGTTTGGATTAATCGAGTAATCTTACGTAGGAAACAATTATTTTGGAAATTTATTGAAATAAACATTTCCTTTTCTTATTGAATGAGCCAAGAATCTGAGATTCCCATGGGGTAAGAGAGGGATCAGATTCCCACTCAGTTTGGGAATATGATTCCTGGTTGAATGTGTCATCAGAAATCACAGTCTTGTTCTTGACTATTTCAAACGCCGGAATTAGAAAAGCATGGAATCACATTCCTATTCCTGTTTGTTCCAAACATTGGAATCATGAAAAGAAGACATCACATTCCCATTCCCCCTCAAGATTGTTACCATCCAAACTGAGCCTACGGTCTTGGGTTCAAGTCTGAGCACAACCACTGTGTATTATTATTCCCCTTCCTAGACACCCATTAATGGTGAAAGACTAGTGCAATTAAGAAAGATATTGTAGTTTATCTAAGGACATGAATTTTCCTCATTTTTTGTGGTGCCAACGGTAGCTTGAAAAGCCCAAACTCGACAGAATCAGTATATCTCACAAATATGTAGAAAGGACCTAAAAGGGACAAAAAATGAAGTCAAGCAAAGACAGGAGGGGGACCACAGTATTGGTATTGGCCATGGCATACAATTCTCTAGCATATCAAACATATTTTCCGTCAACCTGAATGTAGGCTAACACAACCAAGAAGAGTAAGCCTGTGTGTGTGCGTGTGAGAGAGAGAGAGAGAGAGAGAGAGAGAGAGAGAGAGAGAGAGAGAGAGGTCTTTGAAACAATTTGGAATCAAGACTGTTTAAAAAACTCAATGGGGACAACATTTGGGAAGCAACTTACGCCATTCAAGAATGTCGTTTGGGGAAGGCCGGGAAGTGACATGTGGAACAGGTTCCTGCAAATTTGAGACACCACCACATCACCATCAGAATAGAAAAGGCAGCTATCAGAAGTCTTGTTTAACAAGGAAAATTAGTTCAAGTAGTGAAATATCAGGTAAGCGAGCTACAGAATTAAACACACCGAAACTTTTGTTCAATAACATACAAGCTAATAGTTGATAAGCAATTACAAGAATAAGAATGGAGCATACTTTAGAAAGGGCTCTGTATTCCTTTTGAAGGCGCTTTACACACGCTTTCTCTGCCATCAAGAACTTCCAATGGGAACAAAAGACAGAAGATAAATTTCCTGGCTTCAGCCCTTGCTATCCCTTTACTTCTGATTACTGGAAATCACAGGAATCATTGAAAAACATCTTTAAGAATAATAGATCTTAACAAAATGTGCGCACCAAAAATTTTCTGTAACAGAAAACTGCCACTAAACAATACAATCAACAATTTCTTAGTAAGTATGAACTAAGCAACAATTAAGCAGGAATATACAGTAAGTTGCCAAGTGCCAACAAGCTCAAATATGAACAAAGTTGCCAAGCTTGCTGCATCTCTTGAGAGATGCCCCCTGTACACCTTCCAGAAGAGGTAAGACCAATGCAAGGCCCACACAATGTGCATCAACTGAATGTATGAGGTGGTAGCATGTGGGGCAGCAATTTTGTTCCAAGTATCTCTAAGCAGAAAGGCTACTGAGTTGTCTGGGTTAGGATGATGCAGCCCATAATTTATGGGATACAAGCATATCATTCATTTAAATAAAAGGATCAACAATCACTGGCAGCGTGCAGCTTACGTTTAATGTTGAACAAGTAAAGGAAACAATCGAACCAATTATATCGAGTTAAGTGAATGTACGAGAGAAAGTCTCTCTCTTAGGTTTAGGAGCAACGACCTGTGACTTTCAAGAATCTATTATCTATCCTTTTTAAAGAGATTTCTACTTTCAGGCATTTCCATTGGTCTCCCCTTAAGGATTAGTTTTCCATTTGCTAAAATGGGAATTTGCTAAAATCAAGTGGTTGATTTTAGCAAATTGCCATTTTAGCAAATAAAAACTAACCCAGCAGGAAGAACTAGCCATAAAGACAAGAGTATTTTTACAGACATGTCACATGTTAGCAAGAAAGATGATCCAATTATACCAATCAAACACCACTATTTTGAAAGACCTAGCCCAATAGAGACAGACCAATACATCTCAATAGAAGAATCTACCACGGAAGATGGATAATACGAGAATGCTAAATGGGAACCCTAAGCAAAGTCAAGTTAATATAGACAAAACAGGCTCAAGTATGCTAAAGTTTAAGTATCCATGCTACCGGGGGGTTTATAATATTAACAGCAAAGAAAAAATGTAAATATACATCTGCACAGATACACTAGTACAAAGCACCACCCGGCAAAAAATAAGTATAATTTCTCTTGGGCAACACTAAGAATGGATGAAAACCCTATGCCAATGGATTGACAGAACAATTTGTACTAGCTATGTTTTGAACATTGGATCTTGGATTAATAGGGGCAAATTAAAAAGGAACAATTTGATCTTGAAATCAAATAGTAAATGAAGAGGACGAATCCAAAGTCAAAACCACTTTCTTTTCTGTTTTGGTGAGGCAAGGAAAATGAGAAGCAAATAGATTTTCCCTAAAATGCTTTGGTATTTTCCCTTTCGGAACCCAATACAAATAGCACAAGAAGATGAACAGGTATAATCCTAATTACCAAAGGAAATAGAGTAAGCGATATTTTCAATTCAGTGCAAGAACAAAAAATCGCGTTAATGATCAACTTTTTTCTATCGTCTGTGAATATCATATCATTATATCTTCCCCGATGACCCCTAATTGGTATCCTAACATGAGAAATGTCACCCAATACAAACAAAACCGAAAGGAAACCCCGATCCGATGCATAATATTATACACCTTTCCAGCGCAGGGCAATTGAATAATCAACCAAACCAGACAACAAAAACAATTCTTGCACATAAATTGAAAATCAAGATACGATATCTTGAATCAGGAAATTGAATTGGGATCAATTTCCAAGAAAATCCAAGAATCACCAACTAAAAGAGAGACGAGTTACCTCGGATCAGAGAATTGAGAGGAAATTGGGCGCAACGGATTTGGAGTTAGGACGCTCTCTCTCTAAGTAACTTTTTAGATATTCGCCATGGCGAAGTCCACAGTCCTCGTCCGCGTCCAAAACACGGTGAACCTATAACATCGCGTCTCCAAGGCACGAGGTTAAATTTCATTTCATTTCATGGAACGGCGTCGTGTATTAATCTTTTAAGTTAACGCACACTCGTCCGGTAGCCCGCTCAGTCCAACCCGGTTTTTGTAGGGTTTTGGACAAATATTTAGGCTTAGAGGGCCAAACTGAGTCGAGATTTTAAACCCATTTACTAAATAGGCTGAGTTTGAGAAATTCGTCTGAAATCTAGTACAACCCGGTCTGATTTAAATAATATTTTATTTTAGTATATTGTCGCTAGAACCTAGTTGTTTAATGTTTAGGTTTAGCTTGTCTTAATGAAGAGGTGCATCTCATCATCTTCTCTTATTTAGTACTTCAATTACACTATAATTTATAGATCTATTTTTAATATTTTTGTAAAGACTTAGAACTTTGAGTATATTATTACAGCTGTAAATTGTAATTGTGACCGTTATGACTGATTAATTTATGTTTGTGATACCATACTTTAAGAAAATAAATGGGCCTCTTGAAGGGGCTTGAGAAATTAAAATTTTATTTGGGTTGAACTTTGGCATATTAAATGAAATCCAATTATAAATAGACCGGGCTTGAAAATACACAAATCTCGTTATTATTTAGTATAAGTCCAGCCCGAATCCGGTTCCGACCCAGTAAATGTGCACCCTTACAACCAAGTGCCGACTGCCAAGTTCAAATCCTCAAAACGATAAGATATAGGTTTTTTTACCTTACGAATTCCCTAAGCTCTGTTTGTTTGAATGTAACATATTTCCAATGTAAAATGTCATTTTCGTGAAATGATTTTGCCAAAATAAAAGTTCACGTTTTCATTTCCTGGTGTTTGGCTCATATTTGATGACTATTGGTGAAATTTTCCTTTAACAACTTAAAGCATCTCCACTTCTTACTTAAATCATTTGCTTCTTAAAATGTAAGCTAAATTATTTATAAAAATTAAGTAGCATACCGCCAATCCACTTCAAGTCAGGGAGTCCGGATTTTAAAAAAATCCGGACGTCCACTTTTTCAATCGAATTTCGACGATCCGAACCGTCTAATGTGTTTAAAAGGTGTTTTCAAGAGTTCCCATGAAAAATCATAAAAAAAAAATACTGGGAATGGCTTGATCCGAGCCATTTTTCACAAAACTGTACATATACAATTTTTATGAAAAACGGCTCGGATCAAGCCCTTCCCAGTATTTTTTTTGATGATTTCTCAGGACCTTTGAAAATAGCTTTTTAAAACATTGGACGGTTCGGATCATTGAAATTCGATCGGGATCAATAAGGTGTGGATTTCTTTAAAATCCGGGATCCTTGACTGGAAGTGTGGTGAGCATATCACCTAGTTAATTCTGACAAGGTTTTACAAATACATGCATACCACCTCCGTATGTGTCACCATGGCTACCGCCACACCACCACCTGCCACCATCACCATCGTCCCCTTTTCTAGTTCTCTCCACCCCATCACCCCATGCAGTCATCCCCCTCTTACCCTCTATACCACCTTCGCTATAAAACACCACCACTTCTCCAATACCACACCATCGCCAACCACCATAACCACAAATGTCTCTACCACCCTACTACATGCAGTCGCCACCTCTCAATGGCCACCACCACCTCTTTACCACCACACCACCACCACCCATGCACCATGGCCATCATCTCTCTATCACAACACCACCCCACTTTGCTGCCCCCACCACCACTGCCACTACAAATACATGGCGAGCATTGACAATACTTAATTAAAGAGAGAATAATTATAATAATATAATCAGGGACGGAGCCAGGATTTTACCTTTGTGGTGGCGAAAATATGTACTTAAAAAATACAAAGACAAATTGTATTACAAATATTCATCCACTCTATGAAAAACTATGAGTTCCGTTCTCCTAAGGGATCCCGCATGCAAAATTTGGTGCGGACCAAGGCATTTTTCAACTTTCCGGATCAAATTTTGACAATTCGAACCGTTCAATGTTTTCAAAATGCATTTTCCAAGGTCCACGCGAGAAATCTTCAAAAAAAAAACCTGGAAGGGCTTGATCAGATCAGTTTTTGTTAAAAACGCTATATATAGTGGTGGCGAAGTATACTTTTGTTAAAAACATTGAACGGTTCGGATCGTCAAAATTTGATCCGGAAAGGCCAAGTCCGCACCAAATTTTGGTGCGGGATCCCTTAGGAGAATATTTTCGGAAAAACTATAATAACATAAAAATCTAGTGGTGACGAGTCTATACAATTTGGGGATAAAAATCTATTTTCTATGTAATAATTGCATTTTTTGAAAACCTTGTGGTGGTGGCCGCCACCACTTGTCCCCCCTTGGCTCCATCCTTGAATATAATCACAGTTTATTGTTCTTTATATCAACCTATATTTTTTTTATTTAGGTCTTAATTTTTTTGTCAAACAACTTTTCAACTTATAAAAGTCAACATTTAATTTTCATTACTCAATTTTCAATTTCCAATTTATCCGATCTCGATGTTTTTTATTTCGAGGGCCTCACTCACTGGCTCTCTTTCTTGTCATCCTGTTGCATATGGATAGTTGCACAGTTTTGGTTTTATTGTCATGGAATTGAATGACTTATTCCATATCGATGAAGCTCTGTAGGCCGTCCTTCTGGTGAAGCAGCTAAAACTTGATTCAACTCCTACTATTCCATTAACCAAGCACTCTGATAGGTAGACCAACCGATCGAGAGGGATGATGTTTTTTTTTTTCTTTTTTTTTCTCTTTTGGTAAGTGAAAAATTTATAACTAACCAAAAACAAACAACAAAAGGGAACGCCCTACAAACACAGAAATGAACCAAGGAAAAGAACTCCTAAACAAACTAAACCGAACAACTAAGCCCTATTGACATGCCAAGAATCACAGATGGTTTGATTCACCCCTGAATTTGGGAACTTCCCCATGCACATCCGCAATCTAAGATTCTCTTCAATGCAATCTAAGACCTCCTCTCGCTGACATCTAGAGCGACCTTCAAAAACTCTAAAATTTCGTTCCAACCATATATGATAGTCGACTGCAGCAGCAAAAGCCAAACTAGCCACCACGGATTTGAAGCTCTTACCCTTGCAAAAACCAATGGCCCAAGCAAGTTCACTATCCCAATCCTCTGCCTTCCGATACAGGTGGAATCGAGACAAAATGTTCTCCCAAATACCTCCCGAAAAGCTGCATTTAAAGAATAAGTGTTGCAGCTTCTTTTTAATTTCTAGCCCTGGATTAAACAACTCTTCTTTCTTGACGATTGAACATTGGAAGCCTTGATGGCTTAAACTGACACTACTGATACTGGCGTAGTAATCTTATGAGGAAGGAGCTTGGCATGTGAGTTCACTCTGGATCTTCGACTTTCATACTGGAAATTCCATTCGTTCGTATCTGACTTTCAATCGCACATATACCTTGATTCCCCGTTCCGCACCTCATTATAGAGGGTGTAGAACGTGCATGGCAGGGGCATTGGTGAGTCCAAAAGTAAGTATCTCGTCTTTGGCTCGTCTCCTTCCACAATATGCACTTGATAGTAGCCTGACCATAGATCTAACTTGGAGAAGTATACTTGTTCTTGATGGAATTAGGTTACCTTGTTGAGCGCCTGATAATCAATGCACAATGCTCCCGCTACTTTTGAAATAAAACAGGGGTACGTACGTTCCCCCAACCTTTCTGTTAATTATTGGATACTCTCAGAGTACCATGTGGTACTCCTCACAAATAAAATATTGGCACTACACTTTGTGGGCCACCCCTTGTCTCCCAACCAACCAACAAAAGTGAATGATAAATGTTCCTACTAGATGATTTGTTGCTACGTAAATGGTTGAGAATATCACGTAGGCAATGCCATATGATACTCCGGGAGTAAGATATATATGGAAAAACTACCTTGGAAGTTGGAAAATAGATAGGCCTCAATGAGTTGTGGTTTTTGCCGATATGTACCGTTTTCTCATTTTATTAAGCTAAATATAACTTTTCTCAAACTAATTTTAAAAATATACCATGCCACATATGGCACATGTGGCATCCCATCTGTCAAATCATTTCTATCTCTCACGTGGCAACTTCATCCACCTAACACGCGTTCGTCATTTATGTCGCATATTTTGTATGCATTTTACTATATTATGCCACATTTCCAATACGCGGCATGGAATACGTGGCACTTACGTGCCCCTATTGACTTTTCTCGGAAGAATGCCACCAAAAAAGGAACTTTTGGCTAAATAAAAAGAAAAAAATGGTATATATCAGCTAAAAATCCTCAATGAGTTCCTGAAATTATTTCTCAGAAGAATTCCTCATGCGGCATGGTATATTTTTTAAAATAGTTTGGAAAAAGAGATTTTGGGCTAAATGAAAAGAAAAAAATGGTATATGTCGGCTAAAAATCCTCATTGAGTTCCTGAAATTATTTCCTGAGCTCAACCAAGCCCCTTCACTAATAGGTGCTATGGTTGTACGAAGGTATTAGGCCATAAATGGCGGTCCATCAATAACGTGGTCGTCCTGGCCCCATGTTTATCAATCGGTAGGAACAAGCAAGAGAAAAGAAATTAACACTTGGTACCAAAAAAACCCTCAACTTAGATACTTCAATGTACCAATAAAACTCAGACATTACAATCGGTAGATGTGGCTCTTAACCTATTTGGTTGTACCACTCAACTTCCGAGGAGAAGGTTTGGGGTTCAAGAGATGTCAAACTCCCTTTAGTTCGTTAACCCAAACCCCTACTGATGTAACAATGTTGGAAAAAAGATGAAGAAGACATGATGGTCACTGAGATTGCGATCTCATCTAAATCCTTTGGCCTTTGGCTTTAAACATTATGGAAGTGCTTGAACAACATTTTCATATGTGCTCAGGCATCTTCAGCAGAAAATCTTTTTATCACATCTGGTCCTTAGTTGGATCTGATCTACTGCTCTAAAAACAGTTGCACGTAGAGATTAATCCGAGAAAAACGAGATTAGGAGTTCGATTCCACTTTCATGTGTTAATCTAACTATTCTAACAATAGCGATTTTTCGCAGATGAAAAAAAATAAAACAAGCCATAGCCGCTTCTTTAAAAATGAACACCAAGGATATCAGCTTTCCTATTATCATGTGCCTGATCACATGACCCTTCTGTAAACTGTACTACAAGGAATCTGGAACAAGAGTCAGAAACAGTCAAAAGAAAAATCACATGACCCACTTACTTCAGATCCCACTTTGATCATTTTTATCCAATCTTGATTAAAGAAGAGCAAATTGCAGATACGAATCCACACTTGCGACACGGCAAACAAATCTCATAACAACAGCTTACAAAGCCACACTTCACTCACCTAAGTATCATCATAACAAACACTTTCACTATCATGAAGAACTACTACCTGAGATCACTGGTCGCTTTTGTTCTTGCACTTGTGCTGATTCTTCATTCCTCTTCCCCAGGTGGAGCCCAGGCGTCCCGCCTGCTACTTGTGAAAGAAAAATCATCCTCAGCGGCATCACGAGCTGTCAATGATTTCAAGCCAGATGGGAAAGAAGACCCATTCAAGAGGGCGGGCTCGAGCTTACGAGTCTGTCCACCAAGTGGACAGAACCCAACACAGAACAAGTTAACTCCATGTCGAAAACATTGAAGCCTTTCCCACCTTTCTCAACCTTGATTCAGACAATTTTCAAGCTCGAAAGAAGTAAACGTCAATCGGCAATGCTATTTTTTTGGAGTATAGGGCAGAAGTTACATGTACCGTAGAATCCATAAAATTTTTGCTTTCTGCAGGAGTAGCCAGTTATGAAGTTGATTGTTTTTGTAGTTCCGGTAATAAAATTTCAGGTTTCTTTGTTGGCAACAGCTTTTCAACTTCCAGCTCAATCAAGTTATTTGGCATATCCGCATTATCAGCGACAGAACATAACAGAGGAGAATAACTCAAAATCAACTACGTCAAAAAATTCCATCTGCCTTAATGATATCGTAAAAACTAGTAGGAGTATAAGTAAAATCTCAGAATAAACAGAAACACAACAGGATCAAAATCTCATGCTTACAACTAATGCACAAAGAAATTTGTTTAGTCATCCTTCCTCGGATGTTTCTTCTTCTTTTTTTCAACAGCTTTTTCATCCCCACCATGATTCTTTTCCTTTTTCTGCTTCTTCGTTTTGCTTTCCAAAACATCATCACCCGCAACATCTTTGGCAGATGTCTCACCTTTATGTTCTGCTCTTTCTGCGCGGCGTTTATGGCCTGAAGTTCTCGTTTTAGTTGTTGAGTTCTCCTTGGCCAGAAATTGCACTGTAGACGATTGTGCAGCAGCAGAAGCAAGTGTAGTGTCAATTTCTTTCCTCATCTCCTTTAAGTTTTCTGACTGAGATGTGCGAGGAGTCTCTGCAAGAAAGCTGTTGGTTTTCGATGACTTGGTTTCTTTTGAGCCAAATGTTGAATAAAAGTCTTTGTAAGCTGATTCTTTTGATGCTTGTCTCAACTTCCACTGATCTGGTCGTCTAGCAAACCTATAGAGGAATGCAAAGGAAACAACAAACAAAATACAAGGAAAATTCAGAGGTTGAACTCAAACAAGCAAAGCAAAACGTCACACTGAAAATCAAATATTTTACAGTTGCATTATGGAATGTGTGGCATTTGTAAACCTGTTTCCATCATGATGGAAAACGATGACAGACCAACAAGCAAAAGCTATCAAGGCAGTAATTTATCATTTCTTCGTTGCAGAAGCGAATGAGCAAATTTTAGTTACTTCCTGGTATAAAACAAAACATAAGCATGGTAATGTGCACATAAATCAAAATGATTCTTGGATCTGCCCTCTCTGATGCCTTTTGGCTTTGATTTGAGGGCATGATTCCACAGCAAACTCGACGGTATAGGGGGACCACTGTTTTAGTGGTATTCTGTGAGCAGCCACTTTGTGCATTTATTGCCAAAGGTTAGGTCTGTCTCAAATCCATCTGTTTTAGTGGTATTCTGGGAGCAGCCACTTTGTGCATTTATTGCCAAAGGTTAGGTCTGTCTCATATCCATCCCCGCCCATACCCCCAATTATTGGGGACTAAATGGGTTATGTTGTTGTTGTTGTATAAAACAAAAAAGAATCAATATATCATATGACAAGCCAGGTGATCGGAAGTTACGTTCAGATCTGGTCATAAAGAGAGCAAACATATTTACATAGCAACGTTGGTCTGCAAAAAGTTTGGCACAATTGTGTAGCTATTGCCTAATAGTAATTAGTCTGTCAATAAAATCCTGCCCAAAAAGTGGCAGTGTGCACTTCCATGGAAGCACACAAATAGCCATCAAAGATACTATTTATAGAACACGTCACGTGCTCTCCTAGGTAACAGTTTACATGCAAATATAGAGCCTAAATAATGCATCTCCAATCCTTCCAGCAAACAACAGGAGGAAGAGCCACTGTATTTATCTGCCAAATTCATGGCCCTAGTAAAGAGATTGGAACTCTATCCGAGGAATTTAAAAAGGCGTCATACGGAAATGCTGTCATAAACTCACAGTAATAATGAAGCAAGAATGAAATTCCTTTGCTTTTGGGCATTGCATCAAATAGGTTCAAGATCTCAACTTTTCTATGGATAGAGACATTAGCTTAGTTCATGCAGAGGGCCAAAATCTGGCTTATAGAAGCCAAAGATCTACTAATTTTAAAGTTTGACATTTTCATACAAGCAAGGTCAGGCAATCCAAACAAGAAAAGGTTTTCAGGTTTTCAGCCAACCATTCACCAATGCTAAACAGAAACTAGTTTTAAAAAAATGCTGAGCAAGGGGTATATGTCTTGAAATGCATGACACCATGTCAAAAATTCGAATAACTCTATTGCCAAGAGAGACTAGAAAGGGCAACATGTAGCAAACTACCTACCAATCAACATCAAATTTCCTCAAAAGAGAGGGGCCCTGCTTAGTCTTGTAGAGCTCCGTTTGCACAGCTAACAACTCTGATACAATTATCTCTCTCTGAGATAAATTACCGGCAGTGAAGCATTTTTCAACTGTAAATGAACCTGATGGATGCAATGAAAGCTCTCCAAAATGTCCTCGAAGCCTTCACAATAACAACCAGCAGACATAAACATTTCAAATTCGAAGAGCTAGAGACAAGTCATAGAACAATTCCTCATGTAGTTCCTAGAGATGCTACAACAAAGGATGCTTTCAGAACCTATCAACTCCTATTCTGCAATCTCAAGGATGAGACCAAAATATGCCACCCCAGATTTATAGTTGGCAACGAAACTGCAGAGTGGAGAGGGGATTTGGCAAAGAAAGTGTCTGCACAAGATGCTTTTTTTTTTTTATACACCTTATCACTCACACGAGATGGGATGCAGTTTTACAGGCAAACACTTGGATATATTGTGTTAGTGCCTTGACATATCTAACAAACATTAAAAAAAAAGAAAACAAAATAAGTAAAGGTTTGCCAGTAGTTTGCATTTGTCCACCACTATCATCTATAGTTTCCGAGGAAGCATCAAAATCTCTTACATTTATCAAGATACTATTGAAGATTTCCTCTGCATAGCACCTGGATTGTGCAACCAAATAGCAAGTTATCACACTTCACTTCATAGTTTTTAATATAAAAATACCCATTTTATTCTTCCCTGAGAAGATTCCAGTCAACCATGAATTCAACAAATCCACTCATCACAATCCTTCCTTTCTTTCTTGTCTTTTGTTTTACCACAATCATTGGCATCAGGGCACAATACTCAAAATGCCAACACAATCATCTTCCTTCTTTAGGGCGGGCAGCTACAAATATAGTGGTAGGCATACTTGTCAAATTGTATGATTCGTGATTTGTATGGTACAATTCAAACAATTAACTGGGACATTGATACAAATAAGTTGCATGAATCGGAAATAGCTGGGAATCATAAATGAATCGGTGATCCAAATCGGGGAATCAGTGAACCCAATATGTGAATCGTTTGATTCACTTTCAATTTGCTAAATTCAAATTATGACTTTTTTTTTTCTTTTTTGTTGTTGAAGAAGGGATTCAAACTATTTTTTTTTAATGTCATTAGTACTATTATATGCTGTCTTTTGTCTAAATTTCTCCTTTTTTAGCCTCTAAAATAGATTCCTCTTTTATTAAGTATTATATGTTATAAGAAATGGGGGATTTATTTTGTACTTTTAACTCTTTTTCACAAAGAGGCCCATAAGTAGGATTCACAAGTCCTTTTATCTTGCAAGTTGCAATAGAAGAAGCTTACCTATTATTTCACATGATTATTGATTCATCATATAAATTAGGTCTAAAATTTTCATTTATAGAATTAATAAATATACTTTCCCATGCATTTTAGAAATAACGGTTGAACCAGAGCGATTCACGCTTTGATACAATTCACGATCCTAAAAAAGACCATTTCGAGTCTCAACTTGACAACGTTTCTTTTTATAACCAGATGTCTGGGCCATCTTGCCTGCACCTCAACTAATTCTGGGGCCTTGAAGGTAACGACCGGACATAATCCCTAGTGGCCCCAAGGTTTTGAATGGTTGGCCTCCGTGGTAAGAATTTAGATAACCCTCCAAACAGTATATCCTAACAGCATAATTACCAGGGCCAACTTGATTCATTGTATACCGACTATGATATGGTTATCTGAAGCAGGTCTATACACGCTGAATTCAACTCATACATGCCTCAGCATATGTCAGACATTAAACAAAAATGATAAAGCACATCTAAGCTTACTTCATAACCAATCTACGTTTCTGTTTTGCAGAAGCATTTGAACTCAGGAAAGCTTCAATAACCCTTTGACCCCCAGAGTCTTTTGATGCTTCAAGAACATGGTCAGCTTCCATGGCCGCGATACTTGTAATATACGGTTGAATGAACTCCTGTAAAATAGACACCCTATATCAGGTAACCTAATCTTAAATTCAAAGGAAAACCCAAAACACGGAAATCACCAAAAATGAGTGAACCAATATAAACTTATAGGTCCTAGCAACTCCATATGAATGGATTATCACTGTATCATTGTATTAATCCCACATATACACAAAGCAAATTGGAGAATAAAGTTTAATAGGATCTCTCTTTTCTTCTAGTTGGAAGAATTGAAAAGAAATAGAACACGCCAACTACCATTGTCAGTAGTGGCACTCACCATAAATTTCAGCCCAAGAAGCTCACCAAAATACATTCCCATATGATAGAAATCAAACAAAACAAGTCCAGTGTACATGCTAAATGCTAAGCTATGGACGAGACATTAAAGCGAAGACTGAAACATTGAATGATAGCTTAGCCATAATTACAAATAAGTAGACAAAAGCAATTCAGATGCAAGAAAAAAAACATACACTTGGGAATCTGAAAACTAACTGAAGAATCAAAGAACCCATGACATGCATTGTCACACCCTTTGGCCAACTCCATTTGGGTTTATCTTTGCAGTTAAGGTAGCTTTCAAGAAATAATAATCGAGGAACAACGCATCCGGGGGACTCGTTCGTTGAACATATAGCATCAGCAAGAGCCAGAGAACACTGCCAAACAAGGTTTGTACCAATGATTAGAATGTTTGCGCCCCTAAATCAACAAAACAAAATAAAAATACTGCTTCTGTTTTCTTTTCGAAAATTGACCCAAGGTACGTTAAAGGATAGATGTGCATCCAACAGCCACTTTTTCAAGTACTGATGAATTATTTCAACTTCTCATACATAAAGCAAATAGCAAAAGGGTTGATGTTCGCATAAACCTTATGTTCATGGCTATGAAGCCTTTGACTTGCAGCAACGACAGAAGCAACAACCCCAGCCCTTCCCATGCCAAGAAGATCCTTGAACTTTGGACCAAGTTCCTCCCATATCAACTCCATCTGGAAGGAAATAGCAAAGTGAAAAAAGGTATTTTCCAAAACAGCTAAAGCACATAACTAGAAAAAGAAAATAGAAGCACAATTACCTGAGATTAAAGGTACTAGAACATCTATCAACAGATTCTACACAATGTAGACCCAAACAAAAACAAGAAGAAAAACCAAGAAGCATACCAACGTGTGCAACTAATTCAGACTAACTAAAAGACATCATGAAAAGCACATCTGACCCTGTTTACCAAGACATATCATCAACAGAGGTTCTTTACATTTTTCTAATGCATAACAGGCAGCATAAAAATTCATAACACCGAAGCAGTAAGGCACCAACATTATCTTTAGATCTTGCATGAGAAACTAATGCTTGGACAACAAAATTCCCACAATTATGATATGACAGCTGAACCAATGAGTTTCGGAAGACTTTTGTGAATAGCTCTTTGTATAAGGTTTCTGGAGCCACTTCCACGATGACCTGAAACATTGCCACAGAATTCAAGCAAATCATAAGTTAATGACAGCACAATATAATACTTGAGACCGCAATTTGTAACTATCATCAAAGAGAGGAAAACAGGATGTCAATATAAAAAAGAGAAGTGTCCAGGAAAATAAAAAATTTAGGGAGGAAGTTAATTCATCAATCAGGAAAATCACCTGTATCATGCAACTAAAGTGTGAGTTTGCCAACCCAATTTCGCGAAAGATATTACACGAAACAAGTAATCTATTATTCATAACAGCCCAAGGAATAGGATGCTACTGTACTAAATGTGATAAGCAAAATTAAGTGCAGATTTTCTTGTTGCTTAACGTCTGACTTTTCCTTTTTCCCTAATAAATAGTGTACCTTTCTTGTTTAAATCCGTAGTCAGTAATGTATTACAACATTGTAGCATTTGAAAACTATTCAAATCATGACAAACTTATATTGAAAAATGCATCAAGGCTTATAAAAAAGAGCCCTATGCACTTCCATAAATTCTGTGTATCAAAAGATCTACCATATTGCAAAACCGATCGAGGTACGGAGTACATTCCCAAAACTCCTTCGACCCAAACAGTGTACAAACTACAAACAAATGTACTTAAGAGGTTAAATAAAGGATTCTCTATACTATCAAAGTGCCACCGATTCCTTTCTAGCCAAATAAGCGACATCAAACAAAGAGGAATTCCCTACCAAAACCGCCTCTTCTCCCCACCTTCGTCCCTCTTTGCTGATAAAGAAGTTCTAACACTCCATCCTGGACAACCCATACCACCCCAACTCCCACGAAGAGATCATGGTAAAACACAACTGTTTTCTGTTTCATAACGGATGGAGTATAAATCATTGTGCCTTCCCCTTCCCTCAGTACCCAGCTCACTTGAAAGCACTTGCCACCCCCAGATTTAAATTATTTTTTTAAAAATAAAAAAAACTAATTTTGTATTGCAAGAACATTGTTATTCTTCAAAATCTTTCAAAACGCGTGTACTATTTTTGGTATTAAGTATATTGATAATTAATTAATCGATGAAAACATGTAATTTTTTGGTATCAAGTATGTTGATGTATGTTTAACATATGAAACGTATATCTTTTCGGGTACAAGAAATTATTAATCTAAGAACACTTGTACTTTATTATTATACTAATTACTCCCTCCACCTGTGAGGATAGTCCACCATAAAAAAAAACCTCCAATTTTTCCGATAAAAAGTAAAGAACTTCCGTGCATAATTTCTTACATTTCTTGACGCAAAATTAAAGAATTAATCGAAATTTTTATCCAAAAAATTGCACATCATTTTCTAATAGACTATCTTTGTGGGACAAAGAGGGGGAGAATACTGATTTTGGGTGCCACCTCCAACTCGGACTCCTGGCTCCATCCCTGCTTGAAACTACAGCAAGTCCATCCAGGTTTAAGCATGCTAAGTTATAGTCATTATAATCCTGGAAACTAAAATAATAAATTGAATGGAATCAGGTAAGGCAGTGACGGAACAAGTTTTCTTGAAGAAATTATAGCATGATAGGGAGCAAACCTCCATTAAATGGCTGTATGCAGTTTCCTTCATCAACCGTAGAAGGTTTTGCACTGAGGTTGTCTTTATCAAATTCCCTTCAACCATGTTTTCCATGTTGCATCCAAGGAGAACAGGTATTATATGCAGCAACTCTTCTTCATGTCCCACCAATAACTTCAGGGCAGTCTGTCACATAATAAAAAGAATCCATCAAGATAGAATTTTTCCGCTAGATTCCAAGAAGGTAAACTAAAGCGGATAATATGGGACCTAATCGAGGTCGGAAATGTCATTGGAAACACTATTAAACTCAAGTTATTAACAAAAAGAGAAAAAAAAAAAAAAGCCAAAGAAGAAAAGACCTGCAAAACTAAACTGCCGTACTGATCAGTTTGAAGGGATAAAATGTCTGCTCTGGAACAGTTTAACATCCCAGACACGAGGAATTTTAGTTGATCTGGAAATCCCGGCTGCAAATGTTGAGAATCCTTCCTTTCTAGTTGTTCTGGTCTGGAATTTAACAGCTGTGCTAAAATAGTCGATGACTTTGTTTTATGAAACTCGGGAGAGTCCAATGAGACCCCTTTACAAAGACAAAGAAGAGTCCGGAGAACATGAGACCCATAACAGTTATACATCATTTCTATAGGATTGTCTACGATCACCTGGCAAGGTAAAAAAGACGTGATAAATGATTAATCTGATTGTGGTAAACCATCAATGCCAATGCGCAGAGTTCAAATAACAAACCCTGCAATTGATTTTCCCATCAATTACAAAGGAACATCACAAGCTCATACTATTGTCGCACCCAAAAAAATAATAGCTAAATACTATACGAATTACATTTTTTTGGACAAACAATAACCTTAATGTAGCAACTATCCACCTACAATGCACACGCATTTCATAGCTTCATAGATAAAATGCAATTCCCTAACACACATTAACGGGTACTAACTGGGTGTCCTTTTTATCAACAAAGGTAAACACAAAAAACAAAAGACTGAATTCCACTTTAACATGCATTGCAAATCAGATACCTGGCATATTATGGCTAAGGTCTCTTCAATATCAGAGAAAGCCTTATCATCTTGAAGATGATCAAGATGATAAGCTAAGGACTTGAGAGCTGTCTCAGCTACATGAGAACCAGATCTGTCCATAGCAACATAAGGGAAGTCCTTTGCACAACTACGGAGAAACTCACATAGGTGGTTCACATCACAACCTTCAAGGAGGGTTTGAAAAGTGTGGCTTATGATATAATCAGTTGCAAGTTCCACCTCTTTCCCTCTACTCTCTTCCAATGCATTTCCACATATGACTGACCTTTCCTCTAGGTCAACTTCAGTACCTTCAATTACATTGGCAATCTCAGAGTAGTATTTTTTCGTCTCAGGATCAACCTGTTTCCTAAAAGTAGACATCTTTAAGTCATTTCAGAGGCTTTTATTGCCATTATAAACCACCAATATGATGTTTACAACAAATAGAAAAACAAAAGTATGTAAACAAATCACAAAAACCTGAGGAATGACGTTTGTGGCCCAGAGTCAATCTGATGCTTTGATACTTTTGAAGCTTTTGCAGTTTTAGCTGACACCCTACCAGAAAAAAATTTAGTTGAATGGTGCCCATCAAATCCAGGGTGTTTTTTACTTGATTTTCTGCTCATGCTTCCTTTCTTTCCGCGTTTTCCAGAACGATTCTCTTCCCCGGCCATGAAATTGTCCTCGGTCAAGCTAATAGCTTTGGGTTTCCTCAGTGGCAAAGCTTTTGAACCTACAGCAACCATAAATGGATCCCCAAAAGTAGTTCCTTCTGGTAAACCTACTCAAACAAATAGATATAAAAACAGATGTATGACACAAGTAAAAAATAGACCAATGAGGTAGACTTTCATGAGGTAATATCCAGTCGCAAAGGTGAAAGAGCTCGAACCTTGACAAATAAGCAACAAAAGCACATATTTATCTGCTAGCACCCAAGAAACGAATACATACAAACTAAAATGACCGTAAATGGGCTTGGGGAATTCCTGATTCAGTCCCTACGGTTCTAATTTTCTGAAACCAAAGCCAACCACAGAATACTTGCAACCAAACCATACCCATGCTGCAAAAACACAGTTTGTCCAGTTCGACGTTCGTTACATCCAACTATTCTGTTCAACAAAGATTGTTTCCACCTGTAGCATTTCTAGAAAAATCTAGTACTGCAGTACACTTCAACTGCTCAAATATTCTTTCATTTTTTTTATTGAAAAGTACTAAAGCTTCAGTAACAGAAGAAGTGTTTAAACCTTATCAATAATGGGAAAAACAATTGCACATAATTTCATAAACAAACACTGAGAAAAGAATAACCTTTGTTCAAGAAGATACATGAATTGCAATAAAACTGCGGCGAAGAATTTAATCAACACACACACACATTCAAAGATGCAACAAAAATTAATTGAAAAACCAGCACGGTGAGCAAAAAATTACAGATGAATATCTTTGTAAGCAATAAAGGGAGAGAGAGAGAACACTGACCTTCTTATCTTATGCTGTCTGTCGACTTGCCGCCAACGTCTGAGAGAGAGAGACGGGAAAGGTTCGTAACGATGGCAGACCTGATTTTGTGATTCGGGTATGGATTGCCCGAAAAATTACCGAGTCGGATGGCCCAAAATTGGGCAGCCAGACTTTTGTTCGTATGTTTTGGTGGGCTACTGAGTTGGGCTTACTAGTGGTTAGGAACTTTCTCTGAGGGCAATCCAATGAATTTTTGGACTGGGCTTTTCGGCCGAAATCATGTTTTCATTCCTTTTTATTCTTGGGTTTTATCCTTTTTTTGTGGTAATGTCAGCCCAAGTGGTTAGGGCCTTGACCCAAGATCGAATCGCATCTCCAACTAACACGAAAATCTTACCTACTAAAATCCTTCTTGCTGTACTAAAAACAATAAAATTTAATTTTAGGCTCCGTTTGTTTCCAAGTAAAATAATTTCCACATAAAAATCATTTTCCTTTAAATTTTTTTTTTCTAAAAAGATAATTTTTCGTTTTTGTTTTTAAGTGTGTGTGTGTGTGAGAGAGAGAGAGAGGGAGAGAGAGGAACAATGAGAGTTTTGGATAGAAGTGGGGTTCGTGTGTGTGTGTGTGTGTGTGTGAGAGAGAGAGAGAGAGAGAGAGAGAGAGAGAGATTTGAGTCATTCTGGAGAATCATGAATTGATGAGAGAGACTGAGAGAGGGAGTTGGTTGGGTTGTGGACTTGTGGGACTGGGGAGAGATCAAAGCCGGAGAGGATGGATGCAAGGAAAATGACTTACCGAAATTTCAAAGAAAAGTCATTTTACGTCTCTTGGCTGAAAATATTTTACTATGTAAATTGTTTTCCTCGTGTTTTTTTTAACCAAACAACGGAAAACGGGTAAAACATTTTACGTCCAAACATTTTACCGGAAAACATCTTTGTCCTTTTTTTTACAAATTTTTTGCACGGTCTTTTTGGTTGTTTTCTCTTATCTTTAATAGATTTGTGGAATAACAATAATGTTTACATCACATTATTCGTCTGACGAGCTAAATTGGGAAAACTCTAAAGATATAGACCAAAGTTATTTTTGTATATATAATATATATAAGAAGAGAAAAAGACCCAAAAGACGGTCTTTCCTAGATAGACTGTTTTTTTTTTTTGTGTGTATTTTTCTTTTTCTTCCATGAGCTTTTTTCAACATTATTCTTTATTGATATAGTGTTTTGATTCCTTTCATTGAGACGAACATGGAAAAATTTAACCCCAATCTAGTAAAGAATGAGAGAAAATCATCAAAAAGACTATGGCATGCACCAAAGATGGCAACACAAAGTTAGGCGAAAGAGTGGAGATAGACGGAGGAAGAAGAGCAAGTGAGGCCAATCATCACTAATTGGAATTCTCCAGCACACACACACACCCCCCGCGCGGGTATTTTAATTACTAGTCAGAGAAGTTTTCTTTTGGCTATGATGAAAAAGATTAAGACGGCGTGGATCTGCAAACATAATTAGGGTGCTTTAAAGCAAAAGTATTCTGTGGTCTCTGAAAGAAAAAAGCAATTAGCTAACTACAATTCTAAGGGGACAGAAGTTTTAGGTATAGAAAACGCATAGAACGGTTCGGGGATCCACTTTTGAGTTTCACGCGAACGATCCGAGCCGTTCATTCATCTTAGAGTAATTTTTTGACGGCCGGTAATAAATAACCTCAATCGGACCTGCATAAGTGCTCGATCTAAATCCCAGCCGGTTTCATTTAAAAAATTAATGAAACGGGGTGGGCTTTTGATCGAGTACTTATGCACGTTTGATTGATGTGATTTCTAATGGAGGCCCTTGAAAAATTATTCTAAGATTAACGAACGGCTCGGATCGTTCGCATGAGACCCAAAAGTGGGTCCCTAAATCGATCTGTGCGTTTTCTGTACCTAAAATTTCTCTACGCGTAGCAGCTTCCACTAGCTAAAATCAAGTTCAAATGACTGTAATTAAGGAGTACTGCAAGAAACTTCTCAAAAGAAGGTAACAAGTAATTGAGTATTCATTTTGATAAGTGGAAGACAAGTGGAAAAAAGTTAGTTTGATGCTCAACTAGGTAGAAGCTAGCTAGCTAGCTGTTGAGCAACCAAACGCCTCAAAGGGGGTCGGTCAGTCGGTGGCACGGGTCACCCTTAGTCAAAATCTACAAAAAAAAAAAAAAATTATTTCCTTTCGAATGAAATGAAATCATATTTTTTTGGTATTACTTATCACGGGTATTTGGTTTGATATATTATGTATGTTGCTGGATGATTAATCTATCAAAATGTGTACCATGAACGCTTAACATTAACATTAACACGTGTATTTTTTTAGATAGTACTGTCTTGATTAACTTATGAAAACATACTGTGAATGATTAATTTAAAACTCTGTATACATTTTGTAATGCTATGTCTATTATTGAGTGTCACTTCCGACTTAAAATTTCGGTTCCGTCCCTGAACAATGAAAATAAGTAAAAAAGATTGAATAGAGAGGAACTCTCGAATATTTAGAAATCTAAAATGTATTAACGATGTCTCATTTTTTTCAATGAATCATTTATTTTGACAGAAAAAATTACTCAATATATACAATTACTTGAAATTTAACTTATTAATTAGATTCCACTACTCAAAATCCCAACAAAACAAAGCTAGGTTGCAGTAGAGTTTTACCAAGACCTGGAACTACCCAAAAAAAAAAAAGAAGAAGTCACAGGGGGGTTGCATATTGGTCTAATGACCCACAAGAAAAACTGCATATGGTCCTTTTACGTATGCATAACTTTGTTATGGGGGTGCTTCACAAGGTAGTTTTTAGAATAAATTGATTTTTCATAATTTTTTATGTGACACATTGTGGTGAATGATTTGTCTTAATTTTATAAAAAAATGATTTTTTATTAATGGAAAAACCCCGTCGTTATTGTACACAGGTTGTTATATCTTAAAGGCCCATCTCTTGGTAGTTGGCATAATCAAGGATACACAAGCTTTTTCTGCCATGGATTCGGATGTTTAAGAGCTTCATTTTCAGTTTTTTATTTTCAATTGTTTAGTTTTTTAGCTTTTTAGATTATGATTAAAATGTGTTTGGAATCTAATAATAGTGTTTGAAAAAAATGTGAAGAATATATTTTGGAATAGGAGTAATGTTTTGAAAGTAGAAGAAGAAGTTGAAAAGCTCGTCCCGGGTTACTTCTCACTTCTGACCTCTAATGTCAAAAATTGAAAACTCATTCTATCACAAGGTATTTTTGGGAGTAGCTCCCGAACACGCAGCTAAGACTATTAAGTACTCCCTCCATCCCTTTTTAAGTGATACATTTGGGAAACATGTATTTTTCGGACGTTTAAAAATGTATTTTTGCGGACGTTTAAAAATATACTTTTGTATATCATTTTTAAATATCACGGTTGATAAAATATGTCAGATGCTTATTCTCACTTTTCGATGGCCAGCCACCATGCAGGGGTAGTGAAACCCAATCGTGTAGTTGTTCAATCAAACATACTCCATGATACGCGCAAGAAAGTTTACACCGAACAATAAACGGAATGTGACTGTGTAAGTAATGTGAAAACATAAAGTTGTGTTTTGCAAACACGTTTTTTAAAAAGCACTCACATTTTATATATGGTTTGGTGTAAATTTCTTTGCGTATAACATTTCTGGTTTTTCAATAGCGCTTCTTTCTTGCTTTTGGTAGGATTAGAATGATAAGAAATTGAATATAATTGTTGCACAAAAATCCATTTTTATGTTTGTTTCTTCATATAAAAGTATGAATGCATATATTTACCAAAAGAATAAATACGAGGAAATGACTACAATACACACCATTTGTTTGGGTGTACCATATGCACTTATTGTATGGTCCAAATTGTGCCACCTCATCGGCAATCGTAACATTTTTTTAGTTTTTCGTAACTTTTCAACAATATGATTTCATAATATTTTGGTTTGTCTCGTAACTTTTATAAAAAAAATTCATAACTTTTATAGGGGTGTGTATCATACACAGCCAAATAAGAGGTGTGTATTGTAGCTTTTTCCTAAATATGAATGTATAACTGATTTTATTTTCCTTGTGTGTCCTATGTCATTGTAAATCTCACTCCAAACATAGTAAGAAAAAAGTCATAGAATAAGCAAAATTCAAACGTTTTGAGGTTAGGGTCGGATATTACTAATTCCTTGATTTTCCCACCAAGAATGTGCAGAAATCAAATAGATTATATTATGTCCCAAAGACTCCACTTCAGCTAAGCAACGTAGGAAAATTTGTTAGAACAATAAATTGATGCGAACACATGTGACCTACCATGTGTGGTATAAGCCTGGAAAAAGCATTCCAAATATCCATTCTTTGCGTATTATTCATAGCATGCTAATTATTGTGTGTATCTTTGATTCCTCCACTTTAGCTTTGCATTCATTGTTTTGGCTAATTCATAATCAATCTATAAAGACCTAGGTCTTCTGTCCCTTTTTGGCTTAATAATGTGCAAATTGCCCAACAAACTGAATCAATGTAGAATGATTTGGTCTTTTTTTTTTCTTTTTCAAAATCCGGAATGATTTGTGCTGTGTTTGGTTGAGAGTTTTGAGAAGAATTTTTTGAGAAATATTTTTGAGATAGTGTTTAGATGGATTTTTTAAAAAAGTAATAATTAGAGAGAGGTGTAATAATTAGAGAGAGATAGAGAGATAAATGATAATAATGATTAGAGAGGGGTATGAGTAGAGAGAGAAATGTGATTAATGATTTGAGAGATGAGAGATGAGGATAGAATCTTTTTGAAATTTTTTTTGGAAATGTGAAGTGAACAAAATGGTCTTTAATTAATTAGATACACCAACTGGCATTTTTTAAATTTTAAAATGGCCGAGTCATTTTTGGCTGCTGAAGTGACTTCTCGTTACATAATATTCAAGTATAAGAATTTGAAGCTACCACTAACTAAACATGTGTCAAATTCAATCAAATGAGAGGACTAAAACATGTTTATTGTTCGATATGGACTAAGATAATTATATAGACAAGTTACTATTATTGTTGTTAATTATAAAAATATATAAGATATCAGACAATTGAGCCTAAGGCACTCAAATAGCTTGGGCCAACCCTCCTAGTAACTCTATTAAAATGTCACAGGGAGATGCATATGGTATTTTTTTCCCCCCTATTTTTGATAACAAAATTACTACACATACGCATGTGTGCGTATGGCAAATGCACAAACGGTACATCTTAATTGTCCATGCACATTTTTTATGTTTCAGATTTTACATAAATGTTTGTGCGAGCAATTTATTTGTTTGCACAAAGAGATTATTTAAAATCTGAATCATTAATTTTTGAGATGAACGATTGAGATAAGTTACGTGCTATGACGTACGCGAATGTCCGTAACCATAGCTGCATTGTTTTGGCATGTAAGGATGCATATGATCTTATCCACAACACAAGAAAACCTTAACCTGCATATGGGGCCTCTTATGTACCACTCTTGTCACTATTGTGCAACTTGTCAAGTTGTCATGATCATATCTTAAAAGCCGCCCATGTCTTGGCATCATCAAGGATACACGCTCTCTCTGGATTCTCCTACTATGCACTAAAGTGTATGACACCGTGTCATGAACTTATCCGGTTGGCCGTTTTGAAAATGCATGAATTTAATCAAATTCAACCAATGACTCTCTTATAGAGTTGGATTTGATTCAAGCTGTGCATTTTCGCAACGAACAGTCTGATAGCACGGTGACATGCACCTTGCGTATAGCAAGGACCACTTGTCCTCCAATGTTTGGTGCAATTTTTTTCGAATGGAAGTTAATTTCAGCTTGCTTTACTGAAATAAAGACAAAAAAAATAATCAAATAATCCAGTTCTGGCTTTTAAGCCAAAATAGCCCTGAATTCTAGCAAAGTTGCTTGAGTGCACCAAAGCCGTGTTCATTTTCTATTGAAAGCTCTAATTAATATGGAAATGACGCCCAAAAAAATAAGCTAAAATCTTTGATTTGGCCAAAAATTCAAGAAATCTTGGCCCTTATTTCATCTTTGATTCGTATTGTTGGTTTGTTTATGTCCAAGATTATACTGATAAAAGTCTCATTTACCGATCAAAGCCTGCAAATTAAGCCTAATTTGCATGGGAAGGAACTAATTGCTATCGAGTCAAATGAATAGAGACTCGGTAGCTATATGGCCAAAATTGAATGATAGAGTTGGATTTAGTCATCGTTTGACACCCAATGAACATTATGAGTTAGGTTGGGACACGCCATCTAGTAGGGGTGTACAAAAAAACCGATAAAATTGCTAAATTGGTCCGATCCGGATCGAACCGTTCTATTTGGTCAGGTTATGCGGTTCATAGTTTTGGTTATGGTTCTGAAAACATAGAAACCGGAAATTATGGTTTGGTTATTAGTTCTTTTTTTAGAACCATGGTTAGAACCGAACCGGACCGTATATATGTACACACATAATTATAATTATGTATCTTGCTTTAGTGAGTTAATATTTTTTCCTAATAAGGTATTCTTTTATTTTTATACTAGAAATATATTTTATTTTCCCGACTATTGTATTTTATTAAGAAGTCTTTAAGCTATTTTTTCTTTCGATTTTAGGATTGATGGTAGACTTTGAAGTACTTCGTGCACAATAATTGGTTTTGAATTTTAGTAAAATTCTTATAATTATTTTATGAGTTGTTTGGTGTCCTAAATCCTAAATAATTTTTTTTGAGTTCACATGTTGTAAGTGTTCCAACTCTAAGCGGATAGAACCAGAACCGGACCAAAACCGGTCCGGTCTTACAGTTTGGTTTTGGACAAATTCTACACGTTTACTAGTTAGGTTTTGGTTCGTATTTTTTCAAAACCGTTCAAAATGGTTCGATTATTGGATTTCTAGAGAACCGGTCCAATCCGGACCATGTGCACCCCTTTCAAGTAGTAAAACAAAATTGCATTTTGTTATGTTAAGACAGAATCTGGACATCCTGTACGGTGGAAGTGTTCTACAAGATTGTGCACAACTAGACTGTCGAAAGTATTTTTAATAGTCCAGATTATCTTACAAGTAAAATACATATTCTACATATAAGATAATGTATCAAATCTGGACCCTTGAAACAATTTGGACCGCCCAGATTATGTACAGTAGTTTGTAAAACACTTCTGCCCTACAAGATCTTACACTTTTCTTTTATTCAAACTCAAAATATGAATAAAAACACTTAAAACTCCATCCGTACTCCTTGACTCAAACTTATACCAAATTGAAGTCAAGAAAAACTCAAATTTGCAGGTTATTTTCTTCCTCTCAAATTCATAAGAATGACATTAATAAAGTATTTCAGTTTTGTGCTTAGATTTGAATTTGTCCATTAAAGTGCCAAAGGAGCCCAGATGCTCCCATACGATATTGGAAATAATTGGTCCCACCACCATGTGCAATTACACCATTCAATTTAAAAATATTATTGCTCGTGTGATGTGAATAACAGCACAAATACATTCACTTATATAAGCCCCGTACATTATCAACAGTATAATTTAGATTAGACACCCACCAATATTTAATAAATATTCCATCTACAATATTTTTTTGAAATTCAATAGGGCCAAAAACGTGGCGACCCAATAAAGAAAAAACAGTTAGAAAATTAATTGCTAGAAAATAAATTTATGTCATTATGTGGCCAACCAGCTAAACTTAATGTACATGTGCGAGTCTGAGACCCTAGTACCCTACCATGTTCGGATACAGGGACAGAGCCAGAATATTTTAGAAAAGGGGTCAAAATTTGAACTATGTGCGAGTTACTTTTTTTATTTGCCAGAAAGAAACAATTAGATAACAAGTTAATCAAAAAGTGGACATATATAAATAACTAAATGTAGCTTCGATTTACAATTGACCCTGACGATTTTTCATATTTTGGAAACGATGCATGATAGACTCATTTGTAATGCTATCAAAAATATCTTTCTCAATGTAAACAACCAAACTATCATGCATCCATTGATCACGCATTCGATTTCGAAGCCTAATCTTCACAATCTTCATAGCAGAAAAATGTTCTCTCTACTGTGGCAGTGGCAACTGGTAGAACGAGGGTCAAAGTAAGAAGTCTATAAACCAAGGGATATCCTATATGTCTTCGAGTCTCAACCATCTTCTTCGTAAGGTCACCAATTCCTTTAAAATTGGAAAAATCACCACTATAACGTGCATCCATGATGAAATTCTCTAGTTGATTTGGAAGTGCCCGAAGCTCGACATCGGAAAAGTCCTTAGGATAAAACTTCACAAAACGAATCAATCTTTCCTTGTCAAAACTTGCAAATGAATCACATGGGTTTAAACATGTAACACAATGAAGCAACTATGTGTTCACCTCATTAAAACGACTATTCAACTCTAGAAGTTGCATATCTATGACGGTATAAAGTAACTCAACACGATAGTAGTGCAAGTTTGTCGTTGCTTGAGCTCTACGCCTTGATCTTCCTTGACAAATATATGTGTCATCCATGCTAGGAACATCAATTGATTTTTTTCCACAAAAAGTGATAACTTCTTCCATTAAGGAATCTCATCCACTATCTCTCATCAATTGGAGTCGTTGATCCTTGGATACTTGAACTTGTCTCATGGCATTTATGATGTCTTGATCCTTTCTTTGGAGTGTTTGTAACAGCTCATTTGTAATCCCCAAGATAGAGCTCATCAAATGAAGACTATACAAAAACTCAAAAGATTGCATCTCCTTTAATAAACAAAATGCTTTCGATTTTTGTTCCAAAGTGGAGCAATCTTCAACTACTACACCAAGCACATCAATTATCGTCGAAAACATATTAACCACGCTAAGCAAAGTCCCATGATGCGATCCATAACGTGTATCACTAGCACGAACAATAGACCTCTCTTGATTAAGGCCTTGCCCACTTGTAATCTCATCATTACTAAGGGCTTCAATAACTTTGGCGGCTTGTTTCTCCCGAAGAATATCACAACGCTTGCATGAGGCTCCAAAAACATTAACAATGTTGGAAATCAAAGTAAAGAGGTTGCCAATATTGATATGGTTCTTTGCTATGGCCACGAGAGCTAGTTGAAATTGGTGTGCGAAACAATGAACATAATACGCACTTTCATTCTCTCTCAAAATAAGTATCTTTAGTTCGTTGAACTCCCCTTTTATATTGTAAGCCCCATCATAACCTTGGCCACGTAGCCTAGATATGCTTAAGTCATATGTTGACAATAAGTCCTTGACTGCATTCTTAAGTGAAAGAGCACTAATACTACTAACATGCTTAATGCCCAAAAAGCGTTCAATCGCACAACCACTTTTATCAATATATCTCAAAGCAACCGCATTTGTTCTTTCATCGAGACATCTCTAGATTCGTCAAGCAATATTGAAAATAGCCCATCACCGAGCTCTATAATGACGGCATTTGTCATTTCCGCCGCAATCGCATTATAAATATCCTTCTGAAAGCTTAATGTCCAAAAAGCGTTTAATCGCACAACTGCTTTTATCAACATATCTCAAAGTAACTGCATTTGTTCTTTCATCGAGACATCTCTAAATTCGTCAAGCAATATTGAAAATAGCCCATCACCGAGCTTTATAATGACGACATTTTTCGTTTCCGCAGCAATCGCATTACAAATATCCTTCTGAATATCTAGAGATGTCAACTTTAGATTTTCAGAACCTTTTTTAAGTGCAAGAGCCCTTAGAACCTCATTTTGCTTTGTAAGAAACTTCAAAAACTCAAGAAAGTTTCCTTGATTGCTTGAAAGCTCAGATTCATCATGCCCACGAAAGGGAAGCCCTTGTCATAAAAGAAACCGACAACAATCAATTGATGCCATCTATGAAGCACTAACACTCCTCAGGGGTGCTGTATTGACGTTTGGGACACGGGGACATGGCAAAATACGTATGGGACACGCCACGTGGCATGTCCCAATTGTTTTTAATTTTTTTTTATAGGGGACACAGAAGGGACACGGCAGAAGGTCAGGGGACACGTCTGGGGACACGACGGGGGTCAATTTGAAAAAAATTAAAATTTTTGGGGGTAAAGTTATAATTAATTAAAACATTGGGTTAAAAAAGTGTAATTAGCCTAGCTATTTTACTTCCCCTTACCCTCACAATCGACATAATCCACAAGAGAAGATTGAAGCCCTAGTTTTGTCAGCCAAAAGTTCAACATGAGTTCATCCAGATCGATCCACGTACTCTTTCTCTCTAGTCTGTGTTCTCTCTCTCTCTCTCTCTCTCTCTCTCTCTCAAACCTGGGTAAACGGAGATATATTTTTGTGTATATCTCTCTCGTCTTTGTTTAACTATTCTCTTGTTTACTGTGTAATGTGTATATCTGCTAGCTCTGTTTCACACCAAAATGCACTTATTTTTTTGTATATACCTGTGTATATTTGTGTATACTTCGGCGTATACCTACTGGCTCTGTTTTTACACTAAAATGCACTCTTTTTTTATATATAAATTTGAACCATGTTATTGCATATATTTTTGTAGGATTGTTATGTCTTCCTCAACGGGTGCTAGTAGTGCACCCTCAACATGGGGGGATAAGGGAGTACTTTGGAGATATGTTTCCAAAATTGAAAAATTTGGTGGTAAATGAGGAAATCTGAAATGGAAGTGCAACTTTTGCAATGTAATAAAATCTGGTTCATATACAAGGATGAATGCTTACTTGTTGAAAATTAATGGCGAAGGGATTGGGGTATGTGGTAGTGTAACAAGTGCAGATTTGGCGCAATTTCATAGATTGGTAGAGGAAGAGAAAATTCCTAGAAAAAGGATAAGATTGTGCCCAAGAGTGACTTCACAAGACATTGTTGAAATGGAAAGGAAGATTGATGGCTCAATTGTGGAGGTGGAGCTAGAAGAAGTTGAGGAAATGCCAGAAGTGTGAATGAGTCATCAAGCCAGATGAACCATCTATCATGTTAGAACTTAGTACTACTATTTTGAGTGTCATCATAGAATATGCATGCTAACTTGCTAAGTAGTTGAATGTTAAGTGTTTGAATTTTGCAATTTAAGCATGGTACAAAAAAAAAAAAAAAGAATTTTTTTTATATATATATATACATATTATTTATATTAATATTATATTATCGTGTCCCCCGCCGTATCCGTGTTCATTTTTTCAGAATTGTTGTGTCCGTATCCGTGTCGGCATCTGTGTCTGTGCTTCTTAGGATGCCATCAAACGCACTCGATAATCCCTTGTGGTTTCATTAGATTGTTTGGAAAGAACAGTTTTCTACATGTTTTTTATTCATCAAGTTGAGACCTTTTTTCAATGTTTGATGATGAGCACTATTGTTGGAACTTGTGCCTCATATAGAGAGGTACTAAGGAGTTCTAATGAAAGGCTAAATGCCGGAGTGGAACGAAGCGAGGGGAGCGTAGCGTACTGAGCGGAGCGACGGCATCTGGCCCATTGCTTGATCCCCGGCAACGTATAGCCAGAAATGCTTGCGACCTTGGATTGTGTCGTAGAAAGTGTCACCCCAAGCGTAGGGCTAGGTCGGAGGTAACATAATAACCGGTAAGACCGGGTCGAATCCACAGGGACCCAACGCACCCCGCGTGAGAGTTTAACTTGCAATGAGAGTTTTGGCGTTAAGACGGCCAACTTACGAGGTGGTTTTGTTTGGTGGTTCTCTTCCTACTTCTAGAATGACTCGGAAGATTAAAAACAACAAATTAAACTAAGGCAAAGTCTAAGGGATTTTAACAACCATAACTTAGGCTAATTCGTTCCTCTCTTGTTGAGATTAAGATTCTTATAACCATTTGGCAAACATCTAGGTTGACATCGCTCCAAGCATCACACGTGAAAAGGAGAATCAACCCTTAACTACGAGAGATCAAAAAGATTAACAAACCTAGACTTTGGTACATAAAATCGATCCTAACTCTTTGAACTAGAAATGGTGTTCAATAAAGTGTAGGATTCTTGTGCCGTTTATACAAACATTTGAGTAAGCCCTTTCCCCTAAGCATCGCGACGCACCAAGTGGTCATGCCCCGGCGGCGTCGATCGACAAAGGGTTTCTGAGACCAATTTTGATTCATAAAGATGAACCCGTGACTTTATTAAACAAGAAGTGTTTACAATTTGGCGAGAAGAACGAATTAAACCTAAGTCATGGAGTGCTAATCGCCCCATGACCGAGCCCATTTAACTACTCACTAATTATGCTTAAGCTAATCCTAATTAGAAATTTGAAGGAAATAAAATTCATGATTAAACTTGATATTGATATTGAACCTAAGCTTCCCTACACTTTTAAGCCTTGAGAAATTGACAAACAACAAATTTAAACTAGTGTTTCTTAAGGAAGAAGATGGAAAAACAAGAACAAGATTTAACCGGTAGAAATGCAAATAAACTAGATTTATATAGAGAGAATGATTGTAGCTACAACAATAAACCTTGACAAATTAACTAGAAATGAAAACTTACTTGAGAAATCTAGAGAGATAAAGCTTGAGAAATCATGGAAATGAAAAACTTCAAGTACCTAAAGCTAACTAATGGAGAAGATAAGAGAGAGGGAGAGAGAGAGATGATTATATGCACAACACTTTCTCTCTCACAAAAATATCATAAAAACAACAAAAGTAGTAAGTTTCCATAAGTGGAAAGTGCAAAAAGTCCACAAAAATTGGTTCGGAGCACTTTTGGACCCGTCCGGAGTTATTCCGGACCGGTCTGGAATTGTCTGGAAATTTTTGGGCAATTTTGGATCGGTCCGGATTTATTTGGATCGGTCCGGAATAATTTGGATCGGTCCGGAATAATTTGGATCGGTCCAAATTGGTTTGAAACTTTCTGGGAAAATCTGGATCGGTCCAAAATAATTCTGGATCGGTCCAGATTGGTCTTGACTTAGTTTTTGTCCCCGCGATCACTTTCATTGGTTTGCGTGCCTCCGGACTTCCTCCAAAGCTCCTAAATAAGTCGTGCGACCCTCGGGGGCGGTGCTCCTCAGTCTTGTGGGTGCTTGTTCAATCCTGGACTTCACCGGGAGTTTTGCTTGAGCGAGACACGTGGCCTCAAAGTTCCCGGCCACTTGGGATGTTTTGGCTTGCCGGGCCTCAACTAAATCATCGTTTTTTGGCTCTCGAGGCCCGGTGTTGGCGTGCCATGGGGCACGTGGCCCTTGTGATTTCGGCACGTTTTCCAAAGCGCACAAAACGCTCTAAGTTACCATGTTTGACCTGTAACTCAACAAAAACACTTCTACACGCATATCAACCAATTTAAGCACGAATTCGCGTGTGTGTGTGAACAAAAGGAGCAAGATAAGCCCCGATATATACAATATTAGGGGCTTATCACCCATCGTGGGTCCAACTGTTGTATGTGTGGCCCGTAGGGATGAATAATTGGGGGTGCAAGGAGGCAACGTCCAACCGTGGTACGGTACGAAATTATTAGGGTTGAAATAAAGTAGGGCTATATATACTCTATTGTAAAACCCTAGCCAATTTTTTTTACAGAATAATACAGATTCGCTCTTGCTCCCGTGGACGTACCCGATCTTGGGGAACCACGTAAATTCCTGTGTTGATTTCCTTTACTGTTTTTGTATTCTGTTGTGTGCGTGTGGTGATTAATCTAACAACTATTAATGCCTCATTCATAAATTCTCAACTTATCCTTCCTCGTCCAATTCGTGAAAACCCTTGCTAACAAAAGAATTATCACCCTCTTGGTCTCCTATTTATGGTTTGAAAAGATAGCAATAAGAATTCAATCTTTTTAAGAATCCAGAAAAATCTTCAAACCAAGAAGGGTTAAATCTTCTTAAGAATCCAGTAAAATCCCTTCGAGGAAAATCATGATTACGCGGTTGACAAGGGCCTTTGAGCAAATAGTTAGGCCCTACGAACCCTCTCTCAGATATTAGGCCCATAATCTGTAATTGGAGGTCACAACCTCGGATCAACAGGAAGATCAGGCAATTCAATTTCTATACGGCTTTGTTTCGGAGGATCATTGTTACATGTAGAAGTTGAAGTTGATTCGACACGTTCCTTTCTCTTAATTAGATATTGCTCCATCCTAGTACAAATATACAAATAACATATAATAATGAAGATAGCCATACAAAATTTGGTCCACTTTTCACAAGCAACATTCCAAACAAATAGTATAATACTAAAGCAACGGTCAACATGGAACAATATCTCTTGTTCCAAGGCAACAACGGACAACCAACAAGTCCACATTTAAAAATAAATATATTAGAAATTTGGAGAAACTTACCTAGGGTTTGAAGCTTTTTTTTTTTTCCTCAAATCAAAACAGTAGACAGCATGGTTCTGGTGGGATCTGCCATAGGATCTCCAAAACAGTTAGGAAATTTCACGGTTTTTGCAATTAAAAGCTTCCAGACTTTACATCGTCCGACCAATGAGATCTGGTTTCTTCTTGGTCTTTTTTTTCTTTGACCCTTCTTCTCCAGAGAAGAGAGGAGTAAAGTTTGGTGAAGAGTGCAAGTTTGGTAATGGAAAAAGTATAAATTAAAGCCAAAGTAAAAAAACATACCGGAAAAAGTACAAAGTTTGGTCAAGAATACAGGGACTATTGCCTATTTGCCACTCCTTTTTCACTTTATGTATCAAAAGTGTATATGGTCTGGGGGCATTTTTTTTTTTTTTTAAGGGTGGTCAATTAGTAATTTTTGGATATGTATTAGTAGTATCTCTATACATTTTTTTTTTTTCCAGAGTCGTTAAGCCCCTCCGCCCCTGTTTGGATATATTGTCTAAGAAAAAACATTTTAAATATTCGATCTTTTAATTTTGGTGTCCGCTTTTCTACGTACACATTAATTTAAACAAATCCCCCAATTACGTAAGCTCCCAAAACATATTCTTACAATCCGAGTTATTCTTTCATGTTGTAACTCTAAACTTCTAAATCGTTTGTGCAAAAAATAATATTGATCAAATATAGATAATTTGTTTGATTCAAATCAATTGAATAACAGGAAGAATCTTAACAATCATATTTCTCAATAAACATGTAAAGTTTTAAAATTACTACAAAATGTCCGATCAACTAAATTTTTGGCCTGGATAATGTTACATGCAAATACATACACATACAAATAAAATGATTTTGATTGTCAAAACATAAAATATACAGTGGAACTCACCTTATTTGGTGGTGCCTTTGAGAGAGGTGAGTAGAATTACCGTTTCATTCTACACTTAGCTTTGCATTAATTTCTCTGGTTCATAATCAATTTAAAGACAGACCCATGTGGATAAGTACCCTTCGTGGTTTAATCATGTATACAAATCTTCCCCACAAACCAAATAAAGAACAACGCTGCTACCTACACAGAAAACACACCTAGAATTTACCTAAAATTTGAAAATCAATGTCCGAGATTCATCTGGACCGTTGATTTACACTTTCGGGATCCATTGGGGATAACATTTCCGGGTCTATAGCATTATTGAATAAAGAACTATTCGGTCAGTAAAGACCATTGGTTTTTCTTTAATTATTTCAACTTTTCTTTATTCTCTGATACTTTTAATTTTTCTAATAGTTTTGAAAGAAAAGAGCATCCAATTAATAAATGGCTCAAGTGGTATTACTTTCATTGACTTTTTGTATTTGACATATGAATCAGACATGTTTCACTAACTGACTTTTTGACTTTTTAATTTTTCACAACTTTTTGAGGTAAACCATTCTTCTCACATATATCAATCTAAAAAGTCGTGAAAAGAAAAAAAAAACCACCTTAGTGAAACATTAATTGAGTGACAAATTTAATAACCCTAGTTAAGTACCTTTTGGTCACACGGCATCAATAATTTCTCTACCCATTGACGGTGATATTCCACTATACTAGTAAGATTCTTCCTAATTCATATGGATAACCTGAAAGCGTTGGATTGTTTTTCCTAACTGATGGCTCCGAATGGGGTTTGTAGCCCTTTTGGGAAGATAACTGAGTTTCAAAATAAATAAATAAAGTCAATAGATAAGCAGATTGATCAAAACAAAATCAGTCCATGTTCCACTAAGTAGTTTTTTTAATTTTTTTTTTTTTTTTTTATCTTTGGTTTTTCAAATAAACTCACTTGTTCCACTATTGTAGTTTTTTAGTTTTTTTCCACTAATGTAGATTTTTAGTTTTTTGGTTTTTTGAGTTGTGTTACCAAATTACCAACCTATCCTTGTACCCAAACAACTATTGCTCCCTATGGACCAAGCTCTGACTTCTTTGACCTGCGTTGACCAGACCTTCTTCTTCAACCTTCAGCGCACGTGTTACACACCCACAAGAGTGGATCTCACTTGCCAGCCACACGCCACCTTCTTCTGGCGCGTGAGAATTATTCCGGCAACTTCTGGTGACCTTCCACCCAACACCGTGATCGTATGAACAAGACGAACAAAACCCAACTTTCAAATCTTGTTTCCGATCACTATAGGTAAGATCGGTACCCATCAAACCTTCTGCCGCCTTCTGTCGGTCTTCAAAACAACTGTGAGCACTTTTCCGATGACCAAACTCAACCGTGCCACCACTTGTGAGTTCGTCCGAGTGAGACGCACCCCCTTTGCTTGTCCAATCAAGTCCGCGAACTATTTTGATCTCAACCCAAGCAAAACCGAGCTTCAGTGGTCCGGGATAGGGATGGGAGGGAGTGTGGTATCTGTTGGGGGGCTAAAGGATAAGGATTTGAAGGGAGGGCAAATTCGTAATTTTATATGATTTGACTGATGGTATAGTGGTTTGGTTTTTTTTAGGTTAGTGGAATGAAGTGATTTTTTTTTTTTTTTTTTGTGGGAGGTTTTTTAGTGGAATGAAGTAATTTTTTATTTAAACCAAAACTAGTTTTTGTTTAGTGGAACATGGCATCAATAGATAAACGGAAAAAACAAGAAGGAAAGGTATCAAAGTTTGGATCCGTGTTAATTTTCAATCTTGGCAGTAGGGTGCCAATCAACATGAAAATTTCACCACAAAAATTACGTTTGAATGGTTCAATTCAAATCTAAGTCGGCCAAGCAACATGCAAAACGTATGACTACGACAGTGCCTTGGGAAAATTATTTTACCCTACCAACCTCACTGAACGCATGTGGCCTACTACGTGGGGAAACTTGTTGGGGAAAATGAATGAAAAACAATATGCATGTTCCAGTGAAAATTCTCACTAGACTACAAGAACCGAGTCATATGTTTGATACAATTTCCTTAAAATAGATTTTTCATCTCACCGAAGGTATTAGAGGCTGCACCGGTATCTATCTCTTACGATAAAACACGGCCAAACCTCAGTTTACGGAACACTAACTCACCTTGACGAACTAACTTTGTCTATCTCTCTTTCACACAAAGAACGGGAATCCAGGAGTATGTTGTATGAAATCCAAAATTCTGGTAATAGAAGATTCTGATTTCATACAACGGGATTGTCCACGTTAAACACCGAAGGAGGTACCTTTGAGCTACACCACAGGAATGAATTCATGAAACTGCTGGATTTTAATATTGCATATCATGTGTTGAAACTTGTGGCTCATATGGTGTGTATGAGAGACACTAAGAAATTCTCGTAAAAAGGCCAGTGCCGAGCGAAGCGGAGCGGAGGAATAGAAGTGGCAGTCATATATAAACTCTCTATTGTAAAATCCTATGGATGAGATCATCAATAAACGACTACTCTCTCTGCTCCCGTGGACGTACCCGGTTTTGGGGAACCACATATATCTCTGTGTCAATTCTTTTACTGTTTATACTCGTATATCATGTACGTGTGTGATTCGATCCTAACATCACGTAAGGGGTATTACCAGCCGGATCAAAACCCCTCAATGCCCAGATTCGATGACACTCTGGATGCCCCAAACCTGAAGATTCCAACAGAACTTACCAATAGCCCCACACTTATTTAAGAATAATGCTAGAGGCACACATACAATCACATACAAACTCACATGTGGATTTATGTGATTGTGTGTGTAGTTGAGTGTGCGTATCACAAGCCTTTTCTCTTATTTAAGGGCCCATGTGCCCGGCCACCATACCATTTCAAATATGATTAATTTTTTTTTTATTCGTTTGTTAATGAAGCTCATCGGATTGATTTTATCTTTCTTCGTATTCATATCACTCTTATTCACAATATAAATACTCCAAGTTGTCTCTCTCTGAAAACTTAATTTTTTTGACGAATTGGTAGCTAACAATCTAATATGGTATCAGAGTATGTAATAATTAAATTATATATTCGAGTCTCACCGTCTACTTAATGATTAAAATTTACAAGTCTTTAGCTTGTTTATAAAAGAGAGTACGACTACATGTGCAGGAGCATGATGAGAATATAAATAATAGAATTGCCCTCTCTCTAAAAACTTAATTTTTTAGATTAATTGATGGTTAACAATTACGTTGTATCTCCCGTTATTCTCTCCATTTATTCTCCTGAGATAAGTGCATATACTTTGGACTAAAGCTCATAAAGTTATCGTTTTAAGTTTCTAAATTTAGCTTATTTGGAGGGGCCCCCCAGTTATATAGGTTCATATAATAATTAAGCCTATATAGAAATTAATGTCAATTTGTCTAATAATTTTAAGGGCCAATTTATAATAATGCCCAAGTGAAAAGGTCCTAAAGATGATAACCTTGTTCATTTCTCAGTTTATAGTTTTAGTTTTGATGGCATCATCATTTTTCTTATTTCTCTTTCTATCTCTTTTTTTTATTACACCTGATGACGTTATCAAAACTAAACTAAACTATCTAACCAAATATAACCGATATAATTTGGCCCATATAGAAAAGTTAAAAAGGCAGAAATAAAATAAAAAATATATCTAAAAAAAGGAAAGAACACTTATCATATCACATGGCATCCATTATTTCATGCCCTTTGAGTTCTTATTTTTATTGAGAATGTTTGAATCAGATTAATCTTTTCAGGCCCTCTCATAATTTGTTTCAGTATTGAGGGAAATTAATTACTCCCTCCGTCCCAATTTTATGGTCCCTTTTGGAAATTTCAACTTAATAAGAGGACATCATCATTGCATTTTTGAAAACATGTTTTTCCTATTTTACTCTTCAATCATTACACTTTCTTACTTTTTTATTATTTTTAATTTCAAAATACAAGGGTATAAGAGAAAATTCCTTAACAATTACTTATTTAGTTTTGAAGTGGGATAATTTTTTTTGGGACAACAAAAAGTGTCAATTAAAATTATAAAATTGGGACGGAGTATATACTAACAAATTTGTCGAATAAGTCAATTAACTAATGCCACCTTTGCATTTATGTTTTTGAGTTTGAAAGTTCAACGACGAAGACAGTGTAATGAATACCCATTCAACTCAATGATAAAAGCCCCCTGTTTCCATCTCTCTCCCCTCAAACCAAACACAAATCCACCAAAAAAAACAATCCTTCTCCTCCGGAATGTCAGTTCCCGGCAAACACATTTCCATCGGAATGTCTGATTCCGATTCCGATGGAAAACACGTTTCCTTGTCAAAATCCCGCAGAAAGCTCTTCCTACTTCTGTTCACTTCTTTCCTACTTATAGCCGCCGTCATCGGCATTGTCGCCGGAGTTAACTCCAAAAAAAACAACTCCGACGAAAACATCATCAAATCCCCCTCAACCCACGCCGTTGTCAAATCCGCATGTAGCACCACATTCTACCCAGATTTATGCTACTCCACAATAGCAAACGCACCTCAATTGAGCAGCAAAGCGATTTCCACACCAAAAGACGTCATCACCTTGTCACTCAACATCACGAAGACGGCGGTGGAAAAAAATTACTTCTCCGTTAAGAGGCTGTCGAAGAGGAAGGGCCTGACGAATCGGGAGAAAACGGCTCTCCACGACTGTCTCGAGACGATCGACGACACCCTCGACGAGATCCAAAAGGCAGAGGATGATTTAAACGAGTACCCCAGTTTCAAAAAATCGCTTTCCCGACACGCCGACGATCTCAAAACCCTCATGAGCGCCGCCATGACCAACCAGGAGACATGTCTCGACGGATTCTCTTACGACAAAGCTGACAAGAAGGTTTGTTACAGCCAAGACCTAATATATTCTAACTTATACACAACTGAAGAAATCCTATATAGAAATAACAAAATGTAGTTTCTATATTGAAGAACAAAACGTAACTCGTCACTCATACTATTATTAGTACTAAAATAACGTCAAGATTATTATGTCCAACAGCTTCGGGAAGCGTTAATCAAAGGCCAATTGCAAGTGGAGAAGATGTTCAGCAATGCGCTGGCGATGATAAAGAACATGACGGATACGGACATCGCAAAGGAGATGGCGCTGAACAAGGGGAGGAATTTGAGAGAGGAGGCCGAAGGGGGAGTCGAGTGGCCGGAGTGGTTGTCGGCAGGGGACAGGAGGTTGTTGCAGTCGTCGACGGTGACGCCGGATGTTGTGGTGGCAGCGGACGGGAGCGGGAATTACAAGACGGTGTCGGAGGCGGTGGCGGCTGCGCCGTCGAGCAGTAGTAAGAGATATGTGATTAGGATTAAGGCAGGGGTTTACAGGGAGAATGTGGATGTGGATAAGAAGAAAACGAATTTGATGTTTGTTGGAGATGGAAGGAAGACTACTATCATCACTGCCAGTAGGAACGTCGTTGATGGAAGCACTACCTTCAACTCTGCCACTGTCGGTGAGTAAAGTTCACTCTCTCTTCACTTTCGCTTTCTTTTCTTCTCTTCAATTTCCTTTTCTTTTTTTTTTTTTTTTACCTTCTTCCATTTTACTAGCATATTATCTTCTTACACAAATGTGATAGGCCACTGCGACAATATTAATATGAGTCCATTTTTGGTATGAAAAAGTTTCCATTATAGAATTTAGTAGGTTTCAGAGCTTCAAACGACTGCGAGCAGGTTGTGGCTCAGTGTGACTCATCATCCAGTCGAGCTTAAATTTTAGGCTTGTTTAGCAAATGAGCGGAGCTCAACATTTAAATGTTCGGCTCAGCACGCAAAAGCTCGGCTCGTTGGTAATCTCGAGTTATAACATTCAAAAGCTTGTGCTTATGTTTTAAGCATGGATCGTAATTGAGTCGAGTTCGAGTTTTAAGCTTGTTTAATAAATGAGTCGAGGTCAACATTCAAAACCTCGACTCGGCTCACAAAAGCTCGGTTCGTTTGTAAGCTCAAGTTATAACATTGAGCAGGTTGTGGCTCGGTGTGGCTCTTAATTGAGTTGAGTTTAAATTTTAGATCTATTTAGTAAATGAGCCGAGCTCAACATTTAAAAGTTCGGCTCGGCTCGCAAAATCTCGAGTTGTTTGTAATCTTGAGTTATAACATTCAAACGCTCAAACTCAAGTTTTAGGCTTGACTCGTAATCGAGTCGAGCTCGAGTTTTAAGCTTGTTTTAGTTAATGAGTCGAGCTCAACATTCAAAACCTCCACTCGATCGGTTTGACTTGCAAAAGCCCAACTCCTTTGTAAGTTTGAATTCAAGTTTTAGGCTCGAGTCTACTCATTTGCAGCGTAGATTGGCTGTAAGCTAGTTTGGAAGTTGAAACAAACTACATCCTTCTTCTTCTTTTGTAACTTAAGTATTTAGTATCTTCTCGACTAATTCGGAGGACCAATTTCATCGTCTATTTGTGAGGTACCCAATTAGTGATTCTAGGCTTTCGTCAATTACTTACCATGAGTGGTCGAATAAGATGTGATTAATTTGTTTTAAGGCATAGGTGGGCACGAAAGATATCTGCTTTTAGAAAGAGCATAAAGGGTAATTAGGATGATGTGAGAGTACAAGTGTCATTGGCCGGGGACTTAGGTTGATTTTTTTTTTTAATAGTTACATAATCCTTTGTTTCATTAATATAGAAATAAATAGATGTAACAAAACAAAGGAATGACTAATCCACCGACAGCATTCACCATCTTATCCGAATGGGGGAAGTGAGAACGTGGGAAGACGTTTCGTTTCTTGTACTGTAATGAAATGTGCGGTCCTAATTGCGCAATTGGGGGTTGTCTGTGTCCTATGGTTCTCATCCAGTTTACAAGTGCCAGGACTCACATTCATGCCTGTGTTGCATGTGGACTGTGGAGTGTAAACTCAGTAATGGCTTGTCCTGTCCGGTAACCGTCTATGTGTTTTTAATAGAATAAATATATCGACATCATATTACCAATAAGATATTACTTTTAACGATATCAAGTTTAAATTATTAATTTTCGAGAT
The DNA here is from genome assembly GCA_022606695.1 of Vaccinium macrocarpon. Lineage (NCBI taxonomy): Eukaryota > Viridiplantae > Streptophyta > Magnoliopsida > Ericales > Ericaceae > Vaccinium > Vaccinium macrocarpon. The sequence continues at coordinate 35,646,855 of CM040174.1, read as the reverse complement.
TAAGATTTCACTACCCTGTATTTTAGCGATCCAATTGAAGAGAAGCCAAGTCCAACATGTAAAATTTGGGAGCGGGGTTGCTTTAGTGAGGGGCTCATGGAGCCTATCTCCGGCCGTCCATCTCGATAATGAACATTCGGATTTTAATTCAAACAATAGACGACTTGGATCATTTGGAGTTAGGATTAAATCCGAACTATCGCTGCCGAAATGGACTGCCAGATTTGCCTCACTACACCCCTGCAGTCAGTTGCCTCACTACCCTGCTTCCATAAAATCTTGCTCATATTCACGGTAGGATCACCCGTCAAGACGAGAGAGATTATTCAGTGCTTCAGGAAGATGTTTTAATTGTCTTTTATAATTACATCAAGAAAATAAGTTTTGCACAATACTTTTACAAATTCATCTCTCTTACTATTATATCCTTTGAAATTTGTGGTGTGATAAATCTAACAATGCATTATCAGGTATTTTCTTCTCTGTGAATTTTCATCAATTGAATTTGGTGGTTCACAACCTGAGCATCACTGTCCATTACTCAATGCATTATGGCTTTGTTTGGCTAACTTGAAAAAAATGATTTATTGGTTTATTTGGTTTTGTCCTTATTCAATTATTTTTTTTGCAGTTGTTAGTTTTCGGTCGTTTTTTTGAGGTTTCTTGGCTTGTCTCGATGAGAGGAATCTAAAAAGTATAAAATTATTAGCCAAACTTAAAGTTTTGTGAATAAAAATAAAAAATAAACCAAAAAACGTGGTTTAATTGCTCAATTGTACAAGCATGAAGGATATTGATCATGATAATGGGTTGGCTTTTGCCAACGCTTGAAATCCCCGAGCTAATTATTCAAAAAAATACAATCTTGAGAAAAAAAAAATTAAAAAACTACTCACAAATTGCAAAAAAATTCATTGATATCTACTAATTTGTGAAATTTTTTGATAATTTTTAAAATTTCTCATTTTCCTGGCCGGACTCTCTTATTTTTACGTCCGGTTTGCTATTCGATATATGACCTCCAATCCTCCACTACCCAAGAGCACTCCCAGCTTAATCAGAAGTTTGAGAATGTAGCAGCTCTTATAATTGTAGTTTCCTGCGTACATCTGTAACGCCCCCAAAATTTGGGTACATTAATTATTATTACAAACCATAAATAAGTTTAATCCTTAAATTTCAATACAAATTACAATATTATCACTATATAAATAAGCGGGGGGTATTTTGCAGTCAGGCCGCCTATCCTACTTTAGGGTTATTCCCCATTCCGATAAAGCATTTTCCCGCCCATAGGACTAGTCTCCACAAAGATATTCCCGCCCATCTAGATAATCGACATAATATGTCCGCATTGCATAACAACATCGTGGATTATGCTGGGATTACACGAAGTCTAAACACCGCAATTAGAAAGCCCAAAGAGTTTTACTATGCTAAACTTCTAAGTAGCAATTCTAGAATAATAAGTTCAAAAGCAGTACATGTAACTTATGAGCAGTAAAACCGTGCAATGCATCATGCATGTCTATACGGATCAGAGTAAACATGCGCAGAAAACAATATCTCATTTTAGTATCTCAAGACTGTGCCACGTGTCATATTCTCAAAACGATTCTCATTTAGTTTCTCAAACTTAACTTATTTATTAATAGTTTTTCCAAAAATCGATTTTTCTCAAATCAGTGTCTCTTTCAGTATTCTTCTTCAAATTTTATATATCTCCCACCATTTGAAATTTATTGGTCCGTTTAAGCCTCCTCTCAACTGATGGTGCCAACCTTTAAAATTTCAAGGCCCACCGCCATGCGTGCATCATCAACTTAACGAAATTGTTTGCGGCCGGTCCGGGTCACCCCATGACTCTCACACGACCATGATCCCGTAGATCTCATACCATCAACTTAACTAGTTTGTTTATGAGGTTCGTTCACCGTGTGTTGTGCACACTTAGTCCAAACATCCAAGTTCTTTCCGCGAACTGAAAGTGGCGCTCTCGTTGCATTACCGCATCAAAATCATTCCTCCAAGTTCTCTCTGCAAACTTGAGATGGAAACAAATCCATCTCATCTCATTTCATTTCCAAAATCTCACTTCATTTCATTTCTCAAAAATTTCATTTATCATTTCAAAAACTCATTTTCATTCTCATATCTATTTTCTCATCAGCAGTTATTCAAGATTTTCAAGTCCGGTGTCGTAACGTATTGTGTACGTGCTCAATGTCTCATGCTCAAATTATGCTCATGCAATATTCCATAATCTTTCTTTCAAGAAAATAACTGTATTCCACAAGTGAACGTTTCCCCATAAAATCATGCATTTCTTTCTCATCAATAATATCTCCTCCGAAAATAATATTTCCTAACATAAGATCATAAACTTGATGCACCAACTTCCCCAAAAAAAATAATAATTCCCAATAACTCTCAAAAATGCATTCTCATAAAAATCTAATTCCCCCCCCCCCAAACAATTTCCAAACTATTTTATTCCTTCTAAAAGAAATAAAATAAATCAACTCGCTTTCCCAAAAGAACATCTCTCTCTCTAGAATTTGTACCCAAAAATAATTTAACTCTCGTCACAAATTTTCTAAGAAGATTTTCTTTTAGAAAATTTAAACTCACCAAAAATATACGCCTGCTTTCTTTCTGATAAACTTGATAGAAATCATTTCCTTTTTTTATCATGAAAAATCAACAATTTTCCTTTCTAAGAAAAATTCAAATAACTCTTGAAAATCTTCTTTTTCCTCATAACAAATAAATATATATATGTTAAGTAGTTAGTAAAAAATTTCTAGAAAAACTTTACTCCATACTTATTAAAATGAAACTTCACATTTTCTCACAAAAATTGATATAAGAAAATGGTTATTCTTTCTAGTAAGAAACAAATTCCTCATTAAACAAAGCTAATCTACTTATTTAAGGAAAAATTATCTAATCAACAATCAATGATTAAATCACCTAGGATTAACTATTTCTTCCAAGAAATAATAACAAAATAAAACTATTAGAACCTTGATTAGAAACACTCATCTTCTAATCTCTTCTAATCAACTTCTAATCACTTAAATCTCATTAAACTAACTTCTAATTTCATGAAGAACTATTTTAATTAGAACCTAATTAACACTCTTGTCATCTTTTCAACATGAAATCATCTTTCTTAAACACTAAGTAACATGCTTAGTAGTCTAACACATGCACAAATTAACCCAATCAAGCTTAAATTCTATGCTTAGAAAACTAATTAGAACATCATAATAACTCTAGAAATAACTAATTAAAATGTTAGTTTAGTAAACTATCTTATTTTTCGGGTGTAAACTGAAAGCCGATAAGTTATTCCTTTGATGTGGGCCTCTTTAATCTACCTAGCTTACTTACTAATTAACTTAGTAAGAAATTAATTAGGACTAAAATAGGTTGGTTAAGTGGTGGTGGAAGTTGGTGATTGGTTGGGAATATGGGAGAGAGACAATCAAATATAGAAGGTATAAAATGGTCCCAAATGGACAATAGGGTGGGCTATTTATAGCCAAAATGAGACCTCTTTCCTCCCTTTTCTAACTCAACACACACACACTCTTGGCCAAAAGTTTCATGTGGGGGAAGTAAATGGTGCATTAACTTGCACATGGGAAGTACACAAGTGGCATCCCTAGGTTTTTAGGTTAGGTTATAGGCTAGTTTACTTGCACACAAAGGAAATTTGGGAAGCACAATGGGAAACCAACGTGCGAGGTAGTAGTGGGGAAAAATATGTCTCATGATGTGTAGGTTTTTGCATGGTTACCTTTGTTATGTGGTGTTTTTAGGAGCAAATATGTACAATATGCATGTGAATGCAATAAATGGCTAAGGGGTAGCCTTAATGGGCTAATAGTATGGAGAATATTCTTCCCCAAAACATGGAAGCATGTTTCATGGAAGCTTGGGGTCCAAGGTCTAGTGTAGATAGGCCTAGGTTGTATAGATTGTACTTAAATGCATGTATTGTGTGGGTGTATAGGTTACTCTTAAAATAATAAGGCTTGTTCTAACTAGTTTTTGGTACAAAACATTAGCTTAGGAAACTTTCCTCAAACATCCACTTGCTTGCTCAAGTGTACAAGCATTTACTCTTGCATGTGCAGGAGTACTTGCTCACATGCATGCGCACGCACACACACTCTCTCTCTCTCTCTCTCTCTCTCTCTAACTTGGTCAAATTCCAAGTTCTAAAATATAGTGGGGAGGAAACCAACACGTACTGATGTAGTTGGATGGAATACGGCGGTGGTTGGGTAGGTCTCGGGTATTAAATAAGGTCTCTGGGTGTTACGATAGTGTAACGGACGTTTTACTCGGTTTCGTATGCATATATACATGGCTAGAATTCTATTTATTCGAATTAAAAGAATTAAATAATATTTTAATAGAAATTTTTTTCAATAAACCGAATATTGAAAATAAATAATAAAATTGTTAAACGAAATTTTTGTTTACGAAAATCCGGATCGTTACAACATCTTAGACCTCCAATTTAAAAACAACGAGTTTGTGACTCGGATTAAGGTGGGCCTATAAGGTTTGACGAAATGTGGAACCGGTAATTATGAGACCTCATTTGCCTTTTTATCTCATTCATTGACGAAAACCAAAAGTAAAAGTGGCTTTTCTTTTCTTTTGATTGGGAAATAAAGTTGGGCGGGCCAGCTGGCTTTTAACTCCGGTGAAGAATGGACTGCTTTGGGCATTTCTTCAAATCAAACCAAATATTAATGGTTCGGTTTGGTTCCGTTCAACCAGTTTATTCAAGTTTCCGGTTTGTTACTTGCACATTTTAATAGTAATGAACTTGACAATAAGAGCTCCATGCAAATAAGAGAATTCTATTGTTTAAAAATTACCAATAGTGAGAATACAAGGACTAGAAATTGCACATTTATCATAAGCTCATAGAATACAAAGTATAACAGAAATAAAATTACAAATATTGAGAATAATGTAGAAAATCACTACAATAGGCCCGTTCCTTATCAAACTTTTTATAGGAAAAGTCTACTAAACTATAATTACATGGAGTAATTTATATATAAGAAAAAAATACAAACATATAGCATATGTACACACACACATATATATAATATTTATTTTATATATATTTGGTCCGGTGCGTATTGGTTTACACCGGTTTGAAAGGTGACAAAGCAAACAAAATCAATGGTTTTCGGTTTGGCTAAAATGCAAACCGAACTAGACTGACTACCTTTACAAACCAAACCAAAAAACCGGTTTGGTCAAGTTTCGGTTTTCAATCCGGTTTTCCGGTTTTTACTTTCAGCCCTATTAAATGCTGCAATTAAGAAATTCTTCTATCATGAAGCTCGGCATACGGATCTTTCACTTTTAGGCACTCCTACCAAAAGAAAACACAATCTCTTTCAGGTGGGATATGACTAAACACCTCATCTCAATAAACCAAAGAGGTTAGCCGTAATCAAGCTTGAAACATAGGGATTTGTTACTTTTAAAGTTTTATCAACAATTTTGAGGTTAATTCATATAGAGATTTTCTTTGACTTTTAAATGGAACTCTTGTTAGTTGACGGTGTAATTAATTTCTTAAAATAAGTTGGAGTGTACTTAAGCTAGTCCGGACATTTGATCATGCATCGTCTTTACTGTCAATTCTCAGCTGAATTTCGTGGCTCACAACCAGAGTATCACTGTCGGTTGTCCATGTTTACGAACCAAACTTTCTTTCTTTCATATCGCGAGCATTAAGGATGTTGTTCCATCAATTACGTGTTTTGTTGATCATGCATGACAGTAAGGTTGGGTTTTGCTCACAGTTGAAATATTCTTGGATGCAGGGTCTTTAAATTTAAATTTGGTTTTGGTTTATTGGATTATTTGGTTTTATTCATTCATTTTTTTTTTCGTTTGTTAGTTTTGATTCGATTTTTGAGGTTTTTGAAGAGCATGCCGGCGAGAGGAATCTAAAAAGTATAAAATTATTAGCCAAACTTAAAGTTTTGTGAATAAAGACAAAAATAAACCAAAAAACCAATAAACCAATAATCCAATTTGGTTTATTTTTGTCTTTATTCACAAAACTTTAAGTTTGGCTAATAATTTTATACTTTTTAGATTCCTCTCGTCGGCGGCATGCCTAAAACCCCAAAAAATCTAATATAAAAAACTAACAAACGAAAAAAAAAAATTGAATAAGAACAAAATCAAATAATCCAATAAACCAAAAAACCAAATTTAGCCAAAGTCTACCCTAATTTTCTTTGTGGTCATGAAAAGTAATTGTTACAGTGGTGTGATATTGATATGCAGGGACCCATGGGGTGGACTTCCCTGCCCTGAAAACCTGTCCCATGTTTCTTTTTTTCTTTTTCTTTTTTAACCAAGAAACATAGGATATCAATTAAAAAAATCTAACGATTCTCCTCACATTTTGCCAACTGTCCCATGTTTCAATTCCGTTTGATTTCTACATCCTAACAAATAAATACTCTTACATTCTAATATTTTCAGGTGTGTAATTGCGATAGAGGTGGCAGTGGATCCTCTGTCCGGCCTCCCTATCCCATCCATCTACGCCATTTATTTGAGCAATGAATGACTCAAATCACAGATAAATATGGACGGCTTAGATCTATTTAGGGTTAAGACGGAATTCGAGCTGTTGATTGCTCGGATGGACGACGCAGATGGATGTGATAGGAAGGTCGGACAAAGGATCCACTGCCATTGCGATTAAAAAAAAAAAAAAAAAGATAGGACGTGTTAGGACAAAAATATTGATGTCCTATTTTTTGCCCCTATTTTTTAGATGAAATATAAATTTTACCATGCTAAATACATTCGAAGTGGTTAAATAATAGAAAACTACAATTGATGTCCTATTTTTTGCCCCTATTTTTTAGATGAAATATAAATTTTACCATGCTAAATACATTCGAAGTGGTTAAATAACAGAAAACTACATGCATAATGTACCATAGTGGGCCCAAAATAAAGCATATAGAATGTGTTAGGGAAAAAATATATCCGATGTCCTATAGTGGGCACCTATTTTTTTCTAAAGTGAAATGTAATTTTTATTGTGTTAAATTATATTCCACAAGAGAGATAATGATATTTTGGCTTTCTTATTGTAAGTAATTCAATTTCACTCCATGCACGATAATTTAATTTTTTTAAAAAATTGCAATCAATTTTCTTGTAAATGAACCAAAAATTTGTCTTTTAATATTTGTGTAATTTTGACCACTATTTTTTTTTTCAAGGGCGTTATATGAAACAAAAATGTTGTGAGAACATACACCCACGTACAAATATTGCACGGATGGTGCATCTTAACCGTCCAAAAGCATTTCCGACGGTTTGATTGGCCTTTAACACTCTTATCGGTCAAATAGTGTTTAATATTCGGACCGTTGATTTGTTCAAATGAACAATTAAGATGCGTTCGTGCATTTTGTGTATGCAGATGTGGGTACACATAACACGACTGGATACGAAAATAGAGAGAAAAAAAAAATACTACATAGCCAAAAAAAAACACCAATCATATCGTGCCTCTGTTGGTTGGATAACTAATTTTTAATTCTCTCCATGTGGGCGCAGCCGTGGTAGGCGAGCGATTCCTGGCGCGAGACCTAACCTTCCAAAACACCGCTGGCCCATCAAAGCACCAAGCCGTCGCCCTCCGCGTCGGCGCCGACCTCTCCGCCTTCTACCACTGCGACATGATCGCCTATCAAGACACTCTCTACGTCCACTCCAACCGCCAGTACTTCATCAACTGCTATATCGCCGGCACCGTCGACTTCATCTTCGGTAATATTGAATTTTTAACCACCAACTTATTTAAAAGTTTAAGCCGTTAAGTGAGATAATCATAGTAACATTTTATCTATTATATTCTTAACAGGTAATGCTGCCGCCGTGTTACAAGACTGTGACATTCACGCCCGCCGCCCCAATGCCGGCCAGAAGAACATGCTCACCGCCCAAGGCCGCACGGATAAAAACCAGAACACGGGGATAGTTATCCAGAAATGCCGTATCGATGCCACGTCGGATTTGAAACCGGTGAAGTCGAGTTTCCCGACGTTTTTAGGGCGGCCGTGGAAGTTGTACTCGAGGACGGTGGTAATACAATCGACGATTGGGGATTTGATTGATCCAGCCGGGTGGCACATATGGGATGGGGACTTTGCGTTGAGCACGCTCGAGTACAGGGAGTACGCAAATAGCGGGGCCGGGGCGGGGACGTCGAAGAGGGTGACATGGGGTGGGTATAAGGTGATCACAAGTGCCACGGAGGCTCAGCAGTATACTCCGGCGAATTTTATTGCTGGCGGGAGTTGGTTGAGCTCCACCACTTTTCCGTATTCACTCGGGTTGTGAATTTGCTTCATTTGATGGGTCTATGGTAATTTCTCTTGTTAGGAGTATCGGTGGTTGAGGTCCTTAAGTAGTCGTAATGGTGGTAGTTGTGATTTGGTTTGGTTTGGTTTGGTTTGGATTTGAATGAAGCGTTGTAGTTTTCCTGAGATGGCCAGAGATTGGATCAATGATCGTAGATTCATGTAACGTGAGGCAACTAAGGAGAAATATTTATGCACTTTAGTGCTCAATAAGAGTTATTTAAATTTGGAAAAATGAAACAAAAATAAGCTTACCCTATTTGTCATCTTTCGCACTTTAGTGCTCAATAAGAGTTATTTAAATTTGAAAAAATGAAACAAAAAATAAGCTTATCCTATTCGTCATCTTTCCTGAGAAAGTTTTGTTGGAATTTGTATTTGAATTTATTTTGTTTGTAGCTCAAAGAAGAGTTTCCAGTTGAACTAGTCCTTGTTATAAGACTCATGTTTGGCTAATTAAAAAGCTTAAAAAATGTGTGTTATAAAAATTGGTTTTACTACAAGCACGTTTTGAAGCATTTTGACTTTTGATACCGAAATGAAATAACTTTCCATTGGGTAGCAATAAGCTGTTGATTTTTCAATAAATTCTAACTACTCAGAGGAATGGAATCTTTTTTACCGATAAAAAAGAAAACTACTCGAGCTCGGCTCGTCATACATTGATTTGATTAAGAATCAAGCTTCAACATGTTTCGAAAGTCAGAACTAAACACTTTGTTCGGTTGGTTTCACTACAACAAAATGGGGATTTAGGGGCACTTTTTAAAGGGCACTTATTTTAAATTGCCCTATCAAGTTACTAATGAGGCACTACCTTCTTAAGTGCCCCATATGATTGTACCTAATGCGGCACTTGATCTCAATCCAAATTTTACATATTTAATTTATTTGTGGTAATTTTGATGGGGCAATTTTTGGTGCCTCTAAAAACTGCGTCTAATAGGGCAGTTTTTTAGAGGCATAATACTACGTCGTTTTGTTATCTATTTTTTTCACTTCCTTTTTTCTTTAGCGGCACTTGACTGGACTTGATTTAATTATCAATTTAAAATTCTTAATTATATTTTTGGCAATCTGTTAAGGCACTTTTAATTGCCTCAAAAGACATCCTCCCAAAGCTATTGGGCATCTGTGCCGCTACGCCTCAAAAGCTTATAGATTTGTTAAATAACCAATACACGACATCGTTCTTAAAATATACTTTGATCAAGGGGTTTTTTTTTTAACCCGATCAAGCTAAAAATTTACATGAATGATTTAATCAACAAGCACAACAAAATTAGTAGAGGTGTCAAACGGGCCGGGCCGGCACGTTCGGAGGAGGCACGACACGTCAAAGGTACGGTAGAATCCTGGCACGGCATGGTATAACTTGACACGTGGCACAAAGACAGTGCCGCACGGAATTGCGGGTACGCGCCAAGGCGCTGACGCATTGGCACGGCGCGACATGGTCTTCTTCGCACCAAGACGACGGGCACAAAAATGAAGTCAACGTATAAGCACGCGACGCAAGACAACACGCTTTTTTATTCTAGCACGACACCCATCGGGGCACAAGAAGTTGGCTTGGCAACGCACGCATTCTAAGTAGGGGGCATGGCACGCATTACCCGACATGGGCAAGGCTATAAAACGCGCGACGCGAAAAAAAAAAAAAAAGTTAAACAATTAATTTCTCTGTATTTTTTGATAAGCATAAAAAAAAAAGGGTTGTGTTAGTGAATTATATATTTATATCAAGTTTAAAAAAAAAAATGAAGTCATGATTCATGAACCAAAAAAAGAAACAAAAGGGAAAAATAAGTTACATTTCTTCTTCTTTTTTTTCCACAGAGAGAGAGAGAGTCAAAGAAACTAAGAGCGTTTGGACCAAAAAAAAAAAATCATCTTTTCAAATATTTTATATGATTAATAAAATGTATACCACACATATAGATTGCCTTTTATCTAATAAAGATTTTGAAAAAAAAATATCAATTTCTTTTGGTGAAAAATATCTTTTTTGTTTGTGTTAGTAAATCAATGAATTATATGAAGTTAAAAAAAAACAAACAATAAGTCATTAACAAAAAAGTAAAAATTAAAAAAATTTATAATTTTTTTTTAGGAAAGAAAGAAAAAGAAAGAAAAAGTTACAAAGTGATTTTAAAAAAATGATAGAAATTCAAATTATAGGAATTAAATTCTTTTATTAAATTATATTATAGAAATTATTAGAAGTTAAATTATAGAAATTATAGAATTTTTTTTATTAAATCTGATCATAGAAATTATATAAATTAAATTCGATTCATTTCTAGTTTCTACTTTGTACGTCACGAATAATAATAGACCTGAACCTCCACTTTCTAGACCAAATTTCGACGATCGGAACCGTTAGATGTGTTTAAAACATGTTTTCAAGGTCCTACGTGAGGATTTGGCAAACAATACTACCCGAAAGGGCTTGATCAGAGTAGGTTTTCGTAAAACTACTTTACGAAAACCTGGCCCGATCAAGCCTTTTTGGTTTTCTTTTTTTTGCCAAATCCTTGCATAGTACCTTAAAAACATGCTTTAAACACATCTAACGGTTTAGATTTTAAAAAAATTGATTAGGTGGCCTTGAAGTGGTGCATTATAGTACTAAAAATCCCATTAGAAGCACTGAATGTGTTTCGATCGTGTGGTTGCCGATATCGGATGATCATCAATTTGGGGGAGAATGATAGAATTGACGAGATGCTAAATCGTAACGGTTCAGATCGAACATTCGGAAAAACGAGTCTGCACCTACCTTGCAATTTTGTACATCAAACTTACTTCTATATGAACCAAGCTACTATGTTATAGTATAACGTACAATAACCACACAATCGCAACACAACTATGACAATCCACACCGTTCACTTTTTTGTGCTGATGTTTTAATGACTCTCGCCAATATTTTCGCCTATCGGATTTTGAAAGGTCCTTCATCGCAACACAACTACGACGATCTTCACTGTTCATTACAAAAAAATGTCTTTTGGGTCCCATTTTTTGGTCCCCCGTGAGTAATCCGAACCGTTAGATAATTTCAACATAATGTTTTGTATGTCTTTGAAAAAAATCAGGTCAATTGGATATGCGTAACTCGTCTATCCAAGGTACGCACATCCAATTGATTTCAAAACTTGCAGTTTTGGATGTACCAGTTACGCATATCCAATTGACCTGATTTTTTGCAACGTCGTACAAAAACCCTATTTTAAAAATATTTAACGGTTTCGATTATTGACGCGGGACTAAAAAGTGGGACCCAAAAGTCATTGTACAAAATGAATGGTGGTGATCAACATAATAGTTTTGGAGGGTTTTGCAAAAGGCAAAAAAAAAAACTGGCGCTTTTTTTTAGGCACTAAATTTCCTTCCCCCTCTTGTTTTCCCCCCAAAATCCCCTCACTAAAAAATTCCCCCCAAATTCCCCAGAATCTAAAACCCCTAAAAATCTCTCTACCTCTCCCCCAAAATCTGCAAATGCCGTAATCTCTCTCTACTTGTCAATGGATTCAACTTTTTGGCTATCTTTGGTGACCAGTAATTGTCCCTAAAAAAAACTCCATCTTCCCTAAAAAAAAACTCTTTTTTGTTCCAAAGCGCGCTGAAATTTTTTCCTCCGCCTGAAATTTCCAATCCATCCCTTTCTCCCGCTACAAATTTTGCCCAATATTTCATTTCAGCCTACCCTATTTTCACTTGCAAGTTGTACTCTCGCCCAAAACAAACCCTACCTTTTTTCTTCCTCTCTCACTGCTTTACTTACGGCCTTCTATGGCTGCTCTGGAATCAACTTTCTCATCGTCGACCATGATACAGCAGGCCGCCGATCAATGGTCAGATTCTCACTCTCTCGCTAGGTCTCTTTTTTCTTTGATTTTGGTTGTTGCTCCTTGTCTCCAGTCATTGGTACAGGTCCCTTTCTCTCTGTTGCCTCCGGGACTCGACAGATCCATAGACGAGGTAAAATCCCCATTTCCTCATGATTTGAGTGTAGATGATATTTATTTCAAGAGATTTTGACCGTCTTGACTTCACAAATGTTTTCTTCTTTACCTCAGGGAGCCCTTTTTTCCACATCTGTACCCATCAGCCCTTTTCCACATCAGCCCTTTCGAAGATCGAGAAGCAAAGCATTGATGTTTATTAGGTATATTGTTCTTTTTTTTTGTAATTCCTTAAGAACGGAAAGAAATTATGAGTTCAAATGTTTGGTTAGGTACACATTATAGCCAAATTAGAAGTGGACTTCAATTCTGAGAGGCATTCTCATATACTCTCTCGGGTTTGTTTTTTTCTTTCAGTTAGCAGTTGAAGCAAGGCTACTCATTTTTTTGCAGTCATGGACATTTTATAAGTTGATAGTATCATGCTTAAGAACAATTGATGAGACGAATATCCAGGTATAAGTTTCTTTTTTATTCATTTGCCGTTAGTATAAGATATCTTGTTTGTTGACTTCTATTTTGGTCTGAATAGTTGATAATTAGTAAGACTGTCATTTTATTGTAAATGTGTTTGTTAGAATGACACGAGAAACATTCCACCAAGGCAGATTGCTCTTAGATGAAGTCTTTGTGTAGTACCCTGTGCTGCGAACCTTAAACAATCGAATGTTAGCCAGTGTTCTAAAAGTCACTAGGCGCTAGCTGGGCAGCCTGGGACCTCCTAGCGCCTTAGCCAATTAATCGGCGCCTTGACAAGAATATTTCTCTGCAGGAATCTTAAGCCGTACGTAGTAGAGGATTCTTCGGTATCCAGTAGCTCCAGTTTTCTAAGCCGTACGTAGTAGAGGAAAAATGGCCTTCTATTCATAGAGTGGAGTGCAATGAAGTGAGATACTCCATTGGTATATTGATTGTGGGCCTGTGGCTCTGGGAGGAGGATTGTAATATTGCTTGTGACGTTACTGCTGTGTAATGATATATATGTTGCTTCTATTGGTAATTTCTGTGTCTATATGTTAGTAACACACACACACATACTTAGTTGGGTTTTGATTCTGTAGATCTTTGTTTGTCCGAAATCACATTTCAATTGCTCAATTGATTGAGGTTGTATTGATTTGCTACATTTAATAGTTAGATAACTTAGATGACCCAATTACTATTAAGATTAATCCCATCCTACTTATATAGCTACGGTTATACAATATATATGTGCAGAAATTTGATCCCAAGAAACTGACTAATGCAGAAAAATCTTAGGCCTCGTGCATTCTGTGTGTTGGGTTCTCTGCTTGCTTTATTGCATAGAAGTAAAAACGTTGTCAATTAAGATGCCAATTTTGATGTCAAGCGAAAAGAAGATGCCAATTGTGAACCCATGAACTCTTTTCTGTTGAAATCTAAAATTCTTGTTAATGTTTTATTTTGTTTTTTTAAGCTGGCTTATGAGATTATGGATTGGTGAAAATTGGCAACATAGGGTGTGTCATCCATTTTTTCAAAGTTGCATGGGGCTGCATTGAAACAAATGCTAGATTATTTGTAATTCAATGGACTCTTGGTTATTATTGTTGTGGGCAAAATTATGCCCACTCTCAATAGACTGAACATGGACACTTTCTTTTTGTACCATGTGCATACTCTATACAATAGATGAAATTATATGCTTGCAACGTGTAGGGCGTTCATTCTGATTTTAGTTGATTCTTGAATTTTTATGGATATGCACGGTTGATGAAGAAACAGAATATGAAGGGCCTAGAATATGAAGATGAAGATGTGACTGATTTATAGATTTGCTGAGATTAATTTGGTATACAGAGTACTTCATTTAGGTTTTTCTTGCATTTGCTTTCGTTTTTGGTACTTAGACCAATAGTTGATTGTTATTTCTTCTCCTATCGATAGCTTAGATACAATGGCACTGATGGTCATTTAGAAGTATTTTCTCATACAAGAATTTTACCCAACTTCTGGTAAATGCTTTGAGGAAATGCCTTTGCAAATGTTATGTCTTAAATTTTCAAGAATCTGTTTATCTTCAAATGCCATCTTGTGGGGTTGTGGACATATTTCTTCTACCTATGTTGAGCTGAATTATTTAGATTGATGGTGGTGTCTATGGACGAACACATTGAGCTTGTTAGGAGACATTATCTCGGTCCTTTGAGGATGTCTTGGTGTCTCACATGTACTGTACTTGCAGCAAATAAACTAGTGGAGAGCGAAGATTCATATTTGGAGCATTTTCGCGTTCATGTTAAGAGATCGTGTTTGGACATGGTATGGTTTACAGTTATGTCTAAAACGACTAATTTTATATTTTTCGTATGTTCACATGTTGTGTCTAATGTCTATTTTGATTGTGAGCTCACTTCAAGTTTATTAACTGGTTTCAATCATCTTTCTTGTGTAGTTTAAAGCCTTTGACGATATTCTCAAGAGCTATTGATGGTGTTGAGATGTTCCTTGAGACAAGTTACGGTGACATTTTTATGTCGACTGTCAAAACTTCAATGTAATCTCAATGCTTGTTTTAGGGTTGTTTTTCTTTGGTTTTCATATTGTATTGACATTGGATCTGCACAATGCCCCTTATTCTATTGAAATCTTGTGGAGTAACGTATTTGTTCTCATTTGGTGCGCAACTAGTGTTTGAATGGGTAATTTAGCTTTAATTAACCTCTAGCGGGTCATTTTTATATATTTTTTAAAACCAGAAAGACCTTTTGGGGCAGTTTTAAGTGCCACAACAGCAAACTTATCAAGGCATTTAGAATTGCAATGTCAAATGAGCTATGAGGGCACTTATAGATGCCTCATTAGTTGTTGACCATGGTTAAATGGGTGCGCCTAATTTTCTATTGCAGCTCCAGAAATTGCCTCAATAAGTGGATTATACGGTATTTATAAGTGCCTCGTTGGAGTATTCTATGCGGCACTTACAAGTGCTGCGAGAAAGAGTTGTAGAGGCTCCTTAAAATGCCTCATAGAAAGTGCCGCCTTACGCTTTTAGCTGCATCGATACAAGCGACACTAAGTTGTAATGCCTCAATAGGTAAAATGCCTCAACAGGTCACTTATTGCGGCAGTTATGAGTGCCTTATCAAGCCCTTTTTGTTGTAGTGTTTCCAGTTTTCAAGCCTCATTTCAAACATTTCCGTGGGTCCCTCTGATCCAAAGAAAAGAAAAGAAAAACCTGTTGGTTCAAAGAAAAGAAAAGGAAAAACTGTTGGTCCAAAGAAAAGAAAAGGAAAAATTGTTGGCATATGCCACTTGTCTGTCTACAAAACAGCTGTTGGTCCAAAGAAAAGAAAAGGAAAAATAGACACGTGTAACAATTGACCCTTCAAATGACGATACTACCTCACAACTGTCGGATCAGAGGGACCCACTAATTTTGCCCCGCCATTTCTGTCTTTCCAGCTGCATTTGGATCAGATGGACCCACTAATTTTGAAATGAGGCTTGAAAACTGGAAACCAACCAAACACAGAACAATACGCAGTGTTAGTGCACAACTATTAGGCCAACTGTTTATGCCACTGTAGAGACAACAGTCTTGTTCGTTTTCCTATTTAATTTTAGTTTTGATAACTTCATTATTTTCCTTATTTATCTATCTATCTCTCTTCACTCATTACACCAGTCGACATCATTAAAACTAAACTAAACTATTTAACCAGACACAGCCAACGTCATTTTCATCTTCATGAATCACCAAAGTAACATCTTAGGTTTAGTGGAGTATTTTTTTCACAAGCTGTTCTCCTCACATACATCATAAAAATAACATTCAGCGGAAGCAACACTCACTTCTAACTATAGTAGTAGCCCGACAGTGTTTTTAGTAGAAAATCAACTTGGTCTAGATTAGCAACCCAACTATCCTGTGGGCTGTGTGGTATATATTCCAAATTGTAGGATATATGTTTGGTATATATAGCCCATATTGGTTTGGGCTAGCTTGTGTGGGTAACCCAACGAATTACGTGAGCACTATGTTTAACTAATTTTGGGGCTTCCTAACTCTTTCTAAAGCTACATACAATTAACGCTTTCGAGTTGAGAACTTAGATGAGATTAAACACCTAAATTCCAAAGCAAGACTATTTTTTCAACCTTTTTGAATTAGTTTCTTATTGTATAATGATACTACTTACAATCTTGCATGCGAAATAACTGAAGAGCTTACATACATTAGGTAAAAAGAGAAGTTATTAAAATAACATCTTGTTGACCTAGCGGTGTTTGGAATCCATTATTTTTTGGATTTTGAATTCTAGATTGTAGATTGTAATTTTTGAATTATATATATGTAACGAGAGTCTGTAATCGTTTTAAATGGTATGTGACAAATAATTTTGTAAATGAATCTTGTAAGTACTAGCATAGTCCAAATAAATAAATAAAAAAAACTCCTCCAAATTTGAAGTTTGAATTCTATATCTATATCTCCAGTCCATTTATATATGTTAACACGTTTTGTGTATTGAATATATTGCAAATTGGTTGACAAAATCAAAGATGAGAATTAGAAGGGGCGCAATTGGCGGGTATTTGGAGTTGAGCCGTCTGATCATCATCACACGGACATGAAATATTGACATGTCGAGATCTCAAGCTCACTCGATCGAATCAGCTGTGGAATTTTGTCCAAATGAAGAAAACCAAAGTGATCTAAACATTAAGGAGGTGTGAACATGACTTGGCCGTGCCTTGATTGCCCATTGTGGCAGCATCATAAACTTAGGTTTAGAGCACGTCAATATAATTAACTTTGTCAAATTACGTTGATGGGTGTCGGCTACCTGCACATGGTTTTGGGCCCATTGTGTTCCATATGCAAAACCTTCCAGCCAAAATGTACTAAAACTAATCTATTTTCCTGCAATCAAGTACAATTGTTTATATGGATCCAAAAAAAAAGTACAATTGTTTACGCAAAAAATGCCAAAGACACGCGTAGTAGAGTTTTTTGGACGCCTTTATAATACATTCCGAGATCGTAGCCTCATTCTCCATCTCCTACGTATAATAGACAAGAATTAATTTAAAAAAAAAAAAAACACAATTGTTTACATCATAATTCATACGATACTTAGATAATCATGGCTCAAAACAAAGTTTGTAATGTAGATCTTTTACAGTTTTAAAAGTATTCCTCTTGAAGTAAACTCATGATCAAACGAAAAAACAAAAAGAAGTGAACTCAAAACTAATAGTGGGGAATTAAATTTTAAAAAAAACTAATAGTGGCCTCGAGAAATTGAAGTAAAAGTAGTGAATTTGTGTGCATATGGTGATACCAGGTAACCTCATTATTAACCATTTTGAGAATTTTTTTAAAATGGGGGTATTAAGGTGACAAATAATGTTTGAAAATAGAGAAAGGAGAAAATGATCATTCTTTATTTAGGTCCTATTATGAGCTGGTAACAAATAATAAGTGAAAAGTTATTTTTACCTTCTTCTTTATCCTTTTTCTCCTCGCTATTTATTTATCTTCTTTTTTTTTTTCCACTTTCTTTTAATATCAAGCTCGCTGAGGGAAATTAACATTTAATACCTTTCCTCTAAGAGTATCACTAGTGGTATACTGAAATATGAATACTCAAATATTGCCACATCACATTTTGAGTATTCATTTAATAGGTTTATAAGTTTTGAGTATCTATCCTTCCACAATGGTTCATTTGTGTCCATAATAAAAAAGTACTATTTACTCTATTTTTATTCATAAAATGGACACAACTTTAAAATATATATATATATATATATATATATATATATATATATATATATATATATATTTTAATATTAGTACCATTTAAAAGATATTCACAATACGTTTAAAATGTGATCAATCTTGAACATATTTTGGTAAAGATTAAAAATTGATAATTTCAATTTTTGAGAGAAAGTGCAACAAAATTGAGTTTTGAATTAAGTATTTGAAAAATGGAGAGAGAATGTTGTTACTTTTGATAGGGTGTGGTCTCCAAAATTTGGTTATTCAGAAAGATTTGTAGTTTTGAGTATCCAAATGCCAAAAGTTGAGCATTTGTAATATATGTTATTAACTTTGAGTATTTATCCAAATACTATTGTGAGCCTCTTTTGTATATCAAAATACTCATCTTTGAGTATTTTTGTATTTGAGTATACCACTAGCGATGCTCTAAGCAAAGAGAAATAGCAATTTTTTTTCCAAAGTAAAAAAATCTAGCTCTTCATTGATCGATTATTTTTTTTAATAGCATAAAAGAAGTTAAGAGCAAAAGTCAAGACAATGTGATACCACCAAACGTTTATCCTTTTCTTTTTTTTTCTTTCTTTGTTCTTTAATTTTCTAGAGAAAAGGAGATGTCAAAGAGTCAACCTACTGAACTTACCGCCATAAAAAATAAAAAATAATAACATTATCGCTTGTTACAATGTGATCTAGACCCATGTTTATCTATCCATCACTTAAATTACAGAAATTCTATTAAAAAAACGACACGGCTTCTCTGCCAGTAATGAGACCCCTGTCATTACATTTCAATCGTTCTTCTTTACGTTCAATGTTTCAGATTTTAAAAAGATCCTAATAAATTCAGATTTAAAAAAAAAAACTGTTTATGAGGGTCTTTTTAAAATTCAAACAATTAAAAATATTTTTGAACTACCAAAATGATTTGAACAGTTGTCTTTTTTTCAACATCGAGAAAGAGATTCTTAACAAACCACCCGAGGGTAGTATAACCCACTAAAATATAGCTTTATTAATAATGATAGGGACACATCATTTCAACACACCTTCAAAAACCCAAGCCTTCGTGGCAAGTACTTGCATAAGGTAGACTTGTGTGGTTGATGAAGTGGTGTGTACCTTATATTATTGTAGTTTTACTTAGTGAAGATGACATTGAAAAAAGAGACCTTAGGGGTGCTTTGGCAAAAAAGAAAAAAATAGTTTTTTGATTTTGTCTTTATTCAATTTTTGTTTTGCATTTGTTAGTTTTGTTGTGGTTTATGGATTCATCTTAACGACATGAATCCGAAGAGTATAAAATTATAGTCGAAACTAATTTTTTTAATAAAGCCAAAATTAAATTATATGGTTTATTTTCGACTTTTTTCAAAAAAATATTACTTTTGACCATAATTTTATATTCGTTGGATTCATCTCGTCGAGACGAATCCATATTTTTTGCAAAACTAACAAATACAAAAAATAAATTAAAAAAGACAAAACAAAAAAAATCAAAAAACCAATTTTTCTCTTTTTTACCAAAACACCCCTTAATTTAAAAATAAAAAAGAAGCAAACCTTCTCCTACTCTCTTCTGTTTCCAAAAATTCTTCTTAAAAACACCCTCCCCAGACAGTAAGACACACACAGCCACCTCTCAAACATCCTTTACTCGGAACTCCCTCACTGAAAACCAGGCCAATTGAAAGAAGCTCAACTCGACAATCAGATGGATACAATCAAATCATTCAAGGGCTACGGCAAGGTGGACCCACAAGAGGAGCAGGCATTCCGACGGAAAACCCGAAAGCGTCTCTTCATCCTCATCATCTCCTCAATCATCCTCGTCGCTGTAATCATCGCCGCCGTCACCGGAACTCTAATCCACCGCCGCAACAACTCAACCTCCGCCGCCGTCCCATCCTCCACTCCGACCTCCGCAATCAAAGCCGTATGCAGCGTCACTCAGTACCCCGACTCGTGCTTCTCCACCATCCAGTCGCTGGACACCTCTCACAGCGTGACAGATCCGGAAGACATTTTCAACCTCTCCTTACACGTGGCCCTCAACGAGATCTCCAAGATCTCGTCGTTTCCGCGGTCAATAATTTCCAAAACCAACGACGCTAAGACGAAAGCCGCGTTGGAGGTTTGCCAAACGATGATTGATGACTCGATGGATCGACTCAACGAGTCAATTTCCTCAATGGATGTCAACCAGGGCGAGAAGATCTTGTCGGTAATTTCCTTCTCCTGACTTTTTCAAACTTCAGTGGGTGTAACAAAATGGACAAACAAATGGACTATTTTAGTTTTTCTTAGCTAGTCTTGTTTTTCTAATTAACAGGTTAAAAAAATTGGCGATCTCAAGACGTGGCTGAGCGCTTCCCTGACGGACCACGAGACATGCTTAGACGCATTACAGGAAGCAAATTCCACCGTCGTGTTAAACGAAGTGACGAATATTATTCAGAATTCGACGAAGTTTGCCAGTAATAGTCTGGCGATTGTGGCTAAGATATTGGGATTACTCGGTGATTTCAATTTGCCTGTTCATAGGAGGAGGTTGTTGTGGGGAGAAAATTCTGGGTTTCCCGATTGGGTTCGTGGGGTTGATCGGAGGTTACTTCAGGTGACGAATTTGGTGCCGAATGTGACGGTGGCGAAGGACGGAAGCGGGGACTTTACGACTGTCAATGCGGCGGTGCGGAAGGTGCCGAAGAAGAGTGCGGATAGGTTCGTGATACATGTGAAGGCGGGAGTGTATGTTGAGAATGTGAATTTGGATAAGTCGACTTGGAATGTGATGATTTATGGTGATGGAATGACTAAGAGCATCATCTCCGGCAGCCTTAACTTCATCGACGGCACTCCCACTTTTTCTACTGCCACTTTCGGTAATTTCTCAAACCAATAACTCTCTCCTCTTTTTTTTGAAATGATTTTCCCACTGCCCACACTCTCTTTTTGTCATTATTATTATTTTTTTTTTGTCATTGTTCACTAGAAAGTAGCAAATTACTCTCCATGTGAAAATAATGATTCATGAGATAAGGATAATTTCAAGGCGAATAAAAAAAGAGTGTTTTGGAATAAAAGGGGTGTGAAAATTATTTCTTTTTCTTTTTGTCGTTTAGAAAATGTTAACCTTTACCCAATATGTGGAGAATAATGAGTCCATAAAGACAAATAAATTCGGATTTCAATAGACTTTCACGGATAATCATACACTTTCACATAGGGAGAACATTTTTTACACCAAGCGAACTCATTATTACTCCGTATTACGACTACTAGGGTCCTGGAAAACTGAAACTCTTGATTATTTCTCCGTATTAGAAGTACAAGGGTCCAAGAAAACTTTCTCCGAAAATATCGGGAATGAGAAATTGACAGCTAAGTTTATGGATGTGATTTATATTTTTTTCTTTCATAAATATTTTTCAGGAGAATTTTCATAAACCCTAATATAGATATTTTCGTATTATTTGACCGGATAGGACAAGGGAGTAGCAAACACAGGTTTTGCGGAAAAGGTTAGTTAATGATAATGGCCTTAGGCCGTAGAGAACAAAGGGTAATCCAAGTGACAAGGCTCTCTCTTTGGTAGGATAGTCCTAATTTCGATTCTCAAAGTAGGTTCTGCTCCTAATTTAGACTTCAGAGTAGTGGATAAATTTCTTGCATGCAGTAAAAGAAAATGAGGCTGGCCATGAATTGTTGACTGCATGTAATGAATGTTTAAATAATGTCACAGAATGCCTTGATGGTTTAGCAGAAAAGCCTGGACAAGAGACCCCTGTTTTCTAATTCTGCCGCATGTGAAGAATAACAGTGGGTTGAAGATGGAATTGTTTATTGTATGTACACCTAAAAAGATGCAAGAATTTAAGAAGATAATCACATGGTTTTCTTTTTTATGCCCCACATTTGAATTTGATTTCAGTACCTGGGCAAAGGTGGCCCACCACGTGCAAGTCACGTTTATTGTTCAGCCACAATATTGATTGGCGATGGACACATGCAGCTAATAACGCCAATGGCAGTTTGGAATGTTTCACAACTACTGTACTATTTTAACCTTTGAGAAGTTAACTCTTACATAAAAGAATTTAATTTTTACACGAAAGAGTCTAAGGCCCTCTCTAGTGATGGAGTTAAAGGCTCAAAATAGTAAGGAGTTACTTAGTTAGGACAGTTAGTTAGCATTTTTGTTGTGTTTGTCCATAATAGTGTAGCTGAGAAATACTCCCTCCTCCTCACAAAATTTGACACTTTCACTATTCCAATCCTATGAAAAAACTGATTATTTCTTTTAATCTGTAATGTTTTATATAAGCATAATGGATCTCGTTTGATAGATTTCAATTAGTTCTTTTGAACAATGTTTTGAAAATCACATAAAACGCTATGAATTAAAAGATATATGCAATTTAAAAATGACACGCACTCTCAAAAGTGTCAAACTTTGCAGGACGGAGTGAGTAGTTAAGTTGTGTAAGAGATGAAAATGAGTTAGGTCAGAGGTTAAAGTTGATTGTGCAAGTAAATCCCCAAGGGAGGAGGGAGAGAGAGAGAGAGAGAGAGAGAGAGAGAGCAATTGGTGTCAGTGGGTCAGACGGAAGGAGAGAGTGCCAGAAGGAAGAAAAGCTGGACATTGCTACACTCTTTTGTGTACTTTCTATGTATATATTTATGTGCAAATATATTTGTGTACTCTTTTAGTACTTCTTTCATCCCTTTTTAATTAAGTATTTTGGGAAATTTATATTTTTGTGAACATTAAAAAATATACTTTCGTATAATATTTTTTAAATTTTTTTGCACCAAATTAAAGTACTCAATGAGCACTTTAATTTGGTATAAAGAAAATTAAAAAATTATATAAGGAAATATGTTTTTTATGGATTTGAAATTGCAGGTATTCCCAAGGTACGCACTTAAAAAGGGACGGAGGGAGTACATTTTAACAACACTCAAACAAAACCACTATCCAGATAAAAAAAAACACAAAACAAAACCTCTTCGACATCTATTAACTTAACAATATATTTAGTTATAATAACATATAAATGAAACTCATTTTTTTATACTTTTGTGTCATATAACAATACATTTTTAACTCCACCATTGGAAATGGCCTAACCCTTACCTGGAAGAGTTAGCTTGGTGTGCGTACGCAAGGGATGTCCCCATCGCGCTCATAGAATGTCTAAAGAAGTCATTTTTTTTAACAGAAAATTGGTATAAAAGGAAAAATTTAGAGCTTTAAATTGTATAAATGACAAATTTATTTTAATGCTTCTAATGCATTGATAGAAAAATTTTGAGAGGTCAAGGACAAAACTAGACAAAAATACTCTTAATGAATACTGTGGGCTCGCACGGAAGAAAACGACATGGTGTAACTTGAAAGCGATGTGGTCCCTGGTCCCATGAGTTTGAAAGCGACATGTCAGACTTTCTGACCAACCTTGAAATGTGAAAGCAACGTCAGTGGACTGAATAAAAGTTTCACCTTTGCCAGAAAGCAACGTTGGTGGACCGAATGACCCATGAATTTTGGGACTTTCTCTCTTATGCGTGAGACAAAATTAATTGGATTCAATTTTCATAAGATATCCTAGGATTTAAGTTTAGACACTTTCATAGAGCATCCTAGGGTTTAGGCACTTAGGGTGCACTTTCTAATTATGGAGTTTTAGTAGTTTAGACACTTTCGTGGGTGCCCTAGGGTCTTAGGCACTTTCATAGGGTATACTAGGGTTTAGGCATTTAGGGTGCATTTTTCAATTATAGGGTTTTAGTTATTTAGACATTTTCACAAGGTACCTTAGTATTTTTGACACTTTCATAGGGTACCCTAATGTTTAGACACTTTCATTAGGTTTGGGGGTTTAGGCACTTTCATTGGCTAGTGGAGGCAGTTTTGAAATGTATAAGTGATTTGTCCTTTTGGCATTAAAGAAAAAGTTGATGTCCTTATTGAAGTAAAGACCCATTTACTATGTCTTTCCAAAAAACGGACCATTTTTTTAAATACTATAGAATTTGTTTTCTGTATTGAGTAAACGTAAATGGAATAAAGTTTAGATCCACGACTTTGTAAAATTGGTGGGAATTTTATTGGAAGAAAAACCTACCATTAAGAAAACTACTGATGTACGTAATGTATACATGTGAATACCAGCTGTTGTGGGCAGAGGCTTCATAGCAAGAGACATTGGGTTCAAAAACACAGCCGGAGCTGCAAAACACCAAGCCGTAGCCCTCCGTTCAGGCTCCGATATGTCCGTGTTCTTCCAGTGCCTTATTGACGGTTTCCAAGACACTCTCTATGCCCACTCCAACCGCCAATTCTATCGCGACTGCAACATTACCGGCACCATCGACTTCATCTTCGGAAACGCCGCGGTCGTTTTCCAGAACTGCAACATCCAGCCCAGACAGCCTTCGGCTAAACAATTCAACACCATTACGGCCCAAGGTAAAACCGATGTTAACCAAAACACAGGCATTTCGATCCAAAAGTCTTTTATGTCACCTTTGGATAGTCTAACGGCGGATTCGTATTTGGGCCGGCCTTGGAAGAATTACTCTACCACTGTTATTATGCAGACTAATATTGGGTCGTTCTTGGACCCTATTGGCTGGACCCCCTGGATTACTAATGTTGACCCACCGAACACCATATTCTATGCCGAGTACCAAAATACTGGCCCAGGGTCGAGTGTGGCTAAGAGGGTTACATGGGCTGGCTATAAGCCCAGTATTACGACAGACCAGGCCTTTAAGTTTACGGTCCAGTCTTTCATTGGCGGTTCTGATTGGTTGCCACTAACAGATGTGGCGTTTGATTCAACCCTAACTTGATCAAAATTGCATTGAGTAGAAGAGATGTGTTTCCCAACATTTTTTCAGTACACCAATTGGAGGAAAGTAGGATTTTTTTTTTCCCTTCAGGTATTGCAACATTCGTTTTGGTTATGGCTTGTAATTCCATGGTAAGTTTCATGTCCAAAAGTGAACTAGGTAAAGTATGATATTGACAAAACTCTTGGCCCCAAAAGAGGGTGCAAAAAAAAGTGAACAAAATTGCACTCGGGTGAGTAGTGTTCTTTTACTCTTGTTATTGTAATTTTTGTATTGCTACTATTAGTTTTTATTCAAAGACTTTTTATTGTTATATTGGAGAAAACACCGTAAATGGCTTCTCAAACCTAGGGTTGCTAATTCAACTTTCCAACTCTAGCAGCTAGGGTTTTCGTTTGGGGGAGGGGGCTGCGCTTCCTCCAGCCCCTCCCCCCTCCTCCATGTATCTCTTCCGCTTGCTCCACCCACTCTAACCTCCACCCATGTTGTTAATCTCCGACCCACACCGGTACCTCTTCCTCCAAGCGCCATACTCCAGAGATCTACCGCCCTTGCCAACTTCCAGCGTCGTAGCTTAGGTGACTTTTTTAGTGAGGTTTTATTAATCTAGCAGCTCCTGTAATGCGGGTCAACCTCAATCCCTACAGTCCCAGATTGAGTCTTTGAGAGGACCCAAAAAGTGCTTGGTCACCCAAGTTTTGTGAATTATTGGTCTTTTGGATTGAAGATAATAAATGGGTTTTCTACTCTATTCAATTCATTCTTGTTTCTCCTTTAATAGAGATTTATGTTCCATGCATAGAACTTTATCTACTCTCTCTATGACTATTTCTTCAATTTATTTGGTGAGATACTACCCAATTCATATGGTAACCCGAAAAGTTGATGATTGTTTTTCCCAATAGAGGGTTCTAGATTTTGAGTGTTTATAGGCTTTTGGGTATTTTCTCATAATAAAAAAAAATATTACTAACACTAACGAATCAAATTAAAACTTGATCGGCTAGTTCCCTAAGATTCACAAATTAGATTTACCACACAAACAAACAAAAAATATCCCAAAATTAAGACTTCTGGGAATTCTAATAGTGCACGGCTCTTGGCAAGTCTAGTGAAGACATTTGGAATAAATAAAAATTCAAAAAAAATTCTTCACTTCCAAATTACTCCACTCACCAACCTGGCCTTATGTTTTGACAGAAAATAAAACAAAAAAATATTGAGCTTTGGTCTGTGGTGACATTTGTGTGACTGTGTTTTTCATTTGGTTTGTCAAGCAAAATATTTAACTTCAATTAAATTTTTGTTTTTTCTTTGTCATTTGGATATTGATGAGTCTGATCTGATGACATGTTTTTGTATTGTACACTTTTATTCACAAGGGGTTACAATTATTATTATTATCATTATTGCAATAATAAAATAAAAAACAAATCTAGATGCCGATATACTTTCAGCACTTTTAAATTCCCCCCACCAGTGATCACATCTGAGAGCCTGGCCCGATAATAATATATATTTCACAAAATTATAATTGTATGAAGCATTGAATAATGCCCCCTTAGTCAATTTTGACACGCTAATAATCTACTTTTTTTAACAGAAACAATATATTAAATTTTGTATTCTTAGCGTGCACACAACCATCTCTCTTGGGGCATATCTACCGACATTTTGAGAGTCAATACTATAGGTTTAACAAAATAACCGTGAATCCAGTCCAAAGCAATGCAAATCAAGGGGTTTGGTTCGGTTGTCTTGTAAGGTGGTTTGGTTTCAATTTTAGAAAATTAAAACCATGATAAATAGTTTGTTCTGCAGATTTATGTTGATAGTTGCGGTTCCAAATCGATCGAAATTGTAGATACATATACACACACACACTACATATAATATGTGAAATTTGTTTAGATACACAAAATGAACATTTTTTCTTAATCTAATGCTTCATTCCACCACTCTATTCATTTACTTCCAAGATTAAATCCGACCCCAAATATCTATATATGATAATTTATTCCTATGATTTTAATACACTAAACATGCATAGCTTGGACTTATTCAATTGATTTCTTAATCTTTTTGTTCAGTACCCAATTTCCGAATCTAGTATCCTATTAAATGGCCCTATTTCTTCACTGATTATTGTTATTCTACTCTTTTTTAATTGGATGATATTAATGAGTTTTTTTTTTCGACAGAATTTGTTTTAATATAGTCATGTGTTAACTTATCTATATAAATTTTTAGTACTTTAAACAGTTTATGGAGATATCTCAATTTCAAGAGAACAGCGGTTCAAAACTGAAACCGAATTGTATTTTAATAGTTTGGAACGCTTTGGTTGTAGGAATTTGATGGGTTTGTTTAGTTAATCCGTAGGTAGTGGTTTAGTTATTGGCTTATATAAAACCTGACCAATCTGATACATATAACATACTCACCCCTAGTCAACATCATATTTGGATATCAAGACGAAAATGCTCTCCTCCAGTGGGGAGTCATTTTAGGAGTCAAAAAATGACTTGGAAGAGGAAGTGATTTAATGGCTCTTGAGAACAATTCAGTAACTGTGGTATGTTGGTGTGCTCTAATTGCTGTTGCTATTGACTTGGAAGAGTTGTGATTTAATGGCTCTTCAGAGCAACAATAGTTGTGAATTGTGATATGTGGGTGTGCTCCAATTGCTGCAAGTGGTAGCCCTCCAAGTAAAGACTACAGCAAGTAAAAAAAAATGGTTCGTTTTTTGGGAGAACATTGTAAATGGGTCTTTATTGGAAATGGCTACAATACACATCCCCTATTTGAGTGTGTATCATATGCACCCCTATAAAAGTTACGAATCGATTAACAAAAATTACGAATTCTTTGTACAAAAGTTACGAGACGCACCAAATGTTATGAATCATAGAAAATGTTACGAATCATACTTCTGAAAAAGTTACGAAACACTAAAAAATGTTACGATTGCTAACGGAAAGCATAATAATAATTCACACAAACGGGATATTGCATCAACACACCTTTTGGGGGTGTGATTGGTAGAATTTTCCTTATTGCAATAAGGACATCAATTTTTTTTCTTAATGCTAAGGGGACAAATCACCTACATATTCCAAAAAAGCCCCCACAAGCTAATGAAAGTGCCTTAACCCCCAAACCTAATGAAAATGTCTAAACCTAAACTCCAAGGTACCCTATAAAAGTGCCTAAACACCCTAGGGTACCCTATGAAAGTGTTTAAACTTAAACCCAGTAAGACCCTACGTGAGCCTAAAAATCCCCAGTATCTACGAAAAAACGCCTAACCCAAAAAAAACCTTATAATTGAAAAGTGAACCCTAAACCAAAATCATATGGTACCCTATGAAAGTGTTTAAACCACTGAAACCCTATAATTGGAAGGTGTGCCCTGAGTGCCTAAACCCAAAATGCTTAAGCCCACTATACCCTACCTCAAATAGCCTAAGCCCCCTTAAATTGAACCCCAAAATTGAAGAGTAAAAAATTAATTTTGTCCCACCCAAGACCCACGCATGAGAGTGAGAGAGAAAGAGATGGGTGAAAAGTGACGTGAAAATGGGTAGCAAATGAAACTTGGAAAACCACTCATGCAATTAAACCTTGGGCTCCACGTGGAACCTCTTCTATTCTTTTTATAGTATTGGGAGTGGTGGAGTGACTAGTACTCCTTTTGTCCCAATTTTATAGTCTCTCATTCTATCCTAACCGGATAAAAAAATAATTATATCTTTCAATCGGTAATACATTTTATATTCAATATGGATCTTGTTTGATAGATCTTAATTTAATCTAGTAAACAAAATGTTTAAAATCACCTAAAATATTGTAGATTATAAGATATAACACTTTGAAAAGTAACCAAACTTCTCAAAATGGACCATAAAATTTGGATGGAGGGAGTAACTAGTAAGCGGTGACATCAAACGGAAAACAAAAAGGGAAGCAAGAAAATGCTTTCCGGAAAACAAAAAGGGAAGCAAGAAAATGCTTTCCTTGTCTGGGTGCACATGGCAGGGCATTTTTGTCAAATTTTGGACCTTAGACTCTACAACAAATGTATTAATGTCCTCCTCATCATAAAAAAAAATAAGCTGGGCTAGATGCCCTTTTGGGTGTTTTTTTTTTTTCTGGACCTTAGCCCAAATCTCTGTAAAAAAAATGACGTAACTTTTACTCTTAAAAATGCAAAAATGATTGTGACACAAATTTTGTGCTACAACCCCACTCATATGGGGTATGAGTTTCACATAGGCTCCACGTGAGGGCCCCACACCCCATGTAAGTGAAATTGTGATTGGTTGTGACACAAAATTTGTGTCACTATCATTATTCTTAAAAATGTCAAGAACCATTGGAGATGTTGGAGTTTTTTGGCTAATAATCCATAATTGGATTATTAAATTATTTGTTTTGTCTTTATTCAATTTTTTTGCATTTAGTTTTGCATCAATATTTTGTGGTTTCTGGATTCCTCTCGACGAGAGAAATTTAAAAAATACAAAATTATGGTCAAATCAAATATTTTTTTGAATAAAGCCGAAATACTTGGATTATTGGCTAATAATCCAAGTATTTTGGCTTTATTAACAAAAATTGAGTTTGGACTATAATTTTATATTTGTTAGATTTGTCTCGTCGAAAGGAGTCCAGAAATCACTAAATCTTAATGTAAAACTAAGAAATGCAAAAAAAAATTAAATAAGAACAGAATAAATAATTCAATAATATATAATCGGAATTATTAGCTAAAATCGGTAGCTTTCACTGTTATAGTATAAGTACGTAGGTGATTTGAACCGCACACAAAAAGGATGGCCGAAAACGAGTTTGGCCCGCCGGCCCCAGCCAAGAAAAAGACCTACAGATATCCGAGGCAAAAAAAAAAAGTAGTAGTAAATGTTTGAATTCCACTTTAGCCAGACCCCCTAAATCGCTTCAAACATCATACTAGAATCCAAACTTTCATTTTGCAACGGCATTTTTTTTTCTGTCAAAGTAAAATTTCAACAACGGGGATGGATTGACCTATTTTGGTTTAAAAAGCAACTTTTAAAAAAAAAAAAAATTTAGTTTCATGTCAAATTTTGGTGAATTATTAATTTTTCCTGACGAGAAAAATTAAAAAAATAGTAAAAAATTATGATTCAAACTTAATTTTTTTAATAAAAACAAAAAAAATCTAAAAAAGTCAAATTTTTTGGCTTATTTTGTTTAGATTCTGGTAATCTAAACACAGCCAAAGAAATTGTTATAGGACTCGATTGAGAGGTGAGTTAAGTGATTTGATTTGACAGTCACGTCCCGTATTGGGAAAGTTTGGGGAAGAAGTAAGCAAGGCCGATTATAAACAGCCATTCGTGACTTTTGGGGGCCAATTCGTAAACAGGGAGATCGTGTCAAAGCGAATGCCCCCAAATCCGTGTGCGGCCGCCTGCTTCTCCTCAACCCTTATGCAGTACTGTATAAATTAGGTGCAGAGAAACTGTGTACTGTACAATGCGGAAATCCGTAGCCGACAAAGGAAGAAGACTCATCCAGACTACGACTAGTGCTCGCAGTATATATTCCAATTCCGTGTCGAGGCGTCTCTCTCCTCACCCCAGATTTCCCCTCTCTCCTCCTCCTCCTCCTCCTCCTCATTCTTATGCTGCTTCTTCTAATCCCTCGCCGCTATCTCAATTTGCTTCTCGTTTATTGACCTCTCTTCCATCGTCTTCTTCTGATTCAATGGCTCCTCCTTCTACTTCCCTCACTCTTGAATCCCTCAATCCCAAGGTATGGCCTCTGTTAATTACGTGTAGCGATACGTGTGTTCTATGTACTTGCTTTCTTTCTAGTTTTTATTTTTTATTTTTTATTATTGCTGCTGTGAACTGTTCCATTGTTTCCGTGCATATGATCCCTGTTTAGTTTTCGTCACCGATAAATTGCTGGATTTTTAAATGAAAATGTGTTTTCCCGAACTCGTTTTAATGGGTTTTTTTTTTTCTTCATCTTGCTTTTCCCCTTCTGATTTTGTATGGTATAAATTTGTCACCGATTGCTTCTTGTCTATGCTATATTTGTATCCATCTTTAGTTGGAATGTTACCCTGTTTAATGGGCTCCTGTTTTTCTGGTTTCTTTCTTTATTTGTTTGTTTCTGTAGCTTCTCCTCAACTTGCTTACTTCCCACTATTTTGTTGGTCTAGATTGCTATTGGTTTGCACGTCCAAGTGTATTCTCCACTAACTTGTTGATCAAATCAATATTTCTAGGCCTCTTGATTTATTTAGCTTTGAAAGAGGACAAGACATCATCTTAGTTAGTGCGAATCTGAGTTGGTTTGAATTGACGCAGCTGTTTTACGCGATGGGCCTCCTTTTAGTTTGAGGACTAAACCTACCCTTCCTTTTGTAGATCGGAAAAGGGAAATGTTCTCTTTGGGCCCAATATCTTATTGAATTTTAAGTCAACTGTAAAGATCTTTTTAGGATTTTTTGCGGAAATATTTGAGCTTCTTAATGTCCTAAACTAATCGATCAAGTCTGTAACCAATACAGTCTGCGATTAAGTAAATGTTTTGACGCGGTGACTGCGAATTAGTTCCCTTCTCGATTTTGCATTTCCACTTGCAGTTCTTCTTGAGAAGTTACATGCTGCTACTCATTTCACTGATAAATGTTCTTCCCTGGCAGGTTTTGAAATGTGAGTATGCTGTCCGTGGTGAAATTGTCACCCTGGCCCAGGTAACACTAAACTTGTTAACTGGCGATTTCAATTTGCCTCCGCATGACCGCATATTTACGAATAAGCTGGCTCTTGTCCCTTGTCATTTTTGCAATCAATTTCTCTCTCATGAGTTTAGTTTGTATTGTTTCTATGTGACAGCAATTGCAGCAAGAATTAAAAGAAAATCCAGGTTCTCATCCTTTTGATGAGGTATGTAGTTTGTTTGCTTCTCACTATAACAAAAAGGTAGCCCACGCATTGCTGTGGGGTCCTGGGAGTGGTTTGTAATGAGTGGCCAGTTTCCCGTCGTTAGAGCTTTTTCAAGTGCATGAAGCCCAACGAGGAAGGAGTTAGTCGTGTATCAGTTGGCCAATATAGCTAATCTCTCTTTTGTCCTACCCCATGGGTGGGAAGAAGACAGTGAACTCAATACTTTCTCTTGCTTTCTCAACCTATTGTTTTTGACGACCTTGCTCTCTCGGATTGATATTGGTCACCCAACAACAAGAATACATTATCCAACATCCAATATAAACAACAAGGGCATAGGTGTTTTTAGTTCTCTTGACTTTGATCCTTTAAGAACTTAGCTACCCATAATATTTTGTAACTGGAAATAGACTTTCTCTGTCACTCACAACTTACCATTGATGAACCAAGGCTTTCATCCGCCACATTTGATTGATCCACAGCTTCAAACAATTTTTTTGCATAATTCTCGGGCAAATGTTTCTATGTGGATTGTGTGGAACATGAATCTCTTTCGGTGCTAATCATCTTCCATCGTTTAGAAATGCTACTTCATACAAAAAAAAAAAAAAAAAAAAAAAAGATTCCTCCAGAGCACAGTTTACTAAGAGGTTTTTGCATCTGTCCTTGTTTTCTTCCTTATTATGACAGATACTTTACTGCAATATTGGAAATCCTCAATCTCTCGGTCAGCAACCAATTACTTTTTTCCGCGAGGTTTGTTAGCTATAAGTTTATTGTATAAAGAATTGTGCCTATTTTCAGCTCTACCAATACTCAACCATTGCTATCGTTAGGTACTTGCACTGTGTGACCATCCAGCCATTTTGGACAAAAGTGAGACACAAGGATTATTTAGGTATGTAGTTTTACACTTGGTTTTGTGACTTCTCTGTTGTTTTGTTTTATTTTGGAACATTGTGCCTTGTTGAAGCTTAAATTTCATTTAATTCCATAAACATGCATCACCCACTATCCGACTGGAGATAACCTCCCTGTTTGGCTGTTCAACCAGAACCACTTAGCAGCGGACAAAAGGGGGTGTCGTAGCCCTGCACAACTTGATGTAGGACGGTTTTAGAATGCTTGAGTATTGCTGCCTATAATAGGAATTGTGCTGGGGAAATAAGAACAGTAATATGGGTATGTGCACAAAGAAGATGAAGAGAGAGGGTGCTTCACTCTCGCAAGGATTAGGCGGTTTCTACAAGGAAGGATCGCAGCTCAAATCCCAATCACAATGGAAAGAGAGATAACATCCATATTTATAGGCTAAACAATGGCCTTCCGAAGTCCTAGAAGTCTAAGTCGAAGAAAACTAATTGAATGTATGTTAATGAACATAACTAAATGTGTACAAGATATTGAATGAACTTGGATGTGTTGGTATGGGACCCTTATCAAGGTATCACATATTGGTCAATGTTTTGGTAAAGGCCTCTCTCGTGTCTGAGACTAATCAGAGTGGAGCTGCCTCGAATGATAAGCTACTCTCACAAATAACTGTAGCTGTCAATCCCCACGCCCCTTTGATCCTACGCAGGGTCACATGGTCACGTGTCACCCCAGCATCCTATGACCGAACAACGACCCCTATTTCTTAGGGAATCCTACAAGTTAGCCGGTTCGTGTGTCTGTGTGTCGAGGGAGTGGTGATTGAACAGGTGAGGGAATGTCAATAAACTATGTTGTGCATGTTTGAATATTACCATATCTATCTCTGTTTCTCTTACCTTCTGTTGGTGGAAGTCCCCTTTTATGTGTTTAAGTTAGGGTAGTTTGATAAGTACTATACTTACCGTGCTGTCAAGTTTGTATTTCTTGCACAAAAGGCACTGGGTGAGTGTCATTATACCCTTGCAGCTTACGTGATAAATATCCAAGGTTAGAATTTGAAGCAGATGCCAATTAGAAGTGTTGATATAATTACTTGTAACCAAATTTTACATAAAACATGCACTCTATTGAGCCAAGTATACATTGGTGGCTTTTATACCCAAGGCATGGAGTACAAGTCACAAAATTGTTTTTGAAAAACGAATGGAAGATGCCCAAGGAAGAAAAGGAGGAAAATGTAGATATTTTTTCTGCTACTATATGAACTTGGTATTATGATAGTTGATTATTGATTATGCCTCATTCATTTGCTGCATTTTTAGTGCGGATGCCATTGAGCGAGCTTGGCAGATCCTTGATCAAATTCCTGGAAGAGCAACTGGTGCATATAGTCATAGCCAGGTAACTGTCATCTGGTGGGAAAGTGGAAAGGTTTATAGAACAATAGTCATGTAATGTGTGGTATGTAATGTGCTTCTGTACAATTTGGCAGGGAATTAAGGGATTACGTGACACAATTGCTGCTGGCATTGAAGCCCGAGATGGTTTTCCAGCTGATCCTAATGATATTTTCTTGACTGACGGTGCAAGTCCAGCGGTAAACTTTGATACTCTCCTTTCTGACTGCACACGAAAAAGAAGTTCAGAAACCAACAGAAGTTAAATCTCAAGCATGGGTAACAAATCTGCAATCTCTCTCGTTTCAGGTCCATATGATGATGCAGTTACTGACTAGATCGGAGGAAGATGGAATTCTATGTCCTATTCCTCAGTACCCTCTGTACTCTGCTTCGATCACCCTCCATGGTGGCACTCTTGTATGTTTATGCAGTGTAAAAGCAAATTTACCAACTAAAAGTCTACAGATTGGTCAGTTGTACTCAAATCCAGATTTTTTTACCGAAATAAAGATCGACAACTTGGCCTGACCATGCTGATCTAGAATAAATTGAAGAGTCTTCTTGTGGGTTTTAAGGAGATTATTTGACTCTGAATTCTAAACTGGCTTTTGCAGGTTCCTTACTATCTTAATGAAGCAACAGGGTGGGGCTTGGAGATTCCAGAGCTTAAGAAGCAATTGGAAGCTGCCAAGTCCAAGGGCATCACTGTTAGGTCCTTGGTTGTGATAAATCCAGGCAACCCTACTGGTCAGGTAAGCAATTGTCAGGCTGCGGATGGTGAAATTAAAAATAAAATAAAAAAAGCCTTTAGAACTTCAATGTCATTCCCCAGGACTGCTTGAATTGGTAATTCTAAGGTAACACCTTGTTATGAGTGTTTCATAATCTGGCATCTATGCCTACAGGTTCTTGCTGAGGACAACCAGCGTGAAATTGTAGAATTTTGCAAGGAAGAAGGTCTTGTTCTTCTGGCAGATGAAGTGAGTCATTCTTCAGATTATTTGAAGATTTGAGTAGTTTATTTGGAGAGTCTGACTTGACCGTTTATTGGCAAATCTCAGAACTCACCTCAAATTCCATGGCTTTGGTATAGCTACTATATTGCCTCTTAACTGTTTCTTTTGAATTTTTACAGGTGTACCAGGAAAATATTTATGCTCCTGACAAGGAGTTTCACTCATTTAAGAAAATTTCCCGGACTATGGGGTATGGCGATAAGGACATCTCACTAGTATCTTTTCAATCAGTCTCTAAGGGTATGTTTGATTCATTAATCAATTGGTATGGAACTGATGGAACATAAAGAGTTTAGAGTTGATGGGCGATTTTTCTTGCTGGCTTCAGGGTATTATGGGGAGTGTGGCAAAAGAGGAGGTTACATGGAAGTCACTGGTTTTAGTCCTGAGATAAGGGAGCAAATCTACAAAGTAGCATCTGTGAATCTTTGTTCAAATATCTCTGGTCAAATTCTTGCTAGCCTTGTAATGAGCCCTCCCAAGGTTAAGTTTCCCCTCTTTAGTTTAGTGATTGTATAGAGCGCTATACATGGATGATCCTAAACTCATGCAATTTGTGTAGTTCGAATGTGAATATCAGAAACTGATGGGTAGGACTTCTGATTTAAAACCAGTCCACCCCTAATACGCTCTTGAGTGCAGCTAAACTTGAGCTCCTCCAATCACCTTTTCTGGTAGTTGCTTAGTTGCTTATTTTTAACTGAGTTTAGTAGCCTAGTGGTTAATGAAACTGCTATAAAGTTTCACTGATGCATGGGTATTTTTTAGTATAGACTGTACTAGTATTCCTACCCCTTGACATGTTTGCCATTCTGTTGTATAAATGAAGTTATATGGATGGTGTGCAGGTTGGAGATGAGTCATACGAGTCATATTCTGCAGAGAAAGATGGTATCCTTTCATCTTTAGCTAGGCGTGCAAAGGTAGGTTGAAATCAACGATCTCATTGGTTTAAAATAAGACAACTAAATAATATGAAAAGAATGTGTAAACACATTAATTAATGAATATCGAAATAGGCAAGTGATTTCCACACCCTCTTTTTTGTCTTTTAGTGAATAATATGATTATATATAACCTTCTTTAGATGCAAATTATATATGGCAATTTTTTTGGGTACAACAGACCTTAGAAGATGCATTCAACAGTTTAGAGGGAATAACGTGCAACAAAGCAGAAGGTGCAATGTATCTCTTTCCCAGTATTCACCTGCCCCAGAAAGCAATAAAGGCAGCAGAAGCAGCAAAAACAGCTCCAGATGCATTCTATTGCCGCCGCCTACTTAACGCCACTGGAATTGTTTTTGTTCCAGGATCTGGCTTTGGACAGGTGAGTGTTTTATCATATGACTCCACATTGCTGTTAGCAGTCAATTCTGATGTTCCCATTAGATGGAAGTTAAGTTACATACTATTAGATGTCTCATATTTCTTGAAAAAACTATTCGATTGTTGGCATGTGTGTAAAGTTTAAACTTGAAGAGTTCGGGTCAGTACTTTCTAAGAAGAAATATTGAAATATTATTTTCAACTACATTCTCATCGAATGTCTCAGCAGACTGATAATTATTGGAAATATTCTTTTCCCCATCCTTTTTGCAAGAAATAGTATTTTGGAGTATTGAATTCCTCCTAGTTCTTTTAGCTCAGGGCGGCATGCTTAATGGTTAATATTTCCATGAATTCCGGAGACCAAGCTTGGCGTCTGGTGTGTTTTGATTGACATTCATCTGTCCTAATGACTAATTACTGTTGTTTGTGATTTGGTGTTTCTTTCTTGCAAGGTTCCTGGAACGTGGCATTTTAGGTGCACGATACTGCCTCAAGAGGATAAGATTCCAGCCATAGTCTCCCGTCTGACAGACTTCCATAAAGGATTCATGGATGAATTCCGCAACTGAATGATCTCTATTCGTATACTTCAAAGCATATCTTGTTTCATACCCATGTTCAAGGATTTTTTTTTTTTTTTGTTCAACTTCAAAAGGAAGGATATTTCTTGTTTCTTCCTTTGCCCTTGTACGGGGAGGACAATTGATGGTTGTCATAACGTTGTTGAGTTTTCATGTACTATTGAGCAAGTTTACCAGCTGCAAAGGATCTCAATTTGGTTACAGCCAAATAATTTCTAAACCATCCAGTTTCTTTGGATTGCGTGTAATCTTTCATAAATCAGTTCTGTTTCATTTTGGTGGATATTTTTGGATGTCTGAATAAGTTGGGTAGTAGAAAATATACGAATGGACACTTTCGAGGACAGCAGAGCAGCCGCTTTAGAAGATAGGGAGCTGCCTAAGCAAAGGTACATTATTCACGAGCAAACCAATTGCTCCACTGGCTTTTGCAATAGGCCCTCTGTTTTGACAACAGGCATGATGGAGCATGTGCTTTCATTCTCTTAGTTTCGTTCCAGATTATTCTTCCGATCCAGATTATCACATTCCAATTGCAACAAACCAGCCAATTGACGAATCCAAGAATCATGCATTTGGATGGATTTGGGGTACGTGGTGTACCAAGTCACTACATTCATCTCAACTGTGGGCATTCTATAATTTGTATATGAGATTGGAACTGTACAATTGGTTGAAAATATTGAGTAGATCATTCATTTATAAAATGAAATTAATTGGATCATGCTAGACATATGATTGGATATCACACTTATGGATGACCAATATCATTTGGAGAATACTCTGTAAAACAATTTTGTCTCTATTGTTGTGTGTTTACTAATCTCTGATGATCATAATTTTTTTTCACCCATAATGTCCTCAACATTCCTTGAAAAAAAATGAACAATTCGACCTCAAATGAAGATTTCAAAGGACCCACATTTGAGGTCATTATAGGCTGTAGTGACTTGGGTCATTATAGGAACCCCAAGTCCGCGCTATTTTGACTTTTTGTCCATGAACAAAAAACCTTTATTTCAGTAACACCCAGAACTCGAGTATTGAGATTTAAGTTACGTGTCATGCAATTTCCATGAACAAAAAAACTCTATTCTTTCAGAAACACCTAGTGCTCGAGTATTGCAATTTAAGTTACGTGTCATGCAATTTCCAACCAAAAAATATGAAAAAGAAACGTGTTGAATGACTACTTGCACCATTCGCAACCTAAACACCAATCCGTAGGGATTTAGCATGACACTAATAAGTAAGTATCTTTAAAAATCCAACACAGGTCTGCAATTCATTATCTTCAGAAAAGTTCTACATTCATCAGAATACATGGTTGAGTAACAATTCAATAACAATTCTCGGGTTAAAATCCAATATTCAGAAAAACTTAATCATAATCCCAGCAATGTCATCTCAAATTCATGTATAAGTAGCACTGATAAAAAGGCCAACCCACGACTGGAAGGTTTTGATGGGATTTCCTCTCATAAACGACTTATGACAGCCTCAACCTCAGAAGGGGTGTACAGATGATAACTTGGAGCAACCTTTGCAATGTCGACATTATTGGGGGTCACCTGAGATCAGTAACACTGCTAATTTAAGAGTACTTGAAGAATATGTAACAAGTATTGAACAATAACAAAAACCAAATAAAAATTGTAGCACAGAAACCGGAATGCAACCAAGAATAAGAGTAGTTTACCTTCTCTTCCATAACTTGTTTCAGGATGGAAAGAGCTATTGTTTCTGCTTCTTTAAGTGTAATGTCCTGAAAACATATTGAATCTACATCAGCTACTCAAAGAAGACGGTATAATTTTTTTTATTCATAAATGAAACACTGAGTTACATATCCAAAACAAAATATATTTGCTATTAGGATGAAAAGCAGACAAGTACATAAATTCATGCTACAAACCCTGCCTCCTGAAAGGAATAATGGCTCAAAATCTATACCTTGTTATACTGCTCCTGTAAAGAACTGTCAGCACCTTCAGAACCTGATCCAATAGCTTTTGCATTGCACTGCCAGAATGTGCCTGATGGATCTGTGTAATACCTGTGGACAAATAATTAAACAATGAAGGAAGGGAATGAGGACCACAAAATGCAATCACTATTTGGATTTGTTTAAGTAACTAATGAGAACCATTGGAAAGCAACAGAAAATCCATCATTCAGAATGGAAATTTCTAACTTAGGGTTGACAAAGCAAGCCAACTGAAGCTTGACCAACCAACATCAGCATGGTCTGAATCCAAGGACTGAACCACAAGTCACGGTTCCAAGAAAATGCAATCCGTGTCCAGACCAAAAGTCCAATGGTCCGGTTCCAATCCGATCTATGAAGTCACGGGTTGGTCTTAGTTTTGTCCACGGATTACATTCTACATTCCAAACAGCAACCATCAACCAAATTGTTTATTACAATAAACACTAAACAACAACCAAAAAAGCCAAAAAATAATATATATGAATGAAACTTCCAGGTTCTAACATCAAAATTCAAAGCATTATTGAAGAATTAAATCAAAGCACTATTCCAAGCATTACATCGGTGGATTCTCGCTTTAGTAGCTTATCTTTTGGTAGAAAACTAGAAATAGAATGAAAGGAGTATACAGTTTGTATACACATTTTTCCCCCTTAGGAATATACATGCATTATCCTCAATTTTTATATGGATACACTATATCACATTTAGTTTAAATAGTTAAAATTTAAAAATAATTTGTGACAATAGGTAAGATTATAATTATTTACTATATCTTACATACAAGTATATTTATATCCTAATTTATTACTATTTATAAATATCTCACAGTCCAGATCAGTTAATCCACGGTTTCAAAATCAAAATCCGTGGACCGAACCGTATCTCACGATTTTCTATTTTTTGAATTAGTGTTCAGACCATTTATCCACGGATTCAATCCAAAACTTTCGGACCGGTTTCATAGTTCACTGGATTTTTCGAGCAGCCCCTATGGTATCATGCTCCTTGGTGGTTTTCCTATGACGTGAAGAAGCCAAATAAGATCACATCCTGAAGGCAACTGGTTTAGCAACCTCAGCAGTCCGCATCAACTCAACTATTTATGTCAATCAGTGGAGATAATTAAAAAAGACTACTCAAGTCAGTCAACTAGATCCTTGCTTGACATATCTTATGAGATCATTCCACATTCAGTCTTTGAACTCGCTATTTTCACTGCAAGCTGGCAGAACCCATTACTTGGCTAGACTTGGTTTGCCTATAGTCCTACATGCACCAAGAGAGCTGGTTTAATTTTGGATGAGTCATACCTTGAAAAAACTTCATCCACCAAAAATAGT
Organism: Vaccinium macrocarpon; assembly: GCA_022606695.1. Lineage (NCBI taxonomy): Eukaryota > Viridiplantae > Streptophyta > Magnoliopsida > Ericales > Ericaceae > Vaccinium > Vaccinium macrocarpon. Next base: position 35,606,352 of record CM040174.1, on the reverse strand, counting down.
TGTTAACATCAGCACCTTGACGCAGCACATGTTGCAAAAGCTACAGGACCAGATATGAACGCTAGGGAAACAATACTCATATACCCCTTGCAGTAATGAAAAGTGCACAAACCATAGAGAAGGAAAAGCTGATGCAGCGATTGATATTGAAACAAAACAGTCACGATAACATTGATTTTTAGCAAGTAGATGGTTTATCAAATCTACTGTCACGATTGCAATTAAAACTTTACAGCTATTTAAAAAAGTTGACAACCACAGCAATTATCTATTGTCACATTCTCTTTTCCCATTCATTAGCATGTTCTGTAGACTATACATGACAACCATTACAGTTTGTGCCTTTAATTCACTCTGGCCCATCCACAATGGATTTGACAAGAAGTTCCGTTCTTACTCTATGTTACCTTGAAATAAAACATTTCAGAAATAGCACTTACAAGCTAGGACCATTCTCGTCATGGCCAGCAATGAGAAGAGATACTCCAAATGGTCGAGACTGCCACAAGATAGATATAAATCATTACAATAGAGAGAAATGGAACATTTCAGATTGAAAACTATAAGGGAATTGAAGAAAGAAGTCCATTAACACAATGCTTATGTCCCAACCAATAAACAATAAAATTCCTAGCAAAACAAACGAAATCCTAACAAAAAACACATTGTACAAATGACTGAATAGTAGTCAAAGCACATTGATGGAATAAAGTGACCATGGACTAAGAGAACCTTCGTGGTTCCCCAAGGGTTCAAGAGAGGACCTTCATTCTGTCTAGATTCAATATGTTATATGTCCTAAAACAAGCCAAACTTTTCACTCATACAAGTATATAACAATAAATTCAGTTTGACTGATGTTTAGAACCAAGCATCAACAGACACACGCATTAGCTCTTAGCACCCTAGTGTTCATACCAAGAAAGTTCAAAGATGAAAGACAAATCAGTGCATTTTGGAAATAAGAAATTATCCGAAAGTAAGAATTTCTGTACTTCAATGAAAACAAGATAAGTAGTGACAAACTACAAAGTAAATAATTAATATTACAATGAATCCAGATCATAAATAATGAAACTCGAATTGTAATCAGAGACAGTAAAGAAATTTGAAATAGATTGCAGCACAACAAAACATAAAAGAACAAGAAAAGCGAAAGTCAGAATTGTAAAGATAGGCAGCTAACCATAGACTCTTCATCCCCTTCACCAAATCGCAGGGCCAAATCACACAGAGCTTGTGTAGTAGACTCAACGGTCATGGGCTCACCATATGAAAACCTATGGTTCTGTTAGAAACAAAGTAAAAACAGCTAATGGATTAATCCAACACCATTGGAAAACTAAAAGAAATATAGATGGTCCTGATAGTACTTGAGTTTCCACTCGTGCATGCTCGACTAGTGTACGAGCATCAGCAATCAATCCACTCATTGCACATCCAATATGATCATCAATTTCCATAATTTTCTCCACACTGCTGGGCTCCTGCATGGAAGGAAATGACATATGGAGTTTCAATACTGCTGATTTCATAACAAAACAACTATACTTGACAAGCAAGATAAAAGCCAGTTGAATGGATGAACTAAATGTAGGCAATTACCCAACAGGCCAACACCATATCTGATATTACCATGGGCAATTACTATACAGAAAAGTAACTTAAAGATAATGCAGTTCCTTTCGCGAGACAATGTGATCTGAAGATAATTGAAATATGTCTTGTTTCACACAATCATTTCTCCGTTGTTAATAACGAAACCAAAACAAATGAGAACGGAATGCATTTACAGCAGAGACTCGTGAGAAGCTCACTTCCACAGATTTTGCACACCAATGCACCAGAGTAGCATCTACTATGTTCTTTCAACTAAGCTGCTAAAATCTGTGAAATATGTCTTGTTTCACACAATCATTTCTCCGTTGTTAATAACGAAACCAAAAACAAATGAGAACGGAATGCATTTACAGCAGAGACTCGTGAGAAGCTCACTTCCACAGATTTTGCACACCAATGCACCAGAGTAGCATCTACTATGTTCTTTCAACTAAGCTGCTAAAATTAGCAAGCAGTGCTCCTTGCCACTGTAGGTGTCGGTAATATTACCAACAAATGGATGTCATTTTGGGAGAAACGCAAGATAGTCCCCGCATGGCTAGAAGTAAGCCAAAAGTACTCAAGCTCTTTTTTAATTTTTAGTTCAACTGAGAAACTCGAGTCTTTTAAATGACGCCACTCTACAAGGGAAGTCCCTGTGTTGAGTCTTTGCGAGTTCATACCAAAGAAAACGAATCCCTTCTGGAAGATGCAGATAAAACGCTAATAGCCTGACTTCAGCTTCTAGTCCCGAATAATGGATCCCCTTTCCTTCAACCAACGGGTCCTCAAACCAAACTGTCCCCTTTCTATTCCTCGGTAAGTGGTTTCTTTTCATACATTGATTGATTCAAGGTAGCTTTATCTTGTTTCCAAGTCCAAGGACTAGCGGTAGAAGTTAGTTGCCAAAAAGCAAACTTCCGGGCTGGGAAGGAGCCAAAAAAGATGAGTGCCCCCTGCGCGAGCCTTATTGTACATATAACTTTACTTCCTATTTTACTCAAAGAACAAAATCTATGACTAACATGCACACTTGGCTTAATTCAATCACTTAACAACTACAAACCAATATTCCGATCCAAAATTGAAGATAAAGGAAATATGCTGAAGAGCAAATAATAGAATAAATAGAGGGTAAAAAAGACAAACAGACAGACCAAGAGTGGTGAAGTGATACGCTTCTCAACAGCAAGCACAACCCCTTCCTTGGTCTTCAACCCAATTGCGGTGGATCCCAGCTGTAGTAATTCACAAAAAAGCAAATGTCTTTACTTGACGCAGTTCATTACTAGTAATTTAGACAATATAAATAAACAGAAGAGGAAGGAGAAGTTACCTTGATGGCCTCAATGGCATATTCAACTTGGAACAATCGACCTTCTGGAGAGAAGGTATTGACACCTCTATCGTATTCAGTCCTTCAATCACATCAAAGCAACAATCAAATTTTAGCATTCAGATATAAACAACGACGGTCTCAATGAGGAGAACCAGAAAAACCCTAGACTCGTAGCAAAGAAAAGAAGTTACCTTGTGAGAAACATCTTCGATTAGGTCAATTACTGTAGAATCAGCGATGACAAAGATGATTACTGAGGACGAACTTGTAACGATTTCTTACGATTTATTAACTTCCAATCTGAATCAAGGAAAACCTTCTTGTGAGGCAAGACAAGTATGGTGCGGTGTGAGTAACATGACGACTGTAGAAACGGGGATTCGGGTCATTCAGCTTGGGGATTTCGGATCGAGGTCGGTTTCGATGAGATAGGGCCCATAGTTTCCGTTGCTGGGGCCTGGAGCCCAATACCAACGAACCTCTCGTGGGCCTTCTCTCAATTTGTTTTGAAAATTCTCAGCCTCTGGTGGGTCTGATAATAAAATAGTACTAGTGGTGCACACAATCTAGATTAGTCCGATTCTCTGCGAATTCAGTAACTAGACCATTCTGAGTAATTTTAATAAATTGAAAACCAAAACGTGACTGGTGTATGCGTGGAACTTGACAAGAAACAGATTGCAAGACCGGTTCTATTTTGGTTCGGTTTTGATTATATCCAATTAGCATGCAAACACTTTTTAAAGAACACATGAACTCATAAAATAGTTGAGAATTTAAAGTACCAAATGACTCATAAAATAATTAAAGTAATTTTATTAAAATTCCAAACCCAACTGAGAAGGTACTTGGCGTTGAATACTTTAGCCCTCTAAGAATTGTTAATCATTCGGGTTTCTATAAATACAGTAGTATATTAAGAATAATTTTTTTCACATTCTACAAATTACTATCTTCATTCCAATTTGCAGAGTGTGAAAATCAATTTCCTATAGTAAATAAAGACTTTCTTAACAAATGAGATTTCCCCACTTAATAGATTAACTTACCGAAGAAAAACTTACCAAATCAAAATACATATATATGCGTATGTGTATATGTAACACCCCCAATTTTCAGAAGCATTAATTAAGATAAATAATTAGGATTAATTTAATAAAAAGAGTTTCCATCAGAGTACACATTGGAAAACGTGAAGTGCAACCCATTACAAAATACTTAGTATGGTTTAAGAAATTAATATTACAGATCCAACAATAAAAATAAAGGGGTGGGTTTCTACAGATTAAGGTTCAACTCTGGATTCCACGGCTCCTCCTGAGCCTGGTCTACCGGATAACCCTCGGTTCCAAAATAACTGTCTCCTTTGACACCAACAGTTCCTGTTTGATCACAGTCTGGCATAATACGTCCGAGTCGCAAAGCGACATCATGGTATTATACCAGGGTCACACGAAGTGTAACAATGTGAGCGATAAATCACTCAATAACTACTCTAACCCTCCCAACCCTTGCTAAACATACGAGTACAACATATATGATTGAAAAACAGTAATTAAAAGAATAAGCAGGAAATAAATCGTAAAACAGAAATTAAACACATGGCTGATTTCATTACTAGCTATTAACTTACATGTTCTTCTAAGTTTTCAACCTAGAGAACTTTCCTCCCAGTTAACCACTAAGGAATATGACCAAATTGTGATTTACTCCCCCCTTTTGCCCTTCACTCGGGGGCCCCAACGGAAGGTATAAGTTATGTACTTAATCCAGCCGTTAGTCGCCTCGCAAGGATGAATTTCCCAAGGATGAAACTGTACCACTGGGCTACGTATGGCAACTGCCAGGTCCTGTAGGTATATAGCCAAAACTGGTCTATAATACTTCCACCCTTATAACGCCTCAGAATTCAAATGAAGCAAATCACAGAGTCTTATACCCTAGGGTTTCGAAATCATAGTAGATTGCCAAACAATCCTCCAAAACAAATCATTTGGCGGAACTGCCATTCAACAACAATCTCGGGGTAACTCCCCATCAATTAATTCCAATTCACTTTTCAGTTAACCTCATCGTCTATGTGATATCCGCGTATGATCACCCAACCCGGGAACCTAGTTGTCCATTCTAATATTCAACACGTTTTTGGAAAATGCATTTAACAGTAGAAGCAAAGTGATAACGATATTCTAAGGGTCACAAACGAATGTCTCAATTCACAAGTTCACGAAATTTAAGTAATCGAAAACTAGGGGTCTAAACGTAATAAATTCAACTACATGGGCCAAAATGCAATTTACTAAACTATTGGGGTCAAAGTTTAATTTAAAGAAATTAAGGGTCACCAACGTCATTTTAAGTAAGTGTAAGGGTAATCAAAGTAATTTCACGGTTCTAGGGTCCTTGGTGAAATCTTACTAAGTTTGGAGGCCTTTTGTAAATAAACTTTATATAAGGGCAAAATGGTAATTTTTCCACCGCCAAGGGTAAATACGTAAAATTTCCTTATTTTGGTTAACTATGTCATAACTTGACTAAAAAAGATATTCCTTGAATTTTAGCAAGTCCAAACTTTTATAAGGGTAATAAATGGCAAAACGGTCATTTTACACTACGAAGGGTATTTTAGAAATTTTGATACACTCATAAACTTCCACTAATGACATTTAATTAGAAAAAAAAAAAATAGGAACATAAATATCTTGTAGATTAAGCCACATGCTTTATAAAACTACACTTTAACCCTTAAGTTTAATACCAAGAACGACAACAAGATTAATCGTAATATGAACACATTAAATCTCACATAAACACTTGAATAAGTCCTAATCATGCTTGAGAAATTAAACACATGAACCAAAATGAATCTAGGGCTTAATATGCATGAAAAACATGGTTTATGGTCAAAACTGTCGAAACTATGAACACAAGGGGCCTAACTGTAATTACAGAATTTAAATCAAAGTTGGAGGGAACATTCTGTACCGGTAGTCTGGACGGGGATATGGTGGTCCGGACTATCGTCACAGCAAAAACAGAGCAACTTGCGTTTTGTTCGGGTTTCGTGAAACCCTTCACCTTGGGCCTTAACCCTTCAACTAAAAACTACCTATAGGATATTCTAACACATACAAATTCTTAAGAATGATTGGGTAAGAGCCTCTACCTTGTTTTGCGAAGATTTAGCGAAAAATGGGTTTTGGCGAAAAACCGGCGAAGGGAGCTTCTAGGGCCGACTTGGCTTGCTTAGATGGTGAAATGTGGATGCCTAGGAGTGCAATGGATGAACTTGTGGAAGAAGATTGAATGTCATTGGGTTTGGAGGTGGAAACCCAAGTTTTAGTCTTATTTTCTCTCTCTAGAACTCCATACCCAAACTTAGAGCTTTCTATCTCTTTCCTTGCTATTTTTTTTTGTGTAATGGTGATGTGTGGGAGTGTGAGAGAATGAGAGACAAAATGGAGGGGTTTATGAAGGGTGAGAGTGGAGTGTTTGAGTTGGGGTGGAGTAAAAGAGTGGTTAAACTCATGTGGGAACTGAGGGTGGTAACAAGAAGGTTGATTGGGGTTGTTGGAGGCAGAGAGAGGGTGGAGGGAGGTCTAATTTTGCAGGGGAGGGGTTGGAGTGTGGTGTTGGGTTGATTTGGAAGAAGTAGTGGGGTGGTTGGTGATGTGTGGAGTGAGTATGTATGTATAAAATGCATATATGCACACATGTGTGTGTATGTGTACTAGTATTACTTGTGTACGTGTATGAATGTGTATAATTACGTATGAAATGAATTTATAAAAATGTAATGCTCACGATTAAAATGTAAACGTGCCTTAGGGTCGGATTTGTAGCAATTTGGAAGTATTAGGGTATAAACCGTAGTAATTGCAAATTAAGGGCCCTAAATGCAATTAGGAATTAAATAATGAAATTAAAGTAATTAAAACGAAATTAAATAATCCTAAATTTTATTAAAATTTTTGGATTATTACAGTATATATTAATACACATACGGTAGAACTAGAAACGATTCTCTTGCTCCAAAATCTTAATGAAAAGGAGAGATAGAGATAGTTTTGAGGAAGGAATCCGAATCAGATTTCATCTTCAGAAAACCGATGAAACAGTAATGGACAATGTGTGTGTGCATGCATCAGAGGTAGCCAATCTTCTTTCGCTAAGTATTCGGCATGTTGCATTGCAGCTTTAGTAATGAAAAAGACATTATAAATACATGCGAAGTGCAAAAGTCTAAAGAAAGTCAGACCCAATTAAGCTACCAGTTTCATTCACAGATCCTCACCACCTCTCCCCCTCCACACAACACTATGCAAATTCTTTTCAAACTTTTACTGAAATGCTTTAGTACTTGAAATGCTTGTCTATCCTAGTTAAATTTCCTGCCTTGTTTCACAGCACCTCCAGAGAAATTATTCGACGCTAGCTTTTCAACAAGGGCAAGTCTAGTGCCAGCAACCATGGTATTTTTAGTTCGAGCAAGAGACGAGATATTGTCGACTTTAGTACTAGACGCCGTTGGCAGATCCAAGATTTCAAGAGAGAGGGGGCGCACCAGTTGAGCATAACCTTAATGATCTTCACAGGCTTCATAATTCATAAACTAAAACGTAGTAACATATTGCCTAATTGACTTGAACATTTACGAAATATGACAATCATTTTTTCTGTCCTCTTACAAAATGAACTAAAAAAACCAAAGAAAAATTGACCAAGAGTGACACAAATAGATTACAAAAGACGAGTTAATTGCATTAAATAACTGAGCTTTTATGTTTCCTGAATAAAAGCCTTCATAGAGAGAAGTTTTGTTTTGATTTTCATGTTTGTAATGAGGATGATGTTCAAATTAAAATATCAAGGGGACTTCCACAACTTAAAATGGGCACTATAATTTTATGTAGGGGGAGAAAAGAGAGGTAGTATTAATTTAGGGGTGCAAGTGTGCAAAATGCAGGGAGTCATGTGACCTCTTTGGTCCCCATGTAAATTCGCCATTGCCGTATTTTCAGCTCTTATTAGGCCATCTCTAGTAGTGTAGTTAAACTTGTGATTTGTGTAAGAATTAGGACAGTTAGTATATGTCAGTGTTTTTTTTTTTTTGTTGCAATGGTGTAGTTAAGTTGTGGTTAATTTGTGTAAGAGGGGAGAAGAAGTTTGCTTAGGTATCACAGTTCACTCCAGTAAGAGTAGTGACCAAGTGGGGCCCAACCTTGCAAAAGTGGAAAACTTTCGGCAGATGAAGGGAAGAGTAGAGTGTTTGTTTGACACGGAAGAAAGTGGGAGGGAAAAAGTAAGAGAGAGGAAGGGAACAGAAGGAAAGAGGAGAGAGAAAAAGGTGTTATTTATACACATTTTTTTACACTTTAACAACACCACTACAACACTTTTTAACTTAACAACACATTTTGTCATAACACATAACAACACATAATTGAGTCCTACTTTTTACACTTTTGTGTCATATAACTACACAAATTTAACTCCACCACTACGGATGGCCTAACAACACATAATTGGGTCCCACTTTTTACACTTTTGTGTCATATAACTACACAAATTTAACTCCACCACTACGGATGGCCTTAATGCGTTGTAGTTAAAAAGCGTGTAGTTGGATTTTGGTTTGGGCAGATCAATTTGCATTAGGTGCACACCGTCAGTCTCATCAAATACGGGGATGTTGTAGTGTAGTGCACCCATGCACCACAATGGTATAGTGCGGCAAAACGACGTAATTTTGTCCACATTTAAAGTATGAGACGATTTGGCTCTAAAAAGCTTTAATGCGAGCGAAACAAGTCATTTTGCCAAACTATACCTCTATAGTGCAAAAGTGCACTACACTATCCTCATTATGTCTGGTCAACCAAGTTAATGATAAAATCTAATACTTGATTTTATTGAATGAGAAGGACATATGATTAAACCAGAGCGAAAAGACACTTGATTTTGTTTTGATTTAATCACATTTTTCTCATTTGATGAAATCAAATTTTAGATTTTAACATTTGAATAACTTGGTAATATGGTCACTTTGTGTCTCCAGCGCCGTTATGATTTTTTTTTTTTTTAAAAAAAAAAAATAGTGCTCAGAGCAGGCCTATGCATTAGCACGAAGTGCATGAGTAGACAGGGCATTTTAAAAGTTTTTTAAAAGAGATGTTTTTCTTTTTTTTTTTTGGTAATGAAAGGTGGCTCGATAAATCAGATTAATCTCTTCAACTTCTCACATATCCATTTCCACATGTTTACATGTATTGAAGTAGCCTTTAAGGACAAAACGAGTTTGCAACTTTAGGGTGATAAACCGCTCATCAAAACAAATTGATTAACCACTAGTACTACCTTTGGAGTTGGGCACAGGAGCATAGCCTTCACTCTAATCTAGGCTAGAGGTCTAAATGTTTCCAGTTCTAGTCTTATGTATAGGTCATCCTCAGCAGACACAGAAAAGGAAAATCCTGAAACTCTAAACCAACCCTATTCATTGATTTCAGCACCTGTTTTTATCAGTTTTTCTAATACAGCCAAGATTTCTGATGTTCTAAAATATAACTCTATTTCACATCCGACCCCAGCCCATTCAATGCTTTTTGTCACAAGGGCCTCCTAATTTTTCACTGCTTGGATTCCTGTCATTGGATTTCAAGATGATAGACATCCTCTTGGATAAGTTGGAAGAACTTGAGGTGCACAATGCAGATATGTGTTACTAGTATTTCTCTCACTTTTTCCTCTCTTATGTAATGGGCTCAACAAACCATCCAATTACAACGAATTGAGTTCAAAAGGCTTTTCCCGGTTGAATGCTAAAGCTTTCTTCTACTGCTCACAGAACATGATTATTACAAGGGAAACAACCACAGCTGTGGTGACCTGAGAAATGTGAAATGTGTCGGTTCACGATCTTCTGCGATTCCTTGGTAGCCCTTACGATTTGCTCCGAGTGTTGTAGCTGGGCTGCCGCTCTCCATTCCTCCGCTTTTCTGTGAACAACAGCCATCCTCCTCATCAACTTCTCCTCCAAATCTGCTCTCATCCTTTCAATTTTAACCTAAACCATAATTCCATTGCAAAATATTAAGAATTCCAAGACTCCACTATGAAAAGAATAAAGTCATCGTTGTGCTAGTAGAACAGTTCGTGTTCCCATTTTTGTAGTAAGGAAATTTTCTAATCTTCTTTTGAAGAATACATACGCAAGAAACAACAAAAACACGTGAATAGAGAGTGCGTGTGAAAGTGAAAAGTGGTGTGAAAACAAGATCCGACCATTAATCTATTGTGTAACTGGTCCATTAACCAATAGGATTTACATATTCAAATTTTGAATCATGAGTGACCCCCTCGCAAATGTCCTAGAACTTTGCCAATGCAGCATGCTCTCACATGGGCTAATGACGATATTTGTATTGCATCGAGGCATAAAAGAAATGCTAAGGGATGACTTCTCTTTCTTTCTACGTCCCGTGCGACAGGCATATTGCAGTAGTTACATAGCAGTATTATATTATACATGGGGTAGAGGAAGACACTCAAATAGAGGTTGGACCACATTAGAAAACAAAAAGGGGAAAGAGTGTTCTCGAGCAGCGGTTGGCTCTAGGGCATAAGCAAACAAAACTCTGGACAAAGCCTTCCAAACTTTGGTCTACAGTCAACATAATACAGCCACGTTATTATATTAACTTTAATATCCAGGCCTCTAGGTTGCGGGTTTGATTCTCGAAAACAGCATCTCCATTTATAGTGGTAAGGTTGCATAAATCAACCCCTCCTAAAATCCCACATCAGCGAGAGCTTTGTGCATTGGGTATGGTCTTTAGTATTGAGCCCAAAGGACCTATTAATTTAGGGACCAATCCTATCGTAAAGTCAGAACAAAGCCTCATATAGACTAGCCGAGCACATGAATTGATAGCCTGCGTGTGGAAATCAAACCCCAAACTTTAGGCTTCCTGAGACCCTTGGTTGCCAAGTGAATACCACTACGCCAGTCACTGGGAACATAATTCGGCCACTTCATTGTGAAAAACTCAGAGGCAAACGCAGTTCTTAAACTACTTCTACCTTTTATCTTATTTTCTTTTTTGGATTTGGGTGAACATTCAATTATGCCATGCATGTATTCTTGTCGCAAAGAAAAAGCTAATCTTAGAATAACAAAAACAGAATTTTAGCATTTTGGAAGCTAATCATTGTGCCAGTAAACTAATGGAGGCTAGAAAGCAAAGAAAGGGACACAAAAAGTACCTCAAGCTTTCTTGACTGAGCTTCTGCTTTAGCATTTTGAAGGTTCACCCAAGCTTGAATTTTTGCTTCTTCTCTCTGGTACCTGTAAATTGTAATTATAATCACAATTGGTTCGAAACTAATGGGTAGCAAAAACAAGAGATCAGTTGCAGCAAACCCACACCCATTTTTACCTGAGGCATCTCTTTTTCTTTTCCTCTTCTTCCCATGAGCAAGCTTTGGAGTACTCTGAAACACTTTTCCTGCACTCGTTATGATTGCCAATCTCAAAATGCCTGAGGCTCTTTGATATCTCCTCTTCCTCCTCTTCCCTTGAGCTCCAAGTAGAAACAACCGAATCGAATTTTGCCCCGACATGTAGCTTAGCTAAATGGCAATCTTGCAACTTGGTAATGTCCATGGCTGTGGTGTTGGTATCGTAGTTGAGTAAGGCCAGTGGGCCTGACCTATTCTCTGGGGTATTATGTCGAGCAGGCGACATGCTCTTAAACGGCGTGGGGCATCTTGATGTCGTTGAACTAGCAAGCGGTGTCATCTCTGTGCCGATATCTCTTTGTTTAAACTCATGAACCATCACCGGTGCTCTGGCTTTCATGGATTTTTCATCCAATTTTCCAAACAAAAACCCTTCTTTTGTTGGCTCCAAGCATCTGTATTTGGGGAAAATGGGTTCTACGTGTACCTCATTTGTGAACTTATCTGCAGTAATAAAATGCAAATAGGTTTCCCTCGAGATTAGCCAAAAACAGTTTCTCTACTTTGGGGATTCAGAAACACAGAACAAATACTCTTCCAATGAAAAATGGCATTTGGGTTTTGGTAAAAAAGCCATCATCTTGTAAACAAAATGGGCAAGTCATGCACTGACACAACCAGAAATAATTCAACAGAAACATCTAAGAAATTGAAAACCAACTCTCTTCTCTTTAAAAAATCCAAACAGGTTATCTTCAAGATTTGCCCAACTGCTAAATCCAGTAAATGAAAATGCATTTTCAATGAGCTATGGCATATGAGTTTGGTCAAAATGATGATCATCTCTTATGCATAGTGTTTCCCATGGAAAGGGTAAATTTTAAGTAGGTATATATATGTTAACCAAAGCATTCATTTGAGGGAAAAAGCCGAACAAGACATGTTAACCAAACGAGAAAATTCACAAAGAAATGAGCCAAAGACAAAGAAAAAGATCACATGAAGACTTTTGGAAGACAAAAAAAGAGATGGGGAAACAGTAGTGGCAGACAGGAAAAGGGTAGTAAAGGCCAAATTGAAATTTATGAAGAAAAGTATCCAACCTTTTAGAAGTACATCCACATTCAAATCTTTGGAAGAGATATGATGCTCCAAAAGTACAGACCCGTGAATGCTTGAAACTGCCTTCGACACTTTTTCCTCTGTAACCCTTGATTTCTCTGCAAAGACCTCAGCTTGTGGCCTAAACCCATCAAATTGTTTGTGAAATTTTGAAGATTCCGAAGTCTTTAAGTTCAAGCCATGAACATGAGCTGGAGAGTCATGGGAAGAGCTGCTACCATTATTAAGCCATTTTTCTGCATCATCCCATTTGGAAGGGAACCCTTTTCTTGAAAGATTTCCAGCACTGAAGCTGAAAATGGGCCTACCTGGAGTGGGAGGAGCGTCGACACTATTCCTCTTTGTGACTGAACTAACTCCCTCTCTCCTCCTCTGAGCTGAGACATTAAAGTAAGTTCTGGTTTCTGTATTGTGATTTGCCATTGGAAATGACTTCACAAACTCAGATGTTTCTTTCAGATTAAGCTTGCAAAGAGGGTCAGGAAAGGTATCTGCAAATGGGTTGAGCATGTTTTTGTTGTAGAAGCCAGTGTTGGCCTCCAATGGTGGTTCCTAAATCACAAACACCCCAAGACGACAGAAACTTAGAGGACTAGGAAATGACACTGGGATATGAAACCAAGACAGAAATTAAACAAAATGAACAAAGTTGGAACAAAGTCTTGTTCACTTACCATATGAGATGCTGAAAAGGATGGAGCTTCAAAGTACTTGGGGGTTGAGAGATCCATAGCTGTGATTTGAAGCTAGGATTACAATGAACCTCTACTGGAATCTGCTGTCGTGTGAATTATTTTCATTTTTTGGCACATAACTCTCATCTCTGTTGAGAAAATGACTGAGTTGGCAGTTGAACAGTGTTGCTGAAAATGGGAAAAAAAAAGGCATTGATTAGTAGGAAGCCTCGGTCAAAAATTTCAGCTCAATCAATTTTTTACTCACATTTTGGAACAAGCTCAGGGCTCTCCCTTCAAAAGAAATTTAACTTCGATAGTATGGTCCTACTTATGACCGAAAAAATTTAGTAGTCCAACTGGGTGAGGAAGGAGACGAAATAGTACTTCATAAAAAGAGGAGGGAGCTTTGGGAGGTGAGAAAATATCTTAGAAAAAGAGGAGAGTTAGATCATCTCTAATACTACTAGGCAAAAGTAAAAGATATGACACATTTCTACTTTGTCTAGGCACTTTTTCATCTATGGTTTGAACATCACTTTCTACTTTTGTTTTTCACTCTCTATTTTTAAGGCAAAAATAAAGGGAAATGAAGGAAAGTAAGGAGAAAAAAATAGGAAAAAGTAGAGTAGAGAGGCAAATGTCTTGCTACTAGTAGCAAGCCAAAATGAACAATCTAGAAGTAGCAAGTCTATTAGAACATGATTTTTTGGTTTGGCTAGGCATAATAGCCAATAAAGTACAAGTAGCAAGCCTCTAGGAGATGCTCTTATCCAGTGGACGTTCAACATTTTCTGCACTCATACGACCATTAACAATTGTGTAAGGGTCATCATCGGGCCGGGCCGGGCCGGCCCAGCCCACGAACTTTCTGCCCAAGCTCACCAGGCCGAGCTTAGCGGGCTTTTTCTTTTTAGCGGGCCGGACGGGCCGGGCTATCGCTCGAAAGATGAAGCCCAAGCTCAGCCCATGGGCTTATCATAGTCGGGCTAGCGGGTGGACTAGTCTTTGGGCGGCCAGGCCGGGCTAATTAGGTGGACGAACTCTCTCTCAATTCTCAAATGTTTATTGCCTAAGCTCTCGGTTCGAAGAAGTGGAGGTTTCAGTGGAAATGGAGAGGGAAGAGACGTGAAAAAAAATGGTTGAGAGTTTCCGAAACACGGTTTAAAGAAGGTAATAACACTCCACACAAAAATTCTTTGTAAATGTCGGGGAAAAAAATTCATTGTAAGAAAGTGGGCTTACAATGAATTCCCCATAGTAAATGTCAGGAAAAAAATTCTTTGACCATGCTTTTGTGTGTGTGTGTGTTTTTTTTTCCATACTTTTTCAGTTTTTTAAATCATGGAATAAGAAAGTGGGTTTGGGAGTTTTCCATAGTAAAGTGGGTTTGGAATCATTTCAAAAAACTTGAGCAATTTTATTACATATTTATTACATATATGTATATTTGTTACTAACCCATGCTACGCGTGTATAGTGTACTGGGCTACGGACGGGTTAATATCTCGGGCTTCCGGGCCGGGTTGGTGGGTGGGCCAATGGGAGGGCGGGTTGGAGCTAAAATTTTAAGGCCCAAGCCCGGCCCATGGGAAGGTCGGGCTAGGCTAGCCCACCCATTTGACGGACTCAGGCTCGGGTAAAGCCCGGCGGGCTTCGGGCCAACGGGCGGAATGATGAGGCTTACAATTGTGTTAGATAAATTCAACATGAACACGTGACATTGGAGGATGTGACATAGCAAATTTTTTTTCCTTTTATACTGTATTCAAGTCTGCTTACATGCGTGTCGACTAATTATTGAAGACCAAATTCCTTCTTTCACTAGCGAGATCATAAGAGTGCACCAAGAAGACATGTTCAATTGCATGACAAGAGGGGTGGGATTGAGGAGTGGACCCACATGTTTCTCATTTTTCATAGTCCGACATTTATTGGCAACGGGATTAAGGGCGGGATTGGATAAGTGTTGACTATTTATCCATTTAGGAGGTGTTTGGAAACCTCATTTTTAGCTTTTCATTTTTAAGTTTTTGGCTTTTCAACTTTTTGGATTATGGCCATAATGTATTTTGAATTTGGTAGAAGTGTTTGGGAGAAATGTGCAAAATGTATTTTATAATATGAGTAGCGTTTGAGAGATACGTACAGAATCCATTTTGTGGGGCTTTTTGTCAATAAAAATGATAAAAGTGGAAAATGATAAAAGTGAAAAAATGAGAAATCAAAAGTTCTTCTCCACCTCTTTTTCACTTCTGCTCTCTAAAGTAAAAAACGGAAAACTTATTTTCTTAGAAATGATTTTGGCCCCAAGTCTCCCAAACATCCAAAACCCAAAATGGTGAAAATGAGAAGTTGAAAAGGGGCTCCCAAACACCCCCTTAATATCACACGTGTGGAATTACTTAATATCAAGTAGGAGAATAGTATTAGCTAGTCCCCTTTCCGGTGTATCTTTGTCCTCATCTAACGATCAAAAAGAATCTCAATCATACTCTAACGAAACACCGTACAACTAATCTGAGTATTCATATAATCTCATTTATTACCTCATATGCCCCACTTATTCCTCTATCCTCATTTTAATCCATTTTATCAAATGTGTCAGGAGATCTTAAAGAGACTAAACCCTTAAATTTCAAGCCTGTCATATACTCCGTCCCAATTTTTTGGTTTTTTTTAAAAAAATATTCCAACTAATTAGAAGAACATAATCGTTACATTTCTCATACTTTTTTTCTTCTTCTTTTACCTTAAAAACATCTACTGTGTTCACTTCACATTTCGAGAAAGATTTTTCCCCATCTCAAATCTCTCCAATCATTAATCACATTTCTCTCTCTATTCACAGTCCTTTTCCAATCATTAATTCTCATTTCTCTTTCTAATTATTACACCTCTCTCTAATTATTACTTTTTCGAAAAACTCATCTAAGATCTCAAAAATATTTCTTAAAATATTCTTCTAAAAACTCTCAACTAAACAGAGTGATCATCGTTATTTTAAAAAAATAAATGATGAAAGTGGAATTTCATCGGATAATGCTCCCTTAGTTTTGAATCAGGACAAAAAAATTAAAACAATAAAAGATGGTGTTTGGGACCAAAGATCGGGACGGAGTGGTGATTAAGAAACATAATCACTGTGCTCATTTCCTGTTGTAAAACGTGGTTTTGTATTTCTAAAATAAATAATTTAGAAAGAGTGATCAGATGGAAAGAACTTAGGGCCCACACTTTTCTCGGAATTTCCGTGATTGTGACTCGAGTTTCTTCCTTTCTAATTCCAGCTGCCCATCGCATCTCCACCATTGAATCAGAAACATCCAACAGTCAAGATCTTACACGCCTAGTAAATGAGTTGGCTGGCATGGGTCCACCACCAAGACATCTTACTGATGTCATAATATGTGTAAGCCTTTGAAAGGCACTGTTGATGGGAAAAGTGGCAAAAGTTGACCAATCACGTTGCACATCTCTCTCTCTCTCCTCAAACTCTGAACAACATTTTGGGGAGTCAAAAAGTGGAGCTCACTGTTACCGCACATCTCTCTCTCCTCATATTCTGAACAATATTTTGGTGAAATGCTAGTGGAGCCCACTGTTGATTGGCAAAAGGTGAGGCGGTGCAAACTCCATCTTAGTCTCTTTTATTTGGAAAAGTGCATTTTGCTTGCGTCCTTGGATTGTATCTCAATGTGCTTTCCCCAAGCGTAGGGTTTAGGTGACGCATGGCATAGTAACCGGAAGTTCGGGTCGAGTCCTCAGGGACCGAATGTGCTGAGTGTGAGTATTTGTTTCGCGAATGAAGGTTTAGCCTTAAAGCGGCAAACTTGGCTTTGGTGATTTGAGGGTGGAATTAACTTAACTACGTGAGTGACTTGAGATTAGAAAGACTAATTAAATGAACGCAAGGTTTCGGGGTTTTCAACACCCATGCCTAAGGCCAATTCACTCTCCCCTAGGATAACCGGCTCGGGGCGTCGTTAAATGACTCCGAACAGAAGATTTGGTACTTAAACTCGTTTTACTAGAAAAGTGGTGTTTCTCAAAGAGTAGGATTCTTGTGCCATTTATACAAACATTTTGATTGCCATAGCCCGAAGCATCACACGTGCCAAGCGGTCACGCCCTTGGCTACGTGTGATCAACGGAATTAACAAATCGCAATTTTGATACATAAAATCAATCCATACTTTTTGATTAACATGCAAAGTTTGCAACATTTGCGAGGAGAGTGAACCAACCCAAGTCACGGGGTGCTAATCACCCCTTAACCGAGCCTAAACCGACTACTCGTTCATCACTAAGGAAAACATGGCTGTTTTTCTAAGGGAAATAAAAAACATAACAAATAACCAAATAAACTTGATTTTGATGAAGAGACTAACTTAACCTATCAATTTATACTTGAAGAAACTAACAAACAACCATCCAAAACAAGTGATAACTAAGAAAATAGCAAGTTAAACAAGGAAACTAAATACTTAATGGAATTGAAAATAAACTTGATTTCTAGGTAGAACTAAGCAAGAGCTATGACATTAATAAACATGAAAATAACATAGGTCCATTACTTACATGGGAAAATCTAGAGAGAGAGAGCTTGGCAAAACTCCCATGGAAGAGAGAGGGAAGAGCAAAGAAAAACAAAATATCTAAGTGTCAAGTGTGTGAGAGTGAGTGAGAGGATGAGAGGAAGGTATATTTATCATCCACTCACTCTCTCTCTACAAAATATCTCATAAAGACCTCACAACTACCAAAAATTTCCATAAATAGAATGTGCAAAAAGTAGCTTTAAAATGGCTGAACGGAGGACATTGGATCGATCCAGCAAGAACCCGGATCGATCCAAATGCTGCTGATGAAGAGAGAACCAATCCTGGATCGATCCACATTGGGCCCGGATCGATCCAGTTGTTGTTGCTGATTTTGCCAGAGGCTGGATCGATCCACACTTCCCCCGGATCGATCCAGAATTTACTTGTATCATTTTCTTGCAGTGGATCGATCCACCCTTGGTCTTGGATCGGTCCAGAATCTGTCGGTAGGAAATATCCAAGAATGGATCGATCCAACCATTAATCCGGATCGATCCGGATGCTTCTGTTGCTGCTTGGTGTGATGTGGATCGATCCACTGCCCTTCTGGATTGATCCAGAGCTGGCTTTGAGACTTGAAGTGGGGTGGATCGATCCATTACACCCCTAGATCGATCCAAGGGTGTTGGCTTGACCTTCTTGACTTCACTCTATTCACTTTACTATGATCATGTGACTACCGATTCCTTCAAAGGCATTCGAATGCGTTGTTCCCTGGCCCTCGGGGCCTGGTGTTGGCGTGCCACGAGGCACGTGACCCACATAAACGTGGCACGGCTCTCCATGCCCTCAAGATGCGCGTACTCCACGCGTTCAACCTGTAACTTCACCAAAAACATACTACGCGCATATAAACCATTTCAAGTGCGAAATCGCGTGTGTGTGAAATAATCGACCAAGATAAGCCCCGACATATACAATATTGGGGGCTTATCACATTTCAAAAAAATTTTGTTGAAAAACAGGAAACGAATTTTTTTGTCCCGATCTTTGAGTCTTCAAAAGTTTGGAGCTCAAATTTTTAGGCTAAACCAATAAAGGCTAACAAATTTTTGAGTCTTCAAAAGTTTGGAGCTCAGTAGCTAAGCCATAGGTTTCAAGTTGGGGGGACTCTTGAGTCTTGACAGTTATCATGTTTGTTGGGAAAGAATAATATGGAGAAAATTAGCAATACTTAGAGCTTATTTTAATCCATTGAACCTTCTTGTTGGCTTTGATTCCCTCTTTGAATGTGCATACTATATTTCACATTCCTCTATAAGTTGTCGCATTACGGGGAGTCAATATTACTTTTCTCTGTCTTGTTACTATGATGCCACGCAATTGTAGTATTACTTTAATTATTGAGGTCTTACAAAGTTTATCAGCTACAGCTGTACCTGGTAGAGTTTCTGTTAAATTGCACTAAACTCCCCTGAAACATGAGAAAAATCCTCCGAGATGAAACTACACTCACCTCCTTTTGCGTTGCTTGCCTCTTGACAAAATAATAGTATTTGCAATTTTGCATCATTGGAAATCGGTAGAGTAGACTAATGCATGGCTTTTACTTTTTATTTTCGGGTTCGATGGTCAGGTTGTTCGGGTCAGCATACGCGCATTTCAATGAATCTCTTCTCTGATTTGGTCAAAAGCAGGCCATCCATGACGAAGTTAGAGAATTCACAATAAATTTCTTTCTTGTTACCTGATCCCAATAATCCGACACAGATCAATTATGTGGGGAATAAACCCACCAATCGACTCAAGTGGAGTATCCCTTGGGGCCGCTTAATGCATAGTTTTGTGAACTATAAAATAGGATCACCTTGTATATTTTGTAGGAAATCATTGTCAAACCAATGTGAAGACTAACATATGGCTGATAGAATCAGGGGCGGAGCTATACAGGGGACAAGGTGTGCCCCAATTTGGAGTATATTTTGTGTATATATTTTTTATAAATATTCTTAAAAAATATAAAATTTCAAAAGTATTTCAAAGGTAAGAACAATTTTCATTTCGAGAACACTAAATTAAGTTTAATGATCCCTTGCGATGATGATATTGCGTTCATCGAGTCATATGATAGCAACAATACTCAAGATTATTTTTTAAATTTATTAAAACCGTCCTATAAAAACTCGAATGACTAGATTTTCTTGAAAAACTCATTGAACCAATATTTCTTTCATAATCCGGACCCCCCTGACATCGATTTCTAACTCTACCAGTAGATAGAATGCGGTGAGTGTGATGGAATTATGCGGTGAGTGTGATGGAATTATGTATCGATTTCAAACTAGTAGGGTTCAGTTTATTCTTTTGAAGCATATCCCTTGTGTTCTCTTGCAATAGTGTATAAACGCAATCTAGTTAAGTTGTGAGAAAACATCCTTTTTTCATACCCTTCTCATGAAACAAGAAGCTAGAGCTCTAGTTGAATGAAACATCTGTGAGAGGTTATTAAGTTAATCCATGTAAAATGGAGGACCATCCGGTAGTTAATTTTGCAATTTGATAGAAAAATGTTAACGAATTGTGGACGGGTGGAATTAAACTTCTAGAAAATTTTACGGCCTAAATGTAAGTTGACCTGAATACTTTAGTAGTGTTTTTTAAATAATTTTCACACCCTCTTTTATATCCAAACACTCTTTTTTTATTTATTTATCTTTATTCATCTTGAAATGATCAAATTACCCTTACTTCACAAGGTTTTTTCTTATATACTAGTAAAAGATAATTTGATACTTTTAAGTGAATAAAAACAAAAAAAAGGAAGGGTTTGGAATTAAAAGAGGTGTGAAAATTATTTCTTTTTTCTAAAAGAAACATGTTAATGGACCTAGTCACCTACATCTGTCAGGTAATCCTGCAGCTCTACTTGTAGCTTGGTTTTATTGGTGCACTATAGTCTATAGGTATTGTATAGGTCTTGAATTATTGAAGCTTGACTTTAGATGGGTACAGGAGTATTAAGTCTTGGTACTAGCTGTTGCACAACACTCTGGTTGGTTTGGTTCAAACGACGGTTCTTGTGCTCTCCAAAGTGAATGAAAGCGTAGGAGTGTAGATTTAGTGGGAGAAGTGTAGATCTAGTGGAATACTGCACCGGACGTAAGATCCTGAATGGTCCTTCAACCACCCACATCTCCGAGCGGTGTTTGGGTTTGACATCAATGATGAGCGACTTTTCTGTTTCTATTTTGTTTTGTTATTTTTGTTTTCTGTTTTTTGGTATTTCAAACTGTTAGAGTCCATGGACCAAGGATCATGTGCATGTACTTGATTTTTATCTACTCCATATATCTGGATAATCTTTACTGTCTAAAATAAACTTTGGATGAGTACAAAATCCATGTGAACAACCGTTCACTGTTATTTATGTTGTCTTCTTCTGAGGGATCTTTTGCCTAGTCTTAGTCATCTTCCTATTCTACCACTCCATTTATGTCACTGGATGCATACAGATTACAGACGGCAATGTTTGGCCATTTCTTATGCATGTGAAGTGGACTATAGTACCAGTTTTCTTCAATCAATAGAATTACAGACTAAGAGACTTGGCCTCTCAAGATTCAATTGCAAGAGATGCCCTATGAATTGCATGGGTTCTATGATGATTCCACGTTTGGTGCCTTTGTGTAAAGACCAAACAAATCAGTCCCGCGTTTGGTAATTGTACTACTAACTACTCCTATTAATTTTCTTAACTCTTCATAGTTTTAAACTTTTTAATTTACTTTAAAACACAACTCCGGTCCGATGCATGTAGCCAGCAACAACAGTTGTGTTTGAAGGCCTTTTGTTTTGACATACAAGTGGAAAAAATGTGCATTCAAATTCAAATTGTACAATTTTCAAATTGTTAGGGATACCTAAGGTTAAGGAAACTAAAAAAAAAAAAAAAAAAAACTATGGAGATTTTTTTTTTTAATAAATCAAATAGTAGTATGACTTACCATCTCCATACCATTAGTCTATTAGGGTTACTTTGTTTCCCATTTACTAAAATGGAAATTCCATAAAAGTTGATCCCATAAAATTTGAGTTTAGCTTGATTGTTGAAATTACTTTCGTTTCTCATTAACTAAAAGTAAAGTTGCCAGAAGCCAATTTGTTCTCACATACTCTTTTTGCTAAAAGCACCTTGCTACTTTTAGCAAATGAGATTCGGGAGTGCTAAAAGCAAAAATGGGAAACTCACCCTAATTTATCCTCAGATTCGAGTAAATACTTTCATTTGCTATATGAGTAGTCCAATACACAAATTTTGTATTATTTAAGGAGTATGAATTTGAGCCTAGTTATGCGGCCTACAAAAAGTTTAGTCAATATGGAAAAGTGACCAACTTATATGCAAATAAATACACAAATAAAGTTTATTTCTAAGAGCATCTCTAATGGTTTTTTTTTTTTTTTTTGAAAAGTAGAAATTTTATTAATCTCTAAAGATACAAAGATTAAAAAGGGAAAAAGTAAAAACTGCATCGCCGCTAGAAAAATAACAATCCACTAAAGTGATCATAGTCACTTCAAACCCAAAAGAGAAAGCTAGCAAAATGCCAACTGACAAAACATCAAGACAGGCCTTGATGGAGAGAGTACGTGGCAAGAAAAATAGACAAGCAAAGATTACAAAGCTTGCACGATGCTAGCTCTTAAGTCTGAAGATGAAGTCATCCAATGAGAAATTGTTTCCACCAGGTGGCATGCTAATTAGATTGCTATTGTTATAATGTAGTAATGAATATTGCCAAATTGCTACAGTATGTTATATCAATCGTGATCCAATACTTCCCTAATATTTTTACCAGCACCTCCATCCATTTTAAACAAACACATCCAACAACTCTCATTATCTAACCATAAAATTAAATACAAACCTCACTTTATTTTATTAACTAAATTTGAAAGTTAGAAATTTAGCGCAATATAGATTAAAATAGATAGTATCAATTATCCCAAATAAAAGAAGTTACGAGAGCATATAATCATGGGGAAATAGACTGAGAATCGTAACAATCTGATGAAATGTTTGTCCGTGATACTATCTTTTTTGCATTATCTCATTCTTACGCAATGTATAATAATGCTGAGATTGAAGGTCCATCTTGAAGGCGTCCAACATTATTATCAAATCGTCTTTCTCTTTTCTCCTTCATTTCTTTCTCTATTTGTTCCATTTCCTTTAGCTCCTCCAATACTCGAGTGGAGGTGTCACGACAACCGGCACCTATCTTTACTAAGTTCATAACTTGTCACAATATGATTCGATTTGCTCCAGCCCATCACCCATTCCACAATGATATTATTGAACACTTGTGGTCTCGACAAGAAAATTTGGGTTGAGTCATCTTTTGCGGGGCAAAATGAGTCATGTGACGTAGTTTTTATTTTTCATTTTAGTCACATGTACATGGTATTCTTCTTTAGTTTCTCTTTTCCTTTATTTGTTTGATTACTGTATTATCTATCTTATTGTTTTGATTAGAGGAAAAAAAACGAGTATGTGGTGTCTTTTCGCAATTCAACTTGTTTGAAAAAAATTTTAAAATTATTGGCACAAATTAAAAGAACTCATTGGTAGTATTTATTAATTTGGGGAGAAAATTTAAAACCTTCTTTTGACAAAAGTATCTTGTTTTTAAGTTACTTGGTGGACACACATTTTTTGTTTTTTTGATGAAGGTAGTAATTTGAGAGGGGGGAGGGGTTCAATTGGAGAAGATGACTAAAATCAATGTGTTTTAAGGAAAATAAAAAAGGTGACGTGGAAAATTTTTAACTACAAATAAAACTTGTGCCAAATATGGCATAAAAAATACTTATAGCTATATATCACCATTGGAGCTCTACTTTCGAACAAACCCGTTACATTATATCAATAACTTTTGAAATAACACATCATTGAAGAAGCTCGTGTTCACTTCACATTTTCAAAAACTTTTCCAAAAAGATTATTTTCACATCTCTCAGCTATTCCATCATTAATCACATTTCTCTCTACAGTCATACTCTTCTCTCCAATCATTATTCTTATTTCTCTCTATCTCTCTCAAATTATTACACTTCTCTCTAATTATTATTTTTTCTAAAATACATCCAAATACTATCTCAAAAATATTTCTTAAAATACTCTTTTGAAAACTTTCAACCAAACAAAGTGGCCTACCTTGTTCGGTTTTGGTTTTCCAAAACCGGTTGTTGCTTTTGCCAGTGGGGTCCCCATAAGGCAGAGTACTGTTTCTCTCTCATTCAATTTTTTCCAACACACTACTCTAATTGCATCGTTTGTGCTACATAGGTACGTGGGGTTCACTATGAAGACCCACACAAGTAATCCACGCCGTACGTTTATTAATCTTTTAAATAATTTTTTGAGTCATTCTTAAAAAATCAACTCATTCGAGAAATTATAAGTGGTTGATCCGTCTTCTAATTATTCATTCACAATTTAGGATCTTGAGTTTTGATAGAAATTTGAAAGAAAATTAGAAAATTAGATCAAGCACTTAAAATTATACGATTGACCTGATTTTTTTAATGACTCAGAGAATAATTTGAAAACTAATGAACGGTTTGGATCATTTGTGTGGGTCTTTGAAATGGACTCCATGAACTCATCTCGCACAAGGTATACACTTAGGCCCCGTTTAATACGAGGTTTCATTTTGAAGGGATTGATAATGAGATGAGATTGAGATTGGGATTGAGATTGATAATGTGATGTGATTATTAATGAAGAGATGAATCATTCCCTCATGTTTGTTTTGCACAGGATTAGATCATGGGATTACTAATAACATGTTTGTTTTTCGTAGAATAGGGTTGGATAAAATAAATTTGTTTCCAATTCTACCTTAACATGAAAACACCATTTTATCACCAGGAAAACTATGAATTGGCACTAGACCAAATGCAAGAACCATTTGACCGTGTTACATATTCATTTGGAAGTTTTTTTTTGTCAAATTTTTTTTCACATTTCAAATGGATAAAATTATAAAATGAATCAACAAGTAACTTGAATACAACAGATTGAACAACTTGAATACATTTTTAAGCAAATTATTTCTCATGCTAAGTTGAAAACCTCAACAAAAAAAAAAAAAAAACCTGATTAACTTGAACTTCACACACTTGTACAGTTAACTTCGAGAGAGATTTGAAGTGGTGTATAATACTTGTAATACTACAGCTATCACAACCACCAAAGATTATCCCCTGATTTTCAATATAAAAAAAAAAAAGACAAAAAAGAAAGCCTCGGTATTTTTTCACAATTATAAACTTGCAAGGATAATTGTGGGAAAAGATAAAAAGAGTGAGGTCAAATATGTCTTTACTAGATCAATCCTTGGGGAAAGGATTCCCAATACCAACCCCCTTGGTTTGTTGCATCCTGCAGTTGGGGGGTTTCAAAGTCCCAAGGGATTATCAATATCATACCTAAAAAACAAATCAAACAATAATTTAAAGGGCACACCACCTTAACAATCCTAACCTCACCCCTGAAACCTGGTAACAAACAAGGCCTTAGGGGTGTTTCATTAACAAAAAATTGTTTTTTTCAATAATCAAGAAAAGTTATTCTCCCACAATACATCACATAATAAAAAATTATGAAAAACTAGTTTTTTTTCAAAAAAATAACCTTAATAGAACACCCCTTAAGGGAAACAGTACTCTGCCTTGTGGGGTCCCGGACCGACAAAAGCAAGAACCAGTTTTGGTACCGAACAAGGTGGCATCCCCCATTAGTGATTTTTTTACAAGTAGTATTTTTTTTTGGAACTAGCATCTCTATTGAGTTTGTTTGCTCCAATATTGCTTACATGTTGCACATTAGTATTACATTTCTTATCTTCAAGTATTTGCTTGCGAACACTAAGCTGGATTACCCTCGGGAGATAGCGGCTATGATGGAGGATATTAGAGCTTGGGCTTCTATTCGGCAATGGAGTTTTGTCTGGTGTCGTAGAGAATGTAATAGGGCCGCTCATTGGATTGCTTCTAATTGTTTAAAGAGGCGCTCTTTTTTTGATACATGAGGCATACCACCCATGCTTGAGTCTGTTTTGTCTAAGAATTTGTCTTAATCCGTTTTTTATAATACCTGACGTTCATAAAAAAAAAAAAAAAAAAAAGTACCGTTGATCAATAATAGGAGTAGCTGAATAGATCATGCCATTACATTTCCAACCTTATCTGAATGAGAAAGTTAAAAAGTCAGAACTTTTTCTTTTTTTGATTGAAAAGCAATTGAAAAATACAATATCACACAATTAATTAATTGTCGCTATGCGTGACGTTAAGAGAGATTTGAATTCAACAAATAAGTATACAACCGCACACAAGCAATTATATTTGACTATGAACCCACCTAATTTTCTGACTACCGATAAAATTTTGGGTATACCACTTGTATCCTCTCAGCACATCTGAGCGGTCTGATAATGCAACTAAAGGTTCGGATTGAAAGTGTCGTTTGAATTTTTTAAAAAATAATTTTTCTTTTTTTAATCCGAACTGTCTGACGTATTTTTGAACGACTCGGATATATCAAAAGGACACCACATCACCCCATACCCTTCCCCCACATCAATATGAGACTCATTCACTCAGTATTATTGAACCGCAAGAAAGGTAAATCGCTTGAAGTCAAAATCTGGTGGTGTCATGCAATCAAAATCCAGAGATAAAATAATCACATCAATTAGTCAGGATTCACAATCGTCCACAGGCAGAAGATAAGCCAGATGGTCCCACCCTAACCATAAGATTAAACCTCAATAATGCACCATGACAAGCCAGTGCCCACTAGATCAATAATAATATACAGCTGTATTAACTTATTAGTAGTAATAAAAAAACTAATAAACCCTGTATTAGAGAATCACTCCTCCTATTATTAACATTATCATCTAGTCATAGCTAATCCCCACCAAAAACAAGAGAAGAGGAAAACCCACAGCGTTCTTCCTCCTCTGTTCTTCTCCAAGCTGCTGCATCCATGGCTGTGAGATTCTGTTCTGCTGCTGCTGCTCCTTCTCTCATAATCCAAAATTCTATGCCCATCAAAAAGCCTGTTAATAGAGCTTTTGTGGTTACTCACAGTCATAATTCAGTCCAGAAAAGATCTCATCCTCAGATCCTGTCTTCCTCAGTAAGGAATAAGGTTTGTTTCCAAACATTTCTCTTTTTTTGACAGAATATGATCGAGTGTTCAAAATCAATGAACAAAATGGTTGGTTTCTTTTCTTAAAACAGAGTAATCACATCTTGATTTTCTGCAATCCTTTTCAACAATATTCGCTTGAATTCAGATCGGAGTCTAACTCCAATCTGAATTCAAGCGAATTCTGTTCAAGAAAAAGAAAGGATTGTGTCTAAACTGTAGATTGTTTCTAATAGATTTTTGAGGATCGGTCCAGAGGTATCGTTTGTTACAAAGATGACACGGGAGAGATAACATGCGAAGGGTACGATGAGGGCCCTCGGCCAGCATCAAATTATCATCTAAGGTATATATGCATCAAAGTGTATGTATGTATATGTATATAAACTTATATTTATAATCTCACTCGTTGTAATTGTGGTAACCCATTTAATAAAATGTGTTTTTGAGTACAGTGATGCAGAGATCATTGACCTTCTAGTTCAAATTTTTGAAGAAGGTGAGCTTAAAGTTGATGCTGGTGGAAAAGGCTTGAACTTGAATGGGTTCAACACGTTCTGCTAATATCTGCTAACTCTACAGAGTATGCACAAAGGTGATTAAGCCCAAGTGAAGTACAATGTAAAAACAAGACCAGTTTTTCATCACTGGAGCAATGTAAAAAATAAGCAAAACAGAGGCACTTCACTTGCATTGTTATATAGAACAGTCCTTTTTCCAGTTTGTCGATAGCTCGATTCGGTACCCAAATATTTATGTACTCCAACTGGAATCTTCTACCAAGACAAATCATGTGTTTGTTTAGGAGGAAACTAATTACTTATGTGAACTTCCTAAAATAAGAAGGGAAACAGCATTTTTTGTTCTTAGTTTTTACTTTCGGTTGATGGTACCTGAATCGTAAATCAATTTTCGGGAATACTTGAGCCTTCTAAGTGATCAAACAGGTTATCGATTCACAACTTATCTTGATTATCTACTTGTTTAGCTCCTTGAGATCGATACAGGTGAACACAGGCAATTTTAAACAATTTTTTTGCAGGTGAACAGCAGTATCTTTTATCTGCTCGTTATTCTCTAACGATTTTTTTGCAAGTGCTAGAGTGATTTTCTTCCTGTATGTGTGTTTGCTTGGTTGTTTTGTAATCTGATTTGGAGTATTATTGATTGTTTTGGTCTTTTGTTCTGGCCGTCAATTCTTGTACTTTATCATTTTTATCTAAGTATAACGCATTGAGTACACAGGAACTCAAATAAAACAAAAAATATGCATTCAGTACGCAGGAACTCAACCAAAAGGCGAGGCTTCATCCAAATATACATCGACAAAATCAAATCATGCATTTGCACCATTGTAATTCATTACATATATAATGCTAAATACAAGGAAGATAATATACAAAAAAAAACCCTTGGGGAGGATATCTAATATTTATACCCCCTTGGAGAGATTTGAATGGCTTCACTGGCCTTGTTCTGCATGTTCTGATCAATTAATAACGAATTCTGACTATAACAACAAAAAAAAAGGTACAAAATGGAACTTCTATCCAAAAGAATTTCAACAAGGAAAAAGAAAAGAAAGGAAAAAAGAAGGAAAGACGTATGAAAAGAGAAACTTAGGCAAGAGTAGGAACAATGCCACTATTACACTAGCGAATTTACAGTATCACTCAACCGATGTCCCGTCTTGAGCGTTCTCTTCAAAAAGATCAGTCTGGGACTTGCTTGGAATGATAGTTGGAGGAGACCACTGATCTGGGACCATCAGAAAATAGGTAGTCATGGCTTTTCGGAACCTTTTTTTGTATTGCTTGGGTGAAATCACGGTAGGTGACTCATTCTTTGGTCCACCCAGGATACCCGAAGCCTTTACCCAAGTTTCAAGGTGCTTATCCCATGTATACTGTCTCATGAAATCAATGATCCCAAGAACTAGCTCATGCTTCTCTTCATCTACCCCAACCAGTAATGAATAATCCATTACGTCAATTGACTGCACCAACGTGAATGATTAGCGTATTAAAATGGGCAACAAACAAAATATTTCATCCCTTGGACCAGCCTAAGTGGCAACAACATGATATTGGTAAATTTAGGGCGTGAATATATTGTGAATGAATTGACAACTTGATTACAATCGTGAATGTTTGAAAACTTACTGCGAGAAAAGAAGTATCATTCCAGACAGCTCTTTCCAACAACCGTTTTGCCTTGTTTCCGACAAATATTGGAGAAGTTGGCATTGCTTCAATCAAGTTCTGATCCAGTAGAACTTTATTACTGCCATTACAATCTGGATTATATCGAGATCGGGAAGATCCTTTGAGATCATAAAGCCTAGTTAGATTCCTCCGAAATAGAAGATTCTCCATAACCAAAACATCCATTTTGGATTCCTTCCCTCCCTTCAGATACTTTGATGTAACCTAAAAGCCAACAGACGATGAAGCTTCAGAAGATATATAAGCTAGTTTTAAACCAAAAAAAGAGAGAATTTAGTAGATAAATTTGACTTACATGTGAACTAGCAGAAGGAATTAAACTATTAAAGGTCTACCAATATGTTTGTTCTCATTTTTAACCATTCAAAAGGGCTTTTTTGTAGTTGTAATATATACCAGTAGGTTGCTTTAAATTTTAGATAACAAGAAGAAATTCACAATAATCGTTGCTGTTCATGGTGAAGTATTATCACATTTTTCAACTAGCATAATTGAAGTCTACATGGTGTAATTGGAATTTCAGGACCTCCAAAAAGTACCTGATAGATACCAAGAATCTTCGCCAGGCATGTTGGGCTTCCAGAGCCAATTGATTCAGATAGATACTTGAAATATCCAGGAGCAAACTTCGTGAATGATTCCAGCTCCGTCTTTGTAACCTGTTTAATAATGAAACGCTCGTCCAAGGTTTTTGCAAAGAAGACATTGCTCTTCCCACCTTGAGCTCCCCACTTCTTGCAACGACTGAGAGACCTCACGAAATCCATCTCAGATGGGCAACATATCCTCCTCAAAGCTTCAAACCTCTTTGCAAAGTAACAAGTCACATTATATTTCACCTTACCATGGGGCCCATCATCATCAAAAGGAACTCTAACATGCAAAGCCTTTGTGTATGAGACAGGATCCAAAGCCAAGGAGCTACGTGATCCAGACATTGATAAGATGCTGTCATCCATAGACCCCAGACTTCTGTAAGATTCCAAGCTCATTTCATCTAGAGAATGAAGTGATTGAAAATTTCCCGAATCAACAGACAGCGATGGAACTATCGGTTCCCCACTTTCTTTTGGCTTTTCAAAGTCATCAGATAGTTGGTCAACGTATTTTTGTGATACCAGAGCATACGCTATGATGCTTGTGGGCTCATCATCATAAACTGGAACCACAGTGTCATTAACACCGACAGGCAAAACCAACCTAGCCCCGCCTTGTAGTTCCAACTCTCGAAATGACGAAACATAAACAGGATTATATTCACCAAGTGCATCAAACTTCTGTGCAATCCCTAAAAAGTTCTTGTTCAACGACCGATAGAAATTTATAAAGGGCATTCCCAACCAGCTTACAGAATCCTCGGTGTTATCAGACCCTTTGGTGGACAACACTAGAGGTGAATGGGGTACTTTGGGCCCACCCTGGTCAACTCTCTGGTTTTCTGATTCTAACTTTTCAGCCACTGACGCTGCACTTGAATCTGCAACAGCTGATTCAGGAAGTGCAGAAGAAACAGCCTTGGGCACCCCTAATCCCGGATGATTCTCACCAGTCCACGCTGCATCAAGGGTGTCTGACAGACTCGTAACAATAGGATATTGCCCATCAGATAGGGTCCTACGAACAACTATTTTTGACTCCAGAGGGCCAGGTTCAACACATATCATCATACCAGCAGAAAGATTAGCTTGGTTTTCATTTCCATGTGCTAAATCTATTTTTGTATCAATTCTTTCGTGAGTTAACTCAGGCAGGCTTGCATGGCTTTTGATTCCTTCTCCAGGATCATGATATTCAGTAAGCTTTACAGCCACAGCTGCTGAATCAGAACTACTTAGGCCTTCACCTGGCTTAACAGGCGTACTCATGTCAATGGCGTTGCCATGAGCAGAAAGGGAGTTTACCACATTTTCCGGATTAGAACTACTTGGATCATCCTGAAGGTTGTTGGTAATTAAACTGGCCGCATATATCAGCCGGTGGTCCCACATATAAGATTGGAAGAGTAACTGTCTTCGTAGTCGATTAATCTCAAAAATATCGACGACTGGTTGACCCTTTTTCATCTCCCTGTTCACAATTTTCTGGAGCGAATCCTGTAAAAAGATCAAGAATCCATCAGACCCCGTCTAATGAAACCAGCAAATAAACAAATTTGGACAGAAACAATTAATGCTTTAATCCCTTTTTTTACTGGGAAATTTTAATTCATAAGCCTCGAACATAAAAAAAATAAAATAAATAAATATCGAGGAAATGTAGGAAATAAGGTCATGTGAATAGGTCATGTGAATTCTGACATGATGCAATTTCCAGCCAACACTAACTAAGCATTAGATCTACAAAATAGATTATTTAACAGGCTAACAGCACTTGAAAGATACAGCTTTCTAAGACACACACTAGGAGTATAACTCGAGACTCAAAAAAACATAACAAGACAAAGAAGACGTCACCTCAAATTCTGTCTTCTCCTTTTGTAGCATGACTTCCAGTTCCGCAATTTGGCGTCTTGATTCAGATAATTTCGTGCCAGTGATATGTGGTCCAGGCCCAGATGTCTCACCCATCTGACTAAGAGCATTGAGTACTTCAGCAAATAACAGCTCTGCTCGGTCGACTACCTGTATAATTTTGAGGATTAGATTAAAAAAATGTAGAGTGATATGAAGTGACATATTCTGAAAATAAAACCCCAATTATCACACCTCATTCATTTCATTTTCTATCCAATCCTGCTTCTCATAATTGAAATCAAGTTTGGGGGGAGGGAGGTAGACCGAATGGACGTCAATTGATGCATAGCGAAAGCAAGCAACCATTTTTCCAAATCTGCACACAGTCAAAAGTTTAAGAGAGAGAGAAAGAGAGACAGAAAGGATACTTTCATAATGTTGCCAAGAAAAGCCTGCACACACACACCACACTTCCCCTCCAAACTCCTTGAACTTAATAAAATGCGGACCTCATTGATCCCGATCGAATTTCGATGATCCAAACCGTCCAATGTGTTTAAAAGGTGTTTTTTAGGCTCCCTGCAAAAAATCATCAAAAAAAATACCGGGACGGGCTTGATCCGAGCCGTTTTCACAAAACTGTATGCAGAAAACCTAAAAAACACCTTTTAAACACATTGGACGGTTCGGATCATCGAAATTCGATCGGGATCAATGAGGTCCGGAATTTAACAAGTTACAGGAGTTTGGAGGGGAAGTGGACTAATGTGTGTGTGTGTGTGACTACATAGGTATAAATCAAATACGCAGTATCATAATTCATACACAGACAAACATGCACTAGCGCGTAACTCCTACCCCAGATATCACCTGCTCGCATTATAGAATACAAAAAAGAGATGAAAATTTTGATGGCTGACATCAACAAACTAAAGCAAACAGCTTGGGTTCAATTCAACCAAACCTATTTCTCTGAATGCATCAAACCATTGATCAAGAGCAAGTAGGATACCCGTAGAAACGAAGACAATCTCTGTGCAATGAATGGCCACAACTTGCCACTCTGCTAGCAGCTGCATGATTTGAAAAACTGAGCTCCAAAAACTTCCCAAAAGACAATCCCCAAGCAGCGTCAGACATCACAATCCTTCGGGTTGCCGGTGGGGAACCATTAGTTCTTGGACACCTAAGACACCTGTGCCACATCCAGATCTTTCCTTCCTTTTCACCTGGCAAGAGGAATTCTGCAAACTTCTTCACAGAAATTGTAAGGGTACCTTGTCGATGAGTATAACAATGGACGTGAGCTTCTGATGGCATATTACATGATCGGCATCGGTTATTCTGACAAAAAAGTTACTTTTAGAAATGACATGTTCTTGCTTTTTCTACTAAATTATAAGGGTAAACCTGAAATGTGTGAGTGAGATATAAAGGTGTGTGTGTGCGTGCGTGCGTGCGCTTTGCTTAAAGTGCGGGAGTCACTGAATCCTCAACTTTCCCAATCAAATTTCAACAATCTGAACCGTTCAATGTGTTTAAAACATGTTTTTAAGGATCCACACGAGGAATCATAAAGACCGGGAAGGGCTTCATCCAAGCAGTTTTTCATAAAATCTATATCTACAGTTTGTATGAAAAATTTGCTCGGACGAAGCCCTTCCCGGTTAATATTTTATTTTATGGTTCCATGTGTGGACCCTTAAAAACACATTGAACGGTTTGGATCATCAAAATTCAATCAGGAAAGATGAGAATGAGAGGGATCCCGCACTTTACCAAAGTAAGGGATCCCTTACAATAAGTGGACTATATATATAGGGATCCTTTACAATAAGTGGACTACACACACACACACAAACAAAAAAAAAATGTAAACCAACCATCTGGGAATCCCACGCAAATGTTCGGAGCCATTCAATTTTTTAAAACATGTTTTTAAGAGTTCCCGTAAATAATAAACTCATTCGGATATCGGTAAGGGCTTGATCGATATTTGACCCTAAATTTAACTGGATAAGAACTAAATGAACCGGTCAATCCTTATTGATACCCGAATGAGGTGATTTTTAAGGGTACTCTTTTTCATGTTTTAGACAAATTAAATGCCCTCTCTGATGCCTTTTGGCTTTGATTTGAGGACATGATTCCGCAGCAAACTCGACGGTATAGGAGGACCACTGTTTCAGTGGTATTTTGTGAGCAACCACTTTGTGCATTTATTGTCAAAGGTTAGGTCTGTCTCAAATCCATCTGTTTCAGTGGTATTCCGGGAGTAGCCACTTTGTGCATTTATTGCCAAAGGTTAGGTCTGTCTCCTATCCATCCTCCGCCCATACCCCCAATTATTGGGGACTAAATGGGTTATGTTATTATTGTTGTTGTTGTAGTAGTAGACAAATTAAATGCCTCTGATTAATAATGTGGGCCTCTGAACATTTTTTGTATCAAAAGTGTCAAATGTTGTGTGGGCGGAACAACCCCTACACACACACACACACACACAACCCCTATCACTTCTCCTCCGGACTCAGGGCTTCCGAACCTCCATGATCCGAGCATTTTTTTGACAATCCAAATAGTTTAATGTGTTTAAAAGGTGATTTCAAGGGTCCACGCGGGAAACCATCCACAAAAAAATACCGGGAAGGGCTTGATCCAAGCAATTTTTCGCAAAAATTGTTCGGATTTTCCAAAAACAATTTTTAAAAATGAAAAAAAATGCAATTTTCCTTAAATCCGGGGGTCCGGATAGGAAAATTTGCCTAGAGAGAGAGAGAGAGGGAGGGGGTGTTACCTGATCGAACAAATGGTCTCGTAAGAAGCGGCCCAAGGGTTTATCAAAGTTTCCATAGTATTTTATTCGAAAAAGGTGTGATCTTTCACAGACAGTCCCCTTCCACACACATCGTGATGATAAGGAAACCAAAATGCTTTGATGGTCAGAAGGTGATGGAGGAAACTCTTCTTTAGAACCTCCTTGCTCCACGAGAAGGTTTACTTCTTGTTGCAAGGATGATACCTCTGAACTACCTAACTCATTCACACTGGCAACACTATAGAAATTTTGAACATTTTCAGTAGGAACACCTTGATCCACCCCGTTGGCTCGCCGAAAACTACTAGCAATGAGTACATCACCTATGGTATCTTGACCACTGGTGGCTGCAGAAGTTCTTGCCGGTGTATACTGTTCAGAAACCACTGTAATTCTCTCCTGAGAGTCAGGATGAGGTGAGGACTCATTGTGGCAAGACTCTGCAATGCCTTGCCCTGAAGAAGGAAGAAAGGACAAGGAAACCGTGGAGTTGACGAAGCTTGAAGGGGACAAGGAAACCATGGAGTTGACGAAGCTTGAAGGGGACAAGGAAACCGTGGAGTTGACGAAGCTTGAAGGGGTTTTTGTGCTTTGAGAGGGTACACTAACTGACAGTGCTGTATCTGTTTTGCAAACGGAACCACTAGGGATGGAAGTGACCATATATGAAGCTGGGACACTGTTGAATCTTTGTGGCTCCCCACATGGTTGAGGTCCTTCAGTTTTTTCACTGGCAGGGACAGTGAAACCGGGTATAGTTGATATAGATCTGTCAATACCTGATGGTTTATCTGGAAGTGCCACAGTTATCGGGGTATTGAATGGCAGTTCTGGAAGAGAGGCTCCTTCATCCGCAAGGAAAGATGTTTCTAGAGCCAAGTGATAAGCAGCAAAAATTCCATACTGGACCACATGCTTCACTTTCTTCAACTCATCCCCATTGGCACCTCTGAGTAATATCTGAAACAAACAGAGGACCCAAATGAGTTTTCCGTTGTGGGTCTGCCCGATCACACTAAAAAGTACCCCCCCATTCGGAAAAAAAACACCATGATTTTATTGTTCCCAAAAAACACCTACAAATTGTTGTGGAAACTATTTTTATAGCAAGTAAGCAAAGGAACTACAGCTCCTTGCTGCTATTGTTACTGTACAACAGATGAGATTGTGCTGCAAATTTGGATGTTGCAATACATCTTCCACTGTTCATAGTTCTGCTGCACCTGCCATATCTGCTATTCTATTTGGTCCTATGCTATCTGCTGCTGTGTTCTGTGCCTTAGTGGCAGGTTACTCTATTACGTTCTGCTATTGATCCATATACATGCTGATTTACAGTGCTGTGTCCTTGCTGTGATAGATACCATATTTGCTTAGTTGGTAGGGTTGTCTCTACCTTCTCTGATTGTGGTTCATCCTTGTTGCTATTTGTTTCCTTTTGCTGCTCATTGGTGTTGGTGCACCAATAGACATGTGGTCCATTTTGATAATTCGGTCATGTCCTGTTTACTTATCCAGGTGGGGTTGTCCCTGGGTCTATTTATATTTGCTCCCACTGCTATGGGTTTCACCTACTAGAGGGGGTTGTCCTCTTGAATCCATTTTTTAAGTTTTTCTATCCTCTGCACAGGAGAACATTTCACACCATTTCCTCACCACCTGTAGCCTTTTGGCCATCCCAGCAATTTTATTTTTTCTTTTTCTTTTTCTTTTTCTATCTCTTTTGTAATGCTTAGTTATCCTTGGGGTATGCTCCTTGTAGGTTGTATACTCGTTTAACCCCTTTTATTTTCAAGCTTGGTTTACCGGGGAAAAAAAAAACTACAGCTCCATCCTGGAAAGGAACTACAGCTCCATCCTGGTGATTTTGCATAGCATGTCATAAATTCTACTAAATTAAACAGTAAAATATCCAGTCCAGTATAAAATTCCTTGTTCGTCTTATTGGTTTTCTTGTACTTACAGTGCATCCCAGTGGCTTTGGGCACCCTTCAAAATACATCAATGTCTTCACCAACTTTTTTCCTCCCTGCCCAGCAGTGCCATGCTCTTCTAGAAATCTCTCCACGTGGAACATGTCACAATATCCCAACTTCTGTGAAGAGAGATGATCAATTGAAGGGACAATCTGAGCACCAGTGCAGCGGGCTATACGCTCCAAAAGCGGTTTCTTGATATTGAGAACAAGTGATATGTCTTTTGCAAGAAGGTACTCCTGCGCGAATCGAGAAACTGATTTCTCCACCAAAAGAACATCCGGTTGGTGCGCATCAATCTTAGCAACAGCCATTTTTAGATGATCCATTTCCTAGATGAGGATGTGTAACCAATAAGAAAAAAGAAACACAGGGATAAAAGGTAACTTCTTACACAATCCAAAGGTAGATATAGCAAACCAGAATATGATCTCAACCTGCTGCAACAGTGTATCGAAACTTGACAAGAGGTTAGAAACCCGTTGGTACTCAAGAGCCCCTCCAAGGATCAACAAGCGAGCTTTCTCTACTTTTGATGTCATCCGTCGATGAGCCACATTTTTTTTGCAGACAACTCCTTTGACCACCATGCTACAGAAAACATAAAAGGGACAGGGGAGGAAAAAAAAGGAAAGGGGGGTCACATTTAATAACTGATAAGAAAAGGAAAACTGAGACAATAAGAAGAGGTAAATATTGAGTTCAGAGATAATCTGAACTAAGAGAAACAACAAGAAATAACAAAAGAATACAGTTAATCTTATTGATAAGTGAATATATGAAATTAGGCATAAGTGAATATATGAAATTAGGCAAAAACAATGACCATCTACCCAAAAAAAGAAAGAGAAAAAGACCATCTATTTCTAATATATAAAGGGAGAACACGAGTTTGGTATCCAATTTTGAGGCTGTGTATTTTTAGTTTTCCAAAACTACCCATACACCGTTATTATTTATGCACTCACAATGTCCCAGCTGATATTAACTGCTATGGGTAAGATGGTAAAGAGATCGGTAACCACCAAACATGATTACTGCTTCATCCCCCACTCATAACAACTCCTGCTTTGAATTGCAATTCATCATAATTTCCAAAATAGTTCTACAGTTCCAGGGAACTATTCCTCCATCTTCTACCCAAAGTATGATCTTCTCAACAGCAGATCAGATACGAATTTGAATAGCATCTAATCTGACCCGTCATTGCAGATGTGTTTCTTTCTTACTTCGTCTGTACTGATCCGTTTCATTATCCTACACGAATTGAATTCTCAAACACATTCACATTGCTTCTATTGGTGGAGAAAATGAAATTGCCCAACCAATTACTCTCTCTCTCTCTCTCCAAAAGTAAACTGATGGATTTATGATTATAAACATACTACAGATATTGAGGAATAACCAATTATTATCAATAGAGGTGAGTGTTATCTTTTGGAAAAATTAAAAAGGTATGCCAAAGAGAGAAGAATTAATGCTAAGTTGCATTTTTTTTTTTTTCCATTTCCCTCTCTTGATTTATGTTTTTACCATCAGACCAATGGGAGATGCAGCTTTATTACAATCAAATTGCACATGTGATGCGTGTGCCCAACCTCCATCATATCAATTGGAGAAGCAGCTTTGTTGAAATCGACTTGCACATGCATTGTGTGTGCTCAACCTCTAGTACGTATATAAGAAGCTAATTTCATGACTGCAATGGAGGTTGAAGGATGTCCCCGGTACGGACTTAGGCTGTGGCATAACATGGAGAAAGGGCTGCCCTCAGACTCAACCCCGTGTTTATACACTAGCAGCCCGAGCATTTTACCTCTGTTCCAAGAAATTGCATATTGCAAGAACACTAATTTCCTTTCCACTTGCAATGGAGGGCTTTCTAACCTTTATTTTCATCTCACTCACCTGACATACACAAAATTGAATTTTATGAATTCATATAAGCCATTAGGAATTTAGGATACATCTCTGTTCTTCTAGCCCCCCTTGCTAATTTCCACACAATTCTTCCAACAACAAATAATAGCGAAGTGAAAAGCAACGAGAATATTTGAAATTCCAATATCGTTCATGTGCTGTTCTTATCCTATAAATCCTTCTCTGCCAAATTCACCGAAAATACACAAGGCATTTTCAATTGATAGGGGATTTTATCCATTTAGAGTCTATGGACCTTTTGACGTAAATCAGAGGTTTCACTGCTTAAGATGGGTTTTTGAAGTGTCATGGCCATTGCACCTTTTTTATTTTGAATCATAATCTCTTGTCCTGGCATGTTATATTATGTTTCCTAAACAACAAGAAGAGAACGTTTCAATACCACACAAATTAAACAAAAAAAAAAATCAAATGGGATACATTCAGAAATCTGGAAGAAAGAGGAGAATATATAGGATCATCCAAAGTTCAGAGATCTGTATACAGCCCAAGATAACCGAGCAATTGGTTTAGAATGTAGAGCAATTGGTATAGACTGCAGAGCAACACAATTATCAGAGGAAAAATGAATCAGCATCTTACCTCTCAGAGCGGCGCCCAGAAGCTAAGCATTTCACCTTTACATAACCTCCCGGATCCATTCCCCCGCTTCTGCTCATATCTGGCTTTAATAGTGTAGCAGCCTCCCAAGACAAAGATGTGATTATCTCTAACCAACTTTCTTTGTCATCCTCCTCACCCAAAGGAAGGTTCTCAACCTGCAATAACTGAGATACTAAAGCCCTAAAGTGCCCATCAACCACATTCTTCATGGCCTTCTTATGCTCCTCATTTGACCTGTCCCTATTTCGATGCTCCCCACTTCCAAAACTACTTGAAGAGCGGAGGTATCCCCATTCACCTGTAGCACCCCCTTCATCATCATCATCAAAAAGAAGAGCTTCCCTTTCATCCTCTTCATCTTCAGGATCAGGTGGGAGCCACAGAAGTCCATTGTTCTCAAAATCAACAGGTTCAGCATCAACATGTGCTGTGGCATATAACGATGAAGGTGCTTCACCTTCATCACGTTCATCTTCCTTTTTGACAAGCTGTTGGATTCCTTCTGAACCTCCTGAATCAAAGCTATTGTGCAATGAAGAGCTGCTTACACTTTTAGCATCCATATTTTCTCCATCAGGATGCACTTTATGTGAACTATAACCAGAGTTGATCTCATCAAATTCAACTTGAGGGTAGTAGCCATTAGTATGTGGAAAATGCCTTGATTTGGAATCTAACTGGAGAACTCCAAATTCATCATCGTCGTCGTCACTCTTGCTGGCAAATAATATGCAAACCACAGTTTCTATATTATAAACTAATGAATACCACAGAAATACGGACCAAGTGTAAGCGGCATAATTTACATAATTAAAAAAAAAAAAAACCAGTGCATCGACTTTTATCATCCCATAAGAGTTTTCTACAGTTGAACAGCACACTAAACTTAGTGCATAGATACAGACTACCAATTCCAATTCCAAATTACGCATTTATGCTCAGTTTGCTAGATATTGGCCATTGAACTGATGAGAAACATCTTATGAACCTTAAAAATAGCAATATGGTGAACCCAACAGCGGCTAAATAGTAAAGATACTTAGTATTGAAGGAAGTTTTCCTAACACCAATATGCAATTTTAAACAACAAAAACCAAGAGAAGTTCTCAATAGATATTCTTTATTTTCTGGGCCTAGGTATACGGTAATTCAATTAGCAAGACCAGTATTTATTTTGTATATGTACAAATGCAGCCAAATATGTCTTCTTACTTTTCTAACTTAAATTCATTCTTTCACTCACGCTAGATGCTATTTCTTGTCTGAGCGTCAAATGCATCTTGGTAGGCAATCAACCAAATTTTCACCAAGCCAGCAACCCCAACCTATTACCATCCACGTCATGCATCATAGCAGGTACACAATGCATTAAAATGCGTGATCAGGAAAACCAACAAGCAATAGACATTAAGTGCCATCATTTGACAACTGTGCATCCTAGCATTTTTGCTACTCAAGTCATAGCTCAATTAATACCTTACTAATTTCATATCTATGCCAAAACCAAGACTAGTCGCTTCAAGTTTTTAGACGTGTATGATTTTTAATCTGATCATACTACCAAATTACACAAAGAGATATAAAAAGAACCTGTTCATGCAAAAATCAAATCGGGTTGGAGATTGATTCTGGAAGCCCGCATGATTGTTTATTGTTGCTAATTCTCCTTCCTTATCTACATTTGTCTCCATTCCTGCTGATTGACAAGGGCTGAGAACACAAGTGGGATTTTGTGGGTAAGACTCAACTGAGTTTGGCACTGACGCAAGTGTGATGCAGCCACTGTCAATGGTGCCGCTAGATTTGGTGCTGACAAGACTTGTTGCTGATGGCGAGGTACTGAGATCCAGGCTGGCGACCTGTATCCCATTATCAACAGTAGCTACACCCTGCTCCCATTGCTTGAAACAGAAATTACAGACCCTAATCCTCTCCCACTCTTCCCTAGAAACACTTGGATCAGTTGATGGTACAGGAACCCAGTTCGAAGTACACCTGGCACAGAAAACTCGCCCACAATGCCGGCAATGGTGTCTGCGGTTAATCAAAGTGAACAAAGATTCACACTCATAGCACCACCTACAGCTGTGATCAGGCATCCAAAAATCCCTTGACACATTAGCTGGCTCAGACCGCCAAGGGATCCACAATTTCAGGGCCCCTAAAATATCAGGGAATGACTTGTCTGGGGAATCCATCTAGCAACAATCCTCTTGCCATTGTTAACTTCTCATTTGGCTATAGCTCTATCCAATTCCGAAGCTAGGAGAATGGGGAAAGAGTCTGGAAATAAGTGCCACCAAACTCAATTGCCCACAAATTTCACTAATATATATCACAACAAGAAGGCAACCAAACAGATCGCACAAAGAGAGAGCTATGTCCTAAATTCAGAACTGTGACTAATTGTAGGATAATTCCTGATGCCACCAAAGCCCAACAACATAGCAGCAATAAATCATCATGACTATGTGAGCAGTTGCACCTGGAGAATCTTCTCCTAAATCCAATATCCAATAAACGAATTATGAATTTTCCAAACAAATGAAACCTATGCCTTCTAATCTGCTGAAATCAAGATTTCAGCAAACTCTAATCGTCAAATTCCTTCACTGAACCCCTACTTCCCCGAAATTCAAAACTGAACCGAAAACCAGACCCAAAAATCTTCAATTTCGAGTTGCACGGAAGGTTTGCCCTAAAAACAAGACCAACCCTAATACAAACTGCGGAGAAAATGAGAGGACCACGTTTCCTCTACAAAATCCATCAGCCGTTAAGTAATTCCCATTCAAGAAACACCATGTCGCCTTCCTACCTAAAAATCGACCACAAAAGAAAAGGAAAAAAAACAATTCTGCCCCATCAATAACCGAAATTAAAAATTAACAATGACAAAGTACTAAAAATATATCCATAATTGAAGAGAAAGAGTATCTATACCTTGAAAATTGAAGCAATAATTGATTCAGATCTCCGAGTGAAGACAAAAAGAAAAACCCAGAAAAAGCGCCACGAAGACAGACAGGAATCGGTGATGTATCCAAAGCTAATTGGGGGTGGACAAATAGGGTTTCTTTCTTTAATAAAATCGATCAATCAAGTAAGTTGTTTTCTTAGTTTTGAATTCAATTGATTCGATCATCGAGATCGATACATATACACAACAAATACGTGTATATATGTGTGCGCAGGTTATCAACGGGTATCTGCGACCCTCTCCATTTCCGATTTGTATAATCACCACCACAAAACGAAATTTGGAATACACCTCCCAATTTATTATTTATTATTTATTAGTACTAGTATTGTTTATGTGAGTGAAACTGTGTTCTTTAATTTCTTTTTTAAAATTTCCTCTGGGATTTCTTTTTGCTTTCAAGTTTCAACATCTTGTGAGTTGTGACAACGTTCGGACAAAAGTACGATAACGAAAAATAGAGTAAATTACAATCACCTCCCGTGAGATTTTTAAAAAATTTATTGGCCTCCCCTGGTTAATATGAAAATGCAGTGACCTCCCATATCAGTATTTTCAATAAGATTTTGTTAACGGAAACTGGCAAATGACGTTTTGGACTTTGCTTACTAGGGAAATTTATAACTCTAATGTCAAATAATCATATTTTCCACTGTAAAATTGTTTGTTGTCATATTTAGTGCATTTACAAAATTTTGTCCATATTTTATACTTTTTTTTTATTCATCTAGACTACAACAATCTGAAAATTTTACATATTATAGACCAAACTTAAGAGATTCAAAAAAAGGCAAAACAAGACAATTTTAGTTGAATTTTGACTAATTTGTTATCTTTTTTTTACTTTTTCAAAATTGGTAAATCTATTTTTGCATTTTGGGTCATACATTTTTTGTCGTTTTGTCTCTTGTTAACGTTTTCAAATGATGGAAAAAATTTCATTTTCATCTCATCGGTAGTAAGAATTTAAAAGGTAGATTTTCTTTTACGTAAAATTCTAAAACTTCATCACCATACAAAAAAGAATGTTATATAAAATATTCTACATCTTCAAGCTCAAACTCAAGAGCGAAATGCTTTAAAAAAAATTAATTTTTTGTTTCAATTCAAAAAAAATTGTATTTATTTTTCCTATACGTTTATATGTTCCTCTTGCTGGGACATATCGGAAGGCAACAAAGTAGTTAGTTTAGTTAATTTTGATTTTCATAAATGTTGTAACAATAGTATAATGCTCCAAACATACAACAAGAGGGTAAAATGGGAATAAACAAAAATTTAATTGGTGAAACCGTTAGTCAATCTAATGGTCAACTAACAGGAGGGGGAAACTGAAGTGGAAAAGTGAATCATAAGGGAGGGCTATTCTAGATAAGCAGGGGATGCTAGTGAAGTTTTTAGAAATCTCAGGAGAGGTGATCGTTACTTACCAAGATCAAAGGGGGGAAGTGTAATACAAGAATTTCATTTTCTTTAATTGCCTAAACGCTGGTGTTTTGCGGGGAGTTTTAGAGCCCATTTGGATGACGTATTTGTTTAAGAGGGATTAAATAGTAAG
Organism: Vaccinium macrocarpon; assembly: GCA_022606695.1. Classification (NCBI taxonomy): domain Eukaryota; kingdom Viridiplantae; phylum Streptophyta; class Magnoliopsida; order Ericales; family Ericaceae; genus Vaccinium; species Vaccinium macrocarpon. Next base: position 35,562,837 of record CM040174.1, on the reverse strand, counting down.
GGAAGATGAAATAATCGGGATGATTAAATAAGAAGGGTAGACCCACATTAGTGTGACAATTAAGAAGAGGGATTAAATAGTCCATAGTTTGGATGAAAGATAAAAAAAAGTGAGATAAAAAGGGTGAATGATGTAAAAACTATCAAATTGACTATATTACCCTTGTTAATTCACATATCAAATTATGCATATAAAAAATTAAATAAATACAAAATGTAATTTAGTTGATATACTCTTCAATCATAAAAGTATCATTTCCCAAAATCCATCCCATCCGTTGGAACCTAATTTGGTTTTGCCATAGCCACACCAGATAATTTTTTCTCCTTTTATTTACTTTACCTTGAAAACATCAACAATGGGGTTTCATCTTCCATTCTCATCAGTAGACCACAACGAAACAGATGATAATAAAAAGAAAAAACAAAACAGATCTGAGGATCTCTCTCTGTGATCATCGACACCGTCTCTCTCTCTCTCTCTCTATGTGTGTGTGCGCGCGCATCAAGCTCATCACCCAGACGACGACGGCGACGGTAAATAATTGGCAAACACACGACACCAGCAACCCCAATCGGTCCGGCAAGTTCGGATTTCGCAGCTGTGGTGATCCAACCCACCTCATCTCTCTCAAAATTCCCAAGATTTTTAATGTCTTACGATATTTTCCCTAATTAATTTTTGCTACACACTGTTGTTTGGGTTTCTGAGATTTGGTTGTTGACTAAATATAAGCACCCCTGGTGCTTACATTTAGGGGTGGTTTGGGTAAATTAAAAAAACCAGTTTTTTGGTTTTTTTTTTCTTTCGTTCTTGTTCAATTTTTTTTTTTGCATTTGTTGGTTTTCGGTTGATTTTTTGTGATTTATTGACTTGTCTCGAAGAGAAGAATTTAAAAAGTATAAAATTATTAGCCAAACTTAAAATTTTGTAAATAAAGATGAAAAATAATCCAAAAAACCGGGTTTTTGGTTCATTTTTCGTCTTTATTCACAAAACTTTAAGTTTGGCTAATAATTTTATACTTTTTAGATTCTTCTCGTCGAGACAAGCCAAGAAAGCACAAAAAATCGACCGAAAATCAACAAATGCAAAAAAAAAAATGAATAAGGACAAAACTAAAAAACCAAAAAACTAATTTTTTGAATTCACCCAAACCAACCCTTAGTCAGGCTTTGCCCTGACTATTTGAAGAACAAGGATGAGTGATCAAGGGAGGTTTTGGTTAGCCAAACAATGGGCTATTTAGAGAACCGAGACTATTTAGCCCACGCTAGTCATTCCTCTTCTATAAACGCCATCCAAACGAGCTCTTAGGCCTATTTTTTAAAAAGATTTTAACACCCAGGTACTAAAATCATGATATTTCAAATCAAAAAATGAAGTGGTTCCGTGTATCGTTTTTCGATTTTTTTGCACCAAATTAAAGTGCTCCTCGTGTACTTTAATTTCGTACGGAAAAAAAATCGGAAAACAATACATGAAACCACTTTATTTTTTAATTTGAAATATCATGATTTTAGAATGGAAAAACTTTAGTAGCTTCTTTTTTCCCTTTTAGTAGCTTTTTTTCCCCTTGATATGATCCCTCCATGTGCCCGTAAACGTGAAAGTATCTTTCGAAAACACCTCAAATTATTAAAATCTTTGAGAATGGCGTAAAATGATTGAGTGCATGAAAGAAAGGTCGTATCTGAGAATTATGTGACTTTTTAGATTGTTAACCGGAAACCAATGGAGAAATTTTGACAAGTCCTATATTGGCATTGGTAAAAAAACTACAAAAATGAAATTTATATTCTAATTTTTTAGTCTTTCTTTTTAGTTTTTGTTGGTTTGTATCTCATACCAACGTGAGAGAAGCTACACCTGAGTATGAAATATTATTTTTCTAATTTCTAATCAGTTTTCCTCAGCGTTCTCAAAACTTCTTTATTCGCATTGAATATATATTTATTTTGGCATTTAACATTCAGTATTTCTAGATAAAATTGATCTAATCCAAAACTTCTTAAAAAAACATGGAAACAAACTAAAAATTAATTCAACAAATGGCAGCTTAAATTTGGGAGGCAAAAGGTTGAACCCGCACAAGTCGCTTACAGCCTTACAGCTTCATTTCTTTCCTATGGGGTACAGCTTAATTTTGAACGGCTGTGGTTTGGTGGACATGTATTTTTAATGCATAGTTGGTGAATATATAACAAGGCATATCGTATTATATAGATCGTATTTGGATAATCAACTTAAATAAATCTGGCATACATCAGTACCGTTCTAGCTAGGGTTCTAGTATATGTCTTCTATCTCTATCCATTACAAAATGAACCACACTCCAAAAGACAACTGGATGGATGGAAACTTGGACCAAGAAAATGGCCACCAACATTCATCCACAGATTGCCCCCAGTAATTTATATATCGGCCGCGAGTTCTTCTCATTTCTTACTTATTTAGGAACCGTTTATTTGACCAAATTTGCATCATACTAAACTATATATATCATATATATATACACAAGCCTGCAAGGTGAGATCAATTTTTAGTTTATATATATATATATATATATATACTTTCACTATTGGTACTGCTATAAAAACCAACCCCTTGCGGTCTATTTGTTTGACTGGATATGTGCATCAAATTTGATTTTATATCCAAACGAACCCACATTTCATAATGAATTCAACAATTATATGATCCCATAAAATGTAGTACATATATTTTGACTATATGTACAATAACATTGAGATTGTCATATTACAAATCTGATGAAATTTTGTATCAAACAAATGAGTTCTTGAGGTATTTAAGATTTTAAACTTTCCACCATCTCGAGGAACTCAGTTTTCACTTCCGAAGAAAACAAGCCTAGAGTAAATGAGATTTATAATGCCACAATGTCAGCTATCACATCGTTTTGTAAACTATAATTAAATTTTCAACCTAGATTGCATGTATTCGGTTAATTTTTAATCTTGCACAAAGTTAACACAAAACAAACCTCTAGTTATCCCAATATTTATAATATTTGACTTTTGGTTTTGCTAGTTGTCACCCATTGGGTGGTCCAAAAACTAGAATAAACAATTCGGTCTAGCAGTCCACAAGTCTCCTCTCTTTAATCAATGCAATTGTTACATCCTTTAAACTGATTTTCCGACTGAAAATACTACCAAATATTGTATTCATTCTTGTACTTAGCCATCTCAATTACAATTTTACCCTCTTAGGGTGAGTTTCCGAATGGATTTTATCAAAATCTGATAAAATCAAGCCTTTGATTTTATTCATTTGAAAATTGAGTTGATAAAATCTTAGATTTTTTAATGCAAAAATCTAAGATTTTATCAACTCAGTTTCTGAATGGATAAAATCAAGGCTTGATTTTATCAAATCTTGATAAAATTTAGATAAAATCCATTCGGAAACTCACCCTAAGGGTAAAAAAAACCAACATTTTCACTGTTTTCATCACGGAATCGGAAGCCCTGTAATAAACAATCAGGATCGTCCATTCGGCAATCAATGACCCGAATTATTTTACATAAAATATAAGTGTCTCACATATAGGATAATTGTATTTAATCGGAACTATTGATTGCCAAACAAACGACAGTGATTACTCACTACATGCTCTTGAATCCTTTCACCACAAGGCTTGAGATCACTTCCCTTTATGTGTTGGGAAAAAGTTGATATAAACCTTGAGCCTAGCTTGAGCACTGACAACATAATTTTTTTGAGTGATTTAATTTATTTAATTTATAGTAATATCACAAGTCAGAAAAAAATCTTTCTTGTTAACATAGCTAATTGCACAATTCGCCTTCCATAAACAAATTTTGAAATATTTCTTAAAAGTGACCAGCAATTTGAAACAGAGGGAGTATGTATTTTATTTTGAGAAACTAAAACTATCTCCAAAAAGAGGTAGAAAAAACTTGGGTGCAAATAGGTTGAAACTTTTGAATAATTTGGATCATTTGTACGGGACAGCAAAAGGGCCTCGTGCGCCATCTGTAGCCCTTCAGTACTCAACCCATTGGTTCCCTTAAAATTTTTGACCTTTTTTCGGTTGACAATAAGTTTGTAAATTTGAAAATAAAAATTACACTCTCTATCTCGGACCCTTATGAAAAGTTGTGCAATTTTGAGGTAAAAAAATACTCACTTCCATACATGATTTTTGAAATTTCTCTGCACTTTACTAAAGAACCCATCAAATACTTTAATTTGTTGTAATAATTTTCCAAAAAATGATGCAATGAGTATTTTATTTTTTGGTCATAAAATTACACATATTTTCGTAGAGGGAGGACAATTTAACTAAACTAACTAAGGCATTCTTTCCCATGTGCTAAAATAGTAATTACATAAAAACAACTAGTTAATTTCATGCCAACAATGCTATGGGTACACTACAAGTGTACCCCAAATGTACACTACTTTGAGGTGACAAATAAGGAGAGGCCCATTTTTTGGGTGAGCCCCACATTGGGCCTCTCTTCATTTGCCACCTCATGGTGGTGTGCATTTAGGGTACACATGTGATGTACCCATATCTTTTTTCATTTCATACACCTATAAAATAGGAAATCTCATAGTTGATTTTATTAAATTTCCCATTTTAGAAAACAAGGCCTTAGCAATGAGAGAAATGTTAAAAGTCCCTTTTTTTCTTTTTTACTTTACCAAGTAGTATTACTGTATTTGAAGTGTGGGTACTTGCAATACTTAAAGCATTGTCAGTGTAATGACCCGTGTTTTTCATATTATTTTTCGGAAATAAAGTTGGAGAAATATGAGAAACTAATTAAAATGCTAAAGTGTTGGATTATTAAGTGTTGTGAGTGGGATTGGACCTATTTGCATTACACAAACCACATTTGGGCTTGGAGTGTAATTACATGATATATAGGTGTGTGTGTGGTGGGAGAGGAGAGAGAAAGTCATCTTCCTCCCCCAAAAACAGGCAAACAGCCGTCCCTCTCTCTCTCTCTTTCTCTTCTCCATGGCTCTCAAAACCTCTCTCTTCACAAATCTAACCAAAACTCAAGCTCCAAACTTAGTCCATTCACAAAAGCTTCTTCAAATCTCATGTTGGTATGCTTATTTCACTTCGGTGTTTGAAGAACTTTTCTTGGATCTTAAGGGTTGAGTGTGGATTTTGCTTCTTGGAGGGTTTTCAAGCTAAATCATTGAGGTAGGGGATAAATTTCTACTCCCTCTAGTTGTATTTTGTTGATTTGTTGTATATATTGTTGGATTGCCTACCAATTTCTAGCTAAACTTGTTTATCACCATGAAAATGGGTTTTTGATCTTGGAATCATCATGAAGATAGGTTTTGATCTTGTTCAATCTTTGATTGCTACTCTCTCAAGTGTTTGGGTAGTGTTTTGACCCATATTTTGATGAATATCTAGTTGTTTTTGCTTGGGTTGAAACCCCCATTGAATCTGAAAATCTGTTAGAAAAATTCACGAAATGACCTGGTATCGATACCCCCGCGTCCGGGTATCAATACCAACGGGTTCTATTTCTTTTCTATGCCTCTAGTATCAATACCCCAATTCTAGGTATCAATACCAGACAGCTTCGAACCTTATTTTTTTGTTGAGACTTTCCCTTGACTCTTGGACGTCTTGGGACACCTTTAAATGTTTCGTTCACTCAAAATATTACTTATTACCAACCACTTAGTTAATCGGATTATTTGTTTGGCTATCCTTTGACCCCCGGTCGGGTAGTTTGACCATGTACTTGTTTGGTCCCTAAACGCGTAATTCGCTTGTCTTAAGATATTTTCCACCTTAGTAGCATTCTTGGAATCAAATGATAATGGAGATTACTTAGTGTCACTTATTTCTTGCTATCTATTGGATTTGGTGAGGTCTCGGTGCATTTATTAACACTTGGCGTAAATTCGGGTTGAGTTGGGATTTTCGGGATACATGTAAATGGATAATGTGGCATGTGAGTTATATATGAGACTAAATTGAACTTGTATATTGATAAGTGATGATATGAGTATAAGACGATTGATACGGGGTCGGATAGGGTATGCTGGAGTGACACGGGGCCTATATGACATGCCCGGAGAAATATCAAACATTTAAGAGGAAAGTGATGTAAGTGGTTAACGCTTAGGACACATGTGGCGAGTCGGGTGTGTGTGTCGGACACAAGTTGGATATGAGAGACGAGATGGAGGGGATCTAGTTGATTATGTGTTGCTTTCAAGCCCTTTTACTATTCAAACTCTCTTAACTCTCGTTTTATATTTTATTAGTGTTAAATCATCCTATTGGTTTCTCTTAACTCCCCTTATATTTATTTATGTATTATCCTTGTTCCTTTGTTTCATTTGTGATTAGTGTTGGTCGTACATGGATACATTTAGTGCAAATGGACACATGAAATATGTTGGATGCTTTAGAAGTGCTTGATCGGGTGACATATGTTCTTTAGTAAGCATGCATTTGATCTTTGACTTGACTAGTATGAGTTAATGGATATACTTGATGAAATTAAAGAGAATGTTAGAATGTTTCCGAGTTAACGTACACATTAAAATAGTGGTTACCAGGAAGGAAATAGAACTTGGATGTTGAAATCGGGTTTAAATTGAGTGAATGGAAACAACGGAAGAGAACATATATATATATTTACAAGTTTTGTTGATGTGAAATTATGATTTTTTAAAGACGGCCTTTGTGAGGGTTGGTGGATACGAATGACTAGACCACTAGTAAACATATGGAAGATCAAGTTGGTGAATAGTGACATTGAGATTTATAATGAGGTTAGAGGGAAATTCTATAATCTGTTATCTAAATGGTATATCGTTGATGAATGCTGAGTGATGCGTGGAGTGTTATTGTTGGGTCACTATAATAAATTGATATGCTTGGTGGCTTACTTGTTATTTGTCAATCGTATGATATGTTTCTCGTTCATTATATCTTGTTGTGCAATTTTGTGTCAGAAACAAAAAAGGGGATACCTACTGGGCGAAGTGAATGCTCACCCCTTTGCTGTTTCAGGTTTCGCTTGAAGTGCAAGATGGAGTGCATGGCATAGTCAAATAATGGCATGAAGGATGATTTGAAACATTGTAACCTTTTTTTCCCTTGTAAAACAATGTAATTTTTAATGTAAAATCCGATGGGGCATTAGGTGTCGAGGTTGAGATTATTACAAAAATGTAAGGAAATGTTGTAAGGTGATTTCGCATTACACTATGAGTTCATTAATTTAGAAACATTTCTTAAGAAAATGTTCAATTATTTATGCTGAAAATCGAGGGCGTGACAGTCAGGATAAAGTTAAACGGGAAGAGTAGCTAGCCCTGTCCTTTCAGATCTCCGAGGGAGGACAGCCCACACTCTTTTTGGTAAGCGCGTGGACATCACTCTTGACCACCCATTGAGTGGTTTGAAGCTTTTGCCTATGAGTTTTGTGAGATTAAACTAGCTATAAATTATCTAGTACTTGTCTCAGTCATAATGATAGTGAACAAAATCTTTACAGTCCACGTGGATGGAGTATTATTTTATGGGCACACATGACTTATCCCCTTACCAAAATCTTTCAAACCAAGTCTAGGGTTTTAATTTTACCAAAATCTTTCAAACCAAGTACTATTTTATCAACCATTCATAAATATCACATCAATACGAGTCCACTCCCAATAAATAATAATTGTGTTTGTTTAGGTTCTCAAGCCCCAGACTCACCTTTTCAATTATGGGCCCCCTCTTGCTTTCTCTCTCATCAACATCGAAATGCTACTCTAATGCATACTTTTTGCAAGATGTATTCGTAGAGCCTACACTAAAGACCCATAAAAATGATCCAATCCTTCCATTATTCTTTGAGTCATCCAGAAAAAAAATCAACTCAATTGTATAACTTTAATTATTTGATCTAGTTATTTAACTTTCTTTCAAACTTCTGTCAAAATTTAGGATCCTAAATTGTGAATAAATAATTAAAAGATGGATCAACCACTTATAGTTTTTTGAATTAGCTAATTTTTTAAGAGTGACTCAAAATTATTTTAAAAATTAATGAACAACTTGGATCATTTATGTGGGTCTTCGAAGTAAACCTCACGGACCCGTCTCGCACAATGTATGTAGTATAGTAGCTTTTCTAAAAATGTTGATAAAAGAGAAAATAAAGTGGGGCCCACGGCTGAAAAGTGAATCTAGGGACTTGAGAACTCAACCAAACAAGGCCAATAGTCCCTACTATCTTATCCTTTTTACTATTTTATCTGAGCAATTTTTGGGTGCCATGTGGACACGACGTAGCGGTGACCGAGCACCCATTTTGACCATTCAAAATATTTTTAGACAGTCCGGATTTTTAAAGAGAATATGGCCACTCTAAAACACTTTTAATTGGATGGCCGATTTGGGTGCTCAAACAAGGCCATGTGATGGCGGATGGGCACAGCCAATTTTTTTTTCACTTTATCAACTAATCTCCGTCCCAATTTGTTTGCCCCTTTTAGGGAAGTGGATTTTTAAGGAGTGTAAAAATTTTGTATTGACCTTTCTATTTTACTCCTAAATCCAATTAATATTACTGTGACCAAATTTGTGAGACAAATTTATTATATGAAAGTCAAAACATATTCAATATTAATTTTGTTTGATAGATATCAATTAGTTTTATTATACAAAATTTTCAAAATCATAAAAACCGTTATAAAATAAAAGATAATAGACTAGCCAATTAAGATGTGAAAATTACTTTTTAATGGTAAAATTGGAAAGTGACCCAATTTTGATAGATGTTTTTAGAAGTGAGACAAATATTTTGAGACATTTTAAAATGGAAAGAAGGACCAAGAAATTGGGACGGAGGGAGTAATTTATTTACCATCCAAACGGGCCCTGTAGGAGTAATAATTTTCCATAGCCATGGTAGAATATCGTCTGACAAAGATTGTACTGATAAGAGATGAGCTGGTGATCATGAATGAATTTGACTTTTTGCTAGTATAGAAGTGCAATTATAGTGAATCCGTAGGTTTCCCCGCCAACAAGTTTTATATCCCATTTAGGGAAGTTTTCTAATCATTGAGGTGGATCTCTAATCCTAGTCCAGTTCTGAATTCTGATATGAATTAAGACCTATGAAGTATGAGCACTTCAAAAATGTCGTCGTACGAGGGTACTGATACGGGTACAGGTATGGCTGGGTACGGAAAATATATGTATCGGACAAGGGCGGAGCCAGGACATTAATCTATCCTGGGCTAGCCCAAATTTAGTAAACTACTATATTTATATATAAGCCAAAAAAAGCTTCATAACTAATATCCGAGAACCTTGTATATATAAATACGTAAATGATCAAAAGAAAGTACAAGAAAGTACACTACTGAAGTTGTACTTTACGATGTTTTACAGCGTAGAACTCATCAATTATCGAATCTGAATCAATATCTTCAACAAGTTCTCTTTCAATGAAGATGATCATAGAATCCGCAAGAAAATCGTCCCCCATTTTGTTACGAAGATCAGTTTTCACATGCTTCATAGTTGAAAATGCTCTTTCCGTAGTTGTCGTGGTAACAGGAAGAGTTAAAACAAGACGAATCAACCTTTCGATCAAATGATAGTTCTCTGACTTTTTTGTCTCAACTAATCCTTGGCATACTTCAGAAATGGTGGACATCTTCAGGAATTTCTGGTTTCGAGGTACATCAAGCTTGTAATGTTCCAACTGCATTCTTAGATAATCTCTCTCTTGTGCAGTGAAATCATCAGGATAATATTTCTCAGCAAGAGTGCAAATATTATCAATGTTAAAAGATTTAAAGCCATCCTTAGGTTCTAAAGCCGAGCTAAGAATAAGGAGTTCCACTACTCCGTCGTTGAACCTATTATTCAACTCCACCAATTGAAAATCTATTGCAGCGTTGAATATATCAATTTGGTAATGATGCTTAACTGTGAGGACGTCCTTTTGTTGACAAGTACGACCCGTAGCTGTTTTGTGACGAGCACTCATATCGGGTATATCAATGTCATATTGTGCGCAAATTGATTCCACATACATCAAAAGAGGGCCAAAACCATCTTCTCTCAAGGTCTGAAGGAGTTCTTTTGTAGTTGAGACCAAGTCCATGGCATTTAAGATGTCTAGAGATTTGTGTTGCAAGGCTCGACAAAGTATATGAGTGATTGCCATAATTTTATGCATCAAATGCAAAATAAATATGAACTCAAATGACTTCATCGCAATTAAAGCACCCAAGCGGCTTGCCTTATATAGCGTTGGAGGAATGTGGCCCCTCATACATCATTTGAAAACGTCAATAGTTGCACCAAACATATCAATCAAAGCCGCAAATAGAATCAAAATGAGAGCTCCAACGAAGTTGTTCGGTCGATGCAAATTACCCATCGATTAGCCCCCACTGTCTCCACGTTCACGGTTTCTATCATATGTGCAATATTAATAGCTTGGTTATTGTAACTTCGGTATGCGTTTTGGAGAAGCACCAACAAGATTGACAATGGAAGTCAATTTTGAAAAGAACAACCAGATAGAACTCTCAGTTTCAGCAGCTGCAACTAATGCTAGTTGTAGTCGGTGCGCAAAACAATGTATATAGTATGCATATGGGCACTCTCTAAGAAATAAGGCTTGTAATCCATTCCATGCCCCGCGCATGTTGCTAGCACCATCATACCCTTGACCTCGCATATTGTGAATGTCCAGATTGTAACGAGTGAGCGCAACAGATATCTTGTCTTTAAGAGTTACTGCAGTAGTGTCTATAACATGCCCAATATGAAAAAAGCACTCTCGTAAAAACCCTTGGACATCAACAAATCTCAACACGATTGCCATTTGCTCTTTATTAGATGCATCCTTTGCTTCATCAACCAGGATACAAAATTTGGTATCCCCAACTTCCTCACGGATCTTGTTTCTCACTCTATTAGCGAGAATATGCAAAATCTCCTTTTGAGTCGTTGGTGAGGTATACTTTGCCGTTGGTGGAGCTTTTTCTAAGACAACATTAGCAACCCCATCGTTGAACTTTCCCACAAACTTTATCAATTCAATAAAATTACCACGATTTTTTGAAGTAACGGATTCATCATGAGCTCTAAGAGCACAAGATTGCAAAGTAAGCCATCGAATACTCTCAATTGTTGTCGTAAGTCATGACTGCTTTTTTTCAATTTCTTACGAACTAAGTGTGTTTATTACTTTGTCAATATGCCGACCAACGTTCATTAAATCATCACAAGATTTCACTGCATTGAAATGTGGTGAATTGGGACCTCCTACATGCATAAGAAAGGCTTCATTAGCCCTTTTCCACGTTTTGAACCCCTCACTAGTTAATGTCGAACGCATTCTTGTTTGCTTTTCAAAAATGAAGCATGGAAAACAAAATGCTGCATTTTTTTTAGGGGAATACTCTAGCCAAGGAAATTGTCTGAACCAAGCCGATTGAAATCGACGATATTCTTTGTCCAAAAGTAAGCGTGGAAACTCTGGAAGATTAGGTTGATATGGCCCCACTTTGATATAAGCTCGTCTAATCGCATCATGTTGATTAACGGGATGTTCCCATATTGGAGGGCGTAACCCCGGCTCCCGTACCAGAGAACTATCATCAAATTCGACTATTTGAATTTTAGGAGGAGGTTGCTCATCGGCAGTTGAATCATCAGCATTGGACTGAGAAGGAATATTACTTTCTGATGTATCCAGTCTTGGTTTGAAGAACGACAAAAGAGTTTTTCTTCCCTTTTTTGGTTGTTGTTCCATTACAATTTGACCCTAAATGAGTACAAGTGTAAGAACCGATATAATTTAACATCAGCCAGTACTTTATACTTACCATACAAAATCTAAGCACACCAGCCAGTGCTCTGGATTTAACAACAAAAGTACAAATCTAAGCCACCAGGCCGGTCCTTCTGATTTAACAACAAAAGTACAAATCTAAGCACACCAGCCAATGCTCTGCATAATAAGTGAATACTTACAGATTTGAAGTTTCGGGATTCGACGAATTTGATGAATGTTTAGAGATAAAAGCAGCACCCAAATACTCAATATATTATGATTCCCACATTTGTCAACGTTGGAGCTCGATCCAAAACCTAAACAATTGAAAAAAGAACACAATAAAGTACTGTTATAAACTTATAATAACTATTAAGTATTAACTAATAAGAGAGGCAGTAGAACTACATTGAGTAAAATAGTCAAAAGGAAAAGGTTAGAGAGTGGAGTTAATGGCCCACAATGTTAAATATACGAGTTTCTTTTTTTGTTGTCTTCAAGTGGAGTCAGAGGACTGAGGACTAGAGGAGTATATTTATATGTATAGTTGAGGGATTTATGTCAAAGACCCAAAAGTCCCAAGTCCCAAGTCCCAACCTCACCAAGTCAGTGGAGTCACCGACAGAAAACCCCAATTATATATGCAATTATGCACAGTGTATGATGTATCTTTGTTGGTGCAAATTAGAAAACAGAAACACCAAATTGTGAAAGAAGATCGAACAAGGAAGTGAATGAACAATCGCTTACCGCTACGAGGGAAAGTGAAGTCGGAATTTCCGTGGGTTTTGTTCTTCACTCCAGTCTCCAGGTATGACCGTATGAGAGAAAGTGAAACCTACTGTCTATTGATGTCTGTTTTTCTTTACTCTTCCAACTCCAAGCCATTCAAGTTTTATAAAACCGAACCGACCCATCTGAAAAAATTAAATGGGCTACACAAAAAATTAAGATGGGCTAAAATTTAAAATGAGGTGGGCTACAAAAAAATTCAGATGGGCTAAAAATTAAAATGAGGTGGGTTACACAAAAAATTCAGATGGGCTATACACAAAAATGAGGTGGGCTAAAACTTATTTGGGTATAATTTTACATATAAATTTTTTTTTTTTTCATTTTTTTTTGCACTCCACCTGGGCTATAGCCCACCTCAGTCCCTTGTTGCCTTCGCCACTGGTATCGGATACGGCAAAACGTACTGGGTACTTTTGCACTATCCAGGTACGGCTTTGGTACTTTTGGGTACTACGATGGGTACTTAGCGGGGTACATTTGGACTTTTTTGTAAAAATTTTAAAACTTTAAGGGGCCAAAATGAAATTTATAGAAACTTCAGGGGTTCATGTGCACTTTCGACCCCCCTTTTAACACAACAAATGTGATTTGGGTTTCATCAGTTAGGGCTTTTCTCAAATAGCAGCAACCATTCTTCTACTGTTCAAGCAACAACGTACGAGCTCTCTCTCTCTCTCTCTCACACACACACACACACACACACACTGTACTCTCTCTCTCTCTCTCTCAATCACTGTACTCTCTCTCTCTCTCTCTCTCTCTCTCATGATGATTTACCCACAAAAAAGGCCTAGATTTTAAACCAAAAACTTGTTTTTTTTGGTTTTTGGATATCTCTTTTAAAACTTGGTTTTTGGTGTTTTAGTTTTTGGATTAATCCACAAATACAAAACCGGATTTCAATTTGGATTAATCCAAAAATCAAAAACTAGTTTGGATGAATCAGTGGTTTTTTCCATTCATCCAAACGACCCCAGTTTTTTGCACTGGATTAATCCAAAAAACCAAGTTTTTTGGTTTAGCCAAACTAGGCCTAAATCAATCTATTAATTGTTGGATCAGAACTTGTGTTATTAAGTGTTGATGTGTTAAAAGTAAAAGTTACTAAAAAAATTATTCATTTTTTTGGTAGAAAATATATAAAAATATGTTAATTGTACAAAATATATTAAATATTTTTTTATTCAACGTACCCCAACTGTACCCGTACCCCACTTTTTTAGGTTTTTTCCGTATCGCGTACCAGTATCCGTGCTTCCTAGATTAAGACAGACCTCGCTTTCCATCGTAAGTTGATAAGAACATAAACTACATGGATTTTCCTGTGCAGTGCTAAATCCAGTTCTAAAATGGCACAAAGTTATAGTTGGTTCTATATTTAAAACCAAGGATGACTATACAACTCACAATCCCAACTGCCAATTACCAAAAAATAGGACATCAGACATACCTGAAAGTGGCCGGAAAATAAAAACCCATCGAAAAGTGGCTGGAAAATAAAAGATGAAGACGTTGGCGATGGTGGGTTTGATCGTAGCCATCTACCTTCCAACAAAGACGACCGGTACGTGATGGTTCATTTGTCGCCATCATCGGAATCTCAACGGTGATGGCTTCTGGTGAAAAACCCTTAACAATGATGGCTGACATACAGAAAACGTAGAGAGAGAGAGAGAGATTGATCAATCTTTGGACTTCGATGGGGAGAAAGCCCCTTTCCCCAATTTTAGATCTGAAACTTTGTTTTCTCTATAGGAAGAGAAAGATGAGGCAATTATTTGGTGTAGCCAATATTCACACCAATCGGTGTTCCCAACGGCTAATCAACACACAACGGCTCTATTTAAATTTTTTTTTTTTCATTCCAACGGCTCTTTTGTTCCATCAACCATAAACAATGGAAGTGTTCATCCAATTTGACACCAATTTTCTTCTTCTTCCATCATAACCTCAAAAAAAATAGTAGGGAACGGGGGTTAAAAAATTTGATCACAACGGGGTTGAAAATAACGTAGATAGTTGAATTGGGGTTGAAAAAGTACTTAGAAGTGAGGTGGTCGGAAAGTTAGTTAAATTTAAAACTTTTTGGTTCTAAAATAGAACCAACCACTAGAGCAAGGGTTCTATTTTAGCACCAAAAACCACTTTTTGGCGCTAAAATATGGCAATAGCGATATCCATTTTGAAACTAGCATTGGATTTGCTCTAAGGGAGGGCTATTCTAGATAAGCAAGGGATGCTAGTGAAGTTTTCACAAATCTTAGGGGGGGTGATCGTTGCTTACCCTAAAAATTAAGACCAAAGGGGGAAACTATAATACAATAATTTCATTTTCTTTAATTGCCTAAACGCTGGTGTTTTGGGGGTGTTTTGGGGGGGGAGTTTTAGTAGCTTCTTTTTTCCTTTGATATCGTCATCGGGATGTTTTTTTTTTTTTTTTTTGTGGTTAAAATCTTTGGGAATGATAATTGAGAAGCGTAAAATGATTGAGTGCATGAGAGAATGGTCATATTGAAGAATTATGTGACTTAGATTCTTAATCTGAAACCAATGTAGAAATTTAACAAGTCCTATATTGGTATTGGTCGAAAAACTACGAAAATGAAATTTATATTCTTATTTTTTAGTCTTTCTTTTTAGTTTTTGTTAGTTTACATCTCATAACAACCTGAGAGAAGCTATACCTGAGTATGAATATTATTTTTCTAGTTTCTGATCAGTTTTCCTCAGTGTTCTCAAAATTTCTTTATTCGCAATTGAATATAGATTTATTTTCACATTTAACATTCAGTATTTCAAGATAAAAATTAATTCAACAACTGGCAGCTTAAATTTGGGAGACAAAAGGTTGAACCCGCGCAAATCGCTTACAGCTTCATTTCTTTCCTATGGGATACAGCTTAATTTTGAACGGCTGTGGTTTGGTTTTACATGTATTTTTAATGCACAGTTGTGGTGAATAACAACGCATTTGGATGAGGGATGCTACAATGTGCACCCCACTTTTGGGCCAAAAAATAAGATTTTGTAATAACAAATATGAATTTTTGTGGGTCAAATATGAGATTTTATGGCTGAAAATATGAAAGGGCATACCAAATGCACCTTTGACCAGATCGACGGACGAGATTGCTCCACATATGCAAAAAGTGACCCCCTATGCCGGTCATCTTTCTCTCACATGGAGAGCCCAAAAAAATAATAAAATCTCGGGTGATCTCTCATATAACGTTTTGGGTTTCAAAAATCTCATATATGAAGCCACGAATGCTCGTAAAATTATCACAAAAATTCGAAAGAGCCACAACATGTCATATTGGTAAAAGTCAATCTCATAAAACATGCCACGAAATCTCATACGATAGTTTTGGACTGTAGTGAAAATGTGATACATATTGTGTGTGTATATATTGATGTGGCATATCTCATATAAAGTGTCACAGAAATACATATTTTAGCCTACATTGAGTCATACCACCAAAATCTCATATATACTTTGAAGAACACTCATATAAAAAATCATTTGATATGAGAATTTTTGGTTTAAAAAATGAGTACTTGTGGAGGATTATATGAATTTTTTGTGGACCACTACAGTCCAAAAATATTGTTGTGTATTGATAGTGACATGTCTCGTGTACTTACCCACAAAAATAAATATAAGCACAAACACTCATTTTGAAAGTCACGAAATCTCATATAATAGTTTTTGGACTGTAGTGGACCACAAAAGTCTCATATTTTCTTTCACAAACACTCATTTTGAAAGTCACAAAATCTCATATCAATTTTTTTTTCACAGGTGGGCCTGGTGACCAACCGGTTGACATTTTTTCTAATTTTTTTATTCCAAAATTTTCTCATATCCATATGAGATTTTGTGGTTCTCTTTATTGAATTTTGGTGCTCCAATATTTATTATTGTGATTATTGATATGAGTAGGGTTGGGCATTTCATCCGACCCGTCCGAATCCGATCCGATCCCCGATCCGAACGGATCGGCAATATGGAGATCTGTTTGGAGATTGGATAGGATATGGGGATTTTTTAAAAAAATGTTTGGGGATCGGGTAGGGGGTAGAGATAGGTATGTCCCCGCCCCGAATCTGATCCGAATCCGTTCCCCGATCCATCCCCGCCCCGCTCCGCCCCATCCCCGCTCCGCCTCGTCCCCGAATCCCCGAAATATAGGGGTCTATGCATTAATTATGAAACTTTGGAGTCTCATTGAAATTTAGTTGAATTTTAATTATGTTTTAGTTTTCTTGTAATGACAGTCAATGTGGATGGGATTGTTTGAAACCAATCTTCAATGTGAAGCCTTATGCAGATCAAGTTTGTGGGATGATGCCTCTTTATTAAAATTTTCTATAGAATTGCCTGAACAATATTTCAACTCTAGGTAAAATAATTGGATCCCCGAATCCCCGCGGGGATCCCCGTTCCCCATTTGGATTGGGGATGGAGGATGAAAATAAATCCCCGTTGGAGATTGGATAGGGGATGGATATGAGTAAGGGGTTTGGGGATTGGGGGTGGAGATAGTGGTCTCCGACCTCGATCCGCCCCCATGCCCATCCCTAGATATGAGTATTTACTTTACAGAATATGAAGTTTTGAGGGCTTACATGAAATTTTGTGGTTATTTATATGAGATGCACACCATATGCCAAAAGGCATGGTGCACATAGTAGCATTATTCTATTTGGATAATCAACTTCAATCATTCTGGCATGCATCAGTAGCTAGGGTTCTAGTATATGTCTTCTATCTCTATCTATTTGGGTTCTAGTATATGTCTTCTATCTCTATCTGTTAGAATATGAACTACAATCCAAAAAACAACTGGATGGTTGGAAACTAGGACCAAGAAAATGGCCACCAACATTCATCCACAGCTAGCTTGCCCCAGTAATCTTATATATTATTGCAGAATGACTTATCGCGAGGAGGAACATGGACGCGACAAGTGGCACAACATAGGATTTATGGTAAGAAGTAAAGTATTGATCATTGCCTTAGCCAGGACAATCTTGGAATATAATGCTTGGAATAATACCAAATATACTGATTCCAGTTTCCTCATACAGCATGCTAAGGTAAATACTGAATTTTTTTTTTTAAATGGAAAGAATTCCCCCATTAAAAATTAGAGCCTTATATTGTAACACATTGGAAAGACCAAATCTAATACTATGTATGGTAGAGAAGAAAAAAATTTCACACTTGGTACATTTATTTAAAAATGAACGCTGCCAATAAAAAAGAAATCGATGATTTCATTACATAATTAAAGCAACTCATCTTGAGAATTCAATAGCAAAAAAATCTGTCAATACTATATATTTTTGCAAAGACACTTCTCATGATTTTTGAATTAGCAAATAATAAAAGATTGAGTTACTTATTGAAGTCTAATTAGTTATAATTTTCAAATTGTGTATTATCTTAATAGAAAATAGTGTCTCAAATCCAATTTCACCGGAAACCATTAAAAGAAATTTTAAATATTTTAAGCATAAATTTAACTTATATGATAAAAATTTCGCAGCTGCTCCCGAAATTAGTCTCTCCAATGACCATAATTGTAGTAATCGCTTTATGGATTGCAAAAAGGAAATGTGTAGTAATTATTATATAAAAGTGTGTAATTTCTTCCTCCCAATAGACTCTCTCCCACCATGTTTAACTAATTTGGACGTATATAATAGTTATAACTATCAATTCAAGTCTCAGAAATTTGTAGATTAATTACTTCTTATGTCTTATTTGTAGATTAATTATACGTGTCCTCAAATTTTAACACTTTTTAGTTTTGTTCTAGACTAATCAATTTTGAAATATCTTCCTGGTGTTAATTTTTAATGACAAGATAAGGTATCAATTTCAAATGTAGAAATTTCAATTCAAAATTATGTTTATTTTCTGTGATAAATAATTTTCAAAAGGAAAGTCAATTCCAATTCAAAATAAAATGTAGTCTGATTTTAAAAGGAAACCATTAACATTATCTTTGACAATTTAAAAATCAAACATTCATAGAAATCATAAGTATGTTTAGACTGTAAAATCTCATAGCTCAAAAAATATGTTATTCCTTTCTTTTCCTCCTACACCAACAACTCCTCCTTTCACTCATCTCCCATAGCACCACGATCCCATAAAACTAAGGTACGTTACATACTATGTTAATCTATAGAGATGAAACAATTTCTTTGGCATTTTCCTTTTTAATTTTGTTTGTTTTTTATTCTCTCCACAGTATTTGTTTTTATTCTCTTCACATTATTATTTAAATGCTTATGCATCTCATGGACAATTGAGACTCAGGTAACCTCGATTGATAAATGATTAATTATGGTTTCAGTCTTTGAAACTTCAATTTAGGTTTTAAAAGCTCCATTGTTCTTCTTTCAACAACAAAATACTTTATTTTCTATTTTTTAGTAGGTTATTTTAAAAAAATATATCTCAAGCTATGGAGGCGATGATTAACATTTAAAATGGAGCTAACGGTTCTGCATGTCTTTTGGTGGACATTTCGCAAAATGATGGGTAAGTACCCTACATCCTAAATAAAAAATAAAAACAGGACACATGTATATAAGTTTACACTGGCATATTTTGGTTAGATTAAGAATATGTTTTATTGAGTTTTTCTTAATGAAATTTTGCTTCATTGATTGGGTGGCAAGCAGAAGAGATAGAGGTGAGGTGGTGCAGCCAACTCACCCCATTAATACTTTTTTGATCATTAATTTTTTTGTCACAAAATTATATACATATATTTTGACTCATCTAAATTTTCATTTTAAAAAAAAGGAAATGTACTTCATATACATTTTTTATGTTGCATTATCGGTTGATCCAAAATTTAGCGCAAGTGAGTTAGATTTTTTGTCAATTATATCGATCATAAAAAAATTATGGCCACATTTTTTTTTCTGGGTGTTGGCAATTTTTTTTTTATAAAAGTCGCATATATGGATTTGTCAATTATATTGATCATAAAAAAATTATGGCACTTTTTTTTTTTTGAGTGTTGGCAATTATTTTGATAAAAAGTTGCATATATAAATTATGATTTTTAGCTAATTAAATCACAATCAGGAATTAGAGTCAATAGGAGTATATAGGAAATAAAAAATTGTTATACTCTTTTAATTTAATTGATCCAGTAATTCCACACAATTTGAAATTGAGAATACAATTTTTTAGTTGATTAAAAAAAAAGTCATTTTATTCCATATATCCGTGCATCGCACGGGTTCATGCTAGTTTATATATCAGCCGCGCTTTTTTCTCATTTCTTACTTATTTAGGAATTGTTTATTTGACTAATTTAGCATCATATTGAACTATACAATATATATACACAAGCCTGCAAGGTGAGATCAAATTTTAGTTTTTATATATATATATATATATATATATATATATATATATATATATATATCTTCACATCCAGACTCCCGAGAATAAGAAAAAATTGAATTTTTTTTGTTTTGCAAATTATTTTTAGAAAATCCGAGCCGTTCAATGTGTTCAGCAGGTTTTTTCAAGGGTCATTGAAGAAAATCTTCAAAAACAAATACATGGAAGGGCTTTATCCAAGCAGTTTTCGCAAAAAATGAAATATAATTTTTTTGCGAAAACTGTTTGGATCAAGCTCTTCCTAGTGTTTTTTTTTTAAAAAAATTCGATTAGACCCTTGAAACACCTTCTGAACACATTGGACGGATTGGATTGTCAAAAAAATTCTCAGATCACGGAGGTCCGGAAGTCCGGAGGAGAAGTATATATATATATATATACATATATTCCTTCGCTATTGGTATTGTCATAAAATGGACCCTTACAGTCTATTTGTTTGACTGGATATATGCATCAAATTTAATTTTATATCCAAACAAACCGCACATTTGGTAATGAATTCAACATTCATCGATTATATGATCCCCAAAAATGTACATATATTTGGACTCTATATTCAATAACATTGAGATTGTCATATTACAAACCTGATGAAATTTTGTATCAAACAAATGAGTTCTTAAGGTATTTAAGATTTTAAACTTTCCACCGTCTTGAGGAGCTCAGTTTTCACTTCTGGAGAAACACAAGCCTCCACTTCTGGAGAAACACAAGCCTAGAGTACATGAGATTTCCAATGCCGCAATGTCACTTATCACATCGTTTTGTAAACTGTAATTAAGTTTTGGCTTATTTACCTTTTTAGTCCCTAAAGTATTCGCGAAATGTCAATTTCGTCCCCAATATTCAAATCATGTCTATCGAGTCTCCAATGTTCACAATGTGTTTAAATGGTCTCTGTGTCTAACTCCGTTTGTTTTCTCCGTCAAATGCAAGGGTTTATTTACCTTTTTAGTCCCTAAAATATTCGCAAAATGTTAATTTGGTCCCCCATATTCATATCGCACTTGCACTCAATGAATCGGAGCAGCCGTTTGTTTGCGTGATGAAGAAGATAGGGGAAACCGACGAGACAGGAGAGGAAACTTGGTTGAAATCGGGCCAATAGGGTCGGGTCCAAACCCAAAAATTCACCAGATTTTATAAATGAGGTAGGCTACTCACCCAGATTATGTTGAATTGGCTTGGAAGTGAAGTAAGGATTATATCCCCTTTTGAACAGAGACCCGTCACCGCAACCTTACCCGCACCGAGTTGTTGAAACGAGATTCCAATCCCAAGAGAATCCATGGCCGAGGGTCACAGCAGACCGCAAAAACCCCGGTGTGGATGGAATGGGTCTAGAACACGATCGTATTGTGTGGTTCGATTGAACGCTTAGGGTTACTAAAATTCTTAGATCCCCTTTTTTATTTTTGTGGTTGCTTGTCATGTAATGGGTTGAATCACCAAATTGGAACCCCCATAATGTAGATGATGTTAGATCATGGGTAGAGACCAAACGCACCATTGTCGACGTCCAGACCGCACCATGGCTCTGAATGCCTCTTAAAGCCACATATCCCATATTTTGATTTTTGGGTTTGTTGTTTCTTGTTCTTTCGGAAGAGAGATGAGCATACCTTCAATCAGTGGAAGACAAAGATCATAATCCAACAGATTGATAGAGAGGGTGGAATAGAGATGATCTGGTAGACGTTGAAGATTAGGGTTTTGAGGTTGAAGAAAGCTATGTGGGGATGAAGTACCGAAGTTACCCCTGCATTGATGGAGAAGATGGATGGAGTTAGACCCAAGGACCATTTAAATACACATTGTGAACGTTTGGGACTCGATAGACATGATTTGAATATTGGGGACCAAAGTGACACTTCGCAAATACTTTGGGGACTAAAAAGGTAAATAAGCCCAAAGGCAAGGGTAAGCTATGGGATGAAATTT
Source organism: Vaccinium macrocarpon (assembly GCA_022606695.1). Taxonomy (NCBI): domain Eukaryota; kingdom Viridiplantae; phylum Streptophyta; class Magnoliopsida; order Ericales; family Ericaceae; genus Vaccinium; species Vaccinium macrocarpon. The sequence continues at coordinate 35,540,835 of CM040174.1, read as the reverse complement.
CGAAATTACCCCTACATTTAATGGAGAAGACGAACAGAGTTAGATACAAGGACCATTTAAACACATATTGTGAACATTGGGGACTTGATAGACACGATTTGAATATTGAGGACGAAATTGACATTTCGCGAATACTTTGGGGACTAAAAAGATAAATAAGCCATTAAGTTTTTAACCTAGGCCTTTTTGATAACTCAAATTTAGCACTTAAAACTGAATGAATTAAGTAATAAGTAATTTAGTTGGTTTGATAACTATATTTTACATTACTTAAAAAATTAAGTGGCTCTTAAAATGTAAAGTAAAATATTGACAAAAATTAAATAGTTTTGAGCTACTTAATTTTTACTAAATTTCTGAGTGGTTTCGTTTAACTATTTTTTCCTCTACTAAACCGCCACCACCACTTTACCATTCCTACCACCACTGCCGCCACTATACCACCACAACCCTGCAACTCTCACCACCACCACTCACACCACCATAACTGCCACTCCCACCACCATTGCCACCGCCACCCGACCACCACCACTCCACCATTACACCACCACCACTACCGACAACACCATAACTATCACTCCACCTCTACACTACCACCACTATTGCCACCACCCCACCACCACTTTGCCGCCACCCCACCCCACCACCACCACCACTAACAACACCATAACCATAACCATCACTACACCACCACCACCACCACTCCGCCGCCACCACCACCACCACCACCGGGCCGCCATCCCACCACCACCACCACCACTCCACCATTACACCACCACCCACCACAATACCATAACCATCACTCCACCACTACACCACCACCACCACCACCACCACCCCACCCCACCACACCACTCATACCACCCCCATCTGCCGCTCACGACCCCACCACCATTATTGCCTCCACACCACCACCACTATCGCCACCACCACTCTGCCATTCTCACCACTAATACCACAATCACTGACACCACCACTGTCACCACTGCACCACCATTACTCCCATCATCGCTCTCCTACCACTCCACAATTACAACCACCATTGCCGATATACCACCATCTTGCCAATATTCTGTATATTTTTATTATTTTGATAATTGCACCTTTTTTTTTTCATTTTTGTATTTCAGTGTGAATATATGAAATGAAAGACAAAGTAAGATAATTAGTTAATTTAACACTACCACCGCTATACCCCCATCTTTCCAATATTATAAATGTATTTATTATTTTCACAAATGTTTTTTTTTTCATATATGCATTTCAGTATGAATATATGAATGACAAATTAAGAAAATTAGTGAATTTAATACTTCAGTTCTATATATAGACCTAACAAATTATTTATTTCAATGCTTAATATTCAGTACATATCAAACAGCTTATTAACTTAATAAATTCGGCATTCAGTTGTCAGTACTTAATTTTCAATTTTCAATTTTTAGTTTTCAGTTTTATCAAACAGCTCCCTAGCTTGCATGTATTTTGATTAATCTTAGATTCTTGCACAGAGTTACCGGCAGAACAAACCTCTAGCTATCTCAATGTTTACAATATTTGACTTTTTTGAGATTAGACTATTAATCATTTAGTAGTTGTCTCAGACATAATGATAGTGAACAAAACCTTAACGGCCCATTTGGATGAAATATTATTTATGGACACAGATGACTTTAACCCCTTAACAAAAATCTTTCAAACCAAGTCTAGGGTTTTATTAGTTTTACCAAAATTATCCAAACTAATTAAGTGAGTTCACCCCCAATAAATTATTCAAACTAAGTCTAGGGTTTTATTGGTACTGTTTTATCAAACCTTCATAAATGTTACTTCAATAGAAGTTCACCCCCAATAAATAATACTCCCTCCATTTCTTATTATTTGCTCTCTATGGGAGTCCGTGCATTTTGCGCGCAAAAAATAATATACAAGCATTATTATTTTTTCAACAAACTTTACACCAATTTAAAGATCTCATTGAGAAGAAAAAATTGGTGTAATTTTTTTTTCAAAAAATTCTCATAAACACGTTATTTTTTGTAGAAAATTGGGTCAGTGTCTAGCGGGGAAGTTAAACAATATGGAACGGAGGGAGTACTATCTACTATCTTATCCTCTTTAATATTTTATCTGAGCAACTTTTGGGTGTCATGCAGGCATCACGTAGCTGTTCACAAGCATCCATCTCGGACATTCAAAACATTTTTGGATAATCTGAATTTTTAAACACTTTTAATTGGATGGCCGATATAGGTGCTCAGACAAGGCCAATTGATGCCTGTTCGTCACCCAATTTTTTTTTCACTTTATCAACTCAGAACTCATTCACCATCCAAACAGGCCCTATAGGATCAAAGGCCATGGTAGAATATGGTCTGACAAAGATTGTACTAAAGAGATGAGCTGGTGATCATGAATGGATTTGACTTTTTGCTAGTATAGAAGTGCAATTATAAATCCATAGGTCCCACCGCCAACAAGTCTTACATCCCATTTAGGAAAGTTTTCTAATCATTGAGGTGGATCTCTAATCCTAGTCCAGTTCTGAATTCTGATATGGAAATTAAGACAGAAACTACGTGGAATTTCAGTCACTCCTTAAACAGATTATTATCCTCATATCCAGTCCAAAAATTAAGCCTCTGCAGTCTACGCTAAGGTTTCAAAGACTAGCCATGGGTTGTTACTATCAGTCCCTAATCCACTGCACATCACCGCAATCTATAGCAAAATCACGATTGACCCGTAAGCGTAAATAGCACCTAAAAAGATTTTGAATTTAAAAACTAGGAAAAAAAAAAAAAAAAAAATACTAGTAACTACCCTACATAGGGCCGGCCCAACACTTTTGAGTGCCCAAGGCAAGTTCTAAATTTTGTGTCATTTAAACTTAACAATTTTTACATGAAAAAAACTCCATCCTTGTTTGAGGGCGTCTATACGAGCAACTGGGGTTAATTAAAGAAAGTGTATGACCATTTTCATTCTCAAAAACCAAAATTACAATTTCTCATAGCGAACCGAGGTGGAGATGAAATAGATATAACAATAAATATTTGTATCAGACAGTCCTGTTATCTAGACTCATTTTAACCAAAAAGAGAGGAGGACAACAACAAGACAAAGAAAAACAAAATGTACATTGAAAGAGTCGGTGTAGGTGGCTCTTGTCAGCTGCATTAAGATTTGGAGTAGCAAAATACTAAGGAGTAGAAACAAGAAGGAAAGTCTGGTCAAAGAGTTTGCCTTATCTTTGTCCCACATTGAAAACAGAAGAAGAAGAAGAAAGGTTAAGAGAAGGGATATAAAAAGAAATGAAGGAGAGACTTATTAGTGGCCTGTTCTGGTAATTTGTACCTCAAATCAAATGGGTTTTCTTTTATTTTCCATCTTAGGCTTTTTTTTAATATTGGGCTATAATGATTGAGCTCTTTTGTAACTTATAATGAATAATTTTTGTTATTTGAATCAAAAAAGTGTTCTACTCAAGTCCATTTTTATAAAATGTTGGGGTGCCCCAAACAGTACCCATTTTTTGGGTGCCGCTACATCATTCGCCACAAAATTGCCACCAAACGAAGGCTCACGGCCAACACTTCAAACCACATCACACAAACCCCAAAACAAAAAGAAAGACCCCTTCGGGAAGGAAAAGCCCGCATCCGGGTAGGACAAACCAAAGAAAAAACGACCTCCAAACGGAGATTCAGCACAACTACGAGAAACAATCCTCCAAATGGAGTCAGAAAAGAAAGTGGAGCCATTTATCACAAGAGCTCACCATTTTAGTTTCGATTGGGCAAGAAATGGGAAGAGCCAATCAAAGATTCACATTTTTTGCTTTTCAAATGAGTAATTTGACTACAAACCATAATCCTCCTTTCCTTTCTTTTGTTAAGAAATCCCTTCTCTAATTCATAGGAGCTGTCCTTTTAATTAAACACAAACTACTTTTGGATAGGCCATCCGGGCCAATACAAGCAGACCAGCAGATTGTTTCACCAAAAGACTGGAAATCAAACCCTACATGTACATAAAAATCGTAGAAAATCATAGTGAAAATCAGGAGAGTTATTTAGAGCACCATCAATCCTGCCTTGCTGTGACTAAAGCAATCAAGAGCTGGTTTTGTGCCCCTCAAAAAATTTGATTTTGCAGCTGTATAAACTTACTGCCTGGCATTACTTTTGCCAACCAGCTCGGCCAGCTGCACTACGCACAGAACGCTCATGGATACCAAATCTTTCATCAAACCAATTGAAAACCGAAATCAAAAAACGAAGAACAAAGCACCCCTCCTCGTGCGTGAAACACAGGAACCGCAGATTCCGCCGATGGATTCAATTTATTCAACAGCTTCTCCAAATCGCAAGTACCAAATCGGCGGAATATGTAGAGACGAGATCTAGTCTCAAACGTTTTGGGGATTTTCTAAGTCTAGGGTTTCAGTTTTATATTGTGGTGGCGGGTAAAACGACCGCGAACCTTTTACGAGGAACCAATCCAAGATGAAATGGGCCTCGTTTTCATTTGGGCCCTCTGGGTTGAAGTTTCCCTTTAGTAATACTTTATTGAAATTATGAAATGGACCGTCTGTTTTTTCATTTGCTAAAATAGAAAATTCATAAAATCAAGTGGGTAATTTTAGCAAATGAGGAAATGATTTGCTAAAATGAAAATTGGTTGATTTTAGTGCCTGGTTTTCTCATTTGCTAAAATCATCCACTTGATTTTATGAGATTTTCATTTTAGCAAATGAAAATTGGTTGATTTTAGCATCTGATTTTCTCATTTGCTAAGATCATCCATTTGATTTTATGAGATTTGCATTTTAGCAAATGGAAAATCAAAATGGAAAACCAAGCCTAAATAGAAGTTCAAAACTCTCATGGGAGCCCATTTACCCAACACGGTTCGGGGGTTGGTGCACTGTACCATTTGGCTGTCCATTTCGACAATGCACAGCTCGGATTTAATCCGAATAATGAATTAAATTTGATCATCGATTTTTTCGATTAAATCTAAGCCATAAATTATTGAAATGAACGGCAAGATAATGTGCATTGCATGGTGCAATGCATCTTGTGCACTGCACGGTTCCCTGTTCCAGCGCAACTCACAGTAACTTGCTGCAAGAATGGGGGAAAATGATTTGAATTTCGATATAGGAATCACATTGATAAAATTCTAAAATGAGTGAGTAAAGCAATTTGTAATAGTACTTCTACAATACAAATTGTTAAATTAGGTGCTAACCAACTCACCTAAAAACAATTGCTCTTAGAGAAAGACGGTTAGTCCTCCCAATACACTTGTCATGTGCCAACAAGGAGCGTCTCGAGTTCAGGGCAGATGCTGGCCGTGTAAAACCATTACAAATGATTGAAGAATTTCTGTTGCCCAATAAGATTGTGTGACGTGCTCTCTCCATGAAGAATACTCCTTTGATTTGGGAAGGAAATTTGTCAATAAATCAAATACAGTGCCATTGACTCGATTATACACTCTTTTTATTCGCATCTTTTTTCTGTGCCTACTAGGCAATCTACATAATCTTTATGGATTTTTTGTCAGTTGAAAATTTGTCTATAGAATGTCACAAAAACAGTATTGAAGCTTAATAAATGAATAAGAAATATTGGCAAAACCGTATCATAGGTGTCCACTGATCCACTAAAGTACGAAACTTTGGGATCAAGAAAACAAAACTTAACCAGAAAAAGAGAATGACATTACTAGTACTCTGCAAGAGATGGGTCAAATTATTGACCAACTAACATAAAATCCTACAGTACAGGTAGATTAATCCTGCAGTAGTTTATTGGAAAAGAAATTACGAGGAAAAAGTGGTGTAGTTTCAATGATCAAAACCCATGATTTTTTTTTTAACTGAGCAAAAAAACAAAACCAATGATTTAATACTCTTAGGCTTTGTTTGTTTTGGGTTTCAAGACTAAGGGGGTGTTCCAATAAGTAGTTTTTTAGTTTTTTGGTTTTTTGTGATCTTTAGTTTTTTTAAAAAACTCACTTGTTCCACTAACAAGTTTTTGGTTTTTTGATTTTTTTAGTTGTGTTATGAAATTACAAATCTACCATTCTACCCAAACAACTATTGCTCTCTTTTTTTTTTGAAGGGAGGGCAGATTCGTAATTTTACATGATTAAAGTACATGTACTTGATTGTGCAATGATTTGATTTTTTTTAAGTTAGTGGAATGAAGTGGTTTTTTTGTTGATTTTTTGTGGGGTTTTGTTTAGTGGAATGAAGTAGTTTTTCATTTAAACTAAAACTAGTTTTGTTTTATTGGAACACCCCCTAAGTTTTTTCAATTATTATCCAATCATTGTTTTTATTTTTAAATATTATTCTCATTTTACTCTCATCTCTCTCCCCTATTTTTAATTATTCTCTCTATTTATCCCTTCAATCATTATCATAAACCAAAACCCAAAACTCAAAATCCAAACCAAACACAACCCTACTTTAATGGTTTCCCATTCCTCCACGACTTCACTAGACAAGTATTCACCAAATATTAACTAAGGATTAACAAAGTGTCTGTCTTAAACTTAGGAGTTAATTTTTTGCTCCCGGTAAAGTTTTGGGTTTGAGTTCTCTTTATCAAAACTCTTGGGGAATTTAAGTTTAATGGGCCTACTACTGCCCTAGAGAGATTCTCTCTCTAAAAAGTTAGATAATCCTAGGGTTTCTTTTATCCCTTCTGCCTGTCGGCGGCTCCTCACCTTCCAACCTCCCCTCTTTTTTTCTCTTCTCCCTTTTCCTTTCTGCCATTTTCCCTTCTCCTTCCACCTCTCAACCCTTCCCATTCGCAACTCTCTCTCTCTCTCTCTCTCTCTCTCTCTCTCTCTCTCTCTCTCTCTCTCTCCGTTGAAGTTTTAAAGGGTGGGCTGTCGCCTCCCCGCCCCACCCCTTCTCCATGCCATCTTGCCAGACACCCACCATCATCCCTTGGCAAGTCCGCCTCCTCTTGCCTCCACCACCAACCCCATTCACCTCTGTCCTTTCCACCTTTATCATCAGACCTTCACCACCAACCTTCTACACCCCCAGAACCCCCTTTCACCTCTGCCACATCCCAGATCTTAGACTACACTCCCTCCCCTCCCCCCTCCCTTTTTTGAGTTAGTCAGTTATGGCATGGGGTTGATTTTATGAGTCTCTGGCCCCCTCCGGCTAATAAAGTTCTCAAATGACATGGGCGGCGGCTATGGAAGCTTGGTATTGCTCGGGGAAGTGGCTAATTGGTGAACTTGCTGCAACTTGGTGTGATTCAGTACACCCAATGGGGTGACTCAGTGGTGTAACTCGCCTACACCAGTCTTTGAGTTCCTGATTAGTTTGTGTTTTGTTTTATTTCTATTTAGTTAGTTTTTTCTCCATTACTACTGCGTTGTATTACTTTATGGATTGAACTGGGAATCTATTGGAATTCTTTACCGCTTGCTTGTGAATAGGATTCATAATCCACATCCCTAGTGTCAGGTATGCTTCGGCAGGTGTGTCTGAGAATCGGTAGCCTAGTGTCTCTTGCCTTACTCATTTCACTTGATAGTGGTTTTGGTCTCTTTCCCGTCTTTCGTTGTAATCGATGTCGTATGGCATTTTGAATGATATGCCACTACTAGAATAATTGATAAAGATCATGCTTAGAAAATTTGAAAGATTATGATTTTGATGAAACTGTGATAAAGAAATGCAAGGTAAGTTTTTAATGTCACTTTGCTAATAAAACCGTAGTGATTAATCATAATTATCACAGGTTTAAAAGAATTGTGATTAAAATTGCTTAATTTAATCACAATTTCCTGCAATTGTGATAAAATATGTTTATTTTTACTACGCTTTATTACAAGTGTGATAAAATCTGTTTATTTTCACCACGCTTTATTACAAACGTGATAAAATGTGTTTATTTTTACCACACTTTGTTATAACTGTGATAGAATGTGTTTATTTTTACCACGCTTTGTTACAACCGTGATAAGAAACTTTTTTATCACATTTTTTCCAACCGTGATAGATGTGTTTCCCATATTTTAACCATACTTCGATTACAAGTGTGATAAAATGTGTTTATTTTCACCATGCTTTGTTACAAACTGTGATAAAATGTGTTTATTTTAATCACACTTGTTACAACTGTGATTAAAAAATTCTTTTTAGCATATTTTAATCATACTTGGATTACAAGTTTGATGGACTAGTAACTAATTTATTTTTTTATTTTAGGTTTTTTAATTTTGTTGCCTTATGCATCACTTTTGGTGACGAAACAATTGTTTGTCGCCTCATGCAATGCCTTTGTCGACCAAAATATAAACTTAGTCGCCAAAGTAGAATTTGGCAGAGACATAATGGCGACAAAAATCATTAGTCTCGAAAGAGAAAACATGTCACTAACTAATTTTTTGTTAATGTCTACTAGTAAATTACTAGGTGTCGCCAAAGGTTAATCTACGGCTACCAAATTTACACCATCGATTGTATAATTTCTATAAATTAAAATATTATAATGTAATGTAACATAATACATATTTTATGTAAAATATGTTACATATTTGTTGTAATATAAAAAGGGAATAAATGAAATGATAATACATATACATAATTTTTGGGAAATGTGACAGAAAGACTGAGGTAGCCTAGTGGTTGAGTGTTAGGATAAAAATTGGGAGGTTGGAGGTTCAATTCTTAGCAAATGCATATTGGGATAAGAATTGGGAGGTTGTGGAGACGATTCCACAAGACACGTCACATTAATTACATATAACACGTTTTTATGTCCAAACAATGATGGTATAGATAATGCAATCATGGTTTTTTGTCCAAACCGTGATGATATAATTAATTTAAATAACGTTTTTTTGAGCATACCGTGATTGTATAGTATTTTTTATCACGCTATTTGTCCAAACCGTGATCTTAAAACTAATTTTATTACAGTTTTATCTTCAAACCGTGATAATATTGTTGATTTAACTATAGTTTGCCATGTAAACCGTAATTGTATAATGTTTTTAAGCACGTTTTTTTTGTTCAAATTGTGATCTTTTATGATCTTTAACCATGGTTTGTTGTCCAAACCGTGGTCTTATCTTGTTTATAATCACACCTTGTGTGTTTCTATATTAGTTTAGACTTATATTTAATTACAAACATAAACTGTGGTTGAATTTTGAAGAATTTTAATAACAGCTCCATCAACCACGGTTTTAAAACCATGATTTAAATAAAAAAAATCACGGTTTTTACCTGTGATCTTTTAATTTTATTGTAGTAGTGTGCTAAAATTTTCAAAAAAAAGCTGTCGGGGCTATTGGAATTATTTCCGGTTGTTACCTGTAGGGTCCCGGAATTAGTTGAGATGCGCACGCACAAACTGGTTCGAACATCTGGTTATAAAAAACAAAGTACTCTATTTGCCTAACATTGATATAAAATGACCTAAAAGTAAACTCTAATCAATGCTTGAGATTTTGGAATTTGCTTTTAATCTTATGTTCGAAACTTTTGAGGTATTATCAATTATTTGGGTTAGTTGATACAAAATTTTACTCTGAATTTAATTGGGCTATGAAACTGGTCTTTAAAGTTACGTGTAAATTGGTCCAGATACTTAAAATCACATTATCAAAAATTGACGTAAAAGTGAAAGCATATCATATCGCCCACGTAACAAATTACTGTGCCCAAAAAAGGACTTCAAGGAGAGGCAGCATATAATTTCCTACGGGATATATAGCTTAATTTTGAACGGCTGTGGTTTGGTAGCTTACATGTATTTTTAATGCATAGTTGTGGTGAATAACAAGGCATTTCGTATTAGATCGTATTTGGATAATCAACTTAAATCATTCTGGCATGCATCACTACCGTTCTAGCAGATGACTTCTATCTCTATCTATTAGAAAATGAACTACACTCCAAAAACCAACTGGATGGTTGGAAACTAGGACCAAGAAAATAGCCACCAACATTCATCCACAGCTTGCCCGGTAATTTATATATCGGCCGTGCGTTCTTCTCATTTAATTTCTAACTTACTCAGGGACTGCTTATTTGACCAAATTATCATTATATCGAACTATGTAATATATATATATATATATATATATATATATATATATATATAGAGTCCCGATCTAATCCGGGAGTCCCAGATCCGGGACTCCACCTTTCCGATATTTTTTTGACGATCTGAACCGTCCAATGTGTTCAAAAGGTGTTTTCCAAGGTTCAGACGGTAAATCTTCCAAAAAAATTACCCGAAAGGGCTTGATCCGAGCAGTTTTTCGCAAAATTGTAAATATACAGTTTTTGCGAAAAACTGTTTGGATCAAGCCCTTCCCTGTATTTTTTTTTGAAGATTTCTAGCGTGGACCTTGGAAAACACTTTTTGAACACATTGGACGGTTCGGATTTTCCAAAAACAATTTTTAAAAGCATCAAAACACCAAAAAACCTCCAATCCGGGATCCCGGATTGGATAATTGCCATATATGTATATATATATATATATACACACACACACGCAAGCCTGCAAGGTGAGATCAATTATTAGTTTTATATATATATATATATATATATATATATATATATATATATATATATATATGGTTCCACTTCTAGTCCGGACTCCGGACTTCCAGACCTCCGTGATCCGAGCATTTTTTTGACGATCTAATCCGCCCAATGTGTTCAGAAGGTGTTTTCAAGAGTCTATGTGAAAAATCTCCAAAAAACAATATCAGGAAGGGCTTGATCCAAATAGTTTTCGCAAAACTTTATATTTACAGTTTTTGCGAAAATTGCTTGGATCAAGTCCTTCCCAGTATTTTTTTTTTGAAGATTTTTCGCGTTGACCCTTGAAAACACCTTCTGAACACATTGGACGGGTTTGGACTAGAAGATTTCCCTATATATATACGCTAATTATCCAATCCGGGATCCTGGTTGGAGATTTTTTTGATGTTTTGAAAGTTTTAAAACATTTTTTTTGCATGATCCAAACAGTCCAATGTGTTTAAAAAGTGTTTTCAAGGGTCCCCAAAAAAATATCGGGAATGGCTTGATCCGAACAATTTTTCATAAAACACATATATAGTTTTATGAAAAACTGCTTAGATCAAGCCCTTCCTGGTATTTTTTGGATGATTTCTCGCGGAAACCCTTGAAAACACGTTTTAAACACATTGGATGATTCGAATCATGAAAATTTGATCCGGAACTATGAGTCCCGGACCTAGGGATCCCAGACTAGTTCCAGACTTTATATATATATATATATATATATATATAGGTAAATCTTCTAGTCCACACCCTCCCGAAAATAAGAAAAAATAATTTTTTTTGTGTTGCAAATTATTTTTGGAAAATCCGAGCCGTCTAATGTGTTTAGAAGATATTTTCAAGGGTCCAAGCAAGAAATCTTCAAAAAAAATACCGGGAAGGGCTTGATCCAAGCAGTTTTCGCAAAAACTATATATATATAATATTTTTGGGCATGGTAGATTATGTAAGATTGTACTGATAAGAGACGAGCATGTAATTCTATTCAACCCAAGGGTAGTCGATCTTCAGAACATGTAGAAGATACTTACCATGTACTAACTGGAATAAAGAAAAACTAACAAACAGCATAGAGTAAAAAGCGTCAGTGTCATTACAATCTTGGCTAGGGATGTCAAACGGGCTGGGTCGGCACGGACACGGCACGAGCACAGCATGTTCGACGGCAGCACGGAACGCCAGAGGCACGGTAAAAACCTGGCACGACATTGAACGAAACGGGCACGGAATTGAGCAGGCACGGCACGGGCTAAGGCAACACGTGACACGGCACGTCACGGTCTTATACGGGCATGACACGAAGTCAACGGGGCACGAGGCACGGCACATCACGACTTTATTCTAGCACGGCACGGCCCGGGCACAAGCACAGAAATTGGGACGGCATGAAAATAGGACGGGCATGGCACGGCACAGGCTCGTCGCAGCATGGATGCATGGTTCTAGTAAGGCACGTTGGCATGGCACAACACGAGCAAGGCAGGAGGCAAAAAAAAATGTTAAATACTTTATTTCTAGCATTGTATGTATTTTTTGGTAGTCTAAAAAAAGGAAGAATTAATTTTTGGTTGTTTTAGTGAATTATTATATATTTATATCAAGTTAATAAAAATTGAAGTAAAGTCACAAACAACAAAAAAAAAAATTTAAAAACAAAAGGGAAAAATAAGTTACAATTTTTTTTAGAGAGAGAGAGAGAGAGAGAGAGAGTTTGAAAAAAAAAGCTTTTAAAACATTTTATATGATTAATAAATTTTAAATCAAAATTCAAACATGGAAAAAAATGTATACCGGCATCGGCATACCGCACGTTCGCACATATTACATATTACATATACTGATATTATACTCATATACATTGTCTTTTATGAGTTTATCTAATAAAGATTTTGAAAAAAATAGTATTAATTTGTTTTTGTGAAAAATAAAATGAAAATAAAAAAATCTATGTTTTGTAAGTAAGTCATGAACAAAAATATAAAAAAAATAAAAATAAATTTTTAGAGAGAGAGAGAGAGAGAGAGAGAGAGAGTTAGACAAAAAGAAAAAAAAGTTACTAATTATTTTTATGAAAAAAAGATAGAAATTCAAATTATTTTTAGGCATACCCGACATGTGCCCAAGAGAGTGGAATCATGTCTAACACAGACATGTATCAGACACAAATACGTGAACCCGGTAGACCTATCTTGTGCTTCTTAGAGATTCAATACTTCTTTTCTGCTTTAATTAGTACCTTAGTGCTTTTCTTTCTCTTTCTATTGAATATGTAAAGTCTAAAAATGGATAATATGAGCAAAAGATGTTGGGGGTGAATTAGGTCGTCAGATTTGATAGAGTTGAACCTAGCGTTTGGCCTTGTTATGTAGCAACATTTAATATTGTGAAGTTACAGGTTCAAATTCTCTGAAGAGAAGCGTTGTGGTGAGATAAGACTAAAGTAAAGTATATAAGTTCTTCTAATGTAAGACGAAACATAATTGGTACAAAAATTGTTGACAAAAGCTCAATAGGGTACTCCAATAATATATAGTCAGCATATCAATTTCAATGATCACATTATTTTCTATATTATCATTTAGTTAATCCCCATAACTTAACCTATTTTATAGTCCAATCTAATTTAACAATTGTTGCAGATTTGGTGTAACAGTTTAGTTGAAACTATTTAATTATTTTGTTTGTTATAGTTTGGAGTTAATTAATCTACTAGTAATCAATCTTAAATAATCCAAGGTAGGAATCCGTTTTATTATCATAATGAGAACATTAAAGCCATTAATTGGGAGTAAATATTTCGTTGTATAACTTTATTTAATTAGTGGGTGCCAGCTAATTAAATTTTTTTAGCTCTTGAAAAAAAAAATTGATGTGACCCTATTGAATGAGTCGACGACAGTCCTGGCATCGCTACTGGCTGCAAGCTAATGTTATTAATCTCGTGAAAGTCGTTGAATGTTGTTAATCCCGTCGAAGTCGTCCTCATTCAGTTATTTATAGTTACAAAAAGCATAATTAATCATTGATTTGGTTTTGTTACTCATTCATATTGGAAGGCCGTAACCTCTTGAAAAAAGATACTCTCTTCGTTGCTTATTGTTGTTTTGTCACAGTGACTATAACTTACTATTTTATCTTTTACAATAAAGATGACACAATTATTAAGAAAAATGTAAATCATATAGGACGGAGGAAGTACATTAGTGTATAGCACGTACCCGGCCCCGATGTTATTTTGGAGTAATAGCTATCAATTTAAGTTATTGTTTGTTATTATACCGTCCAAAAACACTAGCCACTAGGTTCGGGTTTTTTTTTTTATTATTTAAAATACTTAGGAAATCTTAAAATTAAGCTAGAGCAGTAGCAGAGTTAGCGAAAGGGGCATACAATATTACAAAACACAACCATGGAACTAGTCCAACATCTACCTGATGTTGAGGTTATCCCTAATTAATAACTCTCTAATAGAAAGAGGGCTGTTAGTGAGGATTTTTAAGTCCTCACCTTGTTTAGCATTAAGGCCGACAAGGTGATTAGCGCATTCGTTAGCACTTATGTAGATGTGGATAAGTGTAGAATTCGTTGGCTAGGTCAGTTTTGTGCCCAACTAATAGAAATGAAACAGCTTTTGTTTGAAGAATTTTAATTTGCTACAAATATGTCGAATATTGCATGCATAATTTTCTCGCAAGTCATAGTGTACGTACTAGGTTAAGCTCACTTTGACTATTTTTTTGATAACCACACTTTGACTAATTTGTTACAACCATGTCGAATGTTGACTAAGTTTTAGGGAAGCAATTCCAACATTCGTTTGAACCGAGGCAAAGCTTTAGGGTTTTAGTTTATATCAACTATCCCCTCTATTCAAGAGTTGATAGCACTTGAGTAGGGATAGAATTAAACGTCGGCTATGAGAGGTCATACCAGGGCCACCCCTAATTTGGAAAAAATCTAAAATGGTTTGGTTTTTTCTTTTACATATTTTCTTATTTATCATGTCACACCCCCGATATATGACTATGTAAACACATTATTGTCAAAGTAATTGAGAAAATTAATTACAACCATATATTTGTCCAGTTGAACTAAATTAGATCTACTGCATTAAACAAGAAATACATCGCATATTTGGAGGAATTTCTCATTGTTCTGTTTTGTTTAGAAGTTTCTTAAATGAGATGTGTTAACTAGAAAACGGGGAAAGCTAAAACGAGTTAGTTTGGGTGCACTACACCCTTAGTTATTAAACGGGGGGTGGGTGGAGAAAAGGTTGTAAAAGGAGAAATCCAGTTCTAATTCCTGTTTTTGGTAGTTTTATGTGGGTAAATAAAAGGGCCGGGTTTGTATTCTCCGAGAGTATTTGCATTGTGTTCCTTATATCCATTATGTACAGCCAACTGAATTCGGCTTCCGAGATGAAAAGGACCCATATAAGTCTCAGTTGCAAGAGCGGATCAGCTTTCACAAAAACCGGTCTCAACTCTCTATCCCATCAATCTGAGCAGTCTATGGCTTAGATTCGCAAATGAACATGGATTGGTCAAATTTGTTTGGGTGAGATGGAATCTGAGCCGTTGATTGCTTGGATAGATGAGACAGAAAGTTCGGGACAGCAGGTCTGCTAGCCTCAATTGCAGGTTGTTTGAAGAGTGCAACAATTTCATCTTAACACTACATGAACCAATTCTATTCGCGTAAATCATTTTCCTCTCGGTTTAGTCTAGACAGGAAGCTTCACAAAAGACTGCGCCTCTTCTTCCTTCAATTGGAATTTTAAGTTTTACGGAAACAACGTTAATAGTAATAAAACAGATTACAACTAGAACAAACTAAAATACAACAAAACAACAACAAAGGTACAAAACAAGAAAAAACAACTGCAGTGTCAGACCTATTGATGTGTTCATGGAAATGAGTGAAGAGTCCATGGATTTGGAGTGGTAACCTTGTTTCCACCGTTAGATTGTCACATATGTTGCAGCCGCCTCCACTGCCGCCTCCGGAAAGCTGAAAAACTTGACACTAAACCAATCGAATTTAGTTTCCCAAATCTAGGCCGCCGTAGTCCAAAAAGGATGAAGGAGTAAGAGATCTTTTGATGCAGGGCTCCTTATGAATTATAAAAAAAAAATTGTAACAATTGAATACAAACGGGTTAGTTTAGAAAAAAACTGTCTTGCCCTTAAAGGCTTATAACTTATTATATAGGAAACCGAAAATCCTAATTGATTTGCTCCGAAAAGGAAGCCAAATCAATAAAAAAAAATGCAAAATTACAAAAAATTAAAAATTCAAAAATAATAGCAAAATAAAAAAACTAGAGAAAATTCTAGAATTTTTCCTAACAGCACAGTTTAATTCGGATTTTCCTTGCCCAAGTAATTGACAAATCAAATCTTTCGTTAAACGGCAAATTTGGCCATTCAAAGTCCTAAACAGTGACGAAAGCCCAAAAAACGATGTGTACCGTGGCCTCAGGCGATGGGTCTTGATCATTGGGTCGTTTTGGGTCTAATCCAAGTGGGCCCAATGCAAAATTTCACAGCATCATAATTACAATTTTGCCACACTAAACTTAAAATGCCTAAACTACTCTTCCTTCATGACTACTACATCATCTTCTAACCAGAGGGAGAGAGAGGCCCAACTATCTCACAACCATGGGGGTAGGAGGGGAGAAGTAGATGGAGAGTAAGGAGGTGGGAAGTGTTGGATTTTAAAAAAAAAAACAAGAAGAGGAGGTCGAAGGGCTGCCATGGGGGGGGCAGCAGAGCAAAAAGAAAATTAGGCCACAATAAAAACAAAAACCCAAATAACCAAAAAGCACTAAAGCGAGAAACTGAATTGATTGTAAAACAACCAAAGGATAACATGAAATTTGAAGCACAGTAATAACTAATACGCTATGGCCATTAAGATACACTATCAACTGCAAAAACAATGGAACATCAATTTTCCCCTCACATCTACAAAATTCCCAAAATTTAGCCCAAGTTGCATTCTAATCGGGACATTAAAAGGAACCATGCACCAATTTGCAAGGAAAAATAAAACCTAGTCTGCTTGCTGCAGTTATACTGTCAACCCAAGTCCAATCCAACCATGCCTATAAGTACAGCTGAATGAGCTCATCACTCACAACAGATGGTGTCAAAACTCCAAGATCTGTGAAAAGTAGTGTGAGATATTGAGGGGGTGTATAATCTCGGGCTGATGTTTCCACTTCGACCTTGGATGGTATAGGAACCCCAAAATCAATTGGACGCAGGGCAGGTGCCATGTCTTTTTGGTCTAGCGGATACAAGCGAGCAAACTGCAGAGACAGATTATAGTTCAATGAATGAGTTGTTCGGCAAAAATAAAAACAAGAGTTTCATTTTGTAAATGCGAAGTTTTTTTATTTTTCTGAGAAGCTTGCGACGAATGCAGAAGATTTAAACAAGATAATTCAAGTATACTGGCTGGTTTCTTTAGTAATTTAGAGAAGTTGTTTTTTATTTTTTCTCTCGACATACCTTGTAGCTTTCAGCAGCCACATATACCGGTTTGTTCATGCTATGAGCCACCAAAGCAATTTGATACGTCCCCATCATGTTAATTATACCTCCACTTTCAACCACTCCGTCTGCTCCAACAAATACCATGTCAACTTCATCCATACTATATGCCACAGCAGAGTCTATTAAGAGCTTCACAGGAACATCAAGCTTGGCTAGCTCATTTGACAGCCGTAACCCTGTTCTGTCTGGCCTTCCCTCTGCATTTTTAAACATGTAATCAACGAATAAAGACCAAGAATAAAGAGGCCACAAAAAACAACCACCATTGTTTTATCACCATTTTAACTAAACTGCAAGCAACAGTCTATATGTATAAGTAAATTTAAATGTGTGAGGAGGGTTTGTATAGCTAGTTGCCTGACCACATATTTATCATATACCATCGCTAGCAGCATCTGATGGCTACATACTCTAACCAAATGAGCATGCACCATCATCAAGCATATACTGCTACTTCTTACATACCATGCAGTTTAGCATCTACTTATGATAAAGAAAGGTTCAGCCAGGTGCCATTTTGTGAAGTGCTTTGACTACAGAACAAAGTGCCACTATCTTAGCTTTTGAGAGTGTGAAAATGTTTGCCGTTAGTAGACCTCTATTAGTAAGGCTCTTTTCACCTTTCTGTCTTCAAAAAATGGTTGGTCATCTTTTTTCCACAACCTATAAATGATAAATGCGGGGGGACGCAATGCAACATCACCACCCAATGTGAAGTGGATGTTCAAACAGGAGAGCCAACTTACTCAGAACCCTGTGGTTTAGTCAATGTGTGAACTGACCCTTTTCCTTCGTTTATCAACATCATAGTTGTTAAAAACCTATGATATAGGATACGTATTCATGTTGTATAGAAATCCTATGACATGATCGCGTATCCTACGATTTATATACGTATCCTGATATGGTACATATCCAACAATTACTTCTTGCAAAGAAGTCGGACCTTACTTTAAGAAGCGGAACCCTAAATGCATCAATATAAGCCGTGATCTAGTTATGATAGAATTCAATCTCAATGTAGGGCTTGTATAGAATAAAAAACCATAATTCATTGTGTTTTGCCTGAATCATATAAAGGCTTTTCTTTTATTTCCATAACTAAGGCAGCATAAAATTGAGAGGCTGAAAATTTTGAATCTTAAAAACTTTTTTTTAATATAAATGTAAGCATAGTTTGTTGGCTCTTTTAGGTGTAATTACTTTTTAATTGTATATAAAATTATGGTTAAAGCTGTTGAAGCATAAACTAAATTCAGTATTTTGGCACAAGAACGTAAAGTCCAAACAAGCTCAATTGACAAGAGCCCACAGATGAAACAAATCATTGAAGGAGATATAACTATCTATGTAAAATCCCGATCCTGAATACCCATGTGATATGGTTGAATTACCTTCATTATATTAGAAAGGGCTCGATAGGATAAAAAATAGTTATGATAGATAAACGTGACACCACGGGCATACACCCTTGTAATATAACGAGTACGGTTGATAAAAATGCCACCTATAAAATGTATACGCATCTCTCGCATAGAACAGACACGACTAACAGTATTTGAGACACGGTATAATATTCTGAGTTTTGGGAATTTTCTTTAGGAATCCGACACTACCAAGATGACCCTTGTATTTAAAGTAGCTTATGTTGAATTTTTGAGAATTTTTGGAGACTGAAATCTGGACTGATCCGGACAGAATTTCGAAAAGCGTGTGAAAGCCTCATCATGCTTGGCTTTCAATTGTTAAAAGGGGTTGACATGTGGGGAGCTTAGTCAGCCCCCACCTACTTCTAAGAAAGCATATATGGGATTAGTATATTAATAAAGGAGAAAAGGCAAAAACAGTAACAAATCAAAGGAAAAAAAAATGAGAGAAAGGGAAGAACTGGAGTACGCTGGAACCTAACCCCACTAGACTGCCGCTTCCTCTCCGATCGTGTTGCCAGAAATTTCAAACCTCCTCTTATGGTAATCTATCTCACACTCTCTAATTTACATGGGATTAATGTTATTTTTGAGCTTTTGAGTAAAATGGGACTTAACCCACCCAAATCCTTACGGTACATGAATGATGTGTGACCAGCAGCCATGGCTGCCAGCCACCCACAGCTGCTCCAGCCACGCACCCCTCTTTCACTTACCAGACTTCTCTCCATCTCGTGTCCTCTTGAGTACCCAACACAATAACCCTTAAAAATCAAAACCCCTCTTTTCGGAAGAATTCATAGTCGAGGTTCGGCACAATTTTAGCATTTGATATCAGTAATTAGTTCCTAATTAAAGAGCCTAAGAAATTGAAATTGAGTAGTTGCCAGCCGCCGACACCGGGAACGTGAAATTCCCCTAACGCATCACACCTGTTAGCTTTAAATATGAGTAGCTTTTGATCAACCTGATGAAAATCCTCATTAAGCTTAAGTCCCTATTGACAGATTGTAGGAATCGTAGCTCAAACAGTTACGAAACCAAAATATTAGCCTAGCTAAGTTGCATTCACACCAGTAGTGATATTGTGAGTAATCGTCAAAATTTGTTGTATTAGGTGCAAGCCCTTCGGAGTAAGTTACAAGAAGGCAAGAAGCGAGACACAACCTTCCTGTGAGTTTCATATACCTTGGATTCATGCTTTTGCTAAATGATTTGGAATGAGATTTGTGTTGAAATCATTGGGAAAAATACATAACTCATGTTTTCTATGGGAGTTGATCTCTGATGTTTCAGAAATGGTTTTGCATATGTTTACGTAATACTTTAGACCATGGCAATATGTTTGAAAGATTGAAAACTTGATTTGCTAAGGCATGGCTGTGATGATATGACTTATTCAAACGGTGTCCCGGGCACTAGGGGATGTTAAATGGTCTAGTGTGATTGATGAAATAAGGTTGGATGTGCAGCCAGGCATCACCGGGTATTGATATCATACCCCACTCTCTAATGGGGTCGCTCCCTAACCGAGGCATAAAAGGAAAACCATTGAATGCGAGTATTTGAAATGGGCATGTGAAAATGAAATTGGGTCCTCTTTCTTGGACTAAAAGAAATGGTCCTTCTGGACAAACGTATATGAAGTATTATTTGCTCTATTAATTGTTTTTATCTTCAGCAAATCATGATTATGGTTCGACACCTGTATTTGCTCTATTAATTCCCCCGAGCTTCGGCTTATGAAAATCTTTTTTTTTTCCAGGTTGATGTAAATAACAGGTGGTGGTTATGTACAGTGGATCAAGTAGGAGCGGTAGATGCTAGCTTGTGAATAAGGAGTGTTTTTTTTTTTGTTTCTTCCTTTTAAAGTTTTGTCGATTGTCTAGTAGTTGTCTATATGAGTTATGTAAAGTTTGACACTTAGTTGCTTGGAGTTGTATATAAATAAAAAGCTTCCGTAGTCTCTTTGTTTTAAGTTTTGAAATGCTTTGATTGTTAAGAAGGATGAGGCCTTGGTGATTATGTCACCGGCCGGTCATGTGATCTATATTGGAATTGGGACGTGATAATCTAGTTTCTAGAAGCTCCAGAATATCAAGCTTTTAGAAACTTTAGAATATCCTTGTAAAGTATATAACTTAAGAATACACCTCAAAGTTCATCTCATGTGAAAATATCTTTGGATTAGAGTCTTCCATCGAGTAGTATAAATAAGGATGAGTTCTAGCCATTTTATACCAAGCCAAAAAAAAGTTTTGAGTTTAAGTGTATTAGGAAAACTCTCCGTCCCCACTCTTGTCTTAAATATTTCTCCCTCTTCTAATATCTATCCAACTAAACATTAGAAACTCCTACTCTCCAACAAATGTATCTAAAGATACGCAATACAATCCCGATACGATTCATACAATGTAGAAAATGATACACGATACGTATTCCAATTTGAAAACACTGATGAGCACATATTCTTTTTTTTTTTGGTTTTGTTTTTGTGGACCTAAGTGCACAACCTACAATTATCATCCATGAATAAAAAGAATACTTCCACCTAGAATACTCGTAACTAAAGAATGAATGGTGTTAATTTCCAGAACAGGAACCTCTAAAGAATTGCGATTCAAGAAACAAACCTGTACAGAGAACTCGAAAGAGTTTCTTATTCTGCGCTGCTGTCTTGAGAACTTCCAAAACTACTCTGGAGAAACCATGTACCAAAATTGTACAACCATCAAAAATAAAATCTTGGCTAAGCATTGCAATGATTTTTCGTGCCTGCAAATCATAACTTGATTATCACCAACAACAATTTTTTGCATGGCTAAGTAATCCAAGTTTCTTCTGTTGAAGATCACTCCAAAATTGTCAATAAGCTTGCATACCTTGTAAGATATCTCCCCGAACTTCTCAGCACGTTCAATAAGGCGAGCCTTAGCTGAATTAAAGTCCTCATACTCTAAAGCTGAAGTTCTTGTTACGTAGCGCATAAAAAGATCACAGCCAGCAGTTAAAGAGATGGAGGTGGTGTCCCATGCCTGAAGAAACAAGCAGAGAACGTTGAGAAAATATTAGCTTTTTTCTTCCCCTTTCAAAATTTTTAACCTAGGCTATTGAGTCTAAGTTGATAGTTGATACCACTGGGAGTAACCTAGCCCATTTTAAACACCATATAATAAAGAGGCAAGTCAATACTCTTTTATTCAAGGTTAGGGAGTATACTTGCGTTCATTTTTGTGCAATGGCAGAATTATGTACCCCCACATTACAACACGTGTGGCTAGACTATGGTCCAAGGCTCTAAAACTCGCTAGGCGCTCGCAGAGCCGCCTGGCACCTTCTAGCTTCCAGAGCTGAGTACTCGGCGCCTAATCGGGCAATTAGTCAAGATAGTCAGGATAATTAGTCTAGTCAGGATAGTCAGCGAGGGTCCTTCTAGTGCCTAGGCAGCGAGTACTCGGCCTTCTAGACCTTCTTTTACAACACTAATATGGTAGCACATATTTGAGCCCACGTGACCTTCTAAATGGGGAGGTTCAGAGTTCCTCATCATAAAAAAAGTACTCCCTAACTGCAATAAATAAATATTGGCAGGCTTACCACACACACTACTTTTCATTGTCTCCATAAGTTAGAAAATGCTCAATTCAAAGAACCTAAATTTATTTTGGCACGGGCTATACAGATTTTATATGCATTCTGCTCACTCTAATCCTGCTTACCACTTCATAGGAATTATGAATCTTATTGTGGTGTTAGTGTACAAGGCTTTGTGTCCACGTCGTTGGCACTACTTATGAGTGAAAAAATGGGCATGGGAGGAATGTGTTCAAGACTTCAAATAGCAAATATTAGACAAACAACTCAAATCATGATTTTCTCATAAATGATTTTCATGACTTTTCAGTACATCAACATTGCGATTTTGGCTATGTACACTCCAAATAATTGAATAAAATCATATGGTATTATAAATAAAAGTATATTATCGTGCACAAAGTTCAAGAGCAGGCTTGGATTTCCCATCTATTTTCTCAAAACATGGTTGAGCTATTTTAAAATCTCAACAGTTCAACTGAAAAAAAAAAAAAAAACACTAGTCCTGACTCCTGATGAAAAAGCTTATCTCAACCATCCCGTACACAAGCTAAGTAAGGGCAAATGGGCTATAATTCCCTTAAGAGGTTAATTATTGCCTATCGTACGGGTACACTCATCCATTCCTTTCCTCTTGGAAGCAGGAGTTGAAGCAAAGCTAATGGCTAGGCACATCCAAATCATCAAGTGACTAGGTGTTACTGCCTGATAATTTTTCATATAGAATCTTAAAGAAAGGCATATTATAATTATTTGAAACCAAAGTGCATTTCTAGATGATGCCCAGCAGGGAATTTGCTACATATCTACCTCTGTGATTATAACACCAAGAACACCTGAAACTGAACAATAATCGAGTCTATCAAACAACTCTGGGCAAACTTCCTAATTGAATTCTGCATTCTAGTGATTCCCCATCTTAGTCACATTATCTGCCAGGAGGGCATTCCACTCCCGCTCTTGATCCTTCGCACTCTCAATCTTCGATCTCGCATAGAGCCGCTTTCACTACCATGTTCCTGTCTCACAAGCGTGCGGGCATTATGTGACTTAATGGTTCCCAATACATTGTAGGAACTCATCTCCATGCCCACTCCCACGTAACCACAAAACCTCTAACGTAAAACAAATCAACAAATAAAACCCTAGCTAACAATGCTTAATTCGAATGATAGGGATAACAACCAAAAAGCACTACACAAAAGAAGTAGAAAAACATAAAATAAATCACAACTTGACAAAAGTAAGTGTACTTTGAGTGAGTCAGAGGCCTTCTTAAGCTCAATCTCGAGTTCCATCATGGTAGTAGCCTCACTAGACCGAATAACAGAAGCCAAAGCCCTAATAGCCGCCACCGCCTCAGCCAGATCAGGCTGTTTCCTCCAGTTATTGAACTCATCAATCACGCTAAACGGCTTGCCCAAATCACCGGCCTTAAACGACGACGTCGACGAATTCTCAAGCGGAATATCGTCGGGGTTGCAGCCAACGGCGGCCTGAGCCTGGGCTAACCAGTCGCTGGTGATGACGCCGTGGTGGGCCGCCCTGGTCTGGTAATAGGCGGAGATGTTAGGGTTAGGGTTTTGGGTTTGGAGGGTTGAGGCCATGGAAGAGGTAGGAGTGGTGGTGGTTGGAGAGAGGAGACGGCTCTCGGGTTTTGCTGCTGCTGCGGCTACGGCGCCGTCTCGTTGCTGTTGTTGGTTGTCAAGAATGAAGGAAGCTGATCTATGCCACATCTATTACTCCTATTCGTTGGGTAATTAAATTCGGAAGCTTTTTTGTGGAATGGGAATTTTTTTTTTGTCGGCGAAAGCGAATTCGGCGGCGAATTTGTGACGGATTCCGGTGGGTTCAAAAAGGCTAACCCAACCCAGAGGTGTGGAGTATATGCTGCCTCTCCTCCCAAAGACCCTTTTTTGGCACAGTAATTTGTTACGTGCGTCAATGCGCCGGGCGATGTGATGCTTTCACTTTAGCTCAATTTTTTATAATGTAATTTTAAGTGTCTGGGCAGTTACACGCAGTTTTAAAATACCAATTCCATAGCCCAATTAAATTCAAAGTAAGTTTTGTATAAACTAACCCAAATAATTGATAATACTTCAAAAGTTTCAAACATAAGATTAAAACCAAATTCCAAAATCGAACTTGAAACTTTTCCTGATTCCAAAGTCCTAACGACCCGATAAAATTCCAATAGCCCAAGAATTTTGTTGATTAAAAGATATCGAACTTGAAACTTTTCCTGGACCAATTGCCTAAATTTTTGTAAAAGACAACCACTTTTTAATCTTTGGTTAATATTTGGTGAATGCTTATCCAGTGAAGCCGTGGAGGAATGGGAAACCATTAAAGTAGGAGTAATCATGGGTTTTGTTTTTTTTTGCTCAGTTTTGAAAATAATAATAATAATAATAATCATGGGTTTTGATCATTGAATTGAAACTACCCCACTTCTTCCTCGTAATTTCTTTTCCAATAAACTACTGCTGTACTGCAGGATTAATCTACCTGTACGTACCGTAGGGTTTTTAGCTTCGTTGGTCTCTAATTTGACCCAGAATTAATACTATTTAATATCATTCTCTTTTTCAGGTTAAGTTTTGTTTTTTTGATGAGGTCTGATATAGTACTGGAAAATAAACCCTATAAAAATGCCCAAAAAATAAACTCATAAAAAAATCCACAAAATACATTTAACAGGTGAAATCTATTTACGTAGTTCACTATTCAAGCAGTGTACCAAATGAATTTCACCTGTTGGATGTATTTTCTGAATATTTAATGGTTTTCTTTCAACTACTAAACACTTTCCCTTTCTTGATCCCCAAGTTTCTACAAACAATGTTTCAATTGACAAAAAATCCATGTTAAAGATTTACTCCTTTGTATCTTATATAGTACTCCTTCCGTTCCATAATATTGGTCATCTACAAAACTACGTGCAATTTTTAAACTAAAAAATAATGTACTTATGAACATAATGTGTTCATTAATATGAATTTTGTTTGATAGATCTCATTGTGAACTTTTAAACGATACGAAAAAAATCCAAAAATTATTTTATAGATGTGTTATTTTTTTAGTTTGAAAATTGCACGTAGTTTTGTAAGGGACCAATATTATGGAACAGAGAGAGCATAGTAGAATGACTTTTTGTGAGGAAGACTCTCATCGCAACAAGTGGCATAAAATAGTGGGTTTGTCATATAGGATTTTTAGTGACACATGTGACAATAATTCAATTATCATAAGTAGGTAATTTCAAATTTCAAGTAAGTTCCATGATTTAAGGAATCAGCACTCAAGATTTGTAAAGAAAATAATTTGTCAAATATTTTTAAATTCCAAATACTCATCAATCAATAAATTCAAATTTCAAATACTCATCAATCAATAAATTCTACACAAGAAACAATTAATTAACCAATTAAAATTTTCAAAATAATTTAAAAAATCACTCAACATTTGAAAATAAAAACAATAATCAATTAGTTTCAAATTTCAAATTCATCAAAAACTTATAAAAATGAAAATGTCCATCCCCCATTTTCTCAACCATCAGTCTAAAAAACTCTCAAGTCTTGCAATCCAACCAATTATATTTTCATGCAAACCTTATTGTTGTTCTTCTACTTTGGCTAGGGCCATGGTTGGTCTGGTGCAAATGAAGAAATAACCCATGTTTTGGCAATGGTGAGTTAGTTTGTAATAAATTTTTTTTTTCAGTTTTCTATTAATTGGTATCCATTTTTTTAAAAATCTATAATGGCTTTCGATGTCAAAATTTATGTTGGTTAAAAAATGACTCAGCTTTTATAGGATCGATGTGAGAACCTTGATGAGAAAATCAATCAATTAAAATTGTCAAAACAACATTTTGAACGCAAAAATGGTCTAAGGGTTACATAATTGGAATATTATTCTCAATTAGCAGTAAGTTTCAAGTTAATAATTGTTATTACTAAGATCTTGAAAGGTACAATGCTAAATTATTATATAACTATCAGATGACAAATAAGATCTTAACAATTCTTTTAGCCAACCTTTCTTGAGTTTTGTGAGATAGAATTTGTTCTTTTCTTCTTCTTCTTCTTCTTCTTCCAAAGTGACATATAGTATTATATTCTACTTTAAGATAGAATGATGAATATCTATCTAACTTAAACAATTAATATATAAACAAAATAAGAAGCCGTAGAATACAGTTGAATTATATTGTGGGAAAAAAATTCAAAACTCAAATATATACCCTACACATATGATACATAATAATCACAAAACTAACATCCAAATATAAGAAGCTATATATCCATATGAGTGAATTAATATTTTGAACCAACCATACATAAGCACAATGATTGCACCACTGCAATGTCCAGCTCCATAAACAAAAGAGTTAAGCCCCATAGCAAAATATGAAGGTTGTGAGGTATTTTAAGATTTGATTAAGTTTGATTTTGTGAGGTACTTAAACAAGTTATAAGATTTTTTTGACAATTTATATTAGAGAGTAATACCCAGGGACAGAGCCAAGATTTTGACTTGGAGGTAGCACCTAAAACTAATATTCTTCCACCTCCATCCCACAAAAGAGTAGTCTATTAATTATATAGCGACTTGCAATTTTTGGATAAAAATCTCAATTAGTTCTTTAATTTAATATGAAGAAATGTATAAATCATGTACGGAGGTGCTTTATTTTTCTATCCGGAAATTAGAGGTTTTTTGGCAATGGATTATCTTTACGAAAGGAGGGATTATTAGTATAAAAAAAGGTATAATTGTTCTAAGATTAATTATTTATAATACCCAAAAGAATATACATTTTCATAGGTTAATCATCATCAACATGATTAATACCCAAAAATTACACACGTATTTTGTAGAATAACAGTATTCTTGTCATACAAATATAAACTATTGGTATATGATACATCAATTCATCCTGTACATAGCACGATTTTCTGCTAGATTGTGGAATCAAAGTGCTCAAAGCATATTGATAAGCCCCTGATAGTGTAAATAAAGGGGCTTATCTACCTCGTTTTTGTCACACACGCACACATAACATGTTTTATTTGATTGATATTGATTGTAGGTTGTGTTTTTGTTGTTCACAGGTTTTTGGAATAATAAAGCATCTCTTTGGTGCCATGGCTCGAACACGAGTCAATCCATGACCCAAGGTTCAAGGACACATGACACACCGCTACGGTGCCAAGAAATTCAAGAGAAAAGTCATGGAAGAAGGCCAAGTACGCCCGAGCAAAGACCCAAGTCAAGTTGAGAACGAACAAGTGAAGATCATATTTTGAGCAACTCCTATCGATAGGAGAATTGACCTTATCAATAGGACAAGGCTCAGTCTAGCCATTTATGTGAAGCAGTGAAGTCCTATTGATAGGAGAACTGACCCTATCGATAGGAGAGGGATTAAATTGGCCATCCGTGCGCAAAGGAGTTCTCCTATCGATAGGACCTGGGTTTTTCAACCAATTTTTGTACCCGACCAAGTTAAGACTTGGGGACTTTCTGGACATTTCAATTGTAAGTTTGAGACTATAAAGGCCCCAAACTTCAGAAAATTAGGGTATCTTACATTTTTGCCTTCTCTCTTTACCTCCCTTTTTATTCCCCACTTATTTACTCTACTTTCTCTCTAGAAATTAGTCTTCAATCCTCAAGAACTAAGGCTACAGCCTTCATTAATGTTGTAAGCACTTCTCTAATCTTCATAAATCCGTAGTTTATTCTCTTTTTCATTATGATTCACATTTCCTTGTCATTTCTATTTAGTATGTTCATTTCTTCCATGATTATGTGTGAGTAGTGTAGCAAGGCAAGAGTCTTGGGTTATTTTTGTTCTTCTCTCAAAATGAGCATTAAAAGTTGTTTGTTTAAAAGTTAGGGTTCAATTTTATGTATCAAAATTTAGTCTTGTTAATCTCTTTGATCTTGTGTAGGCAATGACTTGCTTACTTGCCACACATGATGCTTAGAACTATGACATTCTAAGTGTTTGTAAAAATGCCTCTGAAAAATCCTATTTTGCTAGCAGTCGAATAATCAAGCAATAATAGGAATTAAAAAGAAACGATAAAACGATGAACGCGCGATATACGTGGAAAACCCCGAATAGGGTAAAAACCACGGGAAGAAATCAAAACACTAAAAATACCATTGTGCGATTACAATCGGCCTATACTTACAATTGAAACTCCTCTCAATTGACCCCAGAACCTATTGCCGAATCCACGTTCACCGCACTAAGTTTTTGATTGCCGTAAGCCTTGAATCCTCAAGCCTTCCGAGATACTTCCAGAAATCCACCAGAAGAGCGATTGCATCAAAGGTTGAATAAGATCTTGGAGTATTTGATTTGGTTGCTCAAAACTTCATGCAAGAACTCCAAGCCATACCACAAAGATGCCACCGTTGCAGCCTTGTTTCTCTCCTTGCTTCTTAACGTCAAAAAACGGCTGCACAAGATCATACTTTGTAAACCCTAGCTGCTGCATTTTATAAGCTATTTTTGCCACCTACTTGAGCACATTGAAGTTGCTCGAGCACTTTCCTAACAGCCTACTTGCTTGACTCGAGGCATGAAAGTGCTTGAGCACTATGCTAGAACTTTTGCCTACAACCAATGTGCTTGACACGTGAGAAAAATGTGCTCGAGCACCAGTATAAATACACAATGATTCCTTCCACATCCTAAACAGACGCATCTAGAATATTGAAAATAAAAAGTACAACTTAATATTGTGTCATGGAATTGCCAACCGAAAAAGGAGCTCAGGTTATGGAGCTTACAGCCTCAATGAACCCTACTCTTGATCAAACCCATTTTCTAAAATCCAAATGTGCCAAGATGTTAAATCTTCTGGTTAAGCATGTTTAACTACGTGATTTAACCGTGTAGTCTTGAGAGGAACAATTTAATTCAAGTCACGGGTGTTTTGAACCCCTTGACTTTGCCTTTAGTTTAAATTAGCAAAACCTTCATTTTCTAGTCATTTAGAGGTAGAGAGAGAACCACCAAACCAACCACCTTATAAGTTGGCCGTCTTAACGCCATAAATCTCATCGCAAGTCGATCTCATGCCGGGTGCATTTGGTCCCTGTGGAAATCGACCCTGGTCTTGCCAGGTTACTATGCTTTTGATGACATAGTCCTACACTTGGGGAGACGCTAACTACAACAACGCTAGTTGTCAAGCACATATATTCATGTAGCACGGTACGACGCTAGATTTTTGGGGAAAACTAAACTAACAAACAAACAAGGCCATTTTAAAGTTGAAAGTATTCATCAATAGTTAAATTTTTTCGTGTATTGCGACTCTGTGCATAACATGGGTTTGATGCTAGTCTAATATAGTATTGCAGAATGGGTTTTTGTGAGGAGGATTGTGGATGCGACAAGTGGCAAGAAATAAGTGGATTGTCATTGGTGTGTTTAGTAGGTACATGTGAAAATCTTTTTTAGCACTCCAAACACAGAATATATAATTAAAAAATTACCTAATTTGTTTCTCTTTCATACCTGTAATAGGAGATTGGGGTGAAAATAATTTGACTGGAGTACTGGATTTCATATAATGTAAAACCAAATTGGTTCTTAATATTTCCAGCCATTTAAATTGAAGTGTCGGCTACTACAAGATTTTGTAGGCAGTGTCAATATAAAAGTGATCCCATGACTTGAGATAACCACATTACAAAAATCAACCAATTTAGAATTTCAAAGCGAACCTTAAGATAACCAACTATGGCTAGCTCAGTCAGAACTCTTACAGATTACTAAGAGGTTAAGAGTTCACTCAAGCGGAAAAATTATTGGATCACCAACTAGGGCTACCTCAATTAGCCATGACTCCTGTATCTCCGACCATTTGAAAAATAAATAAAAAAATCCTTAAGAGTTGCTCAATTACTATAAGTACTAGCATCAACAGCACGAGGCGAATCCAAGTGCATATGCTTAATCAAAATTCAAACCAAACAAATTTCGACATATTTTAAATTTTCGCAATTCGTAAAAAATTCATGACATCTACTCACAATCTAGTAGAAGTAAACTAAGCAAATATCTCTGAAACTTAACCCAATATCTAAAACTGTCATAATGATTCCCATTTTAAATGAAAAATTTCCTATCTTGTGATTTTCGTGGTTTTTCTGCTAATTCTTTTAATCAACCAATTGCATGATTTCCTTATCCCAGCCGATAAAAAAAGAAAAAGAAAAAAGATTTCCTTATCCCATGATTTGTGGGAGTCTTTTGTTTTCAAAATAAAATCATTTAAGAATTTAATTTGGTAATCAATTCCGTTTAGATAATTATGTGAAGGAGATAATTAGTGAAAATTAAAACTTTGATTGGCTAACATGTACACACCATGATTTCCCATGATTTTTGGGATATTATTTTCCTAAGTTAACAAACAAATTTGAATTGCTCTCCTAATATCGGGGAAGTATAAAAGGATTGCCTTTATTAAAGAAATCACTCTAATCATGTCTCAACTATTTGATGATGCTCTGTGAAAGATATTCTACAAAGCATATTGCTTTTTTATAGTTTGTGTTCCTTTTAATCTGTGTTTAATTTTTTTTAATGAATTTGTTTGGTTGCTCTATTGCAAAAAAAGGATTAGAATGTTGGTGGTAACATGGTTGGCAGAGTAATTGGTAAGTAAACAATCTCTCTAATTTTTTAAAGTAATTTTTAACTTTTAACGATTACAGATGTTGAGTTTTATATGTCTTTAAGGTCTTCTCTTCTTTTCTTTTCTTTTTTTCTTTTTTAATGATTTTTGTGTTTGAATGTAATTCTTAATTTTCAACAATCGCAGTTCTTTAATGTACTAGATTCAATTAGTTTGGTCCTTATGTGCTTTCAAGATCTTAATTTAAGGCTTCACTCCAGGAAAGAAAAAATATAGTTTAAATAGGGAAAAAGTTGTTCTATGTTGAAAATATACATATTTTACATTGCATAAATGTTGTAGAATTTTAACATATTTAGGATGGCTATAAATTGACATAATGACCTATCCTTTAATTTTCAATTCATCTGCCATGCATTGCATGGTTTATTGCTACTCTATATCTATCTATCTTATATATTATTGCAGAATGACTATTAGTGAGGAAGAATATGACAAACCATGTCAAACTATTGATGGAAATTAAAATTCAAATGTCATGTTTGTACTCAAGCTCTTGACTATTGGAATTTGGTTAGTATTACGATGTATGTATGCAGTAAATGTTGTTGATACTAGAGATCATGGATACCCTTAGGAGTTTATCATTTCAT
Source organism: Vaccinium macrocarpon (assembly GCA_022606695.1). Classification (NCBI taxonomy): domain Eukaryota; kingdom Viridiplantae; phylum Streptophyta; class Magnoliopsida; order Ericales; family Ericaceae; genus Vaccinium; species Vaccinium macrocarpon. Next base: position 35,509,329 of record CM040174.1, on the reverse strand, counting down.
TTTAGAATTTAAGCCGATGTTCACGGATTGAAATTTGTATGTGTCATAAAGATATGTAATTACAATTACAATTTTATTTTTGTGCATAGCACAGATAAGTTAACCACGTGTGCTTGGGTTTGTATTGTATCATATGCATTAATATTTGTCCCGTGCATAGTGCATAGCACGGGTTTTATGCTAGTTAGGAATATTACAACTCAGCGTTCGGACCAATACTTTGACAACTCTATCAATTTGTGGTTCACCTAAAGGTAATGTACGGACGTTTGTATGATATTTTCCAACATTATTCAGGCTACATTCTCTCTCTAGCTCTCTCGTTTTTTTTTTTTTTTTTTTTTTTTTTTGAACTGGAAGATAATTAGCTCTCTCGTTCTCTCCTCTTGAATTTTACCTTGATTCCTAGGAGTTAATAACCGAGATATTGTCCGAGGTAATGTGAACTTGTAATTTTCTTCTTAATTAAAGTTGTAAGCACCATTACAGTTAACATAGCAAAACTGATGGTCGATGCCTTTATTACGATTCCACCCATCACAATCTTAAGTTGATTGTGGTCAAATTGTAACCGAGGTACATACACTTTTGACTATATTTTTAAGATCAAAATCTAAATCATAGTAATTGGTTTTCCAACCTACGACAGAATCCCCCCATCCCCTCATTTTTTGTAGTAATTGTTTTCATTAATATTCGGAAAAAAATTACACACAAGTTCTGTGCAAAGCAACAATTGAAAATGAACAGCTCAAAAGAAGAAGAAGAAAAAAATTGAAAGTGAAACAATAGGAGAGTCTTTCCTTTTTTGGTTTTGATTTGATTTTTTATACTACCAAGAAAACCACCACGCCTGTTTCCAAGAATACCAATTCTCCATGCCTTGAAAAAAAGTCCATGATAGCATTCCTAAGAGACACCAAGGGAATCTAAACCAATTCCTTGGGAACACAAACCATCCCAATAAATATCATTGAAATTTGAACCATCCCAACATGACATTGCTTACGTGGTATTTCCAACCATTTACATTGTGCTAAATCATCCCATGTGGACCATTATCATTCACTTTTGTTGGGAGCCAAGGACTCACCAGGGGCAAACTCAAGATTTTCTATCAGTAAAGTCAAGAATCTACAACATGTATTCCCTTCATCTCATTTTGATAATATCCTCCAAAAAAATCAAAAATTATGAACGGAAGTTCTTCATTTTTTATCCAAAAATTACACATTTTTCATAGAGAACTATCAAAATGGGATGGATGAAGTATTACTATAATACTAAACGAAAAGAGATCTATTCTCATAAGAAAAAGTGGTATATTATGTTACTTGGGCAAGGGGAGAGAGAGAGAGAGAGAGAGAGAGAGAGAGAGAGAGAGAGAGAGAGAGTTTTAAAAAATAGTAGGACAACGAAAAAGAAAATTATATATTGTTGTTGTGCTCCACTTTTTCGTATGAGAGAGAGAATGTGTTAAAAAGTGGGACGACCGAAAAAAAAGAGAGAGGAAAAGATCAGGGTAAGATTTGGCGAACCTTTTGGGTAAGGTTATAAATATTTCATGTTACTTAGGCAAGATTTGGAGAATAGAGTCTAGAGTATTGAGGCAAAATTACCAAACTGTCCAAATATATTTATATGTCTTTAGGGTATCTAGTTGGGTTAGTTGACCCCTCTTGCCTTTATTTGTGTCCATCCATGTGACCCACAAAGTGTGGTGGCAATATTTAGAGCATCATCAATGCATCTCTATATTCCTAATTTATCACATTTTTTTCTCACATTTTTGTACTTTTTGGAGGAATCCATTGTAATTTTTGGAGATCAATTTGGAGACCGGAATGAAGGTATGAAGTCTCTATATTTAGAGCCATACGGTAAATTTGAAGACCAATTGCAAGAAGAAGAGATGAAGGACAATTTTTCCAATGTTTCCTCCTGCTTTTCACAAATGGATCTTGAAAACACTCTGACCAACCAGCTCTTTTGGAATTCATTATGGAAACAAAAACACGTACACAGAAACACATCAGGAATGCATGCCCTTTAACATTTTATTTTTTTGGTAAGTAATGTATGCATGCCCTTGAGGGCCTTAACATAACGATGCATCCACACAAATGCCTCCACATGTAGAAAGTTCTTTCAGTGTTTAGTTTTGCTAGGGAGAAACTTGTCCCTGAGCTCTGCAACATCAACATCATTGAAATGGGTCTCTGGAATCCAGTTTCCTGTCTTTGGATCTTTCATCCAAAACTGTTCCTTTTTCTCGGCCACAGGCATTTCCTTCTCTGCATCGCTCGTATCCACCACGGCATTGTTCCTCATCTCTGAAGCCGCTGCCACCTGCACTCTCACATTCTCCACGCCAACACCGTATGCCCGCTTCCTGCAGAGGAAAAAGTAATATTTCTTCCACAATTTTTGTACATAATCTTCCTACGAAAATGACTAACCGTACAATTCTAGTAATTAAATCAGTGTACGCGATTTATTTTGTTTTAGAATGATAGACTCATAGCTCAACCACATTTTTCGTGTACACATTTCTTGTTGGTACAATACTAAACAACATACAAACGAAAAACGGATGAAAAAAATTCATTACTTGAATCGAAGCTATACGGGAGAAAGAAATGATTACATGACATAGAATGACAATGGTAGATTGTTCTAATGCGTTCATAGAAGATGTGCATGCTAACCTGAGAAGGAGAAAGGTGTTAGCGGGAACCTTCGTCATAGAGAGAGAGAGAGAGAGAGAGAGAGAGAGAGAGAGAGAGAGATGTTTGGGGATTTTTATACGTGAAGAGAAATTAGTTATGGAATGTCTATTTATAGGCAAGGGCTTTAGGAGATCTTTTTTTTTTTTTTTGGACCGTACAAACTTTCTGAAGTTTCCTTCTGTTAATTTGGTGGCTCAAAACTATGTTCTATCATTCTATGTATCAAAAACAAAAATCAGTTTTTTTAGTGCGTAATAATGACACACAAACGGAATATTACTTCATGAAAGAGGATTCTTGCAATTCACGTGTTAGAGATAAACAATGGCAAGAGAGAGAATTCCCACATTTAACCTTCAAACCATACTGTTTGGGTAATTATTCTAGATAGCACACTTGCGCGTCCATTTTGCATTGTGGAACAATTGGAATATTTCGATAATTTCGGACAAAAATCATGTTTTATTCCTCTGCTTACAATTCTTTCTTTACATCAGCAAGTTATAGTCGTAGGTTTTTTTTTTGAACAGTTAAAAAAGATTTTATTAATTAATTGTAATAGTACAAGAGATTAAAAAGACAAGAAAGAAGACATCACAACAAGAAAGTGACATCCCAACAATACTGACACCCTACCACTTGGCAATCATATGTCACTCAAGCCAAGAGGAAGCACGGTTGGCAAGCAATCAAACCATGCTCCCAAGAAATTAAGAGACAACAAAGTGGAGGACAAGGTGGCTTCATTCTCCTCTATGGAGATGTTTGTTAGTGCCTCCTGTTTTTCTTGATTTGCTTAATCGCAATTCGCAAGTGATGCGTACAATCGCAAAATCAAGGATTTAGATATGTTGGGTTTGGAATGCTAGATTTAGATTTTAAGTTCTGTTTTGTTTGTTGTTCCCTGTGAATAAATTCCGACAGAAGTTAGTAGTATTTGCATCGAAAAACAAAACAGAACTTATTCATTGAACTATTATCTGTCTCTGTAGTTTCCTCGCTTGTATCCGCAAAAGCAAAAAGACATGGCGGACAGCAGGCCTCCTGGGTCCTCCAATAAGGTCAAAGTGGAAACATCGGCCCCGGGATTATACAGCCCCTCAATATCTCACTCTGGTTTTCACAAATCTTGGAGTTTTGACAACATCTGTTGTCAGTGATGAGCTTATTCAGCTGTACTTACAGGCATGGTTGAACTGGACTTGGGTTGGCTTTATAACTGAACACAGCAATCAAAGCAGGCTATGTTTTATTTTTCCTTGCAAATTGGTGCATTATTCCTTTTAAGGTCTCGAATTGGAATGCAACTTGGGATAGCATTGTGTTTTTTCTTCCTATTATTGGCGGTACTGTTGCATTGTGTTTGCAGCTGACAGTTTATCTTGATGGCTAATGTGTTATAGCCATAGCATATTACATACTTTGCTTGAGATTTGTTGTGGAAAAAACCCTTGTAAAACAGAGATTTCAAATAAGTACATTGAACACTCATAAGCCTTAAAAATTCAAGTAGGAAAGGATCCAAAGGCAAATTGCCAACAAAAAGTTACGCTATACATTATTTATTGACTGATTGTTGTATATCTAATGATTGCAGTAACTTTCTGTTGCGTGTCAACACCTGACTTTTCTAGTAATCTGCAATAAGCTATAGAATTAATCCTATTGAGGGGAGAATCCTAGAAGAGTCCGGAAGGTTTTGAGAGTGTTTCGAAGTATCCTAGAATGATCTTCTAATACAAAACAAGTGACGGCTCAATTCTATTATCAGTTGGACCTGTTAAAGCCTTGGGAGCCCAACAGTTTTTAATTGAAAACTACTTAAATTAGCAGTTTATCGCTGAGCCTAGAATCGACCCAAACTTGATGGACTGAAACGGAATTGCATTGTGGTCAAAACTCACCACTCAAATTGTGATCAATGGTAGATTTTAGCCTAATTACTTTATTTAGGCCCTCAATGCAATGTTTTTGCTATTTTAGAAAATGTTTAGAATTTTAATTACTCTTAGCTTGTATTTCCTTTTTAGTTGGTTCCAGTTGAGAAAGTCTTATTTTTCTTTCTAGTTTTCAATTTTATTAGTTTCCCAAATTTGTGGGATATATATATATATATTATAGTAAGGTTTGCAAGCGTTTCCTATAGAAGGGTTTGTAATCTCTACCATTTGGTAACTTTTATTCAATAGATAACTCTTAAGTTTTATCTCTCTTTCTTGTGAATTCAAGATTACTCATGGATTAAAGTGCTTATATCGTTTTGATTATTACCCTAACTAGTTTCTAATAAATTCCACCGTGTCATCTTCTGAAATGTTGGAGATCAAATGATCCTCTAGACGTGGAAAAAACTAAGAGTTCCAGAGAGTTCGAGAAGATTTTGGAGCATTCTAGAAGATTGTATAACACTCCACTTGCTATGTGTTGTATAGGGTTTTAGAACATCATGGAGCCATGAAGAAGGAAAAGTTTTTTTTTTCTAGGAGAATTCTAAAAGGAGAATATGTTCCATTGGATGAAGATAATCATACCTGCCTGTTGAGGACCGAAAGTGGATTGCTATAAAAGGGAATGACAATAATGCAAGCCGACTCCTATTGTTAGCAATAAGAGGAACTGGTTTAGCTCAAACAACAGAGTGATCATCCCTCCTCGAGGGCTGGTCACTTGAGCAAGACACTCTGAGTCATTCACTCACTCTCTTTAAGACGATGTCACCTTACGCTTTTGGGCTCTCGGTGACATCACTAGTATGATCGCTCCCTCACTCAGAACAATAAACCGTAGGTGAGAGATACCTAATAAGTTGGCTCGTTTGGAGAACAATGAACAAATTGCACACTTTGGTATGATTTGTGGTAGCTCATGTTTTGGGCAAGCTACATTCTGGTGAGAGAAAAGAAATAGCGACAAACTTGTGCCCTTTCGTTACAATCATTACTTTTATTGGTTATGTTTCTTGAGGTACACAAAAATGATTCATAAGGTTCACTTATTTTAATGAACAAAAAAATTCCAGATGCAACGTGAGAACTGTGGCGAGACAAATGAGCTTATTAGGGTATCTCAAGATCAGGATATACGTACCCTATGAAAGTATGTACGAGAGTTAATGTTGTATGGAAGGTATCCCTGTGTATGTGTCTGTTAACTTGTTAACTGGAAACACATGAAGAAAACTTAAGGCAACTATCGAACTATATTATAAATGATGGGTAGTGTCACTATTCCACGGTAAATGCATCAAGAAAAAAGGTGACGAAGAAGACTAAATGCATAGAGAAACTGAAATGCATATGAACTTGACAGGGTAATGAAGTCCGTGTTCGTGGCCCAAAATTTGATAATTTATGGCATTTGTGGGTTTTCGTGGCCCACAATTACCTCTAGTTCTTATTAGAAACAAGTGCTTAAAATAGTTAACTCAACATTTAATCGGTCGAACATCAGTTATGATTATAGTCTTGCGAGAAATTCCTTTAAAACATATTTCAGCCGTTACTAATTTAGGCATGGTAATAATAACATTTACGGTTAAAACTTCTTCTAGTGAAGTGACAACAAATGAAATAATCGGAGTTTATTGTTTGTTTAGAAATTGGATATTAGTAATCATTTGGGTTTGGGAATTGAAAATGTAACAACGAAGAGCGGATAAATCAAAGAAAAAGAAGAAAATTTCTCCTACGATTATGGACATTAGTCCCCGAATTATTGTTTTCTTATTTCTGATGAGAGAGAGAGAGAGAGTACCCGTCATTTAACCATCAAATCATACATTTATGTGTAATTATTCTTTATAGCACACTTGCGTCCATTTTGCATTGTGGAACAATCCCAATATCTGGATACCTTCGGACAAAAAGCAAGCTTTATTCGTCTGCTTACAATATATTCTTTACATCGCAAGTTACCATAGTCATAGGGGTTCAAATTTCAATGGTTTTCTCTTCAGGATGTGGAAGTGTTGAGCATATATCTAGATAGTGTTTGTCTATATTTATGTAGATAATGTTTTACTAAGCAGATGAATTGGCATTTGAACCAAGTCCAACCAAGATGTCAATTGCTTAGGTGGCATTTGAAATTTTATTTTGTCAGTCAAATTTGATATTTGGTGTCAAATGTTTTTGTTCATTACTAAAGTGAAAATATACAATAAAAAGAAATTTGAAATAATTATGGGAATAAAAAAATTTTGAGTGTCAAATTCACCATGTTATTGATGCAAAATGTTTTCGTTCATTACTGAAGTGAAAATATACAATAAAAAGAAATTTGACATAATTATTGGAATAAGAATTTTTAGAGTGTCAAATTCAGTATGTGATGCAGACCAGGTTGTTGAAACTTGGCTGGAACAGCTGCGGCCCAAATGACAGCAATAAATAAGCCACACGGACCAACGTTGGCGAAAAGGCTCCGAGTCTGCGTTTGGAATCAAAATGGGCTTCTGCACATTTCTCATAGTTGTTTTAGCAATGATCAACGATGGATTTTAGCCGTTCCACATCGTCTAGGCCTTCAAACGGGCAATTTTGCCGTTTTAGGAAATCACTGATTTGCTTATAACTTTTAGTAGGAAATTCCGTTTTATTTGCCGTCTGTTTTGACAACCTTATAATTCTTCTTAGTATTTGATTTTCCAATCAAATTAGAATTTTCCTTTTTTGGTAATTTTCGTAATTTATTTGATTTCGACTTGATTAGCAAGTCAAATCCTTTCGTAATTTGTTTCCTAGTTGAATTAGGGTTTGTTATTTAATTCCTTATTAGATTAGGGTTTGTTATGCGATTCCTAGTTGGATTAGGGTTGCTTTAGCCCTATAAGTATCATTGTAAGCCTAGTGGCAGAATTCGGTGGTTATTGAATTAAAGAAAACGAGTTTTACTCATATTCTGATCGTTTAAGGAGGGAGTACCTCCGGGTCAATCTTATTATTCGTGTTTCTCTTGCACGATCAATTTTGTTTCCATAGGCTGCGCTACATCAGTATGTCAAGTAATTGCCTGATATTTGATGTCAAATATTTTTGTTCTTTATTGAAGTGAAAATATACCATAGAAAGAAATTTTACATAACTATTGGAATAAGAATTTGTAGAGTGTCAAATTCACCATGTCAAGTTATTGCGTGTCACGTGCCAAATGCTGTAAAAAAAATTCTGCGCATTAAACTTCTTGATTTGAGTGGTGGGTATAATTACCAATAATCGACCCAACTTTATGTGAATCAAGCCTTTGTTTTCCAATAGATTTTAGGTAGATTTTATGAAAATTTCATAAAATGAGAATTTTATGGAGAGGTAATAAAATGAAGTTGTTTTTCTAACTAATAAAATGTAGTAGTTTTCCTATAGATTTTAAGAAGATTTTATGAAAATCCCATAAAATGACTTTTACATTTTATGTGTTGAGATTGAAGTGTCATAAAATGAGAGATTTTATGTACCCAAACTCTTTTGGAGAACAAAGCCTAAACTTCTGCTTTTGGAAAAAATGGAAAGAACCCCGTCTTTAAAATTCCTCCTCTTGCACAATTTCCACGTTTTGTCATGTCCCAAGTTTTTACCATGGCCCCAACTCCCAAGGAAACAAGCCAAGTTTTGTTGGGTTCGAGCTCAAGTCGTTTATTAAACAAGTCAAAAACTTGAATTCGAGCTTGATTTAGCTGTAAATAAGTTGAACCATGCTTATTTATTAAACGAGACTATACAAACGAGCCGAGCTTTAAAGTGTTAAACTCAGTTCATTTACTGAACAAGTCTAAAATTCGAAGTCGAGTTCGACTCAATAACTAAATAAGCCGAGTTCTAACGAGTCAAACCGTAAGCTGCTCATAAGCAACTCAGTTATTTTGCAACCCTACCCCTGAGTACAAATGGCTGAAAAAGGACCAAGGTATTACTATATTTCTTTAATAGAATAAAACCAAACGCGGTAAAGGTTTTACTACTATTTAAGTAATAGGAGTAATCAATTAAAACACGTGTAACAAAACAAATTCAACATATGGCAAACATGGTCCTTTTTCAATCCCATGGTTACTGTCTAAAGTAGGGTCACAAAAACACTATGGCCATTAAATACCCATCACTCGTTTCTCTTGACAAGCCTCATCACCTCTCTCTCTCTCTCTCTCTCTCTTCAACATGGCTGAAGATGTTCCTGAAAAGAGCAAGAATAGATTCAGTTTCAAGCCACCACAGAGGCCTCCAGTGGATCATGTTGGGTTGAGAATTCTGATTGAGATTTCACAAGGCAAATCCAACTTTCTTGTTGTTAAAAAACCCACTTTAAAGCTAAAGACCAAACCCACCTTCCCCACGAATCGAATCCACCCTCTTCCCAGTTTCTCCCACGAATCTAATTCATTTCTCAAGTCCTGTTTTCTCTGCACCAAGGAATTAAGCCTTGACAAAGATGTGTACATGTACAAGTAAGCTAATTAAGCTTCCTTTCGCTTTTATGGAATTTCGTTTTTCTTGTTCATAATTCAAGAAATCTGCTGGCCAGAGTTTAAGTGCATCTCGATCGATTAAGTTTTCAAACCAATTTTACCTTATAGTAGCGGGGAATCAAATTAAGGTCGGAGCAAACTTCCGCCTCACAAAGATGGTTTATATGGAGGAGAATTCCAACCAAACCAATGTAAAAAATGGAAGTTTCGTTTGTTGGAAAATCAAAATCATTGAGTGAGTAATATTTGTTTTCTGTTTTTTGCAGAGGGGATCAAGGATTTTGCAGTGTGGAATGCAGAGACAGGCAAATTTATTTGGATGAAATCAAGGAAATGGAAGAATCCACCAAGAGAATGGCAGCAAGTTACCGGCCATGTCGCCGGAAAAATGACCGGCGTGAGACTCGTGCCCTGTTAGAGCAATTCCAGCAGCGGCATAAGCCGTTGTCTAGTCCAAAAGATCGAGCAATAGTAATCTTTACATAGCAATACTTTTTTGTGTAACTGAATCAATATTAGTTTTTTTTTGTTATCTAGATATGAGATCCAATATAATTAATGTAAAGCAAGGCAAAGGTGAGTGAATGATGAGTGATGGGTTGGGGTTGTAGATATGGACAATTGGACATATCTTTGGATAACTCAACGTGATTAATTATATTATCAAGGCTTTTTCCTTTTGCATTTCATTTCAAAATGCGGACTTGGGGTGTTATGCACTCTTCGGTCATCTGATAATGTTTTGACGGTTTGGATGCGTTTAGCAATTTTAATTTAATGCATATTTATTTTTACTGGTAAAAATCAAAACGCATCCGAATCGTCCAAAACACGATCGGACGGCCGAGAGATGCACAACACCCCCGGATTCTTTCAAATGCTGGCTAGTATGACAATTTTTTAATTTTTTATTGGTAATCTAAACTATTATTGGGAAAAAACAACCATGTCCAGAAGTGAAGAGTTGAGGGGAGGCTTTAAAAGAAGAAAAAATGAGAACTCAAATTCTGACACCAAAAGGTAAGATGAGGCAAGTCGAATTCCCTGGAAAATTTGACCATTTCTTGTAAAAAATGTAGGAGTAGTAAACCATGATTACCCATGATAGTTTCAAGATGTTATTGTGGAACAACTTTCCCCAAAAGCTTTGGAATAAGCGACTTAATTTCACTAACACCCCCCTTTGGATGGAGGATTTTCGAGAGAGAAGAAAGGGATTTGAGAAAAAAAACGGATTCTTTCTCCCGTATGGATAGCACAAGAGGAGAGAGAGATCGAGAGGGAAGGAGAGGATGAGATTCAAGACTAGCTCCCTTCAAAACCTTATGAGAAAGGGAGGATGAACGGATTGTCCTCGACTTCCGGCAACATGTGCGGTCCACCTCCTTGTCGGATCACCATAGTACTTGCACCGTTATCTTCATCTCGTCAAGGCGAAGAAACTTCTATGATCAAAATTGAGTTTTGAACCTTTGATTTGATCGCCGGAAAGAGTTTGGTCAATGGAATGGAAAGAGAGTTTGATTTCTCCCGGTTATTTGGATGACATGGTGAGAAACCATACCTCTTTCTTTTCTTTTCTCACTAACAAGAGAAATCACACCCTTTTTTTTCTTTTCTCATCCATCAGCCAAAGAGGTTGTAACCCAAAGAAACCTGAGGATTAAATAAATGTAAGAGGTTATAGACGTTATCATATTTTTAATAACTCAACTTCAAGTCAATTTTACGAATACTTCAACTAATCTTTTAGGGGTAAAAGCCACTTTCAATCATATTACTAGTCCAAAGAAGATGAGAAATGCTTTCAGCACTCATCAGTTGGCATAGAGGACATGTAATGGAGGTTTGAATACCCAAGCTTTTGGGGGAACTTATTGGCTCGGATGAAGCTATCTTTATCAAATAGCTTCTGACGTTTCATGTAATCGTGTTCTTGTCCAAAAAGTCATAACGTTGGATTATAGAATTTATGATCTTTTACATTTACATTTTGCGTTGGATTATGTGTGCGTTTCGGGGCTAATTTGGCCTAAAATCAAAAACAGATTATTGGTTTTTTTGTTTCTTCTTTATTGATTTTTGGATCGTTTGTTAGTTTAATTACACAAGATTTTTGTAGTTTACGAGATTCCTACGGCATTAATTTAACGAGTATAATATTATGGTCAAAACTCAAATTTTTTTAAATAAAGCCAAAATAGGTGGATTATTACGGCGAGACGAATTTAACGAGTATAATATTATGGTCAAAACTCAAATTTTTTTGAATAATAATCCACCTATTTTGGCTTTATTCAAAAAAATTTGAGTTTTGACCATAATATTATACTCGTTAGATTCGTCTCGCCGAGAAGAATCCATAAACCACAAAATCTTAACGAAAAACTAACAAATAAAAAAAAATTGAATAAAGACAAAACGAAAAAACTAATAATCCGTTTTTTTCTTTTAGGCCAAATTAGCCCGGAATAACCAAGTGCACGTCAAACATCATGTAATTAATTATCTTCCGGACACGTCATGTACTGTGATGTAATTGGACTTGCCAGATATTTCTTCATACCCTACCACGTAAATATCCAAAGTGTACAGCTAAAATGCTACTGATGCCAACATATACAGCAATAATTTGGGCTCCCAATTGAGATATTTTGCTAGCATTATCTTGGATTAATTTATTGGAGTGTTTTAACCTGAAATGAATTGGAATAGGTGGAGTAGCCTCAATATTAGATTAACAAAGTTTGGGTGACTTAAGTGAGTAGTATGATATAAAGTGTGATACTCTCTCTCACGTGCATGCCAAATACACGTGGAGGTACGGATTGATGGGGGTGATGGTTGAATGGGGTGAAGACTCGACTGGGTGAGATGCGGCCACCCAAGCCCAAGCTCTAATAACATGTTGGATTTCGAATTTCAACCTAAAATCAATTGACTAAAAGTAGAGCAACCTCTGGATTATATTAACCAAGTTTGCATAGTTTAAGTTAGGTACGTGGGATTCTCTAAATAAACCTTTTCCCAGAAATGTGGGAACCACCAGGGGCGGACTCACATTGGGGCATGTGACCCATGTGTCCCCACTCAAAATTGAAAATCTTACTTGTGTCCCTCAATATTTTGAGTAATTGTATAAATAACACCCGAAATTAAAATATACAATATACAATTTGTATATAAATTGAAAATAATTAGATTTATCTCATTCCATGCATCAATTTTCTTCCATAACATTATTTGATTAACAATTATCAATTTACAAATTGCTAGTATGGTTGGGGTATAAATTTCTTATTCATTGTTGTTTATTGTAAAGGGTTTTACTAACGTTTGCCCATTAAGCAAAAGATAATATGACAAACAAGTTCGAATATCAATATACTGTCACGGATATCAATACACTTTTATCGGATATCGGTATATTTTGTTTACTTTATCCTTCACTGTGGATTGATGTTAGCATTTTTCAATTATAAAACAAATTTTCTAGATATGGTTAATTGAGTGCCCTCACCAGATCAAATTTTTGGGTCCACTAGGAACCACCGTGATGGGTCTGAAGTTGCAGATTCTCAACAAGTTCAATTGGAATTTTCTAACTGTTTGGTTACTGGTCACTTCAGTGCTAAGTCTAAGTGGAAACTCTTTTTTCTCCATTTTTTGTTCATGTATTTTAGGCAGGGGCGGATCCTTATGGGGCCAAGGGGGTCAACTGACCCTCTTGAAATTTCAGAAATCTTTTTTTTTTATATAGTGAATTTTGGAGAATAGTTTGATAAATTTGTGCTCGATTTCTTCGTGATCTGAACCGTCAGTCTTATTGAGAAGGTATTGATAGAAAAATTTCTCTTGATCCAACAATAATAAGTATCAATTCAATTCACATTTTTAAATTATCTTTGCGTTTTGATAACCATACATGTCAAATCAACTTAATTATATTATATAAATTCTCTTCGCAACAAGCTTTATAATATCTATTATTCAAACTGGAATACCTGACACACAATTATCAAACTTATCTTTAAAATTCATTTTGAACTTAAGGTCTTATAATCTGAATGAAAAATTAAAGGATTCGATCAAGTACATATAATTATTCAATTTAGCTAAATTTTTATAAGGCAATTGAAAAATCATTCTAAGTTTATTAAACGGCTCAAATTTTTCACAAGACCAAAAGTGACCCTTGGGTGGAATTCCTGGATCCACTGATTTTAGGTATTATGTGCTAGATGCCTGGATCCCATATATATGCAAATGGATACTGATGTTGATATTTCTTTATAAAGTAGAACCAATTCCAATTGTGCCAGTCATACTTCAAAGGAAGGATCAAAGGATGGAATCCTGGTTTGAACTTTGAACCTTCACTAGTTCTTCCTACTCAAGATTTATCACCGGACTTTCTTTGTTGTTTTCATGAATATCTGAAACATTACACACAAGTTTGGTGCAATTAAGCAAACTGAAAATGAAATACCATGAGAATGTTTCTTTTTTGATAATATGGAATCGATTCCACCAACCACAATCTTAAGTCGATTATGAGTCAAATTGTAACCGAGGTTTGTACCACATTCAACAAAGGATCGAATCTTGGTTTGAACCTTCACTAGTTCTTTCTACTCAAGAGTTATCACCTGACTCTGTTTGTTGTTTTCATGAATATTAGAAACATTTTACACAAGCTTGGTGCAATTAAGCAACTAAAAAGAGAATGTTTCTTTTTCTATAATCTACAATTGATTCCACCAACCACAATGTAAAGTCTATCGTGGGTCAAATTGTAACTGAGGTCCATACCACATTCAACAAAGGATTGAATCCTAGTTTGAACCTTCACTGGTTCTTCCTACTACAAAGTTATCACCAGATTTTGCTTGTTGTTTTCATGAATATCGGAAACATTACACACAAGTTTGGTGCAATTAAGCAACTGAAAGTGAAATGCCAAGAGAATGTCTTTTTTGATAATATGGAATCAATTCCACCAATCACAATCTTAAATCAATCGTGAATTGAATTGTAACTGAGGTCGGTACCACATTCATTTCGCACAAACATTCGCTTGCGGGGAGAGTGACCCACTTCCCATTTGTCATGTGGCTTATGTTCTTCTTGGCACCTTCGGAAGGCAGGATGTGTGTACGTTGGAGAGGAAATAGAAATACAGGTCATATTTTGACTATATTTAAAAAATTAAAATCTAAATTATAATTGGTTTTCCAACCTACACAATCCCCCACCCCTCATTTTTTGTAATAGTTTTCAAGAATATTCGGAAAACATTGCACACAAGTTCTGTGCAAATCCAAAATTGAAAATGAACAGCTCAAAAGAAGGAAAAAGGAAAAGCTAAAAATGAAATAATAGGAGAGTCTTTCAATTTTTGGTAACCTGGAACCATCTTACCAACCGCAACCTTAGGTCAATGATGGTTCGTACTATAAACCAGAGCTCCGTACCACATTCGTTTCGCATAAACTTCCTCTTGTGAGGAGAGTGCGGCCCAAAAGGTTTGTGGGACAAGCAAAAACATGAAAGTGTCCAACTTTTGAGGACGAAGGGAGTAAGAAAAATCTTGTTGCCTTATACTCCTACAAATCATGTCTTTTTTCATTAGTAGGAGGCCGTTTTTCCAGCGTTAAATTGTAATCCCATTAGCAATCGGAAAAAGAATAAGAAAAAAGACGAGAGAACCTCCCTTGCATCCATCCACTGATCCACAATTAAATTTGGTCCGGTTGAACGTAATAACAAGGGTAAATTATTTTTTCATTGCAATGATAAATTTAACTACTACAATTAATTGCCTAAAAGAATATTATAATTTAACAATGTCAAAAACCTGCTTTATGAGAGTATTTAATCAGCCGGTGGACGAGCATGCCAAGCCTAACAGAATCGAGAGTGAATCTCACTACAAGACATAGTGAGTGAATTTAGGTTGTTCAAAGTGTTTTAGACGGTTCAGATTTTCACTAAATTATTTATGCGAATAATTTATTTAAAATTCAAACCGTCTAAAATAAGAATAAACGACTGAGATATCAGTACAACCTGTAGTGAGATTCATTCACTATAGGCCCCATCTTTCAAGGCAAAACCCAAAACCAAAACCAAAACCGAAAGTAACCCAGTTATATAAAGTATATCAAAGAGGTATTTGCACTTACACCCCCTGTACTTTGACTGATTTGCAGAGATACCCCTGAACTATATTTTTAGCCAGTTACACCCCTCGTACTTCAGACTAAAGTGCAACCATTACATTTTCCGTCTAAAGTAACAGAAAGTAGACTACACGTGTGGTTTTTTAGGGTAGGAAAAAAGAAGTTAATATATAAAATTAAAATTAATGTAAAAAGACTAAATTATCCCTTTTCTCATCTTCTTCCTTCAACAACTCAAAACCATATTTAGTTAACCTAAACCCACTTCTGACACCCCAACACCATCATGCAGCCACTCCTTACACCACCCCAGCACCACGCAGCCACTGCTCACATCAGCAACTGCCATGCTAATCGGCGGCCGGAAATCGCAGAAGAAAGGGATGGGGTTTTGAAACCTCTTCTCTCTCTACACTAAAACAGATCTTTTTTCTTAACATCCAAAACCCTCTTACTCGCTTTCTACGTCTCTCTCTCTCTCTCTCTCTCTCTCTCTCTCTCTCTCTCTCCAATCGAAACCCTAAGGAGTAAAAATTGCATCTCCATTGTCCGACAATCTCCGACGAAGCTTTCCCAGCAGAAATACTGCTATTTTATGGGCAGTTCCAAACATTTTTCGAACTAGATGGTAGAAAAACGTAGGTTTAAGCTGCTCCAGTGGGTTTTTAATGATTGCTATTTTCTGAAATACCACTTATGTATTTTCTTCGATGATTGCTATTTTCTGGGTGTTCTGGTCTGCTCCGATGGGTTTCTGTGACCAAAAATTGGTGAAACAAGTTTATTACCTAGGTTAACGATGGGTCTTGGGCTGAGAGTGGATCTTTCAAACTTTACCTTAATCACCAAGATCTCTAATCTAGCATGATTTTTGGAGGGTGCAAAACTTATTGTTCATGGAACCCATATTTGAGGTATGCATATATGGAGTACATACATATATTTTCATCGCAAAGGAAAAGAGAAAGTGATTTATTTAATTTTTTTGGGTAAATCAGAACATGATTTATTGGTACAACCATATATTTGGGTTTTAGTTTGTCTTCCTTGAGTTTTTTTTTTTTGATTTGTTGTATATTCTTTTCCTCCATTTTACCCAACTGTATTTTCCCAAATTTTTGTCTTCCTTCAGTTGTATTTCATTTCAAAGAGAGTATGAGTCCATGTAGGATTTTGTCCTATTTGGCAGAGGTGAAGAAGGAGAGGAGAGATATGAGGTATTCGAGATGAGAGAGAGATTGAAACCTAGTAAATGGGCATTTACAACTTTTCAGTAGTTCCGTTAACGCCATCCAAAGTTGCACTTTAGTCTGAAGTACGAGGGGTATAAATGGCTAAAAATGGAGTTCAGGGAGTGTCTCTACAAATCAGTCAAAGTACAAGGGGTGTAAGTGCAAATACCCCTATTTTAGAGGCACCATTATGTAATGTTCCAACAACCTTATTTACCATACATTATTACATTTATGCAGGGTCCAATTCTAAGTAAAAAGACTCAAAAAATGTGTATTTGAAAAAGCTATTGCAATGCCACGTGACAAAATTACTCCGTAGTTACACCACCAACAATAATGATATTGGGGTGATTTCAAAAAAAAAACTAATTAATGCTATAGGGGGAGGCTACTGATATTTTACGAAGATTTGGGAAAATTGTGTAATATCTATAATCATGAGGAATGCTTCTGGAATTCGAAGAAATCATCATACGAAGTGAGCGAAGTTTGTTTTGACGAAATTTTGTATGCAAAGTAGTAACGGGAATTGTAATATCCAGTTTTTGAATTCCTTTAGAATCCGGTGCAGGCAAGGCAAGTTAACTTTCACCAAAGTATTCACATGGTGAAGTTAAGCTCTACAAGAGAGAGAGAGAGAGAGAGAGAGAGAGAGAGATGACGGAGAAAGGAAGAGAAGGTGGATCTCCGAGGAAAAACGATGAAGCGCCATGAACAGAATGATCCTTTCAGAAGACGAAGAGAAGAAAAACAAAAAAGAGAAGAGTTATGTAAAAATCATCACATGCCAACCCAAATGGGTGTAGTCGTAGGAGTATAATCTATATGCCTGTCAAAAAACAAAAAGCAAATTTTGAAAGAAAAAAAGAGAAGAAATGAAATCTTGCGTTTCGTTTCTTTTGGAAAACAGATGAAAACAAGAATCACAATTCCCGAATCTCGTGGGTACCCATCCAAGCAAAAAAAGTCTATTCTTGACATTGATTTCAAAGCGTTCTTACTATTGGTTCAATTTAATAGTCACACTTCTCGGTTGTTATCATTAGTTTAATCAATACGTATCATTACTTTTTGTACATACACGCCTGGGAATTTTTATCTCTTGTTTTTATTATGATTTTGGGTTTTCTTTCTTTATTCTATTTTTTTTGTTTCCAATTTGTTTTTGTTTCTCCGTCTAAACAGTTTAGTCAAAAGAGGATTTTAATTACCCCTCTCTCTCACACTCTCGTCCCTTTTGATGTTTTGTTTGTGTTTGACCTTTCGATGGTTGGATGTTTGGGTGGGTTATGTATTTGTCACTGCACCAAAGCTGACACCCCATTTAACAAGTAAGAATATTTATTCGTTTTTTTCTTTTTGTTTTCTTGATTTAGCGGTGGAGATAGATTCTTATTAGACACGATTTTTATTGTTGAGAATTTCTAAATTTTGTTGGTGGGTGATTTTTAAGAGCCTAGGGTTTCATCCTTTTACTTTACGCGTATGTTCGGGTGCCTATTTACGAGATTGAAGCTCCGGCCTGCCAAGGGTCGTCGATCTTTCTTGATTTCTCCATCTGGGTAGTTCGAATTCCTCAATTTTCTCATCTGGGTTAGTGATTTTTTTTTTCCTGGTTTCTAATCATCTGATTGTTGAGTTCGTCTTGAGTTTCGATTTCTACTTTCTTGATTTCCCCAGTTTTGCCTTCTCTATTTGGGTGAATTTCTCGGTTAGGGATTCGAGATTGTTTCACCCTTTTTGATCCCTGAACTTGTCGAGAAATATGTGATTTAGGGTCTTGTCTTGGGCTTCATTAGTTGATTTCGTCTTGGGCTTCATTAGTGGATTTCGTCTTGGGCGTTAAGGGTTTGGGTCTGCTGGGTTCTTTTGGGTGGAAGATTTGTGTTCTGGTTTGATGCTGCCTTTGTGGAAGTTCTTCTGAATCAGGCTTCTGAGGGAGTTTGTGTTTTGGTGAAGATGGTTGGCATTTTATGAGGTTGGCTTCATCAAAGTTGTGTTCTTTTGGAATTGATGTGGTTCTGGAGTTTTTGATGGTTTTTGGGTGCTGACTTTGCAGGGAAGAACTGGATTGGCGTTGGTGAAAGGAGTGAGTCTCCTGAAACTGTCGTTGGTGACTCGTTCAAATGATGTTTAACGTTCAGGGAGCTTCAAAGAACACTTGTGGTGTCCTTGCAGTCTTATGTGGGAGAACTTTTGAAGAGAAGCAAAAGCAAGATGCAGCCGACACTCAAAGATATCCCTTTCCAGAAATTGTTTCTTCCGGGCGATTAGAGGTGTGAAGTGACTCCAAGTGGTTGAAATTTTATGTGATATGTGTGTTCTCTTTGACATCACTTTGTTGCATAGTCTGGAAGATAATTTGCCCCTAGGCCTTATTTGTGTCTTATATGTTTTTGTTCATTTCATTGAATGTAGGTTCAAACTCTTAACAATCCAAGTATACAAGAGTTCCGTAAAGTTGTGGATTCATTTCAGCCAAATTTTGTATACTTACAAGGAGAACAACTACCACATGATGAAGTTGGATCTCTGGTGTGGGCGGGTGCTAACTTGTCCACAGCCGAAGCTGTAGCTGGGCTGTTTGGTACCGTTTTGCCCACCACTGTATGTGACTTATTCCCCCAATTTGTCGAGTTGTTATTCTGTCTACGATTTTGCTCCTCTCTCATGAGTTCATCTTTGCTTGCTATTTGTGTGTGTTTGACATAATTGACGCTTACATTTTTTACTCAAGCTTGGACTTTTGTATAGTTTGTTGCTTAATTGTATATATATGGTATTATCTCTGTGTTGATAATGGTGAAGGTGAAGTTAGCTCGATCTTTGTACGATATAACAGTGAGAAAATCACTTGTTATTTTGAGGTGTGATCTTCATTTTTCAAGTTGGTCACAAGCTCTTGGTTAATTTAAGCCCTGTTGTGTTGGTTTGAGTTTGAATGATACTTGTTGGGCGTTTGGCTAAGAATTTTGGCATCCTGTGTGGGGTATCTTTTCATTTGCCTTTGCTTGTTATTCTACTTAGTAAAATTTTGTCCTTCTAGATTCTACCCTTTTTTGTGCGGTTTGTGGAGGAAGGCTTCAACAAAATTATGGAAACATCTAAAAAGATGTGTTCTATAATGGTTACATTGAGTTGTGGAAGGACTCATCAAGGTTCTTGAACATTTTGTGGAAGTAGTTGTTTGCAAGGGATAATTGATTGGGACATAAGGCTTGGTTTGGTTTGGTTAGTAGTTTGCTAGGGATAATTGAGGTCACCATACAATATGTCATGGCACAATGGAAAATTGTAAGTGTCCCCAGCATTTTGGTGAGTTCTAGTTAGGGAAATAATCTCTCCACCCGAAAGGAAGATGTGGCCCCGTAAGCCTGCCTACCTGTTGTCTCTTTAAACCCTGTTCTCGTCTTCAGAATACGAGATTCACGTGGACAGTGGTGGTAAAAGATATAAGGAAGGTGTAGAGAAGATGGGTTATGGGTTTGACTGATAGGAATTGAGATTGTTACTTTCAGTTTTTATCCTAGCCTATCACTAGTAAAGCAAGTGGAAGGTGGATGTGAAAATGGGAATTCCTTGTGTTAACTGGACACTGAAAAAACCTGAACACCTTGTTAGCAATAAATAGAATCTTACTCGAGTCATGAAAGCCTCGTAGACTTATCTGAACAGTTTATCACCTACACAAAAGTGTCTGGACTCTGGACTGTGTATGATAGCAAAATCAATGCGATCAATTTCCTTAGATTGTGAAAATGATCATTTTGAAACGTGGGGCAAAAGGTTAAAGCAAGACTTGTATGAGGTGGAGTAGTGGAATTGGAAGTTGGGGCTATCATTTGGAATCTTCTTTCACTTGTTCCCTTTCCCCTCTTTCCTTCTTTTATGTTGTTTCCTTGCAACCATTTCTGCTTTACAATTTTTCGTACTGTGTAAAGGTTTTGCCTTGTGCCAAACATTTTTTGTACAATCATCAGTTGTTTGTAATTCGACACAAGTAGTGTTTGTGTTTTAGCTTGATTGGGTTTCAAATGCTTATGAAGGTTTATTTGGAGCTCCCAAATGGAGAAAAGCTGGCTGAGGCTCTTCATTCAAAGGTGAGAAATTCTTACAATTTCAAATTTGAATGAAGTTTCTTATAGGGTAGGGATTCATAAGAACCATAAGGTTGTGTAATCTATTGTGTTCATGGTACTTATTCTGCAGAAAACATGGTCTAATCAATATTTCTCGTCTTGCAGGGAATTCCTTACGTCATACATTGGAAGAATGCATTTTCTTGTTATGCTGCTTGCCATTTTCGGCATGTGTTATTTTCAGTGGTACAGAGGTATAGTACCAATTTCTTTACAATTAACTCCACCTTCAGAAATATCTAGGTCAGTCCCTTGTTTTTTCCTTGAAACCAAGCATGTGTGAAAATGTAAATATACAACTTCATTAGTGTGTTTGAAGGTTGAATCATCAGCTTGGAGCTAAACCCTGAACACCATGCCTTTTGAATTGTGTATTGGTAATGTTTGCTTCCAGAGATGTTCAAAGCTACTATAATGTTATTCTTTCAACAGTTGGTAGTCAGGTTGAATTTTTTGGTGAATTGCATCTTTTTGGGTTGCATGAATGACAACCTCCAATCCACGTCCTGGATATTCTAAAATTTCCAAAAGCACCCTGAACCATAAAAAGTTCAAAAATCAAACAGAAAGCTAATTGTTTTAATGCCTATAACAAGTAATCGTGAAATAGGACTTCCCGTCGCTTGAAAACTTGTCTGTAGTCCAATTGACGTCAATTGAGTTTGGCTTGAAACAAAACAGTTTCTAAACTTGGATGCTTCCTTATTTTTGTTTTGTTTTGGCTGGACTTGTGGAGTGCATTAACTCTCTGGTAACTATTACATATATTCGTAAATTGTGGAGTAAAGTTTTCCTTTCCTGGCGACAACAAAAGGGTGGACTCCAGTTCCTTGACGCATGTCATACTGATAAGCCATTTGGTTCCTAATTCCCCTTGTCTGTCTGTTTATTGGAAAATAAATGTTTATAGCTTACCTGATATTATTTTCTTACGCATATTGCAGTTCGTCTAGCCATACATGGGATGCTTTCCAGCTTGCTCATGCTTCATTTAGGCTTTACTGCGTGAGAAACAACCTTGTCCTTCCAGCAAACAGCAAGAAAAGTAATGATAATCTGGGTCCACACCTTCTTGGGGAACCTCCAAAGATCAATGTCACTCCACCTGAGCTAGGTGCAGGGGATGATGAAGAAAGCTCTCCCGATGCGGCTGCTGTAAATATATATGATGATGATGTGAGCATGAAGTTTCTCGTTTGTGGAGTGCCATGTTCCTTGGTAAGCTGCGATTCACTATTATTTTCCAGTTTATATTCACGGATCCTTGTATCAAGCTATGTGTAGCTTTTGTTTGTCAAAAATAGTTTGCTTATGGATCAATTTGTTTTCAGGATGATTGCTTATTGGGTTCTTTGGAAGATGGCCTCAAAGCCCTCTTGAGTATTGAAGTGAGTATCATGAAATGGTTTCTTGTGGTTAGATCTTCAAGTTACTCAGTTTTCCCCTGCATTTTTTTTGTTCACTCTGCCTTAAGGAAATTGAGTATATGCTTCCTTACACCAGCGAAACATTCATTTCGAACTGATAGTGGTTCTTGTTGATTTACTTCAGCATTGATGAAAGGCTTTTTTCTTCCATCTCTTCCATCCCCATTTCAATAATAACAATAATAAAAAAACCCTTCTTTAGCAAGATATTTTGAATTAGTTTGATTGATCATCTTTTCACTGTAATCTAGGACCTTATACAGGTGAGGAGAGCATGTTCTACGCTAATTTTGTTGGTAGTTCTTCGTTATGTGTCAATATTCCTTCAATATCAATGGGTACTCATTTTCTTGCTCATCTTTGTTCTGTTGTTTCAGATGCGGGGAAGTAAACTTCATAACCGGGTTAGGTATGTCTGAGCTTCAGCATGTTATAGTAGAGCTTTATATGACTACATATAGAGATATGGCTGTATGTGATTATTTAGATCTTTAACTATAATTTTATTTTTTCATGTTTTCATTAACTCAAAATAAGAATTCTAACTTCGCTTGAATCCGTGCGACGGTGTGAGTAAATGATGTTTGTGTTGCTTTATGTGAGAGAAGCTACATTAGGTTTTTTCCCTACCTCCCATGCATATATTGTTGGTTATCCTCTCCCAGCCTTTTGCACTCAATTCTCTTAATGATTATCTTAATGAATAGTGGTTGTGTGTATTTGCCCTTGAGAAAATGTTGAAATGTTGTGGGCTAATGCCATTGCAATTGGTGCAGTGCCCTACCACCGCCTCTTCAGGCAGGGACATTTTCCCGCGGTGTTGTGACCATGCGTTGCGATTTCTCAACATGTAGTTCTGCCCACATCTCTCTTCTGGTGTCTGGTAGTGCACAAACGTGCTTTGATGATCAGGTAATTCTGAAAATGCCATTCCAGTATACTTCAATTTTTCCTGGTTGCAGATTGGAAATTGATCTTTCATAACACTTATTTGTAGCTCTTGGAGAATCACATAAAGAGTGAAGTTATTGAAAAAAGCCAGCTTGTCCATGCACTGCCAAACAGTGAGGAAAATAGACAGCCTTTGTCAGAACCCAGGAGATCTGCTTCAGTAGCTTGTGGGGCATCAGTATTTGAAGTTTGTATGAGGGTCCCTGCATGGGCTTCACAGGTTCTTTCTTATAATCCTGTGATTACCTGTCTTATTGAATGGTTGAGAGTTATTGTAGTTGAAGATGGGGTTTATGTCTTCAATGAAGACAAGCCACTTATTTTGATCTGCGACTTCCTGTGTGTCTAAAGATAAGCCATGTCATTTCTTGGTAAATAATGGTGCTTGTTGTGGCTTTTATTTGCAGGTTTTGAGGCAGCTAGCACCAGATGTTTCTTACCGTAGTTTAGTTGCACTTGGCATTGCTAGCATTCAGGGATTAGCTGTTGCTTCATTTGAGAAAGATGATGCAGAACGACTTCTTTTCTTCTGTTCTAAGCAAGGCAAAGATCCAAATCTCAGCAATTCTTATTTCAGCACACCGCCTAGCTGGCTGAGACCACCTGCTCCTAGTCGCAAGAGGTCTGAATTGTGCCAAGCAACAAGTCAAGGCACTCACAGTGGTTTGTTTGTTGGAAATGTCAAAAGGGAAGACAAAGGATTTACAAATGGGGTTAGAACGCCCTTGGTGCCTGTTAGACGACAATTAAAAGTTGCAGCAATGAGGCCAATCCCTCATATTCGTCACCAGAAAATGCTTCCGTTTTCTGCAACAATTGAGGTGGATGGGCATGATAAGGGCCAAGTTAAGGCTAGTGTGTCAGTTGCTCCATTAAAACCCAGTTTGGTAGGATCAAATCCTGTTACCCATCGGAAGTCAAATTCTAATTCCTTTCAGGCCAAACAGATTATTTCGTTGAATCCCCTACCGCTGAAGAAACATGGTTGTGACCGAAGTCCAATTCATGTGTGCTCTGAGGTAAGTGTTCCTTCTGTTTTATTTTTCCTTGCTACAGAAAATTAAGTAGGGGATAGAGGCTTGGATCTCCTTGATTCTGTATTAGATTTCATCATGTTGATTTCCCATACTCTTTTTCTGTCAGGAGGAGTTTCTCAGGGATGTTATGCAGTTTCTAATCCTTAGGGGACATACACGTCTCATTCCTCAAGGTGGGCTTGCAGAATTCCCCGATGCGATACTTAATGCAAAACGTTTGGATCTCTTCAACTTGTATAGGGAGGTGAGAGTTCTCTTCTTTGTCTTTTTACCCCGCCTTCCTGCTGGGGTGGACTGTTGACTATATATGTGAATGGTTGACTGCACGAAACTCTACATGTTGGATAGATTGCTTTGTTCACCTGTTAATTTGCATGCTTCAAAGTTGGAATGAAGCCAGAAGATTATTGGAAACTAAAAAGTCTTGGCATTTTTAGGTGGTTTCAAGAGGTGGCTTTCATGTTGGCAATGGCATCAATTGGAAAGGACAGGTTTTTTCGAAGATGCGCAATCACACAGTGACCAATAGAATGACTGTATGTCCTAAAACGCCTCCTTTTCTCTGTTTCTTGTGTATCACTGGACTCTATCATGGTGCGACAGTGCATCATTTGTGAGTAACATTATGTAGAAAGTATTGCAACTTGGGAGACGAATCTGAGTAGTCTGCTTTTCACCTGAATTCTTTATTTATTCATTTATTTTTGTATGTACTTTTTGCATACCTTTTCCTATTCGGTAATGCTTCAAATGAATATTAAAAGCTACCAAATAGATATTTGATCAGCATTCTGAGTTATTTTTCCATCTAATGAACATGTCTGCTAGTTAAGACCTCCTTGTGGTAAACTGCAACTACACTTTTATTGTGACCCAATGAATAATTTGATGTGCACAATGCTAACTATTACTCTTTTACTTGAAATTTATATATATTGGTTTCCATGTGGTTGCTTGAATTAGGGTGTCGGCAATACACTTAAAAGACATTATGAAACTTACCTTCTGGAGTACGAATTGGCTCATGACGATGTAGATGGAGAGTGCTGCTTGTTATGCCACAGGTCTGCAACTTCCATTCAACTGTTAACTTCTATAGGCATACATAAATGATAAATGTGATCATGTTTGTGTGTATGTGCTTTTTATAATTGTTGTGTGCTAATAATGCGCTTTCAAACTTTCAACAGTAGTGCAGCAGGTGATTGGGTAAACTGCGGTATATGTGGTGAGTGGGCCCATTTTGGTTGCGACAGAAGGCAGGGCCTTGGTGCCTTTAAGGTATGGGATCTGGCTCCGTAATATCCTCTTGGTTGTAGGATCGTTACAAATTCCGATCTGTAATTTTCTTCATGTTGCAATTTTAGCTGATTTGTGACCAACTTGAGTTAAACAATGGTTGTTAATTTCGACATTGCAGGATTATGCAAAAACAGATGGACTAGAGTACATATGTCCACAATGCAGCATTTCAAATTTCAAGAAGAAACTGCAGAAAACATCTAATGGATATTCTTAACCGTTCCCGGTGCACAGCCAGACGGACTTTGATTCCATTGTCCTGTTCTAAAATTCTTCTTTTTCTCATTTCCCTTTTGAAAGAGAAATTCGTCAAATTTGTTCTAGGAGGAGGTCTACAGTTATTATTCAGTTATCCCCGTGTTTCTCCATCAAAGGGTGGCTTGCGATACAGGGACACGCCGATACTGGTTGAAGAGAAAAAAGGAGAGAAATGGGAGCCACCTATTGCAGACACTAATTTTTATTTATAGGAGGGGTTGGTGAAGGGGTGTAGGAAATTCCATGTTCTGGAACGGGTAAAATATGTAATATGAAATCCGTTTCTCCAACCTTATGTTTTGTAGTTGTTGTAGCATTATGAAGTTATTGCTGGTAGTTCTTTCCTTCCTTTCTTTCTTTCCTTTTTATCTTATTGAAGTGTTCCAAGAGCGATGCTTTCCCCCTCACATAAGTGTGTGATATGCAAATTGCTACTCTAAATATGGACGTCTTAGTCACTAGGTTTAAGTTTTTCCAGGGAATGCTTAGTTTCGAGGGTTCGAAATGGGGCGAGCGTGTGAGAGAAAAGCTTGATAAAGAGGAGATGATAATGCACCAATGTTACTCCTCAACTGAGTCATAATCGAATGTGATTTAGGCAAAGAAATCTAATGAACTTTGGAAAGATGTGCAAATTTTTTAACAGATATATACTACTGTTTACACCAGAATCATAATTCCTTAAATAATACTACTGTCCTATTAAACATTACAAAGACCAACTTTCTTACTGTTAAGTTATCTTTAAAAAAGACTTTCTTATTGTTAACTTACATTTTTGAAAAAAAGAAGAAGACGACTTTCTTATTATTAATATTTTGGGTTGGGTTTTGGCAGTTAAAAATACGAAAGAATAAGTCTCTTTTAACTTGGAGATAAAAAAAAAAAAGTCTCTTTAGCTTCAGGGTATATGTACAGGCGGCAAATTATGTACATAAACCCTAATTAAGTACCCTACTCGCTGTAACCTCTCTAACTCCCACAGCCTTCCCTTCGAAAAAAGAAAACAAAAAAAATCTTCCACAGCCTTATTACCGGATCTGGGGTGTTATGCGGTGCCTAAATCATTACAAAGTGCTTAAACCCTAAACTTGAAATTCCTAAATCCAAAATGTCTAAAATTCAAGTGCCTAAACTCATTACACTCTATCTCAAAGAGCCTAAATCTCCTAAAATTGAACCCTAAAGTTAAATTCCACACTTAACTATCCAAACAAGGTCCTTGCATATACTAAGAAAATGGGCAAAACGACGTAGTATTGTCGCATAACATGGCGCACAACCAGGCCCAGCCCTGTGGGCAGGCCTACAAGGCCCGGGCCTGGGGCCCCCCGATTTTTGGGGCCCCGTCTTGTAGAAAAAAAAAATTATATATAAAAAAATTTATATATAAAAAAAAATTATATATACATATTTATATATATATATATATAAAATTATAGGGCCTCAAATTGAGAATAGGCCTGGGGCCTCGCCAAACACAGGGCCGGGCCTGCGCACAACACTTACCGCACAACGCCTCCCGTGGGTTCCTTATTACCTTGGAGTGCAAGCAAAGAAAAATTGGGAATCCTAATCGAATCAAGAATCCTAATAGTATCAAGATTTTTGTTTGGGTGTGCTAATCTTTTGAGAAACAAGAGACTCTGCCTTATTAGGAATCTCATTAGGTCAATTACCAGCAATAAACAGAATCACACAAGGCCTCTCTCTCTCTCTCTCTCTCTGCGATGACAATGTTTCCAATGGAAAACATGAAGAACCTGTTTTGGTTGAAGTTGAACGGCCAACAAACATTCTGTATCGATCTTGATCCACATCATGAAGGTGAAGAAGCCGCAGCAGCGAAACCCGAAAACCACGAAGCTGGTCAAGAAGAAGAACAATTGGAGATGAGTGACATAGTCTCCGCATTAAACCAAAATCCTTCCATCCTCCGCTCGATTCTATCGGCCGCAACCGGCCGTATCCAAGACTTGCAACTTAAACAACTCCTCATGCCCACAAACCCAAAAGACGAGAAAAACAAAGGCCTCGACTCTTCTTCTTCCTTCACTCCCACGCACGGACCTCCTCCGCGTGGGAATTACCACAAGGGTGAATCTTCGACTACAGTTTGCGTGATTTGCAATAACACCTCTGTCGACGTTCGAGGTGGTGAAGAATTTGTCAGTAGCATCGAGTGCGGCCACAGATACTGCAAAGACTGTTTTGTGACTCACCTAACCGAGAAAATTCAAGAAGATGTTTTTAACGTCAAGTGTCCTATTTCCAAGTGTAAAACGATGTTTAGCCCGAAAGAGGCTCGCTCGTTTCTACCGGAACAAGTGTTTGAGCGATGGAATGAGTGTTTAACTTTGTCGGCGGTGTTGGCCGAACCGATATATATTCATTGCCCGTTCGAGTGGTGTGGGAAGAGGTTTGTGGATGACGAGAGAGGGTTTCTGATAAGGGCTTGTCCTAATTGCTGGAGGCTGTTCTGTATCCAGTGTAAGGTGGATTGGCATTGTCACATGGGGAAAACTTGTGCGCAGTATAAGTTTGAGGTGGAGTTGGAACGGGTGATGCAGCCGCGGTGGAGGCGGAAGAGACAGCGCAGAGGAGGAGGAGAGGGTTGGGATTTGGGGGATCGGATGATTATTTTCATTAATGATGAATAGATTACAATGTTCAACCTCACGTTTTATATTAAAACAGGTTTGTTCATTAAGTTTTTTCTCTTTTTATATTTATTATAGTATATATAAATTTTTGGGTGTTGTTGAATTGTAATCATGCATCCCTAATCTTTCTTATATTTATGTGTTTCAATCATCGTGTCAGTCTCATTTAGATTAAATATAGTCCTTCAACACAATATTTCTATTGTTATAAGTATTAATTGAACATCGCGCTTAACTAACCAACACAAAAATACTTACGAACATGGATGCTATGAATCACATAAATCAAACCAGAGAATTTGAGGGAGACAAAGAAAGACACAACACGCAAGATTTGCGAAGTTCGTCAACTGCCTACTCCTCGGGAGACACACTAGTTCACTGTGAATCTATAAATCAATGGAAAAAAACTCCCAAAGTGATCTCTCTATACAAGTACAACAGTTTTCTCACAAAATAATATGATGTTCTAATCCTAAAAATCTTATTGAGGGCCTTCAATACATGTTCAATTTGTGTCTGATGGTCTTGACAATCTCGACAGGGTCCTGATCATTTTCACAAAAGTCTGTCTTGACAAACTTGTTCACGGTCTTCATTGTTTTTACAGAAATTGCTAATGGTCCTCACCAAAAGTGTTGAGACTTCATATATTGATTTTCGCGACCCCAACAATAATGTTGATTAGCATTTTGTTACTCCGTTTTTAGTACTAATAAAATGTATAGTTTGATTTTAAAACCAAGGAATTTCAAAGAGATTTTCAATTCTTGCATCTCACGCCGCCTACCTACTCATACTGGTAGCTCGATTAGAGGTCAAGACTATAAAAAAACAGAAGTTGTCCATATCAAGTGATACATGAATTGCTTGGTAGTGCTTTGCCACTACTGTAGCTAGTGGAAATAGCTTAATGGAAGAGCATAGCCTTGCCAAGGCTAAGGTTGAGGGTTCAAGTCCCTCCTTCCGCTCCTGACTTCGTCATTTAGTAGTAACGAGTGGAGTGCATAAACCCCTGACGAGAGAGGGGCGAGCAGCAAGCTTGTATAGGATTCCAAACCTATCTTACTACTAATAAAAAAGGGTCAAGCTAAAACCTATTCCTAACAAGTTGCTAGCTTTTCATTAGCCATTGCGTGCTAGTGTTTTCCCTTATTAGAAAAGGGGCTTCTAGTTGTAGCGCGCAATGTACTAGTGAAGAGGAAAAGCGAATTGAGATTAGATTACTAATGACGGATGGAGATTGAGGAGCCGGATCGACACCAACAAATGATAGGCCATTCTACACTACGAACCCTTTCAACACTTACCAGTATGATGATTCTTCTGTCATAGAACCAACATTTTTAGGGACTTCCAAAAATTGACTTTATGTCAGAGATTGGCTAAGTCATGTTTTTTGGGTTGATATATTGTGAGAGAATGATCTGTCTCGTATAGCGCCATTAGTCAAATTTAAGAATAAGTCAGTATTATGGTAGTGAAAGACCTGTCTCATTCGTGTAGTCTCTCATGTGATGCGAATCCACACACATTGTCATTTGCCTATCAGAATTGTTCATTTTGTAAGTCTCCATGTGTGCAAAAAATCAATCACTCAAATAATGGTAAATGCTTGGTCGATTTTATATATGAACGGTCAAAGTTAATTTGGAGATTAATTTTTCTTGAGACAAATATGTTTTGTTCAGGTGTATGTATATGAGGTCAATCAAAGTATTTTGACCTCATCTTGTATTTGACGATAAATTTGTCTTTATTGTCAAATAAAACCGTAATATAAGTCCTTTTTTGCATCACACGGAGGTTTGTCACATGAGAGGAGCCCACATGATTGTTATGGATTCAAACTCTAAGATTTATGACAATACCAAAATGTTGAGCCCATTTGGAACTATATCCTGCTAATATAACAGCCAGGATATTGAATCAAGCGAAAGCAATTCTAACTTCTAACACGATTTCACTTTCCGAGACGAGAATCTTTCTTGACCCGGCCTTGGAAAGAGAAATAAAATGGATACTTCACAATGAAACCACAAACAGATAAGAGCCAACAGATAAAGCATCGAGATTCAAGTCCTTGGTGGATCTCTTGGTCCTGATCAATACTGACTGAAAATTGAAGAGCAAGTTCAATTTGAGAAGGGAGCATTTCTGAAATCTGATCCATTTTGACAAAGGAAACTTTCCAGGGTAAAGTAGGTAAACTCTTTTCTTTTCTGAAATTTTGAAAATTGACCAATGTGAACATTTCTGTGACCAACCCACCCTTTGTGAACATTTCTTTTGTGACTAGCTCGTCCATATGTGGACTCTTTCCTTTTCATTTCTGAAATTTCATCCATGACAACAGTGTGTAAGATTACAGATAATTTGGTAGCCAAAAGATGGCCCAAATAAAAGTCCAGTTATCTGTGACCAACTCACCCTTTCTAATTACACGGATTCTGAGTTACAGTCTTTCCATTTCTTTTCTCATGCAAAACATGTTTAAAAGACAAAAGATCTAACTTCATACTTTCCCAAGTTTGATGCAGGTTTTTCCATAGATTCTTCTGATGCAGGTTGGAATTTCTTCTTCTTTTTCTTTTGAACAGGAGCAGAATGTTCTCCATTTTGTGCAAGTATTCCTTGTAACAAAGGAGAGCCTTCAAAATACTTTGTTCCAGCAAGTAACTAGCCTAATAGCATCTTCATTTAGTATGAATCAGTACATCTCCCGTTCTTGGGATTGTTTTCAGGAGTTTTATGGTTCCATTAGTTCAGCGTAGAACGCGCCTACTTTGATTTGTTTTGACAATGACTTAATACATTAATCGGGCAGTAGCCCAAAGAAAGCTTTGTTCTAGCAGGATTTTCATAAATATTCCTCTTTGTTTTGACATTGCATGCCTGCCTATTGTAATGACATAACCTTGCTTAGCGTGGATCCTCTCTTCTCGAGAATACATACACCCCTTATCAGTAGTGTATGGACAACTATCTCTCAAGCACAGGTTTATGTTTGGCTTCAATGGGAAAAAATGGAGCAACTACCAACGTATTTTCGCAGACCAAGAGCTACGTGATCATCCTATCGTTCTGGGGTGAAGAGGGCTCGTAACATTTGAGCCGTTTTCTTTTATGCTTTTTCCTGAGGTCCAGAGAAAACTGCAATCAATAGAATTTTGGTAATCTTCCCTTTCCAAAAGAAAGAGCGTGATTCTTTTTCCTTTTCTCAGTGACAAAGAGATTGGATTTAGTCGTAAGAAGAATGCTTGGTATAGTACTGAATGCACCCGTGACTTTACGACATAAGAGGTATTAAGCTGACATTTGTATGGTATCTTTAATTTTCACTCACGAATTGATGCGGGACAGGTTCAAGCGAGATATAGAGGTTCTTTTGAATCTGATTTACAGGGCCTAGTGTCAATTCAACCGAACTTTTTTTTGTCATATACTTGTTGAAAATGATCCACAGGAGGGTTAATAAAATAGGAAAAGTGTACAGTATATGTGAAACTGGATTCAAATTTATGAAACATGCAACGGGAAAGTGTTTTGACTTTGATGGGCTATTCTTACTTTTCAATGTGGACTTTCAAGTAAAAGGTGCAATGTGCTGCCTAGGCCCCTCCACCAGCACACAATCATATGGGGGTCCTAGACCAAGTGTGTGGACCTCACGTAATTGTGTGGTGGAAGAAAGGCCAGGGGCACCATGTGGCGGAGCCCCTGGGCTCACTGAATAATCTCTTGATCAAGACTAGTATTAGGTTGAACATGCTTTCAAGCTAAAACATGTTCAACCTTAGCTCGGTTGAGAAGCTCGAGCCAAAATTGAGCTCGTTTAGTAATCGGACGGATTGGAGTATACCTAGCTTGGTTTGAGTAGCCTAGTCATTAGTCAAAACGATAGATTTAACGAAATTTTCAATGCCTTATCACATGCAATTCAACATTCCACTGATTTGCTCCTGCTTAATGTGATTCTAATGTATAATTGAATTTGCAGACAAGATCAAGCTAGGCCGCTATGCCCACCAAACTAGAGTTTCTCAAACACTTGACGAGTTGAGCTCAAGCTCAATATTTAAGATCTAAGGAAACCCGCGTAAATTACAAATTAAACTAAGTTTCAAAGAGTCGATTTCATGAGTTTTCAACTCGGCTCATTTGGAGCGCTAGTAAAATGAAAAGCAACAATCCTACGTAGTAGTGATCTATCTTTTTCAATGCCTCCTTGCCATCCCTTTCAACAACATCGGGTTAAGCGAAAGTTACTCAAAGATTAGACCCATAATTATTGAGATTAAGAAGACTAGAAGTGGATCAGCATGAACCACAAAACATATATTTTGCAAGAACATTCTCCATAATCCCCCAAGCTTTTCTTTTTTAGGAAGAGTAAGAATTTGATTACAAGCTACCGCGTACATCCAATACATAACACAACCGAAGACTATTGAATACTTTCAATCTAAAGCAGGTTCAACCTTGGCTTGGTTGAGAAGCTTGAGCCAAAATTGAGCTCGTTTAGTAATCGGGCTAATTGGAGTATACCTAGCTTGGTTCGTGTCACATGCAATAAATCACACCAGTGATTTGCTCCTGCTTAATGTGATTCTAATGTAGACGTGAATTTGCAGCAAGATCAAGCTTGGCCACTATGCCCACCGAACTAGAGTTTCTCATACGCTTGATGAGTTGAGCTCAAGCTCAATTATTTAAAATCGAAAAACATCCAAGCAAATTACAAATTAAACTAGGTCTCGAAGAGCCGATTTTACGAATTTTCGACTCGACTCATTTGGAGCGCTAGTAATATAGTAAGAAGCAACAATAGTAGTGATCTGTCTTTTTCAATGCCTCTTTGCCATCCTTTTCACCAACATCGGGTTAAGCGAAAGTTACTCAAAAATTAGACCCATAATTATTGAAAGATGGATCAGTATGCACCACAAAACATGCAAGAACCTTCTCCATAATCCCCCAAAATTATTTTTTTTTCCTGTAGGAAGAGTAAGAATTTCATGCAAGCTTCCACGTATTTTTTTCGGTTTTTTTTTTTTTAAGACTGAGTCTTTAAAATCTTGATATTTTAAATCAAAAAATAAAGTGGTTCAGTATATCGTTTTTCAATTTTTTTGCGCCAAAATAAAGTACACGAGGAGTACTTTAATTTGGTGCAAAAAAAATCGAAAAATGATACATGGAATTACTTCATTTTTTGATTTAAAATATCAAGATTTTAGCACCTAGGTGCTAAAATCTTTTGAAAAACTGAGCCTTAATACAAAATACAAACTGAAGAAAGACGTAATGTACACAAGAAAGACAACTAACAGAACCGAAATAAATGAAGGATACATCCAGCGCTAAATTGATCTAGCGTTCAAATTTCTGGGAAACTGAAAATGTATGGGAAACTGATGCAATATGTAAAAGAGCAATTGTCACAATAGTTCCACTGTGGACGAGGTTTCCATAAAAAATTGACCTATGCAAAACAAGTGAGTCAAGCACCTCAAGTCAAGAACATTGCGTGCACGGCTAAACATCATACAACTGAAGCCAACTACAACGCTCTAGAAATTGGTAGAAAAGTTGCTAAAAGGAAACGCAACCGTAGTTATTGTAATTGAAATTGCTGAAGCAGTGTACCCTAATCAATTGTTAGGAGCCGATATGTCCTTAATACCTCAAGCTTTTCCCCACAATGGTGTTTAAAGCAATATGAACAAATATTGTTTTGAAAAGCTGATTAGCAGTAGATAATAGTAACATGCTTAAAAGGTAAAGAGAAAGGCTTATGACAGTTGTTCCTTTGATTAAAACCATAACAAAAAAAAGAGATAGGCCCATGCCTCTATTGCCCTATCTTTACTAGTCATAATGAGACTCCCAATAATTGCATTTTTTTTACTGTCAACCCACTCGTTCCTTCCTCTGCTTCTTTTTTTCATTTTCTTTTTCATTTTATTTTTTTTACTGTCAGAAGTGTTCGGACGAATTTATGCGCACCTCACCTGATTCCCTCTTCTATCCGGACAATTCACATCTCGACTAGAAAATTAACAAGAAATTACTACTTCCTTGCAGATTAACCCTAAAACAAACCTAATTGTAAAAGAGCCAACCGCTAACCAATTAGACTAACTTTGGGTTCCATCCTCCCCATCTGATAAGCCATTTTTGTTCGACTTTCTTTTACTGGTTCATGGGGCCCTCATGTCCCCATGACTTTGTTACTCAGTTTTTTGTCCTCTTCTTTCTTTTTACCTTTTTTACAGTGAATGTCACATGTTTCTAGCAAAAGGATACTACTAAAATTTAACTCATGTCCTTTCTTTAATCAAGACTTTCTAAAAAAAAAAAAAAAAAAAAAAGATTAATCAGGACAATCCATTTTGAAATTCAAATTTATAAGATTGGAAATGTCATGGGTGTCGTTTGAAAATATTTGGTGGGCTTTGTTGGATCTTTTATTTGTCTTTATTAGTCTTAAAATTAGTACTATCAGTTATAATAAGAAGTGTGACCTCGGCACTAACAAAATATATCGACCCCTTTAGCCCAAGTTTTCTGTGCTCCAATGTTGATCACACTTGTGCTCACTGATATTGTTATGTTCAGAATATTATGTTATAAAATTTCATTACAACATAAACCAAACCAAACCAAATCAAATTCAACATTAAATTCTACAAACAAGTTAGGTTGAAATCTGAATATATAAGAAAAAGTAGTAGTAATATCAGGATTTTGCATCATAAAGTGTTTTTCTCCCATTCAAAGGATGACCCACCACCATTGTTGCTTCTAAATTGACAATTATGATACAAGATGATCGACAACTGTCCTCCCCCATGCGTAGAAGCACCATTGTTCGGCCCACATTTGACTGAGTAATTAATTCCCATACGTGATTTTCATACAGATTCATTCAATATATAATCGTAAGATTCATGCACTTATTAGTATTTGAGCATACAATGGTGTCCCAAGACCAATAAATAATGGGTTCTTCTAATGCTAGCAAAATGACAAAAATTACGCACGCTTCGTTAGTAATTTTCAACACATTTTTACAAATTTCAATATAATTTTTTTTTATTTAATACACTTTTTAAACCTTAATAACAGACTACCGACTGTCTAAATCATTTTCTATAAGTAATTTTTTCATGAGACCTCATAGTGGGCCATGGCCAACATCTCATCTTATCCATCCATACGAATTGAATTGAAGTGGACCTGCTTTCCAAATTGGAATGCGTACCCAAAACAGGTACCCTTAGAGTTTTTTAATTTCTACCTACATAGTAGTAAGTGCTACTTCAACAATGACCCCACGATTCTTTTGTTATAAAAAATGATACGTGTAAGGAAGATTTGAAGGAATCGCGCAAGAAAGACTCTATGAGGTCAAGTACGGATCCAAAACAGTTTATCTGAGCTGCTCAAAAATTTTAAAAACACATTTCGAGTGGGTTAGTGAGAAACCAGCTCCATCTGATATGTGTGGATGCTTAATCCAAACTTTCATTTTTGAATGGCTTGGATGAAAAAAGAAAAAATGAAAGTTTGGATCGAGCATTTAAACATATCGGATGGAGCTGGTTTTACCGGGCCCACTCAAAATGTATTTCTAAAATTCTTGAGCGGCTCGGATTACTCGTTCAAAATTCGTACTAGGCTCCGCAGGGCCTTCCTTGGGTAATACACTGCAAATCTTTTCATTCCATATAGCATTATTATATGTGGGTTTAATTACCCCTATCTTCCAAGGCAACAAGGCATTTAAGTCCAAATTTTACTGAAATTACTCTGCTAAGTGACAACAACAGCGCAGACGGTCATTTTTGTAACCACTAGCGGCAGGTAAAGCATCTTTAATGATGAGTAATTTAAGCCGTTGTTACAGAAATTTAGCAAGATACTTCGACAAAAAGCTTTCCACTCACGATAATATTGATGGTGACACACAACATTACAATATACAGTGCCACACACAACGACGCAAACTGTTACGGTTGGTAATGAGAACCTAATTTGAATTACGTATAACCAATCCATCACTGAAGAATATGAACTTTCTACTTAATGATTGTCACGAATTGAAATAAAATCAAATTGTAATGTTGTGTTCCCAATATTATCGTTTCAGTAATGTACAAGTATTCACGAATGAAAATGTTAACCACCCGCAATGAGCATTGGTTAGGACCAAAGTGTAGTGGACTCTAAAAAAGTACAAAGATTATATGTATGCAAACTTAATTTTCATGAAGTGTGGAACTTATACGAAGCTTATAAATATATCGGGAAAGCAAATGGAGATGCTCTTTGCTTAGGGGTCAGTTCACGCTAAATTTTTCATTTTCAAAACAATGTCAAAATACCTGTCCGGTAAAAATATATCAAGGTTGGTTCTTTTGTCTAAATGTTATTTTTGGTAGTTTTAATTTCTTGATTATACTGTAATGACACTTTCATGGAATATTATGTAGGTACGATGTTGTCTTCACATTACAATCAATAGTAAAAAATATCAAAATTATTAAAAGTTGTTCCACAAAACTAACTTAAACTTATCGTATTTTACGAGACGGGTGATTTTCTCGCAACGTGTCAATCCTATTTCACTTATTAAACACTAAAGGGAAAAAAAAAACATGTGGAGATTTAAGAACATCGACGTTAAAGAAGATGAAAACTCCAACGAAAACACGTGCGGACCCAGACGACTTCTGTCTCAGATTTCATTTTGAGGTTTTTAATAACCACCAATTCCAATGTAATATTGGTACTATATATTTTAATTAACTGTACACTGTGATTTCTTTTTACTACAGCCACGTAAAAAGTTACCCGACCAAAATAAGAGAGGAGGTTGAAGATCAGGACGTGAAAATAATAAGAGTAACCGAAGTCCAAGCAATTGTAGATTTATTACTTACAGTAACAATCAACAAGCAAAGAGTATATGAGGAATAGGATACGTGGGAGCTCACGGGAACCTAAATCAGAACAGTCTTTAGTAAAGAATAATTAAGACCCATTCGAAGGCCATAAAAGCTCCAATGTTTGATACAGAGCCGACCTTAAGCTAAAACTTAAATTTTAGTCTTTCGACTTTTGTATAATTATTTAATATAACAATAATTCCGTCTTAAATTTTTGCTATATATCTGCAAAAAGTAAGGAATAAAGTTTTAAAATGGTGGTTGGTTATACCATCTAGATATAGTATAATCATGGATACCATCTTAAGTGGTGGTTTAACTCTTTGCAACAGTTGCAAAATAAACATCCACCTATTCATATTATTATATTTCTTTCTTAAAAAAATTCCAAACAGAACTTTATGTGCAGAATGTACTCCATAAATCTAATTACTCTACAATCTCCTCCTGTCATCTCTCTCTTTTAATACGCCCTGATATCCGCTTGAAATTTTTAAGAGAGAATACAAGAAATAATGTTTTGCTGTTTCATTGTTAGTAGCAGGGACAGAGCCAGGATTTCATATCCAGGAGGCCGCAACATAAACAACAATACTGGAGTTAAAAATGGTGATTAAAATTCTTTTTTAGGGACCACTCATGTGATGTTTTCGTAGGGTAATTGGTATTTTCAGTATTCTTAGACTACATACATCAACTAATTTGACAACTTGTAGTTTAAAAATACCAAAAATATTGAAAATACCTTAGTGGAAACTAGGTCCTAAAAGACAAAAATTTGTTACCATGTAGAGTTATATTAAAGCGGAAAAAGGCCATCCATAAAGATATTTGAATAAGTAGTAAAAAAAAAAAAAAAAAACTCAATGGAAATTTGCTATTGGAGGGTGGCCTTGGCCCCCAATAGCCAACAAGTGGCTCTGTCTCTGGTTAGTAGGTAGATTGATAATTTTGTTTTTAATTATCAATGAAGTAATACCATGTTGACATCTCTTATACAAAATGTTGTGCATATAAAAACAAAATTATCAATCTAAAATTATCTGTTCGGTCTCGGTTTCCTGGAAATTGGTTTGGACCAAATCGAACCGAACCAAAACCGTGTCGATTTGGACCGAAATACCCCGAACGAACCCCTATTTAGACCGAAAACCGAATAAAACGATCTTGACCCCCCAAAAATAATAAATCCTAGCCGTCCATCTCAATCTTAACGCCGAACCGAAAAAACCGAACCACCCCGAACAGATCGGTCCATTGTTTTTTCGGTCGGGATCGGTTCCCATCAAAACCACCACAAACCGATCAGTTCGGTCCCTGACACCCCGAAAACTGAAGTGAACCAACCAATTTTCACCCCTACTTGCAAGATTAATCAGTCTTGATAGTTAGTTCGGTTGGTTAGTGAGTACCTCTACGCACAATTGATCAATGTTTGATTCTTGAGATTAGGTAAAACATAAGAAAGGATTTTCTAGTAAATTCAAAACTTCCGACTTCCGGTCTAGATGGTCTAACTTTAACGGACTAGAAAATAATTAGTGGAAGTGTGTGTCAACTAATCCGGACACCTTGACAGTAAAACAAACAAAAAACATTAAGTGTTCCACTAACAAAAATCAATTTTTTTAAAAAATTATCTTAGTGGAACACTCCTAATTCCTTCTACGTACATGTCCCTCTATTACTCACGCTATCATCACTCATTGCTACTGTACCCACTACTGCACTCCATCAGCCACACACACGAACCCCACCCCCCTATCCCCACCTCTCTCCCCCCTACCTTCTCTGCAAAACTCCATTATATACACAACCAGCAAACCAAGCCCAAACCCAGCCACCGCAAATGGCAATCTCTCCACCCACCCTCTTCACTCTCTTCCTCTCCTTCCTCCTCCTCCTCCTCCTCCTACCCTCCTCTCTCTCCAAAACCTTCATAGTGCAAGTCCACCACGATTCAAAACCCTCCATCTTCCCAACTCACAAACACTGGTACGAATCCACCCTCACATCCCTCTCCCCCACCACCACCGCCACTCAAAACCCCACCCGCATAATCCACACATACGACACCGTTTTCCACGGATTTTCGGCAAAGCTCTCGCCTTTAGAAGCCAAAACGCTCGAATCCCTCTCCGCTGTAGTCGCCGTCATCCCGGAACAAATTCGTAAACTTCACACCACCAGATCACCTGAATTTCTCGGGCTAAAAACCTCTGACAACGCTGGGTTGTTGAAAGAGTCGGATTTCGGGTCGGATTTTGTAATCGGAGTTATAGATACAGGGATCTGGCCTGAAAGGCAGAGTTTTAACGATAGGGATCTTGGTCCGGCGCCGGCTAAGTGGAAGGGGGAATGCGTTTCGGGTAAGGATTTCCCGGCGACGTCGTGTAATCGGAAGTTGATTGGAGCGAGATATTTTAGCGACGGGTACGAGGCTACGAATGGGAAAATGAACGAGACGACGGAGTACCGGTCGCCGAGAGATTCGGACGGGCATGGGACCCACACGGCATCGATCGCCGCCGGGAGGTACTGTTTGAATTTTGAAATATTTGCTTGAACAATTTTGTTTTGGCTAATTGTTTCTGCTCTTTCTATCTTCGTAGCACCGGGGGAAAAAAAAGATTTCTTTTTGGGTAAATAATTTCCACAATTTTCCTTTGTTGCTTAAAATTACGAGAATTACGCACATGCATACATAACAAGGTAAGATAAATTAATGGGACCTTTTGAATGGATTATTTGATTTTATGGTCATTGATTTTATCATATTTTTTTACGAATAGATAAAAAGAGTGTTGATTTTATCGCACTAGATTTTTTTTATCACACTAATGGTCTACAACATTTTATCGTACTAGATTTTATCTATTGGGAAATCAGCCAAAAGGCTTTGTTTGGTTGATAATTTTGAAAAAAATATTTTGAGAAATAATTTTGAGAGAGTGTTAGGATTAAGAAAAAATAATAGTTAAAGAGATGTATAATAATTGGAGAGAGATAGAAAAAGGAATGAGAATAATAATTTGAGAGAGGAGTATGAGTAAAGAGAAATATAATTAATGATTGAAGAGATGTGAGATAAGAAAAGAATATTTCTGAAATGTTTTTTTAGAATCATGAAGTGAACACAATGAAAGTGATATTTTTATCGTCCTTCCATAAAACATGAACTAAAATCAATTTTCTCATAAAATCCATACAAGAATTCCCCTAAACATAAAAATCAAATTTTTACCCGTATATTAACCAAATTATGGCACTCTTTTATTTTTTTAACATTTTAAAAAAAATTCTAACAGGTACGTTTTCCCGGCGAGTACTCTCGGTTACGCTCGCGGCGTGGCTGCCGGGATGGCACCGAAAGCCCGTCTCGCCACCTACAAGGTCTGCTGGAACGCCGGTTGCTACGACTCCGACATCCTCGCCGCATTCGACGCCGCCGTTCGAGACGGCGTTGACGTCATTTCCCTATCCGTCGGTGGCGTCGTGGTCCCGTACTATCTCGACGCCATCGCGATAGGTGCCTTCGGAGCCTCTGATGCCGGTGTCTTCGTCTCCGCCTCTGCTGGCAACGGCGGGCCCGGCGGCCTTACCGTCACAAATGTAGCCCCCTGGGTCACCACCGTGGGCGCCGGTACACTGGATAGAGATTTCCCAGCTGATGTTAAACTCGGTAACGGGAAAATTATCCCCGGTATGAGCATCTATGGTGGCCCAGGTTTAGCCGCTGGACGTCTCTACCCGCTAATTTACGCCGGGAACGAAGGGAGCGACGGTTACTCTTCTTCGCTTTGCTTAGAAGGTTCTTTAGACACCAATTTGGTGAAAAACAAAATCGTGTTATGCGATAGGGGAATTAATTCAAGAGCGGCTAAAGGCGAAGTGGTTCAAAAAGCCGGTGGAATCGGTATGATTTTAGCCAACGGAGTTTTCGACGGCGAGGGATTAGTCGCCGACTGCCACGTCATCCCCGCCACGGCCGTCGGTGCGGCATCTGGTGATGAGATAAGGAAGTACATATCCTCTGCTTCGAAATCTAATAAGTCGCCACCTACTGCTACTATAGATTTCAAAGGGACCCGGTTGCATGTTCGCCCCGCCCCTGTTGTCGCATCATTTTCGGCCCGTGGTCCTAACCCGGAGACACCGGAGATACTGAAACCCGACATTATCGCGCCTGGGTTGAATATACTTGCAGCTTGGCCCGATCGAGTCGGGCCGTCCAGTCTCCCGTCTGATAAACGGGAGACCGAATTTAACATCCTTTCTGGTACTTCTATGGCTTGTCCTCATGTTTCAGGGTTGGCTGCTTTGTTAAAAGCGGCTCATCCAGAGTGGAGTCCTGCAGCGATCAGATCGGCCTTGATGACGACTGCTTATACGGTGGATAATCGGGGAGGAACGATAGGAGATGAGTCAACCGGTAATTCGTCTACCGTGATGGATTTTGGGGCGGGCCATGTCCACCCGCAGAAAGCTATGGATCCTGGTCTAGTCTACGACTTGAATTCCTACAATTACGTCGATTTCCTGTGTAATTTGAATTACACTACGAAAAACATCCA
Organism: Vaccinium macrocarpon; assembly: GCA_022606695.1. NCBI lineage: Eukaryota > Viridiplantae > Streptophyta > Magnoliopsida > Ericales > Ericaceae > Vaccinium > Vaccinium macrocarpon. The sequence continues at coordinate 35,467,418 of CM040174.1, read as the reverse complement.
AATGATCACGAGAAAGAACGCGGATTGCAGAGGAGCGAAAAGGGCGGGGCATGTCGGGAACTTGAATTACCCGTCATTGACCGCTGTGTTTCAGCAATACGGGAAGAGGAAGATGTCTACGCATTTTATAAGGACGGCGACAAATGTTGGGGATGCAAATTCGGTGTACCAAGTAACGGTGAAGCCGCCGAGTGGTACCTTGGTAACGGTTCAGCCGGAAAAGTTGGTGTTTAGGAGAGTGGGGCAGAGGCTGAATTTTCTGGTTAGGGTGAAGGCTGTGGCTGTTAAGTTGTCACCTGGTAGTTCCAGCACTAAAACTGGTTCCATATCTTGGTCTGATGGTAAACATGTTGTCACTAGTCCTTTAGTCATCACAATGCAAGCACCTCTGTAATTTTGAACCTTTTGGTTTTTGAGTTTTGTTTTTTTGTTTAATTTTCCTCTCAATCTCTCTTTTTTTGGGACTCGGGATACAAGTATGTTGTGAGCATCGTGACCGTTCAAAACAGAACAAACGGCTGTGATTACTCATTACAGGCTCCCGGGTCCTTCTTTCTTGATAGATATAGGTAGTACGAGTGTGTTATATAGTGTTTTCTACTTCAGAAAGCAGGATGAGAACTTTGTTGTAAGTTGGAAAATCAGGAAAGTCTGTAGAAATGGGCTGTGTGTTGGGAGAAGATGCCAAGGAGTGTTGAAATAAAATATATATATATATATATATATATATATATATATATATATATATATATATATATATATATGATATGTCCTTTTTTGCTCCTCTCAAATATTCTTGTATATTCAAAAGTAAATAATTTCCAAATAGAATAGACAAGAAATCCTGTTTTTGATGATCATGTTCAGGTGTTTTTTTTAAACTTGATTTGTATTTATAATGTTTAAAAGGCAGTGTGGGCAGGTGGGCATGTGAAAACTGCAGATGTGGGAGTAGTGTTGTTGGGGATCTCATGTTTTTTGGATTTCAGTAAACATGTCAATAATTTTTGAGCTTCTTTATTTATTTTTAATGTTTATCTTAACTTAATAATATAGAAACTTTGGTCCTACAGAATATTTTTAGTCTCTTTCATCATGTCATCCATGTCATAATTTATTTTAGTATCTGATTTAGATGCAAACATCAACCAGGCTGGCCGATTACTCATAAAACAAACCGCACGTGTTCAAGTTTGTGTTCACTTGTTAAAAGCTCGTTTAAAATCAATCTGTCACTTGTTAAAAACTCGTTTAAAATCAGTTTGTTACGTAACACATCAAGTATGAATATCTTTTGGAAGCTCATGTTTTCAAAAAAAATTCAACAAACAATTTAATCTTTCGAAACATTCGGCGTATGATATGTCTTAAAATTTCAAGCTTCTTGCAATCGGTTTGTGTTCAACTCAATTAAATCTTGTTCTGTGATCTGTTCGTTTTATAAACTAGCCAAGCTCAAATATATTTTTAAATTTGGTCAAGTTTTCAAATCAAATCTTGAACAATGAATTGTTCTGCTCGTTCAATTCGTTCATCTATGCTACTTAAAAGCAGTTAAGCAAATTAGCTTAATAAAACAATCATTGCTTCCATTAAAAATTACCGGTATTTTTTCATTTCGATATTTTTATTGTCTTTTCTAAAAAAAATTGTTGAATCCGCTTTTAATTTTTTTTATTAGTCATCCGTCTAGATAAGAGGAATCTAAAAAATACAAAATTATGACGAAAACCTGGAAAAAAATCATGAAATATGAAAAAATGTCGAACTTTTTTCAACTTTGAGCCACATTTTTATATATGTCCAAGTTCCTCTCATTAAAAAGAATGCTTAATCCCAAAAAATATGACGAAAAGCTAAACAAAACTAGACTGAAAAATAAGTTTTAAACAAAAAAATACCGAAGACAATATTTTTTATTAAAAACTCATCCTAAGCAACCAAACGTTTCTGAAATACGCGATATTTTGGTAAATAGTTGATGAAGATGTGAATTTAATGTCTTTAACATCAGCGACATTATTCAAGGCCATTTCTCTAACTTTTGGTTTTTTGATATTTTAATTTTTTAAATTAATAAATGTGAGAAAAGATAATAGCCTATCTCAAAAAGCATTAAAAATAAACCTAAAAAATCGCTTAATAGAACAGCGCCTTAATAGTTTTGGAGCACCGCCAGGACAACCACATAACCCGAAGATAGTCAATTACCTTTTGCATGCCTTTATAATGATAAAGAGTAATCATTTACGGGGAAAATCAAAACAGGACAAATGAGTAGGTTCAATTTGTCTAAAGGTGTTTGAAAGAACATAAATGACAGATTTGCTCCAAATGGTTTGAATTTGACAAGCAAGAGAAGAAATTCGTGCAAATTGGAAGACAGTCAGAAGGCCAGCCTACTATCCATGCATACGTGGGAACCGGGGGCATGTAGTGATAGGCTCACTACACCCTTGTAGTGAGTCCTTCACTACAAACCCCCAATTCCACATATGTGGAGCCGTGGATTTTGATACTGCTATAGAAACAAAACTCGATAATATAATCGAAATTTTATTTGCATCTCATAATTTGCTCTATACAACCAATTTTTTTGGATAATTTTATACAACCAATTTCTTAATCTTCATTCACATTTTTGTGCTTAGGTCCCTTTGCCCTAAGTTTTTTTCAACAATTTTGATGCGGTTTTATGTTAATTCTCACTATATTTTCTTTACAATTTTTACACTCGAAACGTGACAATATGATGTCAAAATTTGACACAAATCTAGCAAGAATTTAGATAAAAAGAAAGTTTATCTAAATTCAGTCCTCTCTTTTCAAGGGATATCAAACTTCCTCCTAACTTTTTGTTACAACCTAGAACAAGTTGTTTCTGTTATTTGGGTTTTTTGAGCTTTTTTTTAAAGTAATGTACATGAGGAGATTGACTTGCATTAAAATCCGTAAAAATACAAATTTAGCTAAAAGCTAATTTTCCATAAAAGTGCTAAAAACTAAGTTACAAAAAACGAGTTTAGTTCCAATTAGTTAAAAAGCTAGTAATAGTTTATTTTCTTTTATAAGTGCTAAAAGTAAATGGGAGCAGGGAGTAGGAAAAGTTATATTACTGGTATTTTTTTTTTCGGTAAAGAAAGAGAAATATATTAAATCAAAACTACCGGTTCAAAACCGGCAACCAATACAACAACAAAACTACTGGCCAAAAAAATAAATGGCCAAAATATCACCTACAAAAAATACAAAACAAAAAAGTACAGAAAATAAAAACGCCGGAGCCAACCGGAGCTGTCACCCTATAGTGTGATTTAGCAAACCGGAAATCTCCAACATGTTTTTTTTTAGCCAACATGTGCCTTGTACCTTTGAAATTGGAGGACTGTATAAATTGGGTCCTGAATATCTGATCCTTGCGAACTGTCCCAGTCTGGTACCAATTGTGTGGTTAGACTTTTATGGCCCAGACTAAACAAAGGGCTTTTTACAGGAAACGCATTCTGTTTAATTTCAGTAGCTGGGCCCAACCTCACCTTCCTTCACTGGTATACTCCTATCAAGCATCGGATGCCAGCCTGTTAACAATTTTCATGTGGAACATTTTTATTTTGATTTTGATTTTTTTTCAATTGGACTTGATTTTGAACCCTTCCATATGCACCAATCGGTTTGCACCGACCAGGCACCAACAGCGACGGCGACGAATACGGGTGATTTTGGATTGAGCTCATAAAGCTGTCCGATTCCCGCAAAGACCCACTCGGAATTCGATTTTGAGAATGATGAACGGCTCGGATCGATCGTTTGAGACCCACAACGGCGTTGGCGGCGCCGTTGGTGCGTGGTCGGTCCTCCCTCCCAGAGTGATTCTTTCATAATTTAATAAGCTTCTAAATTGTATCAATGTTTTTAATCAATTTGCACATCGAATCGTAGGAATAATATTCGTGCTTTCCTCACTAGGAGCAACACACGCAAACGAACTTCAATTGAGTCGATTTAGGTCATTTCGGTTTTCCTAAGATTAGAAATTGAACGAGGTAAGTAGTAATTTATTTAAGTTTTTTCTTAAAGACTAACAAGCTGCTAAAAAATATTCAAGCTTAGATTTGATATGTAATAACTATTCTCGAATGAGTTTTTAACAAGTTGAACTCCTCGAGTAGCTTTGGTTTGTTTACGGTAACCTGGGTTGAGTTTAATTTTGTCCTTGTCATGTTATGATAGTAGATAACAAGTGGACTGGAAAGCCCAATTAAACTCAACTCGGCCACTCTATATGTTATGATAGCAGAATAAGTGATATGCTATTCTATGAAAGGCCATTCTAGGGATAGCCCATATATAACACATATATTGTCACACTAGATTGTCAATTAGCTTAGAAAATGACAGAAAAAGAAAAATAAAAAATACGCATACTGCAATAGTTTTTTAAAAAAAAATTCAATACATTTTGCACACTTTAATATATATATATATATATATATATATATATTACATATTTCAATATACTTTTTATACCTTACCAACAGCCCAATAAACTACTTTTAGCATTTTACTTCTATGAATCAGGCCCATTGAGGCCTATGCATTTCTTATTCTCTGTAACTGGATCTAAACTAATATTTATGCGTCAAAAGGGCCGGCCCAAAAAGTAATTGACCTAAATAACATTACAGGCCAAGGCCCTAATGAGGCCTAAGCAACCATTGACCAAAACAAGAGTAACATTGATGTGGTGTAATATCTCTCCTGACCTAAACCCATTTGAAGCAAAAGAAAGAAAAAAATAAGAATTGATGTCGTGTGATTTGAGACAAAAAAAAAAAAAGGCAACAATAAAAAGCTCACTAATTAAAAATGGTGTGATATGTTAATGTCCCCAAAACCACTTACCATCATTCAGTTTTCATGACTCAGGATTTAAGAGATCATTAAAAAGAAAAAATGAGATCAAACCAAATCATGACCAATCTTTTTAAATTTTACAGTTTTTGACGGATAGTGCTTGGAGTATTTATTTTGGGCACTTCAAAAAGATTTGGATATCGATAGTAATAGGTGTGCAATATGTGTGCAAAGCGCACTATACGTTGGAATGCACTACATCTGGCCGTCTATTTTGACAATGCATAGCTTGGATTTAATCCAAAAAATAGAAGGTCGGATTAAGTTCGTTGTTCGGATTAGATTTTAGCCATTCAATGTAGAATGGATGGTAGGATGACGCACTGTACGGTGTAGTGTGTTTTGTGCACCGCAAATCTACCCAAAAATTACAATTGGGGTGTTTCATTAACAAAAAACTATTTTTTTCAAACACTGAGATAAATCATTCTCTCACAACATATCACATAAAAAATGATGAAAAACTAATTTTTTTCAAAAACTAGATTAGTTGAACACCCTCTAACGCTATACCGAGTAATGATTTTTTTGTGGCCCAAATTTTACAACCATTTGCTTCCAAAGATATGAAAGAATCAGAAAAAAGAGCAAAGAAGAGAAGGCTCCATATGATTTGATAGCAATCTTACGGATATCCAAATTTGGACCACAAGTATTTTAATAATTCTATTATTTATTTATTACAAGTAGGTGGACAAGTTGCTTACTCTTGGCCAATAGATAGGATTTGATATCTGTAAAAGTATCCCGTCAGTCTCAACAAAAAAAAAAAATCAAATTTAACCAAAAAATACTTTTTATAATTTAACAAATTATTTTATCAAAAACTCAAAATATCAAATTCTCTATCTAAATTTTACTATATTAAATTATTCTCCCTCCAATCTATTAAAAAAAATATCTTTTCTCCTCAAAAACTCAACTCCACACATTGAGAGTTGTTTGGCAGGTAAAGGTTATACACGTGTCAGTGCCAAACCCCCTCCCTTTCACTCTCTCTTGCCTCTCACTCTTCACGTGCTCATCTCTATCCCATTTCCCATCAAGCCCCGACAAAAACAATAAAAAAAGTTTTGTCCCATGAATAGTACAGCACCAAATTTAGTGCAGTATTGTAGCAAAAACAATTTATTGAGGGAAAATAGAAAAGCTGATTTTTTGTGGTTTTGCCGGATTTGGCTCTCCACATTAACATGATCAGATAAGAATAGAATAGAAAGTCTTTTTATTCAAAAAAATATTTGGTTTGACCATAATTTTGTACTTATTAGATTTGTCTCATCGAGAAAAAATTCAAAAACCAAAAAACAAGGCTGATAAGGATGCCCTAAGATTGCTATAGAAAAAGAAAACGACCACATTAACATGATCAGATAAGAATAGAATAGAAAGTCTTTTTATTCAAAAAAATATTTGGTTTGACCATAATTTTGTACTTATTAGATTTGTCTCGTCGAGAAAAAATTCAAAAACCAAAAAATCTTGACGCAAAACTAAAAAATGCAAAAAAGATATGAATAAAAACAAAATAAATAATTCAATAATCCATAATCCGGATATTATTACCCAAAGGAGGCCTTGAATAGATAAGTTTAAGAGCATCCTTATCAGCCTATCCAAAATTTTCATCAAATTTAACCTCAAAAACACCTTTTATAAATTAGCAAATCATTTTATCAAAAACTCACAAAATAAGACTCTTTATTTTAACTTTACTATATTAAACTATTTTCTTCAAAACTAAAAAAAAAAAAAATCTTTCTCAGCCATAACATTTCACAACCAAATGGGGTAGTGGCCCACGTATCATCACCCCACCCACCCCTTCAACCATTAACTTTTCTTCCCGCCACACGCGTCGCCACGTGGCGCCCCTTTCAGCAACCAACCGATAATAATAAAAAATTTAATTGGTGAGTAAAAAGTATTGCACGAAATTTGGTGCGATACTATAGCAAAAATAATTTGAAGAAGTAAAAAATAGAGAGCCTAATTTTTGGAGGTTTTTAGGAATTTGGCTCTCAATTTTAGCCAAAAAGATAATTTCACAAGTTTGATAAGATGCCCTAATACGCATCTTTTGCGAAGAGACTGATATGGAAATGTTCGTTTATAATTTTAGGAGTAGTTCTTTATGCACCCACTTGTCCTCTTGGATTGACAGCTCTTAGGCAGCCCCCAAGGGGTAAGCGGGTTAGCGGGCATGAAAATAAATTTCTTGTGAGTCTACAAATATTGGTATGGATGGATCTGCCTTTGATTGGATCAAGAATGAGATTAGTCGTGGTACACGTAGATTGGCACACCAAACCTTAAAAAAAAAAAAAAAGCGCTTTGGCATTATCCACTATACATGTAAAAAAGATTCTCCAATACTCTTTCCATTTCTATTTGTTTGTCCCTCACTTCTTTCTTGCTTTTTTTCAAATAAAAAAATTATGTACTTCCGTGTAGTGTATTAAAAACCGAATTAAAAGTACACGATGAGTATTTTAATTTGGTGTAAAAAAATTTAAAAAATGATACACGAAAACACATTATTTTTTCATTTGAAAAGTAGCACGACTTTTCGTAAAGGACAAACAAATAGAAACGGAGAGAGTATATAATAGTAAGTAAAATATCTCCGAGTCAGCAATTTGCATATGACATTAGAATCTGTCAAAATCAAATGCGTATTCACCCAGGCTCAAAACAAAAATGATACAGACACACCCTCTTTATCACACTTTGCCATACTCCCTCTCACATGTGGGATGGGTCCCCCCACATGTGAGAAGGGATGTGGTAAAGATATTGTGTATGTATCATTGTTCGGCTTAAAATACCTTTAAAATACATTAATTTATAATGAAGTGATTACAAATTAAAAAGCCAGCCATGTCATAGATCACAAAAATCAAGAATAAGGAGCAGATGCATTGAAAATGAATATTGAAATATTTGAATCGGGAAAGATTGAGATTTTTGGATTTGAAATTAGAAAATGATTTTTTGGGACATGTTTAATCGGATCTAACATGTGTTGCTTGAAAAACTCAATCATAATCCAATTACTTCCTGCCATTGGTCGAGACTACTACCCTTCCCATGAAAAGTCATTCTGCAATAATATATACGATTAATTAAACCTGTTTTGGCTAAATCCAAAAAACTGGTTTTTAGTTTTTTTTTTTCATCTTGTTCTTATTCAAAAAGTTATATTTTTTAGTTTTCGGTCGATTTTTTGTACTAGTTTATTGGCTTGTTTCGACAAGATGAATCTAAAAAGTATAAAATTGTAAGCCATATTTAAATTTTTGTGAATAAAGACAAAAAATAATCCAAAAAACCAATTTTGTTGAATAATTTTTTATCTTTATTCACAAATCTTTAAGTTTAACTAACAATTTTATACTTTTAAATTTCTCTCATCGAGACAAGTTAAGAAATCACAAAAAAACGTCCGAAAACTAAAATTGCAAATTTTTTTTGAATAAAAATAAAACAAAATCAAAAATCAAAAAATCAATTTTTTTGGATTTAGCCAAATTAGACCTTATCTAATACCCATTCTTTTGCCAAGAGATCGAGACGGAAATGTTCATTTGTAGTACTTCTTTATGCACCCACTTGGATTTGACAGCTCTTCGGCAGTACCAAGGGTTACCCCCGGTAGCCAGTCGGTCTATTTCTCATACAATTGACCCCAAATTCGATTCAAGGGGTCAAATTGTATGAAAGTAAACTTCCTGTGAGTCTCTTAATATTAGTCCTGGTTTGAGTAAATTGAAAAAATTAGTTTTTTGGTTTTTTTAGTTTTGTTTTTATTCAATTTTTTTTTGTATTTATTAGTTTTCAGACGATTTTTTGTTGTGATTTATTGGCTTGTCTCGACAAGAGAAATCTAAAAAAGTATAAAATTATTAACCAAACTTAAAATTTTGTGAATAAAGATAAAAAATTATGGCAAAAAACCAGTTTTTTGGTTTATTTTTCGTCTTTATTGACAAAAACTTTAAGTTTGACTAATAATTTTACACTTTTTAGATTTCTTTTGTCGAGAGAAGCCAATAAACCAAAAAAAAATTGACTAAAAATAACAAATACAAAAAAAATGAATAAAGACAAAACAAAAAAACCAATTTTTAAGATTTAGACAAAGGAGACCCAATCAGCAATATCTTTAAAATTTGCATCGATCTCACATCGGAATCTGTCAAAATCAAATGCGTGTTCAACACAAGCTCAAAATATCTTTAAAATTAGTACATTAATTGATAGTGAAATGATTACAAATTAAAGAACGCTGCTAAGAGTACCTCATATTTTCGACTGAAAAATGTATTAATCGATTTTTTTTGCGACTCGGTTTTGAATATCACACGAAGTGATCATAATCGCATTCATTGTTTTAAAATATTTTTCATAGGGTCCATGAAAAATGGGCTCAATAAGGGACGGTTAGAAGTTGGCTGAACCAAATTCTCGCCGCTTTTACTTTTGATTTAAAACGGCTAAAAAGTAGACTTTGGTTCAAGACTTCTAACCGGCCCAATTGAAATTGATTTTTGGCGGCACCCTTTGGAAAAATATTTTTAAGAACAATGAATCTGCCTCGGACACTTCTCATACAGGAAATCCAAAACTAAGACCACTCAAGACAAAGATGCACATTTTCTAGCAAGAAAATATTGCATCCAGGTTTTCCGTAAATGAAAAACCCAGCCATGTCATAGATCACAAAAATCAAGAATAAGGAGCAGATGCATTGAATTGTCTTGCTGTTAAAAAAAAAGAAAAAAAGGGAGCAGATGCACCGAACAAGTAGCTCAAAAACAAAAAAAAAAAACATAAACAAGCACTATTATAAAAATTTAGCTAAAGTCTTACCTCTTCTTAAGTTATTGTTTTTAGTAGGTAAGCCATAAGCTCATAAAAAAAAACATTGAATCAGATCAAAAGGAAATTTTGGCAAGGTCGTAACTCGAGGCATCTAAGTAGGACCCGAAAATATATAACGCAATACGGCATACTAGAAATAAATATATATAATAGGAACGCTAAACATTCACTAACAGCAAACAATATTTTGGGATTATTGGAGGTTTTGATTTCCAAACAACAAATGAAACTTGAAAGACTTTGCAAATTAGGAAAGTGGTAGTAAAGCACTGTAAGAACTCTTGTGCTGTATAAAAGCCATAGAATTATGTTTGTTTTTTTTGGGAGAAATCAGGGGTCTGGATAAGATTACGCCAGACGCCAACTAATTTTGGGCTTATTCTTTTGAGCTTTACTTCAAGCAAAATTCTCATAAATTTCCAAAAGAAAGTTGATAAAGACATTAAGAAACTTGAACTCCAATTTTGAAAAATTAAAAATCATAAGTCACAAGTGCGATTGACCACCAGTTCAATACTTGAATCCAAAACATTGCCTTCTTGGGATTTTGAGTATCATTAGAAGAAAATACGTAACGAGTATGTCGTCGTGTTTTGTTTCTCACTCAAACAATTAAACTCTCCCAAATCAATAAGGACCAAGGTTTCTTTTTTGTGTTTTTTTTTTTTTGAAAACGATTACAAGGGAAAGTTGAAAAGACTGCATACTAGAAAGGTGTGTTTTGTAGTAATTATTTTCTCATGCTATAACAGAAAGCAACCATAGTAAAACATAAATAAATAAATACAAGAGCTAATACAACTGCAGGTTTCTGGGATGGAAAACAGCTTTGGTTATATTAATCACCAAATTATAAACAAATAGAGAAGGTTCATTGGCCCCTTCCCTTTTTACCCTTGTCCTGATCTGCAATTCATTGAACTTCCATTTGTCGTTACTAGTTAGCCCCACAGCTCACCCATTTTCTCTTTGTCCAACACACCGGAGGGACAGAAGGGCTTCCGAAATTTACTTTGACAAATTAACCAACCTACTTCTTTTTTCTTTTTTTTGTCTAAACCACTGTTGTTTGGAAGTTCACTGGACCCGACTAAATTCGGTTTAAATCGGGTCGGGCCACGAAAGGGTAAAAGTCTCCCAGTATAAGTTTTCTCCATTCACAAAATTCAAACTTGATACTTTACTTAAGAGGAATAAGTGTTGAACCACTTGAATCAACCTACTTGAGTTCAAGTTCGTATTTACTCGTAAAAAAACTGCTTGAAAACAGTTTGTTAAGTGACTTCAGTGGTATGCATGTACTCCGATACATATGACTGTAGTTCCAAATTCACTAACTAAGATATTGTCAATATTGATTTTCGTAGAGAAAAAAACAAAAACAAATAATGGACGGATTTATAATACTTGTTAAACCTCCAAAAGATTACCGGCTCATGGGGTAAGCCTATGAGCAAATTTTGGACCAACTTTGGACTTTTGTTAGCGCTCATCCATTTTCGGTTCGACATAATAATAAATATTCAACACTGAATTGTAGTCCCACCGAAGTATATGGCCTAACTTTAGTGAACAAGATGCATTGAGTCAAACCAAATGTATATTTGTAGAGCTCGTGAAACATTAACTTAATTGAGCATCGATAGACACATGAACGAAACAAATTTTTCTAAGAAAAATAAGATGACAATAATTAATTTGAAACTTAATTTGAATTTCGATCATATTTTTTACTTTTCGAATAAAGACAATAAAAATGCAAATCTTTTTTTAATAAAGAAAATTAAAAAAAATGCCAAACAGGTCAAGTGGTGAAATTGACCCTAAGGATTTGGAGATGCTTACCTATTTGGAAATTGGGAAAAGATGTGGAAAGGAAGTGAAAATGTTAAAATTTTCCTCATCCTTATTTGGTTCTTGAAAAAGGGGAGGGAAAATTTTAAATCTTAACTCAATTTTCCTCTCATTTTCTCCGTCGTTAATTTCTCTTCTTTTCCTTCTCTTCAATGACAGGACCATTCCACTACAACGAAAATAATCACCGTAATTACGTAGATGGGTTAAGGGTATTGTAGTAAAATCCTTGAAATTGGAGTCCTAATTTATTCCTTCCTGCCTATTTATATCTTCCCCGTCCTTCGGCTTTTGTTCAAAACTGATAACAGACTGCTTCCCTTCCTGCCTATTTATATCTCCCACGTAAAATTGCTCTCCAGGTTTCGATTCTTCGATAAAAAAAGATTTGATCGGAAAAGAAAGAGGATGTGTGGCGGTGCGATCATCTCCAACATCATTGAGCCGGCGCGCAGTCGCCGGCTGACGGCTGATGTCCTGTGGCTTTCGGATGTGAAGAAGACGAAGAAAAACGCTGGCAATTACTTCTCAAAGCCATTGAGATCTGAGATGTTCGACCTTGAAGACTCTGACTTCGAGATGGATTTTCAGGATTTCAAGGATTACTGTATTGACGACAGCGACGACGTCAAGCCCTTCACTTTCTCAGCTTCCAACTCTTACGGTATTCAATCATTTCATATCTCCTCTCTCTTTTTGCATCTAGTTTTTCCTTTCAAGCTTGAATTTTTAGGTCATGTTTTTCATAAATTATGTGGCTTTTGCTGTTTGCATCGAAAATTTGAAACATCCTGTTTCTTATATTGAAGGGTCTAAGTCGACGAAATTTGTGGAATCCAACGGAGAGGCTGAAAAATCTGCAAAGAGAAAGAAGCACCAGTACAGAGGAATTCGACAGCGTCCATGGGGGAAATGGGCTGCTGAGATCCGTGACCCAAGAAAAGGGGTCAGGGTGTGGCTTGGAACTTTCAACACTGCAGAAGCGGCTGCAAGAGCCTACGATGAAGAGGCACGTATGATTCGGGGCAAGAAAGCCAAGTTGAATTTCCCTGATAATTCTCCGCCGACTGTCCTGAGGCGCACAATCAAGGCAAATACTCAGAAATCACTTGTTAAGGAAAACCCAAGCTTTGTTCAACCTAATTTGAACGCAAATTTCATCGAAAACCTAGATCTTGACTTCCCCTTGGATTTCGATGAGAAATCACTTACTAATCAATATGGGTTTTCAGATGCCTGCCCTATCTATGGAGAGTTGGAGAATAAATCGGTTATCCCATCAGATGGTACTGCCGTTTATTTTAATTCGGATCAAGGAAGCAACTCGTTGGACTGTTCTGAATTTGGGTGGGGAGAGTACAATAATGCAAAGACACCGGGAATATCGTCTGACGATGCCAAGTCTGATTCAGGGGACGTGGGTAGTGTCGAAAATGATGCGAAGAATTTGTCTGACGAGTTTTCTGCTTTCGAGGCCGATATGAAACTCTTCCAGATGCCGTTTCTTGAGGAGAACTGGGTTGCTTCAGTGGATGCATTTCCCAGTGGAGATGCAACTCAGGATGGCGGCAACTCCATCGGTCTTTGGACCTTCGATGATTTGGTTGCTGGAGTGTACTAAGCAACCTTTACCCTTGCTGGTATCAATCGTGTAAAACATAGTACAAGTTGTCAGTACTTTCCTTCATCTGTATATTGATTTTTATTTTTATTTTTTTTGTATTTTTTCCCCCAAATGTATCTTTTATTCTGTGTTCATGTTTGAGTCCTTCTACCTGCACAGATGTTCATGCACAGATGGATCTTGGGGACTTACTTTTAGGTCTCACACGGTAAATTCGAGCCGTTCATTCATCTCAAAATCAAATTCCGAACTTAATGAACGAAATGGGGTGATTTTGGATCGAGCACTTAGGGACGTCCGATCGACTTGATCTTTGCGGGCCCCTCGAAATTTGATTTTGAGATGAATGAACGGCTCGGATCTGCCGTGTGGGATCTAAAAGTAGGTCCCCGAGATTTATCTGTGCACCATATGTGCATGCACATACGTGCCTTTCGTTTTACCCTTCATGTTTTGAGTTCGGTTGGTTAATACTAGTAGTTCAGCAAGTGAGATTAGTATGATGGGCTATCTATTTTATGACTCTTTTTTTAGCTGTATTATATGATTACTCACTACTAACACTTAGGGTTGGTTTGCGTGAATTGAAAAAATTAGTTTTTTGATTTTGTCCTTATTTAATTTTTAAAATGAATTATTTTTCGTTTTTTTCACGAAACTTTAAGTTTGTCGAATAATTTTATATTTTTTAGATTCCTCTCATCGAGACAAGTTAAGAAATCACAAAAAATTGACTGAAAACTGATAAATGCAAAAAAAATTTGAATAAGAACAGAACAAAAAAAAACCAAAATATTAATTTTTCTAATTCACCCAAACCAGTCCTTTGACGCCGAGGCCCAATCACTATAACCAGGCCTTTGTTTTTGTTGTTGAGGCCGGCCCATACAATAATCGACTTAAACAAAAATTAGGGTGAGTCTAAGCTATTGATTAAATGGATTAAACGGACTAAATGGTACCATTTTGAACTTGCTTGAAGACAAGACATTTTCCCTAAATAAATGAATTAAAAGGTATTTTTGAATAAAACAGATTCTTGTTCGTTTTTTCTGAATTTTTATTCGATTCACATTATATTTCACGAATCATTCATTTGTTTCTGTTGGGAGTGCAGATAATCTCTCGGTAGCGCTACCAAGCTTTTGCTTTAGTGCTACCCAAAGTTTAATTTGTGAACAGAGTGTTCTAGAGCGCTACAGGTGTTTCCCTGTAGCGCTACCGAAAGCCTTAAAGTGTTTCTTTTAGGGTTTTGTTGGCCGGCTGCGTGTTTGTAGTGAATATACTGTGTATCAGTTTTTCAGAGCGTGAAGAACAAAGTGAGGCAAGAGAAAACCAATTTCAGAGAGATTGTGAGAAGATTTGTACTCGTTGATTCGATTTCATAGTGGACTGGTGTGGCACCCGTGGTTTTTCCTCACGTTGAGATTTTTCACGATATTCTTGTGTCTTGCTTTTCTTTTCAATTTTCATTACGCACTTGTTTGCTTGTGTTTCTGTGATTCATTGTTCTCAAGATCCGTAGGAGCGTTTGCGTTGTAAGATTGAACAGGTATTCGCCATAATCCATAACAATTTCTAATTCTTCTGAAACACTATGTGTAGTATGTGAAACCGAGCCTTTGGTAATGGAGTATGACCCAATCATCATGCTTACAAATTAACTCTTCATAACATGGGCCTTCATCTTCACTATCAATTTCTTATATGAATTCTTCTATATCACTAAATTATGGCGGAAATGAAATTTCACGCTCTCAAGTTTTAACAACACTCAATTTTAAGTTGACATTATTATGAATTTCTTTTCACTTAGACGAGTAATATTGTAAATTCAGCTTACAATATGACCAAAAAAGATTGGAATTATAAATAATAAAAAAATTTGAAAACTACCATTTCTATAACAATGTTCAGTGAAACATCAAGGCAATCAAAATTTAAACTGAGAAGATATTGGGGACTCTAGTGACGTTTGTGATAATTGTATCTCACAAATTTCAAATCTGCGAAAAAGACGAAAATATGTTGACCAAAAAGTCAATTTTACTGATTTGAGAAATTAGGGTTTACAATCTCTGCAAGAATTTCTAATGAAAGAAAATAGTCCTCTAATTCTTCTCTTTAAGAACTTGATCTGAGGGCTTGATGCTTGTTCTTGATTTGAACGGCAAGATCTTATTTGGTCTTTGCGAAGATGACGGCGAATTTGAAGGTTTTTTACTTGAGGGTTTTGAAGTTTCTTCTCAAGTTGATTTGTATGATCTTCTTCAATTTCGTTGAAAAATATGACGAATTGTGACCGTTGACTTGGGGGCTGTAGAGTTTCTTCTTAAATCGGTCTTTTAGAACTTCTTCAATTTGGTTGAAGGAGATGCAAATTTGCAAGTGTTGATTTGAGGGCTTTGGAGCTTGGTCTCCAATCGGAATTTTGAGATCTTCTTCAATTTAGTAGAAGGAAATTGTTGACTTGTGGATTTGGCTAGAGCGATCTTCAGAGCTTTGAAGCTTTAATCTGAAGAGGCGTCTTGCTTGATGTGGATTGAAATGATTCTGAAGGACTTTAAAGCTTGATCCTCAGAGTTGATGGAAGCTTGAATGTTCTTAAGAGCTTTGAAGCTTTGATTGGAGAACCTTCTTGCTTGATGCAGGCTCGGAGAATTCTGAAGGGCTTTGGAGGCTTTGATCTTCAGACGTCTAGAGCTTTGATGCTTGAATGTGTGTTTGACTTCAAAGAATTAGTCTGAAAGGCTTTAAGGCTTGATCTTCAGAACTCTATGGCTTGAATGTGTGTCTGACTTCAAGGAATTCTGAAGGGCTTTGATGCTTGATATTCAGAGCTCTTGAGCTTGAATCTGTGTTTGACTTCAAGGAATTCTGAAGGACTTTAGAGCTTTGGATGCCTTGGAATTGTTGAAGACTTGAAGAAATTCTGAAGGGCTTTGAAGCTTGATCTTCAGAGTTGTTGAAGCTTCAATGTCTTTATGACTTCAAGGAGTTCTAAAAGGCTTCGATGCTTGATCTTCAAAGCTTGAATGCTTCAATGTGTTGATCGAATCTTCAATATCTTGATCCCCCAAAATATGAAAGAGAGCACCTCCATTTATAGGGATGTAAGATGGAGAGTTATGGCAAGACTGTAATTTTTTTCATACTTTTCCCTCTAATTATTTCCTTATTTGATTTAAAGGAAAATAATTAAAACTTAATAAATATCTTTCTTCTTATTTATTTTAAGAAAGATAATTATATATGAAGAGATATGTAATTTATTTCACCAAGTGACAAAATTTGATTGGCCAGACTTGATAAATTAATAATTGCACCATTTTGACATGTGGCTCAATTTAATTGGTCTTCACACATATCTCTGACTTTTGACTCGTAAACACGTGACATCATTTGAATCGCCATTTATCGTGCTTAGTTTTTTGACCTACGAACACTTGGCAACATTTAATTGGCTCATCTGTAAAACTTTGACTTGTGATTCTTGAAAATATTTAATTATCCAATTTATGTGCCCTAACAATACGTGGCAGCTTGTGATAGGCTAAAAATTTTACGTGTCTACAATAATAACCGGGACAATCAGCACAACAATACTATAAATAAAATCACCGTAATTTTCCATTTAGTACTCCCTCTATCTTAAATTTATTTTCTAGTTTTTAGGCAAGCATGCCATTTTTTAATTGGTTATCTTCTCAATTTTTTTTTTTTATGATTTAGATTTTTTCTTTGATATAAATAATTAAGATTTATCGAATAAAATTTGTATTTGCATATACATAATATTATACATTTGAAGATATTAATTTTTTTAATATGTTATGAATAGTAAATGTAACGCCCCAATTTTCGGAAGTATTATTTAAATTAATAAAAAGATTTATTCAAAAGAGTGTCATTTATAGAGCAACAAAAAATAACATAAGTATTTTAAGTCAATTACAAACAAAAATAATGCTTTGTTGGGAAATTAAATTACATTGTTCCAACACAAAAATAAGAAGACTCGAGGTTTCTAGAGGTTCAGATTCAAATTCTCCTCCTCAAATTGCTCAACAGCAACCTCCTCCATCTGATAATACAGCTCCTCTTCTGTACCTTCAACACCTAGTGTAATATGTCAGGGTCATAACAGCACCATGAGCGAGATAATCACTCAATAGTAGACCCAACTCGCACCCATAACTTACAGATGACAGGATATAACATGCAATTAAGGTAAAGAACAATTCAATTTAATTACTAGCCTTTACTTAGTGAATTCAAGAATCTCATCTATCGAGAAACATCCTCTAGTATTAACCATTAAGTCTAGGCTATTCATGATTTAACTCCCCCTTGCTTGCCCTGACTAGGAGCCCAGATGAATGGTCTAAGGTATCTTCTTAGTCGGATTCATCAAACGCCTCACAAGGATGAATTTCTCAGGGACTGACTGTACCACTGGACCCACGACGAACTGACTGTAACCTCGGGAGTATATAGTCGTGACTCGACTATAATACAAACCACCATTATATCACCAAAAATTCAATAAGGAGTAATCACGCAATGCCACAACTTAGGGTTTTCGAATCCGTGGCCAACTCCCAATCATAATCTTTTAATTCTTCGAAATCAATCGGCTATCTGCCGTTCAAAAATCCTCAACTCATCAACATCATACAAAATCATTATTTCATCATTTTATTTATCCATTAACTTAATCGTCTAGGTGATTTCTAAATATGAATACCAAACCCAGGAACCTAGTTGTCCATTCGACATTGTCAAGAACAATAACAATAAAATAATTATCAACTAACACATAATGTACAACAGTAAAACTATGAACACTTATAATGACAAACAAAAAAATACCAATATATAGATAGACTTTTGATTAAGACAAATGAAAGCTACAACTAACTTTAATAAAAATAACAAAATTGTTCATTAGTAATAGTAGGCTCCAAAACAAATTGTGAGCATTGGTTATAATTAATTGTCTAGGTGATTGTTAATCACTCTCATTATAACTAAAATTTCTAACTGCAACTAAAAAGTAATCAACATTTAGTAAATACTGTGAACTCATATTTATTCTAAGTTAACAGTTTAAAACTCCTCATACTTCTTTCCTTTTTAAACCGACGGTTCAATAAATGTGTTATTGCAGGAAAAAAAAAACCCGATCAATAGGTTCATGGCTACTACCCTCGTTATTTCTTGGTCGTAAGTGAAGCAAACCTAATTTTAAACTTATTGCTTTCTAGGGTATATCAACTAAGAAACTAATGTTTTTCTACTGTACGTGATTTCCATCCTTTAACATGGCAATAGTTAAAACATGAGAAACTTTTAACAATGAAATTAGCTATAGCTAAGGAACAAAAATAGTAGCTTGGCCGAGTGATGTTTCATTCGACCAGCTCACGTTTCTTTTTTCTTTTCTTTTTTTTACAACATGCATTTCATAAACACATACGTACAAAATGTTCCGTAACAATATATACATATAACATTCTGTGAAACCATAAACATGAAGCATCCAATACTCTACAACTCTACATTAACAAGTCATATATACATATCGATAAATATATTTAGGAGGCGGGTTTAACTGCCTCGGTCCGAAGCTCTAGCGCGTAATGGAGTAAAAATGGAGTTGGGTTGTCGCCTTGTCGGGTAAAACGTACTGCAACTGAGCTCTATACGATGGTTGTTTTGGAGTTGTTTTCCAGAGTGAAGCATAGAGCTGAACTGAGGTTGGAACAACGCTGTTTGAAACTGGTTTGCTGAGTCATTATTTGGGTTTGTCAAAGAGTTTTCGACTTACTACGGGGCTGGTTTTTAGGCTAAAATGGAGCAGCTACGGAGTGGGTTTTGTGGGACATTTTGGAGCTTAAAAAGGGTGGTAGTGGTGGTGAAAAAGAGATGCAGAAAAGTGAGAGGAAAAGGGGAGTGTACACCTGCTATAAGATAGAAACCCAAACTCTCTCTTTTCCATGCATAAAAGTCTCCCTCTCTGTTTGTTTCTTTACCGAAAATGAGAAAAAAAAAAAGAAAGGAAAAAAGGACAAGACTCTCTTTTTAAGGTGCACTTTGGATGGTAGGATAAATGGGTAGGGAAAGACCACGTACTAGAGAAAAGAAGTAATGGTTGGGAGGAGTTAACAAGTCAATAGGTCAGCTGACATCAATCCTAGTATTTAGGAGATCATTTTGGATTTTCCTAGGTTGTACTAATCACGAGTAATTTGTATAGGATGGGGTAGTTGGCTAGTGGGTACTTACACACATAAATAAGAAACGTACATGGATACATTGGTAAGTGTAATGTGTACATAAGATCCACTCATGTACTCACACACATAAACGCATAAAATTTGGACAGAAGTTATAAAATAAAATAAAAATTTATTACTATACAAAAAAAAAATCTAAAATAAAATGTTATAAAAAAATAAAAAAATTCGGACCATTACAGTAAAAATGGAAAAAGAAATTTGACGCAGAAGAATAAATAGACTTATTAACACAACTTTGCTCCTTCCTGCTTATTTATTAAGAAAATCTATACACATCCGGTTGTTTTCTCAGTACTCACGCCAATAAATCAAAGGAAGGCACTTAGGGGCCGGCCGCTATGGATTCACGTTAATTGTTCAAACAGTTTACTATTTTATAGAAATAAAGTGTGGATTATTCTTGCAAATTAGTCAAATATCGGTAAGTGTTTGATTTGTGTAGGGCACGCTTCTCCGATTTGGATGTCTTGAACCGTAGAGGGTCAAGGTAGATGAAGGATGTGGGGGTGGGTGACTAAGCCGAGGAGACTTGCTTGAAGGGTGACTCAAGACAAGAAGCACTCACCTACGTTACACTCGCCTCGACGGTGAATGGGCCCCAATTAATTGACGACATCGAAGTTTCACGATAGGATGTATGAAGTGAAACAAGGGCTCTTGTAATTAGAGGTCTGTGTTTTTACCTGATAGGGGAGTTTCTATTTATAGGTGAAGTGAAACCTGAGCACTTGGGTCTGTCGCGATCGCTCAGCCACTTCGGCTGACGTCACCCTACCCTGGATCTGTCACATCTCAGACATCCACTAGCTTGTCACGTGATCTGCCAGGCGCCTCGGGCGCAACGTCCCGACACCACCTGACACGGCCCGACATCACACACCTGGGCGTTAACGCCTCGACACCACCGGACACCTCGGGCCCCATCTCGCCAAATCACCAACTACCTTACGTCACCGGGCCACGTAAACCCTCGCTATGTCCCCCCCGCCAACGCATCACCGAGAATCAAGCCCACGGTCCCCATCCCCGGTGGACACCAGAAGACTTCGCGACGCCCGCACGGACGGGGCGACGATGCTTCCCTCGACCGCCCGGCTCGGGATCCCTTCCGCACGCCTAAAACGCCGGCGGACTAATGGAAACACGATCCCACAAAGCGCCATGACGGCACGCCGAGAGAACTTTACTTCCCTGCCTGTAGGGGGAGCGAGTTATCCGAGACCCTACTGGACCTTTCGACCCCATTGGGCCTTGGCTGCTACAATTTGTCTTGAAACAAATGGAATGATTAAACTTTTGTTGTTTCTATAGAAATGAGGAACTTACCAATCAGACCTGACCCTGAGATTTTCATGGCCCTAAGCAAGATTTGAAAATACGACCTCTCATATGTTTCTATATAATTTAGTTGTCCAAACTAAAGTTAACAGCCATGTGGTTCAGTGGCTTGCCGCTTGGAACATATGACTTACACCTTGCGGCCTTTGAGTTGTCTGGTTTGAAGGTTTTTTTTTTTTTTTTTTACAAGTTCAAAAATAATACGCTCAAAAACAGACAAAAGCAAGGATAGAACCCGCGTTCTCATGGATAGGTCACATGAATTCAATCAACGTGGCAAACTCACCCTATTCATAAAATTCCTTGACATACATTATACTTATTATATTTCTCAATTTGGGGCCCTATTATTAGATAAAAACTGGAGGCTCTAGGCAACCGCCTGGGAGGCCTATGCCCAGGGCCAGGCCACTTACCAATATTCGATCAACTTGGTTTTTGCAAGAATGATCATATTACATTAAAAGTGCAACGATAGGATTGTTTTGGAATTTAATTTTGTTCACCCTCTTCGTTATCCTTCAAGCTATTGGTTGAGATAGTGTTGATCCCACAAAAAGTGATGTTATCCTTATCAAAAAATGTATTACAAGAGGGAAATGTATTTTAACCTATAAGAGGGATGGTAATCAAATAAGCTAACAATACTTTTTTGCAGCCAATTTTACAAGGCTTATCCTGATACTTATAAAACAAACCGCATGAGTTCGAGCTTGTGTTCACTTGTTGATAGTTCATTTGAAATAGGTTTGTTACATGACATATCAAGTTTGAACATCTTTTTGAAGCTCATTTAAGCTTTTGAACCAAGCTCGAAGAAGTCACTGCTCGACTTGTACGACTTATAATGTCGTAAAAATTCAAGCTACTTATTATCGATTTGTTCTATCGCCTTCATATCAAGTTGATTTTTTGCTAAATTACACCTTGCCTTGAACAGATGTGAGTCGATGATTTCTAACGGTATTGGTTTTCGGCCATGGGCTCTGACCACGATTTTCGGCAGCACAGTCAATTTGTCTTTGTGCGTATGCTTTTTGTTATTCTTTGACACATCATTTTAAGATAATTTGCCTGATTCCGTTTGTTTAAAACTAAAAAAAAAAAAGAATAAGAAAATTTACAAAGATATTTGAATAGAAAAGTAGAAATAGAAAAAAAAGAATAGTTTAATATAATTAAATTTTAATAGAGAGTCTAATTCTGTAAGTTTTTGAACAAGCAACTTGATAAAATATACTCCCTCCGTCCCATAAAGTTTGATCAATATGAAATTACGTGCAATTTTCAAGCTAAAAAATAAGATGCTTACGAAAATAATTTTTTAGTCAATATGGATCTTGTTTGATAGATCTCTCGAGAACTTTTATACGATGCAAAAAAATTCAAAAAGTATTTTGGTAAATACATTATTTTTTAGTTTAAAAATTACATGTAATTTCGTAGTGATCAAACTTTATAGGACGGAGAGAGTAAAATGTATTTTTGATAGTATTAAATTTGGTCGAAAATGTAGAGAGCTGGTAAAGATGCTCTCAGATGGTATTGCGGCTATTGCCCTTTAGGGGGAGTTTTTCAATGGATTATTTGATTTTATCATCTTAGATTTTATCGTCATCTTTTACGAATAGATAAAAGAAAGGTGATTTTATCCCACTAGATTTTATCACACTATATTATCCACAACTATTATCACACTAGATTTTATCTATTGGGAATACAAGGTGATTTTATCACCCATTCATAAAACACTAACTAAAATCAAATTTCTCATTTTATCTCATAAAATCCATTGGAAAACTCCCCCTTATTTTACTTCGGATCAAGGAAGCAACTCATTGGTGATTGGACTGCTCTAAAAAGTAAATACTCTATTTTTTTATAATAACGATACATAAATAAATTTTGTGTTACAATCAACTACAACTCCACTCACATAGGGTGTGGGGCCCACATGTGAGACTCACACCCCATGTAATTGGGGTTGTGGCACAAAATTTGTGTCACAATCATTTTTGATTTTTTTCTGTACATTATTAGTTTTCAGTTGATTTTTTTTACCGCGGTTATGGTTTTTATTTATAATTTGAAAACCAACTGCTTCGGTTTTGATTGCGAATTTATATAGAAACAACACCGAAACGGAACCACAATATTATTACGAAAATACCTTAGGAGAGTTTTCCAATGGATTATTTGATTTTATTATCTTCGATTTTATCATAATCTTTTACGAATAGATAAAAGGAATGTGATTTTATCACACTAGATTTTATTACACTATATTATTCATAACTATTATCACACTAGATTTTATCTATTGGGAAACAAGGTGATTTTATCACCCCTCCATAAAACACCAACTAAAATCAAATTTCTCATTTTATCTCATAAAATCCATTGAAAAACTCCACCTTAATATATAGGTTTATGCATGTACTACACATAGGATTTTCAATTGATTTTTGTTTGAGAGTCTAATTTGTATTACTATTTTAAGAGGGAAATCGAAGGAACTTCTTTTTCTTTCCTTTTTTCTTTTGTCAATTAGTAGCAATAAAATTACATTTAATTACAGATGTCTAGCAGCAATTGCAAAATAGAGAGTTCACTACAAATGTCTTGAATAAAGCCAAACTAACCTTATAAGAGCATCAATATGTGGCTTTAACAATTTAACTTTAACGTAAAGTAGAGAGCAAATTCCTCCAAAATCTCAAAATCCAGCATCACCAAACAAACTCTCCAATTTGAAGATTTCTTAACTTTGCTACAATAACTTAACAAATTTAGTGGTCTATTGTTCACTCACTAAAAGAAGAGGGAGGGAAGAATAAATGTTTGAATAGAGAGTTTGATTCTGTGAGTTTTTAATAAAGTGATTTGCTAAAGTTTAAATAAATAGTCTGATTTTGTGAATTTTTTAAAAAATGACTTGCCAAATTATAAAAAGTGTTTTTGAAGTTAAATTTGATATTTTCTTTGATGTGTCAGATAAGGATGCCCTAACCAACGCAAAATGAGAGAAACAAGCCCGTCAATATATTTATTTCCAACCCAGACACGTCGTACACTCATCTTGCCGGAAAATCATAAAATTCATTTTTGCGAACTCTATAACAACTCTGTCTTTTTGTTTGGATGATAAATTCACTTTGTTGTAATTGCACTTATTTATTTTTTATTTGCCTTTTATGTCAAGAAAAATGTTAGACCACTGATTTTGGAGAAAATTGAACCAAAGCGGTAAACAAAGGTTTTTGTCATGGTTAAGATAAAAAGAAAACCGACAGTTTTGCTTTCTGTGGTCAATTTTGGGTTTGGAAACCAATATCTGAACCAATCGGTTGTCATCCTAGTTGGAATCTAATGGCCCAGAAAGGTTCCCATTCTGCTTATTTAAGTCGCTTGGCCCAAAATACATTGATCACGAACATTTGACACCCGAAACAATATCTCGCTGGATGTATATCCTTCCTTTCTTTTGGTTCTATCTTATGTTTTTCTTGTTTGTATGTTATTGGTTCTATTCTATCGTTGTCTTCATTTTCCGGTAGTTTGTAATAGTTTTCCTCAGAAAATGAAATTCTCTCTCACCCCAAAAAAGAAAAAAATGTCGTTGGGCCCAACCTCACTTCCTTCATTGATATCAACCATCAGATGCCAGCTTGTTAATAATTTTCATTGAAACATTTTGATCTTGTTCGTTTTGGGTTTAATGACCAATTTTCTCTATTATTCCTCAATTATTACTCATATTTCTCGTCATTGTTATCTTTATTTTTTTTATCATTATTTTGATTTCACTCTCTATCTCTCCAATCATTACTCCATATTTCTAATTACTACCTATATTTATCTCTCCAATCATTACCCAAAAATCAAACCAAACAAGATCTTTGATTTTTTATTTATTTTTTATTTTTCAATTGGACTTGATTTTAGCCCTCGAGGAGTGATTCTTTCATAAGTTTAATAAGCTTCTAAATTGTATCAATGTTTTTAACATTCGTGCTTTCCTCCCAGGAGCAACGCATGCAAACAAGCTTCAACTGAGTTGATTTCTTGACTTAAGTCAGGATTTGACTTAAGTTAGTTTTTATATTGATGTGTCGTAAGTGTTTACATATAAAATTAACCAATCTAATGAATAATTGACATGCGCATCAAAAATGCCAAACGCGTTAGCAATTCTTCGTCAATCTAAAATACACCTGGATTAATAAGATAAAACGACCAATAACCACGTCGTACGCTTATCAATTCAGAAAGGTAGTTATTGGCAATTACAAGCCATTACTAAAATAAAGACCTACCGCCATGATATCAACCGCAACCCACAAGCTCCGTGTAAACTTAACAAAAAAAGGATTGGCGGCTAGAAATCGGCATGGAATACTTACGGGGAATCGGTTATTTCCCTAAAACACGCTATCATTTGAGTTTGTTCAACGCAAGTGTGATTTAAAGCCTTTCTGAGAAGTGAGAATTCAAATTCGTGACGCCGGGGAATAATTGCCAACTATCGAGTGGAAGTTGGAGTTCAAGCAAGCTGGGATTCAAATCTGCTGTTTTAAGTTCAACTACAAAGAACGCCTATAAATAGAAGAAAATTGAAGAGTGAAAAGCCCCGGACAAATCTTCAACAAACAATTTATCAAAAACGATGCTTGGTTGTTCATTGGCAAAGTAGTTTAGGATTTGAACTTCGGTTCAAGTAGTTTTAGGATCTCGAACACAGTTCGAAGTAGATTAGGAAGTAGATTAGGAATTAGATTAGGATTTATCTCGATTGTTCTTGTAACAATCACCCATATCTCGGTTGTTCTTGCAACAATCACCTGTTCGAAGTTCTGTTACTCTGTATTTGAAGTTGGAGACAATTTCGAAGTAAGTTTATCTTTGATTTATTAATCGAAGTGTCTTGTTTCTTTATTGTTCTTTGATTTCCTAAGTTTATTGGTTTGCATTTCTTCACTTATTAAGAAAAATCCTCTTAATTGAGGTAATTGAACCAACAAAACACAATCGCCTGATTAGGTTTGGTTTTCCAAAGTTAATCTGAGGGAGGAGATTGAAACTCTCTCTGGCACGCTCGCACACAATTATTTTCCATTGCAAAGAAGTAAAAAGAACCAAACAGTGAGACAATAACTTGTCTCGTGAAAGCACAATAAGTTAATTATGAGTTTAAACCAAGAATTGGAACAAGGGCCTCCTACGGATAAAAAACCGGTTTTTGGTTTTTGGTTTTTTCTATTTTTCTATTTTGTCCTTACTAGAAAAAGTCTTGCAGTGGGTTTTCACTTGCATGATACCATATGGTGAGAAATTTACCAAAAAAATCCAATAATGCTATACCGAGTAATGATTTTTTTGTGACCCAAATTTTACTACTATTGGCTTCCAAAGAGATGAAAGAATCAGAAACATGAGAAAAACTTAGGCTATGTTTGGTAACACTTTTGTTTTTTGTTTTCTGTTTTCTGTTTTTCGTAAAAAGGAAGTGAAAACAAAAAATATGTTTGTGTGAGATTATTTTCAAAAAAAGAAAAGAGTAAGAACATAATTATGAGTTGGTTGGAAGCAGGCCGGAAGAAGGAGGTGGTGGGTGGAGATGGTGGGTGGTGGTGGTGGTGGTGGTGGTGGTGATTAGGGTGGTGGGTGGTGGTGGTTATGGTGGGGGTGGTGGTGAGGTGGGTGGCGATGGTGATGGTGGCTGATGGGTGATGATGGTGGGTGGTGGTGGTAGTGGTGGGTGGAGGTGGTGATTAGGGTGGTGGTGGTGGGGTGGTGGCGATGGGTGGTGGTGGTGCGTGGTGGCGGAGGTGGTGGGTGGTCGTGGGTGGTGGTTGGAGGTGGTGATTAGGGTGGTGGTGGTGGGTGGTGGTTGGAGGTGGTGATTAGGGGTGGTGGTGGTGGTGCGTGGAGGTGGGGTGGTGGCGATGGGTGGTGGTGGTGGTGGATGGTGGTGGGGTGGTGGCGATGGGTGGTGGTGGTGGCTTTGCGTGGTGGCAGGAGGTGGTGGTGCGTGGTGGTTGGAGGTGGTGGTGGTGGTGGTGGCTGAGGTGGTGGTGGGTGGTGGTGGTGCGTGGTGGTTGGAGGTGGTGGTGAGGTGGTGGCGGTGATGGTGGATGGTGGGACGGTGGAGGTGGTGGGTGGTGGCTAAGAACGAGAAAACAAAAACAGAAAGTGAAAGTTGAGATTTTCAACTTCCCCAAATTTCATAAATAGTGGAAGTAAGAAATAGAATTTGAAAGTGAAAGTGACACACAAATAATATTTCTGTTTTTAAATTGTGAAAACAGAAACAGAAAACAGAAAACAAAAGTGACACCAAATAAGGCCTTAGGGTGCCGGAAGGATACTATTTGGTGGTACACTTTGCTTATTTCGGTCATTGAAAAGTATTTTGGATAGTTCAGATTTCTCCTACCTTCTCTCCTATTTCTCTCTTTAGAATTTGGATCAGCTAAATCACTTTTGGACAACACTTGGCATCATTGCGCCCTACCCGCTCGACACCCAAAATTTCCTCGGGAAACTGAGAGTAAGGCCTCTTTTGGGTAAAAAATCAGTTTTTGGTTTTTTGGTTTTTCCATTTGTCTTTATTAGATTTTTTTTTGCATTCGTTAGTTTTGTATGAAGATTTATGTGGTTTTTGGGTTTCTCTCGACAAGACGAATCCAACAAGTATAAATTTATGGTCAAACCAAATATTTTTTTGAATAAAGCCAAAATAGGTGGATTATTGACAAATAATCCACCTATTTTGGCTTTATTTTAAAAAAAATTGAGTTTTGACCTTAAATTTATATTTGTTAGATTTGTCTAGTCGAAAGGAATTAAGAAAACCACAAAATCTTAATACAAAATTAAAGAATACAAAAAATTTTTAAATAAAAACAAAATAGAAAAATTAAAAAATCAAAAACCGATTTTTTACCTAAAGAAGGCCTAAAAAGCCAAGGCTCCATATGACTTTGGCTATAACTCATCAGGAATAGAGACAAAATATACACGATCATTTAGTACGACAATAAAATCATCTT
Organism: Vaccinium macrocarpon; assembly: GCA_022606695.1. Lineage (NCBI taxonomy): Eukaryota > Viridiplantae > Streptophyta > Magnoliopsida > Ericales > Ericaceae > Vaccinium > Vaccinium macrocarpon. Next base: position 35,439,450 of record CM040174.1, on the reverse strand, counting down.
ATTAATTTATTACCAGTAGGTGGACAAGTTGCCAACTTGGTGACCCTTGGCCAATGCAAAGGATTTGACAGTAAGATTGTTTTTTAAAAGAACCCTTTATATGTACGGATGAAATGTTTACAAATTATGTACAGACTGGCTTGGGAATCTAATTTTGAATCCCACACGTGATCCAAATTCTTCATTGAACTCATTTGCAGCCCTTGTTCTTAGGCAACCGGAAGAGTTATTCTGACTGATTGGTGGGTTCATTTGCAGCCCTTCTTCTTAGGCAACCGGAAGAGTTATTCTGACTGATTGGTGGGTTTACTGCTCACACTATTAACTAAAACTCAATTTTTGGGGTCATATTGTACGAAAGTAATTTAGGGTGAGTTTTCGAATGGATTTTATCTAGATTTTATCAAGATTTGATAAAATCAAGCCTTGATTTTATTCATTTGGAAACTGAGTTGATGAAATCTTAGATTTTTGCATTCAAAAATCTAAGATTTTATCAACTCAGTTTTCGAATGGAGCAAAAATCTAAGATTTTATCAACTCAGTTTCCGAATGGATAAAATCAAAGGCTCGATTTTATCAAATTTTGATAAAATCCATTCGAAAACTCACCCTTATTGTAAATCTCCTAGTTCTAATATGGATGATTTACCTTGACCGAATTGAGGAGGGGATTAGATATTGTGCTCGTAAGTTGGTCGGACACCCCAAACTGTCGAAGGGAAAAAAAATGAAATAAAACCTAAGGTTTTATCCACAATACATGTAACAGAACGTCCGAGTCAGCAATTTGCGTCGACATAGGAATCTGTCAAAATCGAATGCATGTTCACCACAGGCCCAAAACGTTTTAAAATAGGGTAAATTACACTGACCTCCCCTAAGTTTACTGACATTTTCACTGACCTCCCCTCTGGTTTTGAAAATTACGTTAACCTCCCGTACTTTACAAACTAATATACACATACCTCCCTTGCCGTTAAAATTAACTTAACGGTGTTAACTTTGAATGCTAGAAGACTATTTTACCCTTCATCACAAACAATTTATGTTACATTATCATTACATATTTTATGTTAACACATATTGACGAAAAAGAGTAAGATATTAAATTGGAAAAACCTTAAAATAGAATACACTATATGTTAAAAAAAAGGGCTGAAAATTATTTAAATAAATTAAAAGGAAAAAATACACCATATATTAAAAAAAGGATTAAAATTATTTAAATATCTGAAAATTATTTAAGGTTTGTCCAATTTAGTATCTTACTTTTTTTCGTCAATATGTGTTAACATAAAATATGTAATGATAATGTAACATAAATTGTCTGTAATGAAGGGTAAAATAGTCTTCTAGTACTCAAAATTAACACCGTTAAGTCAATTTTAATGGCAAGGGAGGTATGTGTATATTAGTTTGTAAAGTAAAGGAGGTTAACGTAATTTTCAAAACCAGAGGGGAGGTCAGTGAAAATATCAATAAGCTTAGGGAGGTCAGTGTAATTTACCCTTTAAAATACATTAATTCAAAAATACTACCTGTACAATTGTGTACAGCCACCCAAGTCATACATCACAAAAATCAAGAATGGGGAATAGGGGAGCAGGGTCCCTCACAGGGTGGATTAATTGATAATGAATTTTTAGATTTTTAATTTTAAAAATAGGCGGCTCAGATCAATTAGAATTAAGATTAAATTCGAATTGTTAGTCCTGAGATAGACAAATGGATGAGCCTCGCTAGACCCCTGAATGAGTTGCCTCACTACAAGGCCCCCGCTTAAAGGGAATAAATGCATTGAACAAGTAGCACTCAACAAACAAAAACATTAACTAGCACTTTGCAAATTAAAGTCATACCTAAACCTTCTTAAGTTAACAACAAATCAACTTGCACTTTGCAGATTAAAGTCCTACCTAAACCTTCTTAGGTTAAGGTTTTTGGTAGATAAGCCATAAGTTCATAACAAAAACATTGAATTAGATCAACAAAGAACTTGGGAAGGTTGTAACTCGCGATATCTAATTAGGGTCCGAAAATACATATGCCATACTAGAAATAAAAAGATAAGCAAGTAGCAACGCTAAACATTCAATACCGACAATTCGGCAAACGATATTTTGGGACTATTGGAGTTTTTGGTTTCCAAACGACAAATGAAACTTGAAAGATGTAGGTAAGGTCTTTGTCGAAGGGAAAGTTGACCAGAGTCAACAATTGACTGACCTATCTGGAGGTGACGCGTGGCAAGAAAAGTCTTGCAATACACATATCACGTAATGTACGAATAAGCACGCTACACGTCAAAACTATACGAGAAAGACTTCCATCATCTTGTTGACCCATAGAACATGTGGATCTTGGCTATGGGCCTCTTTTATAAGGGCCCAGAACAGTTTAATGGACTAGCGAGACCCGTAGACTATATAGGTAATTATCGTGATTAAACAGTAATATTAATATAACCCAGACATCCGCGTCTGCTCAAGTTGCAAGGCAGGACTTGAGGGGTCCTTTGAGGCTCGGTCTATAATACATGCATGACTAATTAAATCGTGACCTAGTCCATGTGGGAATGGAGGGGGATTTTAGTGGCTCGGTGGATTAAAGAGATGGGATCGCCGCGAGAGTAGGGATGCGGCACGAGAGTGTCGCGGACTGCTAACCTTGTGGCCTGGTGTTTTTTGGTTCTTTTACTTCTTCGCAATAGAAAATAATTGTATGCGAGTGTGCCAAAGAGAGTTTTAATCTCCTCCCTCAAATTAACTTCGAAAAACCAAAATCCAATCAGGCGATTGTGTTTTTATTGGTTCAATTACCTCAGTTAAGAGGATTTTTCTTAATAAGTGAAGAAATATAAATCAATATACTTAAGAAATTAAAGAACAACAAAGAAGCAAGATACCTTGATTGATTAATCAAAGGTAAACTTACTTCAAAGTTGTCTCCAACTTCAAATACAAGAACTTCGAACAAATGATTGTTACAAGAACAATCGAGATTGATCCTAACTACTTCCTAATCTACTTCGAACTGAGTTCGAAATCCTAAACTAATTTGCTAATGAACAAACCAAGCATCAGTTTTTTGATAGCTGTTTGTTGAAGATTTGTCCGAGCTTTTCATTATTCAATTTATTCTATTTATAGATGCTGCTTACAGTTGAACTTCATGCCCAATGAATTTGAATTTGGCTTGCTTCGAACTCCAACTTTTACTTCTTAAGTGGGGGGTTTCTTCCTCCCTCCACGTCTGAATTTGAATTCTTCTAATTCTTCCTCCAGAAGCTTTTGATTTTGAATCTGCACAATTTAACAAATGATCACGAATTAAGAAGGTAACTGCCTTTCAAAATGTACTCCACGTGTTTTAACTGCCATTTTGCTTTGTTTCAAAAGTTTACACGTGGAGTTTATATGTTTAGAAGTTGATATCATGGCTTCGAAGTCAATCTTTATATCAGTGATGACTCGTAACTGCCAGTAACCACTTTTCCAATTTAAAACGACATCGTATCTTAGTTTTGTCAATCTAGTGTGTTTTTATTGGTAAATACTTGTCAAAGTTTGACATTTCAGATTACGTGTCAATTAATTATTGGATTTGTTAATTTTATATGTAAACACCTAGCAATAGGGAAGGGACATGTGTTAAGTATTTGTTGGCCCAAGTTGGCTATAAATGTAAGACACTCCTCTCGTAATACTCAAGAGACATCTCCTCTTTAGAGAGAGAAAGTCCAAGAGTGAGGGCACCCCAAAAGATACTACCTAAAACTCTTTCATATTGTTTGCCTTCTCTTTCACCCCACAAAATTCATTTTTCATTCTCTCATTCTAAACACTAACCATTCTTCACCTCTCCTGTCTCATAGATTTAGGGCTTTGATTTTGAATCTTGCAAATGGTGAGATTTTCACCTCACCTACAAAAGACTTAGCAAAGGAGGAAAGTGGTAGAAAAGCACTACAAGAACTCCAGTGCTCATATAAAAATTATAGAATCATGTTTTCTTTTATTTTCTTTTCTTTCTTTTTTTCCGGGATAGCTTAAGGGTTTGGATTAGGTTCCGCACACCTCGACTAATTTTTATGCTTGAGTTCCACTGGGAAAAATTACGTTTAGACCAGCTCGTTAAAAATCATGTTAAGAGATTTGAAGTGAGATTGAGAAATTAGCAAGTCGCAACATTGACCACCCGTTAAATCCAAACATTGACTTCTTTTTGGGATTCGGAGTGTCATTAGAAGAAAATAGGTCATGAGTTTGTTGTTATGCTTTATTGCTCACTTAGAGCATCTCCAACAATTTCCCTATTTTTTTTTTAAAAGTTATGAATAGTGCACATTTTTCATTTTACCAATCCTTATCTCCAACAATCCTCTCTATTACTTTCCATATTTTAATAAAAATATGATATATGAGGAAAAAGTAGGAGAGAGTGAGAGAGAAGAGAGAAAGAATTAAAAAAGAAAAACAAAAAGGGAAAGGACGGCAAATAGAGGGAGTGAGAGTGAGAGAAAGAATTAAAAAATGGGTAGGTAGTGAATGGTGCCTCACTAAATAGGGGATTTTAGGGAGGTAATATAGCATTTTGTATTTTAGAAAGGGGTTTAGGAAGTCTTGTAGAGCTAATTTTGGGGATTGGCTTCCTAAAATAAAGATGGGAGGGGTTTAAGGCATCCTTATCTAATACACAAAAAAAACATCAAATTTAATCTCAAAAACACTTTTTAGAATTTAGCAAATTACTTTTCAAAAAATTCACAAAATCAGACTCTCTGTTCAAACTTTAGCAATTCACTTTAATAAAAACTCACAGAATCAGACTCTCTTTTTCAAACTTTTACTCTTCCCTTCCTTCTCCTCTTTTGGTGAGTGAGCAGTAGGTCGCCAAATTTGTTAAGTTACTGTAGCAAAGTTAAGAAATCTTCAAATTGGTGAATTCGTTTGGTAAGGCTAATTTTTGAGATTTTAGAAGAATTTGCTCTTTACTCTAACTTCAAAGTTAAACTACGGATGCTGATATTGATGCTCTTTGGGAGCACTTGCCCTCAGTTATTAGCCAAACAATTAAACTCTCCTAATCAACAAGGACCAAGGTTTCATTTTTGTGTGTGTGTGTTTTTTTTTGTTTTTTAAGGGTAAATTACACTGACCTGCCCTAAGCTTGCTGACATTTTCACTAACCTCCCCTCTGGTTTTGAAAATTACGTTAACCTCCCTTACTTTACAAACTAATATACACACACACCTCCCTTTCCGTTGAAATTGACTTAACGGTGTTAACTTTGAGTGCTAGAAGACTATTTTACCCTTCATCACAAACAATTTATGTTACATTATCATTACATATTTTATGTCAACACATATTGACGAAAAAGAGTAAGATATTAAATTGGACAAACCTTAAAACAGAATACACTATATGTTAAAAGAGAGGGCTGAAAATTATTTAAATAATTTAAAAGGAAAAAATACACTATATATTAAAAAAAGGGATTACAATTATTTAAATATGTGAAAATTATTTAAGGTTTGTCTAATTTAAGCACTGTAAAAACTCTTGTGCTATATAAAAGCCATAGAATTATGTTTATTTTTTTGGGAGAAATCAAGGGTTTGGATAAGATTACGTGCATGTCGAATAACCTTTAGGCTTGAGCTCTACCGGGCAAAATTCCTCATAAGTTTGCTCCAAAGAGTTGATAGCACGTTAAGAAACTTGAACTAAGGCTGAAAAATTAGAAATTGTTAAGTCATAGGCATTGACCATCTGTTCAATACTTGAATCCAAAACATTGCCTTCTTGGGATTTTGAGTATTGCTAGAAGAAAATACGTAACGAGTATGTCGTCGTGTTTTGTTTCTCACTCGAACAATTAAACTCTCCCAAATCAATAAGGACCAAGGTTTCTTTTTTGTGTTTTTTTTTTGAAAACGATTATAAGGGACCAAGTTGAAAAGACTACAGGCTAGAAAGGTGTGTTTTGTAGTAATTATCATCTCATGCTATAACAGAAAGCCAACATAGGGCTCTTTTGGCTAACAATCTGATTATGAATTATTAGATTATTTGTTTTTATTTATTTATTTATTTTTTTGCATTTGTTAGTTTTACGTCAAAATTTTCTTGTTTCTAGATTATTCTCGACGAGACGAATTTAACAATTACAAAATTATGGTCAAACCAAATATTTTTTTGAATAAAACCGAAATACTTGGATTATTTGGAGACAAATCTAACAAGTACAAAATTATGGTTAAACCAAATATTTTTTTGAATAAAACCGAAATACTTGGATTATTGGTTTGACCATAATTTTTTACTTATTAGATTCGTCTCGTCGAGAGGAGTCTAGAAACCATAAAATCTTGATGTAAAACTAACAAATATAAATTTTTTTTGAATAAGGACAAAATGAATATTTCCATAATCTATAATCTGGAGTATTAGCAAAAAGAGGCCAGTAAAACAAAAAAAATACAAGAGCTAATACAACTGCAGGTTTCTGGGAAATCAACCATAAAAAAAATAAATAAACAAAATACAAGAGCTAATACAACTGCAGGTTTCTGGGATGGAAAACAGCTTTGGTTATACGTGAATTTGTTACGTCCTGCCTATTTATTGTGTCTTCCCCGTCCGTTTATTGCTCGAAACTAAAAAACACACTGCTTTGCTTTTACGAACACTATCCAACTAAATCTCCCACAAAAGATTGCCCTTCAGATTTCGATCCGTCGATAAGAAAGATTTGATCGGAATAGAAAGAGGATGTGCGGCGGTTCAATCATCTCCGACGTCATTGAGTCGGCGCGCAATCGCCGAGTGACAGCTGATGTCCTGTGGCCTTCGGATGTGAAGAAGAAGAAGAAGAAAAACCCTAGCAATTACTTCTCTGAGCCATTGAGGTCTGAGATCGTCGACCTCGTAGGCTCTGACTTCGAGGCCGATTTTCAGGATTTCAAGGATTACTGTGTGGAAGAAGACGACGACGTCAAGCCCTTCGCTTTCTCAGCTTCCAACTCTTATGGTATCAATAATTTCATCTCCTTTCTCTTTTTGCTTCTAGTTTTACTGCGTTGGTAACTTTCTTCTTCGTTTCTGAATTTTTGTTAGATTTAAGTTTGTTAAATTATCTAAGAACTCTTTTAGCCAAAAAGAAGATTATGGTTTTTTATTTATTTATTTTGTCTTTATTCATTTTTAGTTTTGCATTTGTTAGTTCGCGTTAAATTTTGTTGTTTTTTTATTTCTCTCGGCGCGACGAATCTAACAAGTATAAATTTGTGGGCAAATCAAATATTTTTTTGAATAAAGCTGAAATACTTGGATTACTAACCAATAATCCAAGGTAATTTGACTGTATTAAAAAAAATTGAGTTTGGATCATAATTTTATACTTGTTAAATTCGTGTCCTTGAGAGGAAATTAGGAACCACAAAATTTTGATGCGAAACTAACAAATGCTAAAAAAAAATTGAATAAAGACGAAACGAAAAAACCAAAAAAATCATAATATTCTTTTTGGCCAAAAGAGTTCTAAGCCACCCAAGTTTAATTAATAAATTCTAGAGGTTATCCCCTGTAGCAAATTGGTTTTAAGGTTGGAGTCCTTCAAGAAATTTAACATAGTATCAGAGCTAGGTCTTGGGTGGCCTGATCTCATATGGTCAAATCTTCTTTTGGAGTTTGCCCAAGTCAAATCTCCTAGTCTCCTCCATTTGTACTACACGTGATGAGGAGTGTTAGACTATCCCACATCGCCTATATAAGTCACCCAAACTTGGGTAATAAATTCTAGCAGCTACCCACCTGTAGCCAATTGCTTTTAGGTTGGAACCCTCTACGAAATTTAACAATCTTAATCATTGCGAGAAGTCTAAATAGGAAAATCATTCTACTAAAAGAAACAAAAATTAAGACATAAAAAGTTTGAATCTTTTCTTTCTTTCTTTTTTGTCAGTGTAGGCCAATCGAATTTTTTTCCAAATTCAATTTATTTTTTTTAATATTTTCTGATTTCTCTAGTTGAACCGAAATGATTGACAAAGAATTTCAAAAATTAAAATAATGTCAAAGAAAACATACCAAATACAGTAAATAATTTAGGAAGAATGTGGCCTTATTCTGTTAGTAGTATTTTTGGAGGGATCTTTGTGGTCTGAGGTTTATGGTATTGTGATTGCTATTTCTTTTTCGAAATTGTTCTTTGATTACTATTTAGAAGTGTTTTTTATAATAATTATTATGAATATCTTAGGGCTGGCCAAGAGACCGTACCATCAAAGCCCCAATTCTGAGCAAACGGTATACCTTTACCCCTAAGATTAGAACTAGAGATTATTATGGTTAAGCAAAACGAGGGTTGATTTGAAATCCAACAATGTCACAAGAAACATGGAATAAACTTTCGATTGCTTTTATGTGTTATCGACTGGAAATGATATCGCAGATAAAGTTTGGGGATTAGTAGGGAAATATTTGATGAGTTTATAAAGAAAAATTATGAAACTTGCCTTATTCCAATTCCTAGTTTAAACTCAAAACTGACTAATTACATTGTAAGAGATAGGTAATTCTCTCACAATGTATCGACTTAAAAACGGATTTAAGCCAATTTTTTACTTAAGTCAGGAATTGGAAAGTTGTGTATGTCATCTCAAGGAAATTTGTAGGAAATATATCTGAGACATGCACATCTCGTGTTCTTTAGTCTATGCTTAAGGACTCGGGTTCTAGACGATGTTTGAGAAATGTTTATCCTTTCTCTTAGAAGACCTTGAGAAGAGTTTTTTTTTTTTTTAAACTGTAATTTAGGATGACCTTTTGCTGAACGCCAACGCTTCCTGGATCTTTGAATGAAAGAAGCATTTGATAATGTCTGCATTATAAATCAAAATGATTCTTGGGCCTTTTTCTTTGATCGCCTTTTGGCTTTTGATTCGAGCGACATGATTCTTCAAAGAAACGCCGACCAGATATAGGGGACCAATGTTTTGGTGGTAGATTTTATTTTAAAACCACTTATTCCATTCATGCCAAAGGTTAGGTCCATTCTCCAATCCATCTATTTTAGCCAGATTCAGGGTTGTGCCCACTTTTTGTGTATTTATTCCAAAGGCCGGAGTGCATCTCCTATCCATCCCCCGCTCATACTCCCAATTATTGGAGACTTAATGGATTTTGTTATTATTGTTGTTGTAATTTAGGATGACCAAAAACATATCTACGAATCAGTCCGGTGAATCCTACCAAGGAATTCAAATTGATTTCTAAAGAACAAACTATGTTCGGATGGTGGGCTATGTTTTGGGATTCAGATATTGTTTGTATAGACTTGGGCTTCGATATTCACTGCCCTTATGATGGAAAATTGGAGGCAGAGCTTTAGATTTTCTTAAGATCCAAGATTTCCATTTGAAACTTAGGAAATTGGGTTATTTTTGCATAAGATTGGATAAACTTTATCAAGACATTAATCTTATCGGGAGAAAAATGGCCTTTCAGTGTTTGAAGCTTAGTTGATATTACTCATTTCTTCCTTCACTGAGAGAACGGGCAAGGGAAAGTGAATGAAGCTTATTGGTAGCTTTAGAACATAAGAAAATACGAAATGAAAAATAATAAAGCCTTTGTTCCTCTATTCAGATATCCTATCGTCGTTAATGATTACTGCATATTATGTGGCTTTTGTTGTTTGAATAGTAATTTTGAAACATCCATGTTTCTTATATTGAAGTCGCTCGGTCGATGAAATTTGTGGAGTCCAACAGAGAGGCTGAAAAATCTGCAAAGAGAAAGAACCACAACTACAGAGGAATTAGGCAGCGTCCATGGGGTAAATGGGCTGCTGAGATCCGTGACCCAAGAAAAGGGGTCAGGGTGTGGCTTGGAACTTTCAACACTGCAGAAGCGGCTGCAAGAGCCTACGATGCAGAGGCACTTAGGATTCGTGGCAAGAAAGCCAAGGTGAATTTCCCTGATGATTCTCCACCGAATGTCCTCAGACACACAATCAAGGCAAACACTCAGAAATCACTTGTCAAGGAAAACCCGAGTTTTGTTCAGCCTAATGTGAACCAGAATTCCAGTTTCATGGACAACCTAGATCTTGACTACTTCCCCATGGATTTTGAAGAGAAACCGCAGACTAACCAATATGGGTTTTCAGATGTCTGCCCCATCTCTGGAGAGTTTGAAAACAAATCGGTTTACCCATCAGATGGTACTGCCCTGTATTTCAATTCGGATCAAGGAAGCCACTCGTTGGACTGTTCTGAATTTGGGTGGGGAGAGTACAATAATGCAAAGACAACGGAAATATCATCTATTCTTTCTGCTGCCACCATAGAAGGTGATGAAACCCAATTTCTAAATGATGTTGCCGCCGCAGAGAGACTGAAGACTGGTTCAGTGGACGTGGGTTCTTTTGAAGAAAATAACGTGAAGAATTTGTCTGATGAGCTTTCTGCTTTTGAGGCCGATATGAAACTCTTCCAAATGCCGTGTCTTGAGGAGAACTGGGATGCTTCAGAAGATGCATTTCCTACTAGAGATGCAACTCAGGATGGCAGGAACTCGATTGTTGTTTGGACCTTTGATGATTTGGTTGCTTGAGTATACTTAGCAACCTTTACCCTTGCTGGTGTTGTGTAAAGAGATTAAGTTATTTCCACCACCGCCGGTGGAAATAAAAGTTTTTTTTCAAATCGACAGTTGCAATGTGTGTTCAAACAATTGGCCCTAAATAAGTAGAAAGATAAAACACGTGTAGTGAATTAAATCATTTGAAGGAAACTTTTGTTTCCGTTGACGCGGGAAATAATTTATAATTTAAACTCTTGTGTAAAAAAATGCGACTCGTCAGTATTTTTCCTTCATCTGTATGTTGGTTTTCTTTTTTTTGTGTGTTGTAGTGTGGGTAAAGCATCTTATGTGGTGTTCTATGTCCATTTGAATTCACTTGTTTAATAATTCAACGAGGGAGATTTGGATGATGGGTATCAATTTTATGATTTTTTTTTTTTTTAACTATAATGCTAATAGGCATCGAATCTTGTTAGTGATCTCCGCTGGACCCCTAAACTCTAAATTTATCTCAATAAGAGTATCATCCCCTAAAGGCCTAAACTCTAAAATCTCAATTAAGAGGATCAATATTGAGTGTAATTTTGTTCATCCTCTTTTCTTCTTCTCCTATAGGCTAAGAGGGGAAGATGGGAGCACTTTTAACCAAACCAACTCAAATCAAAGTTCCGAGGGAGAACAAAGTGGGCTTTTGTTCCCCAAGGCCCTAGGAGAATTTCTTGGTACTCTGCCTGGGGTATGATAACAATCGGGCATTTGGTGTCCAGGTGGGCCAGGCCCCTTCCTTTTGGGGTTGAATTAAATTGGGCCCAAGAACCTATTTGGTTTGACCAGGGCCTAACAATACTGTCTGATAATTCCCCAGAAAGACCGCTTTTTTTCCAGTTAAAAAAAAAAAAACTCAAATCAAGTTAGTTGTAGGCTTAATTTCACAAAAAAACCCCTGATCTACTTTCAAGAATTACTTCCACTCCATAACTAAAAAACTAAACACCACTCCAATGAATCGTGAGATCACTTTCTACGGTGAAAGTTTCACCCCTAAAACTAAACACCATACTAAACTTTAGTAATCTTTTTGATATTTCAATAATAATTTTTATTTTCGTAATTTCTTTTATCAAGAAGAATTAATAATCCAAAAAAAAAACATGGCTGAAAAAATGTGAAATTTTTTAAACAAGAACAAAAAAAATTCAAATGGATTTTTTTAATCAAAAACAAAATTTTATTAGACTACGATAAAGAGTACGTCAAGGAAAAGGAAAAGAAACAAATCCAGGCACAACAGAAAGGGTAAAGAAAAGACGATATCAAATCAAGTGCTAAAAATAAAGCCTAAAAGCAGAAAGCGGAGGGCATGACTAGCAGTAGAACCAGAGTTAACATCACATAGCTAAATCCATATAAGTAGCAGCACTCTGTAGCTTTTATTAATGAAGTTAGGGTTTTTGTTAAGTTTTTCATCGATGAATTGGATGGAAAGTGAGGAATTGGATGAGGTGGCTAGCTTTTGAGTAGTTGGGGGGGGTAAATTTAATTGATAGTTAGAGGGAAAATTAATTAAAAATTGAATAGTTTAAGTGACAAATAAATTATTAACCATTTTTCAATTGATTGTATTTTAATGACTCGCAAAAGTTTAGTTTCATACGCAAAAAGGAGGCAAAACTGACAGTTTGGTTCATTAATCCCAGTCCCCCATTTGCAAATAAGGGGTGGTTTGGCTAAATACAAAAAATTAGTTTTTTGGTTTTTTAGATTTTGTCCTTATTCAAATTTTTTTTTGTATTTATTCTTTTTCTACGATTTTTTTTGTGGTTTTCTCATTGCTTTTGATGGTGTTTAATCTAACAAAAGTATTTAAATTATTAAACAAACTTAAAGTTTCTCGATTTTTTGGATTATTTTTTGTCTTTATTCACAAAACTTTAAGTTTGTCTAATAATTTTATACTTGTTAGATTTCTCTCGTCGATTTTTTTGTGGTTTCTTGACTTGTTTTGACGAAAGGAATCTAACAAGTATAAAATTATTAGACAAACTTAAAGTTTCTCGGTTTTTTAGATTATTTTTTGTCTTTATTCACAAAACTTTAAGTTTGTCTAATAATTTTATACTTGTTAGATTCCTTTCGTCAAAACAAGCCAAGAAACCACAAAAAATCGACCTAACCAACCCTAAAAATATAAACAAACCCGAAAACCAATAAATACAAAAAAAAAAATTGAATAAGGACAAAACCAAAATACCAAAAAACTAGTTTTTTCAATTCACCCAAACCAACCCTAAATATATATGACGCCAGGAGTAATGAATTAATAATCCAATCCCAATGTCTAATACTGTTGAATGGAACGTGGTTTTAAAATTAGAGAGGTATTGGTAATTTTTTATTGATGTGAAATATATTTACTATAAAACGAGGTCTGATAGATCTTTTATGCGTGGATAGTGAGAAAAGGAGGTGGAAATTGAATTTGCCCTATTTATTTTTTTGCTTTGAGCAAAAAATACACCGCTTTGCATTTACAACACGTTCCAAGAAAATAACCCACAAAAAATTTGCTCTTCCGATTTCAGTTTCTCATAACTAAATCTTCGATAGGAAAAATCTGTTCGGGAAAGAAAGACGATGGTTGGAGGTGCGATCATCTCCGACATCATTGCGCCACCGCGCAGTCCGCGGCTGACGGCTGATTTCCTGTGGCCATCTGATGCGAAGAAGAAGAAGAAGAAGAAGAAAAACCCTAGCAATTACTTCTCTAAGCCCTTGAGATCTGACATCGTAGACCCTTTAGCCGATGACTTCGAGGCCGATTTTCAGAATTTCAAGGATTACTCTGGCTTTGATGAGGACGAAAACTACGCCGCCGAACCCTTCACTTTCTCTGCTTCCAAGTCTAATGGTATCAATCTTTTTCAGATCTCCTTTCTCTGTGCTTATTCCATTTTCCTTTCAAGCTTGATTTTTTTTTTTTTGGGGGTATTTTTGCGATCTTAGTTTCATGGTTTTGTGATTGGTATTTCGTTTAAGGAATAATTCTCTGATTATCCTTTAGAAGTTACTCCGTATTTGTTATAGCATCGCAGGGCCGGCCATCAAAGAGACCGCTTTGATCCCCAAATTTTATCAAGTAGTAGGCTTTTGTTTTTATATAACCCTTGGGTTAGAATTAGAGATTAAACTTTTCTTAAATTGCTCAATAATTGTTGGTTGATTTTAAACCCAACATTGTCACAAGAGATATTGCATTAATTTTGGATTTATTACTGCATTATCGATTGGAAGTGATATTCTAGATAAATTTGTTGATTTTTTTGCAGCCGAAAATTGCAAGGAAAGTATTATGTCATCCTTTGAGTATGTTTTATTTTTATTTTTTTCTGTATTAGGGTTCTTGTCTTGTTTTGGTAAATTTTTTAACTGTAAACCGGATTGAAGACCAGTTTTTTTTTTTATGATTTTTTTTTGGGTTGAAAATCTGGAACTGGTTTGTGTTGTATTTGATTTGGTTGGTTTCATTGAACTAGGACTGAGAATCAGCCTGGATATCCAGTGTCTTTGCCTTTTATTTTGTACATGGCGTTATTAGGACCAAGGTTATGAACACCGTGTCGTACCGGCCGGTACGTACCCGTTTTGTATAAAACGGTACCAATGACCCTTAATACCATACCGTGTTCAATATTGGGCAGTACCGGCCGTACCGGAAAATACCGGGAATACCGGCTGGTACCGGAAAATACTAGACAGAACAAAACTGTCACCGTATTTCGGCCATAACTTTTTACATCAAACTCCGATCAAGGCAAGTTATGTATCAAAATTTAAGAGAATTTCAAGATCTACAACATTGTAGTTACACATTTTTTCTAATTTGGTATCGGTGTGACCCAGAAACTATGATTTCTGAACAGGGAGATTATAAAAAAACAAGGTATGTTTTTTAAAAAGGGTTTGTGATGCATGGGTTCAACTTTTATCACTACCAAATATCAAATACAACAAGTATGTACTAAATATACATAGATTAAGTGGGTTTAAGGGGTACCTTGGTTTTTAAGAAAATGGGATTGAAAATGTCATATTCTGTGACAAATTTTGTCTCTTGAACCCTCTCTCTCTCTCTCTCTCTCTCTCTCTCTCTCTCTATATATATATATATATATATATATATATATATATATAGTTGCGGCAAATCCGATACGGTATCTGGTATTGACCGGTACCGGTACCGACCGGTACCGGTACCATACCGTGCCAATAGAAAAATCGGTACTCGTGCCGATATGGTATGCAGAACCTTGATTAGGATTGAGTTGAACCACTTATGTCCTGCTTCTGTTTGTATTGAATTAAAGTAGTCTGTGGAACACTTCTACAAGGAAAAGTTTTGCTGAATTTATAATGAAAATTTGTCGAATCTATTTGTGCAGTAAGATAATCAGTTGTTTTGATCGTTTGGAGGAAATTTTATTGGGAATATGTCACCAAGACGGTTGTATCTTGCGTTCTTTACTCAATGCTTGAGGATTCGGGTTCTCTTCCTCCGGCTTGACGAATTTTTAACCAGTCCCTTGGAAGATTTTGCGAAGAAATTTCTTTAAAACCATATTTTGGATTGCCTGAATCTTAACTGCGAAGTGGTCGGATCAAAGTATTCAAATTGTTTTCCAAAGAACAAATTAAGTTAAAACACTGGTTTATATTTTAGGATTCAAATGATGTTCGTTTAGACTTGGGCTTCATTTTTACCGCCCTTGTGATGGAAAATTGGAGGTGGCCCAGGTTTAGATTTTCTCATCTATATTACATCACACGACGGTTTTGAGAAATCTCTCTCTCACAACTGTCCTCCGTGGCACATTGGAAAGCCATGATTGTATTTTAAAGTTTCTTATCAACCGATCAGAGGGCTGAAATTAATTTCAGTTCAAAATTCAAACCCCTAAATTGAAGCAATTAACCTCGATGGCTGAGATTGCTATAAGAGAATCAAATGACTTAAGACGGATTCCAAAAAAAACCGATTCTGCTTAGGCCATATCTTATGAGCTTTTTTTATTTTAATCAAGCCATATCTTGTTAGCTGAAAATTGAAATGTGTTTGAGCTCTTTCCCATAACTGAAATTGAAAATTTGGAAGTAATTCCTTCTTAAGAACACTACGTGATTGGGTTTTTGGCAGGATTATTCGGAAATATGCAGGCGTAACATCAATTCTTCTTTCACGTTCCTTCTACTCTCCACCTCTCTCCTATGTTTCTCCTTTCTCTGCTCTTTCTCCCACCCAGGTTTTCTCCACATTGGTTTGATTTCATTTGGTGCGGAGTTTCTGTGTGATTATTGGTTTTGATTTTATTTTGGGTCTCTCACACACTCAGTTCTTCTCTTATGTTGACGAGACACTAGCTATGAAGCACCGACACTCCTAGGAGGCGCCGTATTGCCGTATGGGACACAGGGACATGGCGGAATACATATGGGACACGCCACGTGGCGTGTCCCCCAATTTTTTTTTTTTTGAATTTTTTTAGGGGGACACAGCAGAGACACGGCAGGGGGAAAATTGTAATTTTTTAAACAAAATTTGGGGTCAAATTGTAATTTTTCAAATTTTGGGGGGTCAAATTGTAATTTTTTAAAAAAATTGGGGGTCAAACTGTAATTATCAATTTTTAAAATTTTAATTTATATATATATATATATATATATATATATATATATATATATATATTGCCGTGTCCCCCGCCGTATCCGTATCCCTTTTTTCAAAATTGCTGTATCCTGTCCGTATTTGTATCCGTGTCCGTGCTACATAGCTAATGATTACTGCAGATATGTGGTATGCAGTTCTGTGATGTGGCTTTTGCTGTTTGAATCATAAGTTTCTAACATCCAAGTCTCCTATATTGAAGGTCGAACATCTGTGGAATCCAACAGAGAAGCTGTAAAATCTGCAAAGAGAGAGAGGAGCAAGAACAAGAACCAGTACAGAGGAATTCGGCAGCGACCATGGGGTAAATGGGCTGCTGAGATCCGGGACCCAAGAAAAGGGTGGCGAGTGTGGCTTGGAACTTTCAACACCGCAGAAGAAGCTGCAAGAGCCTACGACGCTGAGGCACGGAAGATTCGTGGCAAGAAAGCCAAGCTGAATTTCCCTGATGATTCTCCAGGGAATGTCCCAGGACTAGCAATCGAGGCAAATACTCAGAAACCGGTTGTGAAACCGCTTGTCAAGGAAAACCCCAAGTGTGTTCAGTACTTTAGCCTAATGGGAACCAAAATTCCAGTTTCATCAACCTCCTAGATCTTGACTGTTACGCTGTAGATTTTGTGGAAGAGAAACCACAGACTGACGAATACGGGTTTTCGGATGCCTGCCCTGTATCTGGAGAGTTTGAGAACAAATCGGTTATCCCTTCTGATGGTGTACTGCTACCGCCCTTTATTTTAGTTCGGATCAAGGGAGCAACTCAATGGTTATTGGACTGCTCTAAAAAGTAAATATGTTTTTTCGTTGATTCTTGGTTTTTAACCGATTTTTTGACCGTGGTTATTGTTTGGTTTATACCCTGAAAAAATTGCCCGGTTCGGTTTTGATTTCGGTTTTATATGATAACCACACCGGAACGAACCGTGATATTATTACAAAATACCTTAATATATAGGTTTACAGTTTATACTACACATAGGGTTTTCAGTTGATTTTGGTTTGAGGGTCTAATTTGCATCACTATTTTTTAAGGTAGAAATTGAAGGAACTTCTTTTTCTTTTCCTTTTGTCAATTAATAAAATTACATTAACAAAAGTCTAGCGGCAATTACATAGAATTTATTACAAATATCTTGAACAAAGTCAAACTAACCTTCTAACCAATGTAAGACGAGAAAAACAAGGCAGTCAATGTCTTTCTTTCCAACCCAGACACGCCTTGCACACATTTTGCCGGATATTAATTCATTGTTCTGAACTCTGTAACGATTCTGTCTTTTTGTTTGGGAGATGGATTCACTTTGTTCTTATTGCACTTATCACTCACATCGTTCTTTATTTTTTTATCTTCCTTTTATGTCTGGTTGATTAATGATCGGTGATAAAAAATAAAAAAAATGGTAGTTCACCAATTTCGTTGAAAATTTGAACCAGAGCGCCGAGCGGTAACTAAAGGTTTTGGTTATGGCTAAGGCTTAGTTTTTCATTTGATAAAATGGACATTTGCTAAAATCAGCCACTTGATTTTTTTAAATGTCTATTTTATCAAATGAAAAACTAAGCCTAAGATAAAAAGAAAAAGACCGGTTTTAGTTTTCCGTTGTAAGTTTTGATTTTGTAGCTTTTGTATTGATTTTGGTTTTACCGATCCAATTTCATCTTTAGTTGGACTCTGATGGCCCAGAAAGGTACTCATTCTGCTTATTTAAGTGCGCTGGGCCAACCTCAACTTCCAACCCTGATATCAACCCCCTCGGGATTAACAATTTTCACTGAAACGTTTGAATTCAATTGGGCTTGATTTCAGCACTCCAGACATGATTCTTTCACAATTTTAATAAGCTTCGAATCGTGTATCGATGCTTTTAATTATTTCGCACATCAAGACTCCGTTTGTTTGCTTGTAAAATATTTTATTTATTTTCCGATTTTTGGTTGTACAAATCATACGTAAATTATTTTTTCATGTAAAATGTTTTCTGGCTATGGAGGTAAATTAACTTAAGGTGATAAATCCCACAAGTCATTTTCCTTGTGCGCGTTAGTGGCTCCTTTCCCATTCCCACCGCCTTGTCTGATTAGGACCATCTGATCCCATTCTCTCTCTCTCTCCTCAAACCCACTGCTTTGTCTGATACGTCCATCTCGCATTCTCTCCCTCCTCAAACTTGAAACATACACTCCACTACCTATTCATATTCCATAATCACTTCTACTTAATTGATCTAGGCATTGTTCTCCAATAGATTTTAGGTAAATTTTATGAAAATCTCAAAAAATATCCCTTCTCAAACTTGAAACATACACTCCACTACCTATTCATATTCCATCATCACTTTTCTACTTTATTGATCTAGGCATTGTTCTCCAATAGATTTTAGGTAAATTTTATGAAAATCTCAAAAAATAGGTGATAAAATAAAGTTGTTTTTTCAACTGATAAAATATAGTAGTTTTTTTATATATAGATTTTAGAAGGATTTTATGAAAATCTCATAAAATGACTTTTACATTTATGTGTTAAGATTGAAATGTCATAAAATATAAAATTTTATGTACCTAAAATCTATTAAAGAACAAGGCCCTACTCCAATTGTTTCAGGGTGATAATTTTCCATTACCAACCAAACACTTTAGACTGCATGGGAGATTCTCTCTAGTCCCTAATGCTACAAACTACAAAGGATTGGAAATGTTTGAAAATTTGTGATTGGTGGACCACCCTCTCACATTTCCCTGCAGCAAATGGGAGTGATTTATTAGCTTTTGCTGCTATGATTTGCTGGTTCTTATGGAAGGTTCAAAACACTGCACATTTTAATCAACAACTTTCGACTGCACGGGAGATTCTTGACAAAGCCTCTGCTCCGTGGGAAGAATTCAAGGTAAGGAGTGGCGGAGCCAAAATTAAGAATCCGGAGGGGCCGAGTTTAAAAGCGGCTTTAGGATTTTCATCTAGCATTGACAAACATACACAACGTATTTATGATGGAAGCTATATGCAAAAAAGTCATCTAATTCTCTTCAACTTTTTAGTGTTTTCACATTGAACCTAATGTTAGACAACTATTATCCTTATATGTTTATTATATATGGGCTTTCATGGGTTATGCTTGTTTTGTTTTGTTTTGTTTTGTTAGGGCTATAATAATTTGGTTCAAATTTTGTTTGAAACATTTATTTTAATTTCAAACGAGTAACCATGCGCTGAAAATAGAAAAGAAAATTTAGTTTTTATCTAAATTTTAATTTTTTTCAATGCATTTTTTGAACTGCGGGGGGTCAGGGCCCACCAAGCCCTAGGCTGGCTCCGCCCCTGGGTAAGTGAAGTTTTGGACTACACGGGAGGTTCTTATTGGAGTTGCTATGACATCTTTCAAAAGGTCCTTCTCGCCACGGGTTGTTGAAGCAATAAATTTTCGGCATGCGTTGATGATTGCACGGACTTGGAACCTATACAAGATTATAATGGAAAGTGATGCAAAGCAAGTGGTTCAAGCTCCGGAGGGAACTACAGTGTTTACATATTGTAACTCGATTATCTTAGACTATATTCAACTTGCCACCTATTTTACTTCTTGTCGTTTTTCTCATGTTAAAGGTGTTTGCAACAGGATAGCCCATTTAATGGCTAAGTAGCCCATTTAATGGCTAAGCACTCCCTGTTAGATGCTAGCATGATTACTTGGAGGGACAATTTTCCTTTGTGGTTGTTTGCTATTGCATTAGATGATGCCCAGGACTCCAAGCCCTCTTCTTTGCAGTAATAAAATCTTCTTTTTTGGGGGGGAAAAAAAAAGCCCAAACACTTGAAAATAAAAACAAAAAAAGTCATTTTTTGAAACCATTTTACTTGAAAAATATTTTACGTTGAAACAAACGGAGCCCAAATCTTAAGTCTAATATTCGCTTCTAAGTTGGGAAGAAAAGTTGTACCTCACGCAAACGAGCTCTAATCGAACCTATTTAGGTAGTTTCAATTTTCTAGTATCAGAAATTGAACGAGCTGGGTAGTAATTTGCTTAAGTTTTACTGTGTAAAATACTTAACAGGCTGCAGAAAAACATTCAAGCTTATTTTGGCACGTAATAACTTATCTAGAATGAGTTTTTTAACGAGTTTAATCGGAGCAACTTGGTTTGTTTGTCTTAAGACTAATTTACGATTAGTACTCTCTCCGTCTCTTTTTAACTGATACATTTGAAGAACATGTATTTTTGTAGATGTTAAAAAATGTACTTACGTAGAACGTTTTTAATTGAGTATTTTAATTTGTTATAATTTTTTTAAAAGTTATATAAATAGATATGTTTTTTATGGGTTTGAAATTACACGTATTTTCATAGGAATCAGTTAAAAAGAGATGGAGGGAGCATTTTTCTTTTTGTCTGTAACTGGATCTAAACTGAGAGGGTGTTCCATTAATAAAAAACTATTTTTTTCAAAAACCGAGACATGTCATTCTCTCATAATACATCACATAAAAAACCGTGAAAACCAAATTTTTTCAAAAAAAAAAAAAAAAACCACCTTAGTGGAAGTATGTGGATATGGCCCCATTTGAAACGGATCCAGAGATACTAGTGATCGCTTTCTATAAATCACCCTAGTGAGCACCCGAAACGACGTCGTTTTGAGTGCCATAAGAGATAACAATTTTATTTTTTTTTTGCAAAACTACGTCATTTTAAGTAAATTGGACAGATGACTTTTAATAACTTATAGTGTGCTGCATGTAATTTTCATTTAACATTGCTACAACCTACAAGGTTCTTCCAAGTTTGTCTTCATTGTCGAATTTGCTTGAATTATACAAGTTCCGATGATTTATATTTTTTTGTCCTTATTTAAATTTTTTTTGCTTTTGTTAATTTGGTGTTGATTTTTTCTTGGCTTATTGGTTTGTCTCGACGAGAGGAATCTAAAAAGTATAAAATTATTAACCAAACTTAAAATTTTTCTGAATAAAGACAAAAATAATCCAATAGACTGAAATTGGATTATTTTTGTCTTTAGTGAAATTTTTTAAAAATTTGATCATAATTTTATACTTTTTAGATTTCTCTCGTCAAGACGAACCAATAAACCACAAAAAATTAACGAAAAACTAATAAATATATTTTTTTGAATAAAGACAAAAAAAACTTTTTTTTTTTTTTTTGTCTATTTAGCCAAAGCAAGAAACCACTTTTTTTGTCTGAATTCCGGTAAGAAAAATATGAGATTTTATTTTCCCCAAACAAACCAAAGATCAAAAACTTCGGCATTTCAGTCTTCCCACAGTAAAGAAGAGTGCTAACAATCAGTGGAGGATGAAAAAAGATGATCCATGGATGCAGATTCCATATTTTCTCCAAAGAAGGTGATCCATTCAGTTGTTAGGAGTGAAAAGGGGCTTGAGAGGTCTCTAATTCTTTTAGTATCTTAGGACTTAAAACGACGTAATTTTGTTTAAATTTTTTGTTATCTCTTTTGGCGGCCAAAACGACGTTGTTTTGGATGCTCAGTAGGGTGATTTCTAGGAGGCGATCACTAGTATCCCCAGATCGATTTGAAACAAAAGAAAGAAAAATGTAGGAGTGGGTGTCCTGTGTTTGAACTATCCATGTGGTTGAGAGCCCTCACCAGGGATGGGCATGGGGACGGATCGGGGATGGAGACTACTATCTCCACCCCCAATCCCCAAACCCCTTACTCATATCCATCCCCTATCCAATCTCCAACGGAGATTTATTTTTATCCTCCATCCCCGCTCCAAATGGGGAACGGAGATCCCCACGGAGATTTCGGGGATCCAATCACTTTCCCTAGAGTAACAAGTAAATAAAAAACATAAGTTCAGAAGCCATGAGATAAGATTAGTGGGCAGTGATTTGAACACCAAGAGAACCAGAAATAAAAAACTAGGTGGTTTGGTTTATTTAATAGACATCAATGGCAACAGAAAAAGAAGATCATTCAGCAGCACATGAACATAGAAATAGTCAAATGATAGCACCCCCCACCTGACCTTTTACAAAAAAGAGAAGAGGTAAAAGGCTCATTAATACGCACCGGTGTAGCTTGAGTTGCCAATGCAGAAACCTAAAACACAAACATCCTCTATCCAAGACTGACTGCGTAATCCTTTCTGTCGGCTCGTCAAGTAATTATTGGCATAAAAAATTAGATCAAAAGGGTATTAGCATTTAGCAATAAGCTTATCTTAAGAACTGATGAGCACAAATTATTGACACATTTAAGTCCCATATCATAAGTTGTTAGTTCTTTATTGTTCTTAGTAGACATTATTGTTATCCTTTTTAGTAATTCACATTGAATAATTAATTCGCAGGAAAAAAATGGTAACAACTTATATTTTGGTTGGCGGAATCGAGACGTTACTTGATGCCAAGGCAAAACTAGTGATCAAATGGAAATTTATTTACTTCAAATAAGTAGTTGCATCAAGGCCAATATATAGTTACCAAAATGAAGGCAGACGGCTTGCACGAGGGTCGGACAATATGAATGCTGATTGGGTATCACTTTAAGCAAGGAGTTCGGTATTGATACAATGCTAAAAGGCAACAAAGTTCAATGGGACAGCTATGGTATATAATATCTAAAGTAAGAAGACCTTGAGATGGAAACTAAAACCTTTCCTTCCATTTGATTATTTCGGCAGTTTGCTATATAAGTAGTCTCAAGGGAGTTCGGCGAAGGGGGGGATCACGGAACAGAAGAGGAAAAAACAGAGAAAGGCAATTAATCTACACGGCTGGAGCAATAGCAAGAAGCACAATTTTATTCTTTGTAAGCAATATTGTTACAATGGAGTTTTATTATTATATGAATTCGTTTGCATACTCCATGAGCGACTAGTCATTTAAACTAGGGTGGAGGATGAAACCCCATGTCTAGTAGTGGTTAAATACAAACTCTTGGTTAATTTTTCTTAATACATAATTTAATTGAATAATCGTTTTTACCTCCTTTTAATTTAATTTAGTGGTTTTGGATATGGATTCAATCATGTTTTTTTCATGATTTGAAACTACTGATTAATTATTTTGCCTGGTTATGGAATTTTGATTTCAAGTGTTTGATATCCGTTGTGATTTGTTTGTTAACGGATACATCGGATTTTTCATGTTTTGAACTTTGAGGCGAGGAAGAGCGTACATTAGATTTTTCCTTAAAACGAGCTTAACAAAGGAATTTTCCACAGTAAGAGAGTTTAGCCACCAAATTACTGTGAAGAAAGTAGAAAAATAAATCACGAGTTTGTTAAAAATCACTATGAATACATGGGCGTGGATTCCCAAACTCTAGTTATCTTATCTAACCGGTAATCTTCACTTTCTTTTCTGTTAAAATTTAATTATTTTTCTTTTGTCATTCTTAGTTTAATTTTTTTTAATTTAGAAATCAACTCACAACTTTTTGGAACTAGGTTAGGGTTCAATCGGTTTAAATTTATTTAGTTTCCTATAAAAAATCACAAGTCCCTGTGAGTTCGACCTCGCACTTGCATAACTATTCTTCAATCCGATTCGTGC
Source organism: Vaccinium macrocarpon (assembly GCA_022606695.1). Classification (NCBI taxonomy): domain Eukaryota; kingdom Viridiplantae; phylum Streptophyta; class Magnoliopsida; order Ericales; family Ericaceae; genus Vaccinium; species Vaccinium macrocarpon. The sequence continues at coordinate 35,415,594 of CM040174.1, read as the reverse complement.
GCTTGCGAGTACTTTAAAATTTCACAACAAGAACAACATACAAGACAAGAGAAGGAAAGTAGAATTGTCACGAATTAACTGATACAAAAGGAAGGCAAATACTCACTTGGTCATTTAGTCGAACACTTGGTGGGTGGTTTGAAACAATAAACTTGATAGCTAACACGCATCCATCTCAAACAAGCTATGGGATTTTTCAAGAAAATCACCTGAACCCTACAGAAGTTGCAGATGAAAAGTTAAGACAAGCACAGGCCAACCCCTTAACAAGAGAATACTCGGACGAATGACAGCTAAACAAACCCAAATTTATTTCTCACCAAATCTCACCACCACAGCCCTTTTTACTCTCACCATTTTCTCATAATCCAAAGAAGAGGCCTTTAATTATCGAAAAACAAACAAAAGAAAGAAAAAAACACTACATTTAATTACCACCAAATTTCTCAACGCCACAACCCTTTCCTATTCTCACTATCCAAAGACAGGGCCTCAAATAATAACAAGAAGAAAAAACAGAACAAAAAGAAGAAATAAAACAGTACCTGCAGAGGAGCCCACCAACAAAATTCGAGTCACGCTGAAATTTTGGGTAACCCATTTACATACAAAGATGACGTCGCGCACTTCGAAACGGGCTTGTTTTTTCGTCTAATTGTGGTTGTTCTGGGTTTGGATTTTCCTACTCCTCCTCGTGTGGTGGTTGTGGTCTGAAGATGCGAACGTCGAGTTTGATTCCTTCGGCTGTCTCGATTGTTTGGGGTTCTCTCGACATTATTGGTATGGTGGAGGAGTTTTGGAGAAAGAGAGAGAGATGGGTACGGAGTTGGTGTTTTGTGTGTTGAAGGATGGAGGAGTTAGGATCTGCTTGTGGGGGGAGAGAGTTAGGGATTTGGGTGTTTGGGGGGGATTTGTAGCGGGAAAAAAATTTCAGCACATTTTGGACCGAAAATTGGTGTATATGATTGTGTGCGTGTGTGTGTGCAGTGCATTGCATTAACAAGTATGGAAAATTCTCGTAAAGTTATGATACATCATTCGAGGGCCTTTCGAGACTAATATTGAAAATCGGAACCGTCTATATTTTTCATGTAGGATATAATATATTATTCATGTAAAAAATCAAGTATATTTATGATCTCTGTATGCTCGATCAGAGTTAACAAATATTTGCTTACTAATGATTCTCACGTTCGGAATCTCCCGATGAAGGGTTTTGAAAAATCCGATTGATCCAAATTTTGGTGAGGTTCACTAAAACACCAAGAAAAACAAAATAGTCGGTGTTGATCGTTGAAATTGTGTTGAGATCATGTAGCTAAGATGCATTAGATTATAGCAGTATATATTGGTTCATAACTAAGTATGTTCAATGTATAACATTGAATGGTGGATACTAGTTCATTTTCTTGAATGTTTGATCTAAACCGATACGATTAAACATCTTATCAATTCTATCATTCTCCCCAAAATTGATGATCATCCATGCCGGTAGCCACACATCGGAACACATCAAAGGCTTCCAGGTGGCATTTGAACACTATAATGCACCAACTAAAGGCTATCTAATCTATTTCTTGAAAAGATGAACCGGTAGATGTGTTTAAAATGTGTTTTAAGGTCCTATGAAAAAAATTGAAAAAAAAAACCTGAAGGGCTTGATCGGAGCAATATTTTATATAGCGATTTTATGGAAAAATGCTCCGATGAAGCCCTTTCAGGTAGTATTTTTTGCCAAATCCTTCCATAGGACCTTAAAAACACTTTTTGAACACTTCTAACAGCTCAGATCGTCGAAATTTTCTCCGAAAATTGGAGTTGAATGTCTGAAATTTTACACCTCATACTGCGGATCTTCTTAATAATTAATAACTTCATATGAAGTTTAGATTATTATAGTTAAATATAAACTTAGTATTTTCATAAATTAACTTCTATAATATAATTTCTATAATTTTATTAATTTATATTATTTATTAATTTCTATAATTTAATTTCACAATGACTATAATTTCTATAATTTAATTTGACAATTTATATAATTTGATTAATTTATATTATTTATTAATTTCTATAATTTAATTCCATAATGACTATAATTTCTATAATTAAATTTGATAATTTCTATAATATATTTCATGAATAGACCCCGAAGTTTCATAATTCATGAATAGATCCCTATATTTCGAGGGGATTGGGGGACAATGCGATCGGGGACGCAAAAGAAATTGGGGGGGGACGAAATGGGAATGGATTCGGAGCAGATTCGGGGCGGGGACATGCCTATCTTCACCTCCTATCCAATCCCCAAACATTTTCAAAAAAAATCCCCATATCCTATCCAATCTCCAAACAGATCTTATATCACGATCCGCTCTGGACGTGGACGGACGGATTCTGGACGTACGGATGAAATGCCCAACCCTGTCACAGCTCAGGCACAACGATGCAATTATCAGGGGCGCAGGTACAATGATGCCAATTATCAAGGCGTGCTCTATGGCTTAGGAATTAAGAGATCATTGTTAAAAATAAAAATAATTTGAGATCATGTAGATCAAACCAAATCGCGATCAATCTTTTTAAATTTTTTCCGTTTGAGGATAGTGCTTGGAGACTGTTTTAGGCAGTTCAAAATGATTAGGATGTGGATAAATACGTATTATGTGGAGTAATTTTGGGGGCCTCAGTAAAAGGGTGGGCTGGATTTAACCAGAATTACAATCCATTGATCAACCCATCCAACCCAGAATGTTCTAACTGAAGCCACAATACTGATCCATCATCACGTCGTGAGTTCCGTGACGACTCACGAGACCCCAACGAAGTGCAAATTGGAGCCAAAATATGCCTTGAATACGTATAGCCTAGATGTTGATAGGGGAATTATCTTAACACCTGTTCTCCCAACTCCAATCATGGGAAAACTGGAAATTTTGTGAATATGTGCATTAGAAAATGACCGAAGAAGAGAAGGCTCCATATTATATGAATAATGATACAGACATACCTTTTAAATTAATGTTTTACTACACCATCACGTATACGGGTGTACTTTTAACCACATGTGACGACGGATAATAAAGTTGGGATCAAATAAGCCTCCATAACATTTTCAACACGATGATACATTAATTGGCAATTCACAACCAACCACAAACCCTCTCACACGTGTGATTTTATCCACTCCCCACCATTTCAGTGGCCCCATCACACGCGTGGTAGAGGGTTTACGGTTGAACAATGGCCATGTCCACAATCATTTTTGTAACATTTTTGATACTGTAATCCAAAAGTGCTCAACACCATCTATATGTACAATAAAATCTTTAGATAGTATTTATTAGTTGCAAGTAGGTGGACAAGTTGCCAAGTTGCTAACTCGTGGTCCATACAAAGGATGTGATGAGTAAGATTATTAATACTATAAAAAAAATTTAAAAATACCACCACCACATTAACATGTTAAGTTAATCATTAAATTATTTGTGCAATAAAATTTCTTTTCGGAAAGAATATAATATCACAACATGTAGTACTTAAAAGAAGCCAATAGTACCTCTACTTTTGTCAAGAGAGTTAAATGAGAATTGTTGCAATATATAATATGGAGAAATAGTTGGAAATAGAAAAGAAAACAACCTATAAAGTATATCTGATGGATGAGATTCATCCTGCATGCTTTTAAATAAGATACCAAAAATTAATCCTTATCTGGGATCTCTGGATGACTTTTATGAGTTATTTTCTTGATTTTCTTTCTTGATTAGGCACATAAGCCTCTGGACAAGTACTTTTTGCCAAGATTATAAACACAGGTAGTGATTAAGTAGATATTAGAACCCCTTCATTTGTCAAGAGACTAAAAGACAAATTGTTATAAATTTTTTAATAAACACAGATATTTTCAGAATCATGTGATGCATTTGACTTTACATCTGCATATAAAATCCATATGCATTGAACAATTTCGGTTACGTTGGTAGCTGAATCTGTACATATTCGTCTATGTCTATTATATTGGTCATAATATTTCTCCCTCCATCTCAAAATATTTGTCCATCAATAAACGATAATTTAAAGCAAAAAAGTCGTCACAAATTAAAAGAACTCTTTCATATCTATAATTAGGAATAAAATAAAATAGAAAATATCTAAATCAATCATTTTGTCAAGTTTTTTATTTTTATGAAAGTGTACAATTATTTTGGGATGGTAACAAACAACAAGAGTACTTCTTTGTTGGAGAAAATTCAAAAAAAAAAAAAAAAATTCGTCACAAATTAAAGAACTCATTTATAACTACAATTAGTCAATTACGATAAAATAAAATAAAATATTATCTACACCTATCAATTTGTCAATTTTTTTATTTTTTATTTTTATGAAAGTGTACAAACATTTTTGGGGATGGTGACAAACAAGAGTACTTCTTTCTTCCACTTGCCCACTTGCCCACTTGCCCACTTGCATATCTACAGTACATGTAACTGAGACACATGTGAAATGAAATTTTGTCCGAGTGTCCGAGACTTTAGCAATTTGTGTCGACATATTTTTCTTTTTTGAGAATATGCTAAAACCAACTGCTGTGTTCGCCACAGGCTCACAGAATACGTCACCTTTTTAAAAAAAAAAAAAAAAAAAACCTAGACCAACTTGGCACGGGGAAAAGTGAAAAGAATTTTTAAATTAACTCAGCAAGGTCGAAACTCATAGTAATAATCCAAGCAAGACACGGTAATATATATTGGTGTGAGAAAGGTTAGCGCGTCAGACAAATAAACAGTTTACCAACTCATAACAACAAGTTACGTGAAAGAAAGAGTTACTATTGAACACGTCAGACATTGACTAAAATTAGCAGATGGAAAGCATCTGCTGCGAGGCCCAACTCTCACAGATAAGATGTGTCTAAAAAAGAGCACAACGGTCTCTTCTGATGAGATGGTTGAGGCAAAGCCCCACCGCTAAGGGGATAAACTCGCGAAAGAACACTACAGAACTGCAAAATACCCTACGCAGGGGATGCTCTATACAAGGGAAGCACCATCTACTAGAAGTTCATCTCTCGCGAGACCCTCGGCAAAGGAAATAGGCGTGACGGAATGAGTGGACATTTACGCGAACACACGTATTGAGCTCGTGACTATACCTGACCAAAAGGCAGGGGCAGAGAAATCAATACGAGTCTCGAGTTAGGTTTTGGTGCGAGTTAAAGGGCTCGCGACCATGACCAAGAGAGCGGAAATATGTGAGATACAAGTGGCTTGGTGGCTTTAAAGGATTAAGGATCGCCGCGAGGGAATGACGCACACTGAATTAGCCCAAAGAATCTTCCTAACAGTCAGTGATGTCACCCACGTCGCCCAGATATACGGAAAGAGCACGTGCCACCATATTATTGGGGAAATGTCTGCAGCCTAATGATTGGGTGCAGATTCCTATAAAATATGGGGGATTTCTTCACGAATAAAAATGGAGATTGGATTCACCCTTAAGGCACGAAAATCTTAGAGAGAAAGGAATTCAGAGCTCTGGAACCAAGAACATTGTTCTTACCAGCCCTCGCGAGCCTCCTTTTCATCTTGGACTGTGTCACGAGGATGATGATGATCCAATGGGGAATGAATTGACTACGTCTGTCTTCTCTTTTTGTATATTTGGCTTAATCCTTCACCCCTATACACACTATCTTATTCCTTACTTGACCATTAGTTATTGTTTGTCTCTCCAAATTAAAGCATACCAAGAACCAAACCTACAATTGGCATACAAGAAATAGCAACAATAAACCTTCCATTAGCGTGTGCAAAATAATATTATGTTGGAATCGCTTGAGGTTTGCTTGGTATAAACTCTAAGATGACGGGATTAATGAAGTTCAATATAAATAATTTATTCGAACATTCATTTATTAAGAAAAAGAAAATAAATTCCAAACATCAACTTCTTGTTGCGATTAGGTGCACCTTTATTTATGTAGAAGAAATATATATGAGAGTTGGTCGTCACGTTTTTATTGCTCTGTCTGCTATATTAACAATCCAAATACAATAAAAACACCAAAATTGAAACGGCTCAAACAAGACATATTGTCCATTTCTGCAACCGAAATCAAACTTTTTTTTCTTGTTGGTCTGCAAAAAAGCTAACACAAACTGCAGGTCTCCGGGATGAACAACAGTTGTTTTTTTTCATTTTTTGGGATGCCAAATCAAGATTCATAACAAAGCTATCCCAATTGTTTTTTTGTTGTTGTTGTTGTTTTTTTTTTTTTTCTATTAATGATGATCAAATGAGCAAATTTTGGGTGTAAATAGGGTACCACATGGTGTTCTTGACACATCTGGACTGTCCAAAAATATATTTGACGGTCTAGATTTGGAGAGAGAAATAAGAGAGAGGCAGAGGGGAGAGAATTTTTTAATCCAATCGTCCAACACAATTTTGGACGGGTCGGATGTGCCGATGAGATATCACGTTGGATGCTATCCTATTTGCACCCAAAATTTTCTCATGATCACGGTGTCAGATCAATTTACTCACATCTCGTCATCTCTGATCTGTTCAAAGATAGAACATTCACTACGTGACTAAATGATTTACAAGAAATTTCTTACTTGATGCTTGATTTCAATAATCAAATAATGATTAATTATTTAAGTAACAAACTCACAAACCAATCCAAACTAACCCACCACTTGAAATACAGTAATAGTTTTGATACTATTCAACACAAATAAACAAATCGAAAAAGGATCATTGACCCCATCCCTTCAATTCTTGGCCTGATCCGCAATTATTTAAACTTTGATTTGTCCTTACCCGCGCATCTCACTCCTCGGTCCTCTTTTGGTCCTATTCCGCTGTGACGTCAGATTCAGGTGCATGCACCTTCTTGTCTTTTTTACCCTCGTTTTGCACATTGTTTGCCCCACGCGTTTACTTCCCTTTTTTACTGCCGACGACGATTTACTGCTGCCCGGTCCCCGCCACACGGCACCGTTGAGCTTTTGGGATCCCAAATTTCCCCTCTTATTGCAAATAATTTAGTAAATTACCATCTCATAAAGCAATACTAGGTACGGGAACTCGTGCGTTACACGAGTTTTATGCCCGTGTGTGTGTTTTTATTTTTATTTTTATAGGTTTGGGTTAGAGCTTTGGAAAATGATATGTTTTAAACTTATAAAATGGAAGGTATTGCTTAGGTAATCAAACTAAAGCTAAATAGGCAGAGAAATATTCCTAGCTGAATAAGATAATGCAACAAGGTGAACTAAAATGTTTCACAACAGCTTGGAAGTCTCAAATGCTTCTTAGCTTTTGAGAAAGAGAAAAATCATTTGTGCGTATTAGGAGCATATCCTAGCTAAAATGTCAGGTGGGGAGGCGAAATTTGTCAATAGATACGTAAAAAGTCAAAGATTAGCAAGTTTGCATGGAAGGGATTTGTGTTGGTTATGTATATAAAGGTGATTAAAATGTAATGTACACAAGGGATTTCTTTTACCTGTAGTGAACCAAGTACTTTTTTGAAGATATTTTATAGCACAAGTGTTGGAAATGAAATATTCATGCATAGTCAGGAACACAAAAACAGTTTTGTGTGAGGAATAGAAATATTCATAGTTTTGTTGGCTTGACCAGGTTTTTTCCTTTTCCTTTTCCGGAACACAAAAAATAAAAATCTTTCATTTGCAAAGACAAATATCTAGCCAGAAAAGAAACGTACTAAGGTTGTAGTATACATTTTTGTTTGGGCCACGTAATTCCCCAACACCTTTATCCATTGCACATTGTATTGGATTCAACAAATATCTATGATGAATAAGAGTGTTGGCGTACCACGTGACAGTACCCAAAAATCATGAAATAATTAATCTCAATTGACATTATAGAAGACAGAGCAAACCCAGTTATTCGGAGCTCGAGTTAGCCAGAGCAGAACTTGAATATATAATCTTGGCTCATGCTTATGAGCTCAAATTGTCTGTAAAGATTCATTTAGTACTCAAACCAAATCGAGTTTGACCTTGAGGCATTAGTTTTGGACGAATTGAGCTCGACACTTATAGCTCGGCTAGGTCGCAATCTTAACAATGACCCATGAGTTTCATTACGCACTGTACTCTATGATTTGGCAATTTTTTTGTGTAGTAGTTACGTGTGATTTTTAACTTTGTATTTGGCCGAATTACATACGAAAATAATGCTTCTTTAGTTGAAGAATCGAAAGAGAACTGATTTAGGAGTAGAAATTAGCAGACAGACTAACGTGTCCCAGTCAAATTAGGTGAGTCCCATTTGCCTTTTCTTAAGGTTAGGTAAACTTGAGCTTAATAAAAAATACATCAAGGGCCTGATAAGCACTAGAGGAAGCCTCTTGAACTTTGTCCACGTGGGAGCAAATTCCTTTCTTTAAATATAGTAATATGTTTGGAAAAATTAAGGCCAGGTTTGTCTTAAATTTGACTTCAAATTTTTTTCCTTTTTTTTGCACCTTAGTTAGTTTTGCATTATTTTTTTTTATGTATTATTAATTCATGTCAGCTAGAGGAATCGAAAAAAGTAAAAATTACTATGATCGAAACTCTCAAATTTTTGAATAAAAATGAAAAAAAAGCCAAAAAATATGTTTCACGAAAGTATTGCGCATGCCATTTATGTAAAATCAATATTTATTATTTATCATGATTTATTTTTAAGGTAATAATTTTCACAATTTTCTTTTTCTAAGTGCATAATCTTGTCTTAAACAAGTACCGTAATATTTAGAACGACTCGCCGCTAAAACATTCAAATCATACTAGAAGACATAATTCAGAGTTTTATTATTTGAGGTTAGAATGAGAAAATAATTATGCTTTTTTTGTGCAAGTGATTGGAACTCCGATTTTTGTGTTGCAGTAATTGACTAATTGTTACGTAAAATAATTATCCTCGATGATTGTTGTTACAAGCAGGGCTGCTTAGGGGTGCAAGCGGGGCCCGAGCGCACACCTCCCAGACTCCCAGTTAGTCAGTTAGCCCATTATTTTTAGTTTTGTTTGTAGTAAAAAAAATTATTTTCTCCTTTGTCCCTTAAAGTTTGACACTTTTTGAACAGTGTGTCATTTTTAAATGTCTATATTTTTCAATGTAAATGTCAAAAAATATACAATATGGATCTCGTTTGATAGATTTTAATTAGTTTTATTAAACAAAGTTTTCAAAATCACATAAAACGTTATAAATAGAAAGATACCATAAACAATTTAAAATGATACGCAATCCCAAAAAGATCAAAAGTTTAGGAGCGGAGATAATAGTATGATGAGAGGTTCTTTCAAAATTATATAATCAGTATATAAAGATGACATTTTTTTGTTAATTTATAAATACATGTGATTTGGTTATCCACCATTAAGAATTCTACATCTGCAATCAGTTACGTATGAGATTGCAAGAAACAGAAAATGATAAGGACAATGATTAAGGTGATGAAAAATTAAACTGTAATTGGAGGAAATTACTGGGACTGCACTGCAATTTGGGATCAAAACAGGGGCATTCCAGTAATAAAAACAAAAGTACTTGGGTTAAGGGCATTCTAGTACATACGAAAAAACTCCTTTAACTACTCGGTTCCGTCCTGCCTATTTATTTCTTCCCGTCTTTTTGCTCTAAAAAACACTTGCTTTGCTTTTACGAACGCTTTCCCGTAAAATCTCCCGGAAAAAAAATCGCCCTTTGGATTTCAATTTCTCGAAAACCGACATTTCGATCTTAAAATTTTGATCGGAGAAGATAGAGGAGGATGTGTGGCGGTGCGATTATCTCCGACATCATTGCGCCGGCGCGCAGTCGCCGGCTGACAGATGCTGATTTCCTGTGGCCATCGGATGCGAAGAAGAAGAAAAATCCTAGCAATTACTTCTCTAAGCCCTTGAGATCCGAGATCGTCGACCTTGGTGATAATTTCGAGGCCGATTTTCAGGAGTTCAAGGATCACTCTGACGATGAGGATGAAAACGACGACGTCGTCAAGCCCTTCGCTTTCTCTGCTTCCAAATCTGGACTTTCTCATGGTAATGGTCATTTCCGTCTCAAGAGTCTTTTTTTATTTTTATTTTTTTCTTATCGGCCATTCGTATTAGGATTTAAAAAACTGAGAATCTACAACTGAAGGGAAAAAAATTAACTGAAGAAGAAAATAATGTTAGATCTTTGTTCTTTAGTTTGTTGTATCTGAACTTTTTCAAACTCTTATTCCTCTTTTGTTTTTTTTTTGAAAAGAAAATATTTTTGTGATTCCTCTTGTTAAACCACACGATTGTTGCTAAATTTATTTTTTTTACGATAAGTGAACAAAAAAATTATGACAAGTAAATAATGTCGAATAAAAATACCAAAATATTAATTAATTTAGGCATAACCTGGCCTTAATCTGTTAGTATTTGGGGGACTGAGGTTTATGGTGTTGCGATTGGTGATTATTTTTTGGATTTGTTCTTGGATTGCTATTTAGAAGTTTTTTTTTTTATAAAATATCTCACGGCTGGCCATGAGACCGTAGAATCAAAGATTCAAAGCGACAGCTTTGGTCTAGAGATTAAGCCTATTATGGTTGTGCAAAGCAAGGGTTGATTTCAAATCCAACAACGTTGGAAATATATTCATTTACTTTGGATTTATTTACCGTGTTACAGACACTTTGGATTGAGTGAGTTTACAAAAAAAGAAAAGAAAAGAAAAGAAAAGATTCCAGTTTCTTGCCCAATTACTGTGTATTTTGGTGAGAAATGGAGATTTTGGTGAGAAATGGAGAGAGAAGTACAAAGATGATAGTATTTCTTAATTGGCTCCTTCCCCTTTCTATCACACCTTTTCTCATAATCTAAAGAATCTGTGAGTCATTGGAAACAAATGATATCCTAGAGTAGACAAGTTAGGTGATCCGAACATAATTCCTATTAAGCAGCTAAAAATGCAAGAAAAGTAATATTTAGGTCATGCTTTGTGTTTTTTCTTCTTAATTTTTTGGTGTTAGGGTTCTTATCATTTTTTGGTAGTTTTGGTTGTAAACGGGGTTTAGTTGAACAACGAGAGTGTTTTTTTGAATTCTTAAATGGTTTGTCATGTTTTATTTGTTAGTTTCGATGAACGAAGTGTGAGGGTCAGCCAGGATATCCAATGTCTTTGCTGTTCATCTGATTGATCTCAAACTTCGTTTGCATCATGCGTCATTAGAATTGAGTTGAAGCACTTATGTGCTGCTTCTGTTTGTGTTGAAACTAATTTACGGAACACTTTCATCAGGGATTGCTTGTTGAGTTTATAACTTTATATATATATATAGAGAGAGAGAGAGTATAAGAATTTGAGAGAAATTTTTATAGGAAATATGTCACTGAGAGGTAGTCTCACTTTCTTTACTTGATGCTCGAGGACTCAAGTTCTTTACCTGACGTTTGAGAAAAGGCTATGTTTTGGGATTCAGATATCCTGTGTATAGACTGGGCTTCCACATTCACTGCTCTTATGATGGAAATTGGAGGCAGATCAAGTTTAGATTTTCTTAAGATCCCAGATTTCATAATTTTAACTAAGGAAATTGGGATTATTTAAGATGGATAGTTTTAGAGAATGCATATTAGTCTCAACCCTCGAGGGAAAAATTGGCCTTCCACTGTTTGAAGCTTCTTGTTCTTGTTCATTTCTTCCTCTGTGAGAAAGAAGGGGAATTGAGAAAACCTCATTAGTAGCTTTAGAACTGAGAAAATATGTATTGAAAAAGAATAAACCTCTGTGCCTCTCTTCAGATATCCTATTGTTATCGTTGTTAATGATTACTGCAGATATAGGTTATGCAGATCTATTATGTGGCTTTTGCTGTTTGAATCTTAAGTTTGGAACTTTATAAATCATCCTTATGTCTTATATTGAAGGCTCTAAATCTTCAAAATCTGTGGAATTGAACGGAGAGGCTGAAAAAACTGGAAAGAGAAAGAAGAAGAACCAGTACAGAGGAATTCGGCAACGTCCATGGGGTAAATGGGCTGCTGAGATCCGTGACCCAAGAAAAGGGGTCCGGGTGTGGCTCGGAACTTTCAACACCGCAGAAGAAGCTGCAAGAGCGTATGACGCTGAGGCACGGAGGATTCGTGGCAAGAAAGCCAAGGTGAATTTCCCTGATGAATCTCCACCAAATGTCCCAAGACGCACAATCAAGGCAACTTCTCAGAAATCACTTGTGAAGGAAAACCCAAATTGTGTTCGGCCTAATTTGATCGAAAATTCCAGTTTCATGAACAACCTAGATCTTGACTATTACCCCATGGATTTTGTGGAAGAGAAACCACAGACTAACCAATATGAATTTTCAGATGCCTGCCCTATCTCTGAAGGGTTTGAGAATAAATCTGTTAGTCCATCAGATGGTGCTTCCCTTTATTTTAATTCGGATCAAGGAAGCAACTCATTCGACTGTTCTGACTTTGGGTGGGAAGATTATAATGCAAAGACACCGGAAATATCATCTCTTCTATCTGCCACCCCAGAAGGTGATGAAACCCAATTTGTGGAAGATGCTAACCCTACGAAGAAACTGAAGACTGATTCTGTGGATGTGGGACTTGTTGAAGCAAATACTGTGAATAATTTGTCCGACAAGCTTTCTGCTTTTGAGTCCGAAATGAAAATCTTTGAGATCCCGTATCTTGACGACAACTGGGATGCTTCAGTGGAAGCATTTCTCAGCGGAGATGCTACTCAGGATGGTGGGGACTCGATCGATCTTTGGACCTTTGATGATTTGGTTGCTGGAGGATACTGAGCAACCTTTACCCTAGCTGGTATTCTGTAAAAAAGGCAACTTGTCAGTATTTTTCCTTCATCTACACGTTGGTTTTTAATATACTTCTTATCCAGTGCTGTTCATTTGAGCGATTTAAGATTCATTGTTTTTTTTTTTTGCCCTTTTCAGGTTGATTTTGTTGTTTGCTGAGGCGTTGAAAAGCAATAAAATCCGGCCTTGAGCCTTAGATGAAGGTGTTATCAATTGGCTTTTGGTGTGTGGGGAGTACTTGGTTTTACTATGTTTATGGTATTTTGGGACTTAAAATTTGGATCTTAACTTTGATGTCTGTATGGATGAAGTGTCATGTTATGAAACTTGTCTTAAGCTTGACAATATTTCCTATGTTATTTGCTGTTCTAATGGTCTCTCTTGCCCATATGAGCATTCATTCTATTTCCGAGGTTCTTTTCCCTTGGTTTATTGTAGCTTCTCATGGCATCTTTGTCTTTTTTATTTTCAAATTTACGCGAAGTAGTATTTGGATGGTCAGTCATGTTTCTGTACCTGGTTTTCATTTGGTAGGTAGAGCGGTCTTGGAAAATGCATCTACAATAATTTTTGTTGGAGAGAATCTTTCTGTTGGTTGTTGTTGACCCAGGATACCGAAGTTCACCTCTAGGAGAGCACTCTAGAGATCACATATGGATAGTTCATCTCCGCAATGAACGGTCCGGATTTGGAAACTCTTTGTGGAAGAGTTGCTTTCAATCTGGACTGTTCAAAACACTTTTGAACGGTCCGGATGTGATCTCTAGAGAGCACCCCGAATCCGGTTGATTGCAAGTTTGTAACGTAAATTGGCTCGGTTTTCTTGTTTACTTGTTTGAACAGAATGGAAGGTAAGAATAAGAAACCCTAAGAGCTAGTACAACAACTTTCTGAGTGGAATCTTGTTCATTTTCTGGTAAAAATTAGGCCGATGTCCAATGTGCACTTTTCTGACTTTTTGTTGGGAAATTTGTGATACGATTTTGAACATTGCAGAGAAAATGGGCGTGCGTGGATTTTTCTCAAGTCTTTTTCTTCCGTCTCTTTGAATTGAGGAGAATCTACAAGGTGGATTTCAATGTTTGTGCTGAACACGGGGGAAAGGGAAAGGGTTCTCTGGCAATTATCCTCTGAATGTTGCAACGCTTTGCACATTTTGATAGTCCCATTTTTGCAGTTGAACACTAAATGAAGACCCAATTAATGGGTCAGATGGGTTTTGATACATTCTGACCCAAATGATAAATGGGTTGGGTTTGTTCCCTTCACTAGTGGTTGGGTTTGGGTTCAATTTGCCACCCCTAGTTTGTGTGAGGGGCAAAAATCTGCTCTACTCTATTCTAAGCAGCGGCGGAACTAGAATTCGGACGTGGGGATTGTGCTGTTCAATAGAAAGCTAGTTCCTTGTTGTGAGAAAAAATATGATGAAAAAAATTAAGTTTGAATCATAAAATTATTAGGTTTTTTCGTGAGCTGTTTGTGAAAAAATAAAAATAAAGGCTTGCTACACTCTCTTATGGTGATTAAATAGAAGAGAAGATATGATTTTTTCTGATCCGAACCAGCCATTATCTAAATTGCAATATTTACATTATTTGTATAAAGTAGCATTATTTTCTTTCTTTCTTTTTTATACTCGTAAAGAACTATCAAACCATGCTATCTATAGAAGAGTTATACGTTTGGAAGTGTAAATGACACCTATCTCACTCCCTTTATGTGGCTCCACTCGAAATACTAGATAGTATAATTGATCTCCTAACCTTCACCATCCATTTACACAAATTATAAATACGTAATATATTTATGTTAGCAAGACATTATTGAAACCTAGGGCCTTTATAAATGGTATTTGAAGTACAAACACATCTAAGTTAGACAACTACTTTCATCATTTTATACATTCTCGTAAAAACAAGAGAGAAAATTCAAGTTCAGGAATTTTTTTTAGGGGAAATGAATTACTCGATGTTGTAGAATATATGACAATCTCATTGATATGCTTTGCAATTAGTGGAGTTGGTCTTGTGGCACACGCTAGATGTCCTAGAACTAGGTGCCTTGTGTTTAAATCCCCCTACATGCCCCCCTTCCCTCCCCTCCCCTCCCCTCGTATGTTCCGCCTCTAATTCTAAGGGATTGGGATGATTTGGGTGAGATTTGAACCTTCACCAAATGTATGGGAATATAAGGTGTTACCATTGAGCCACTACTCTACTTGCGCCACCCCTGGTTAATAATACTAGGAATTTAATGTTCAATAGTATTTTATTAATAGAACTATCGTAGCATACCGGCTATACAAATACAAAAAATGTTCTCTTTGATGCCCACAAACTTCTGGTGCATTCGTGAAAGAGAGTTTTATAATACAAAAATGCGCAAATTGCGTACATTTTGTTCTCATCTACTGTTGGTTGCGTGAGTATGTACGTGTATGTATGTGTGTGTATATATGGGTTTTGCTAATATGTGTTCACAAGACACACGGTAAGCACAAAAAATATAAAAAAAATGCATTATTTACACATACTTGTATCATTTCACACTCTTTAAATCTTATAACACGAGCCAACTGGACCTATTTTAGCATTTTCCTATCTACAGTATATAGGTAGTGGGGGATTGGGTGTGGTGCAACCTTTAGATTTGCTAGTTCTGGACACGTGTCACATTATGAGAACTGGGACAGAGAAACGAGACAGGGAGTTGGGGATAGAGTTTTCTCTCTGTTTTTGTCTTGATTTTTTTTTATCAGTGTTTTTGTCTTGATTGAATTGCACATTTGAGCTTTTTTGGGTGAGATGCAGATTGACCGTGACTCAGAATTGGTGAATAATTGTAGGCTCCGGATCAGCTGTCCCAGAGTTCCTGTACCAAGCCCCCATCTCAGGAGCTCAGATCACCTGTGCGGAGCACTCCTGTGCAGGGGAAGTTTTCGGCCGTTGGATCACTCAAAAAAATAAAAATAAAAAAACAAAAATCACGCTCCAAAGGCCGAAAACACCCTCGGCATAGAGGCACAAAGATTTTCGGCACAAGGGATCTCATACCTTGTCTTAGATCCAAAACAGTACCATTTTGGTGCCACTCCAAACCTTTGCAAAATGCAATTTTGTGGGGCCCACTTTTGGGTCCTACACAAAAAGATCTAAACAGTTAAATAATTTTAAAATAATTATTAAGGTTTTAAAATGAGGGTCCGTTTTTGGGAAGGACATACTAAATGAGTCTTTACTTTAATAAGGACATTAACTTTTTCTTTAATGCCAAAATGACAAATTACCTACACATTTCAAAAATGCCCCAACTAGCTAATGAAAGTGCTAAACCCCCAAACCTAATACAAGTGCCTAAACTTAAACCCTAGGATACCCTATGAAAGTGCCTAAGACCCTAGGGTGTCTTATGAAAGTGCCTAAATCACTAAAACCCTATAATTGGAAAGTGCACCAAAAACCTAAACCCTACAGTACTCTATAAAAGTGCCTAAAATACTAGGGTACCCTATGAAACTGTCTAAACTGCTAAAACCCTATAATGGAAAGTGCACTCTAAGTGCTTAAACTTATCCCATGTGCACGCGCGCGCTTGTGTGTGTGTGAGAGAGAGAGAGAATGACGGGACAATGGGTTGTAGATTGGTAGGTACGAAAAAGTGAAGCAATGACTTTCTCCCGTAGACCATAGTGGTAGCAAGGGTACCCTATGACTTTCTCCCGTAGGCGATAGTGGTACCACAGGTTTCTTGGTCAACAGCGGGAAAAGTGTCGGGCCATCCTTTTTTTTTTATCGCAGTGCATAAAGGATGCGTGTAACTGATTCATTAAGGGTATTTTTTGTCTAATATTGTCCTTGAGCTCTCAAATATTTCCTATCAATGTATTGAAAACATTAAAATTAGTTAAGCCGAACTAAACACCACTTAAAGCTCCAAACTTGGCCTTTAGAACAATTTTCTGTTAAAATAATTATTAAGGTGGTCTCAGAGAAAATTAGGCTCATTGGATATATTTACGTGATTCATGTAATTCATCTAATTCTTTGATTGTCATTCAAAATTCAGGATCCTACTAGTTTGAAAGAATCTTTTTGAAAAGTTATAAAACTATGGACTCAGAAGTTCATTGATTTGAATCATAAGAGTCGTAGGACTCATTGAGAAAAACATCCAACAAAAAAATTATCTTGGTTGGACATCAATAGGTATCAAAACACTAAAAATATGAGTTTTTTTTCATACTTATCGATGTCCGAACAAGATAATTTTTTTACTGGATGCTTTTTTCAATGAGCCCTACGACTCTTATGGTTCAGATCAATGGATTTCCAAGCCCATAATTTTATAACTTTTTCTGAAGATTCTTTCAAACTAGTAAGGTCCCGAATTCTAAATGACAATCAAAGAATTAGATGAATAACGTAAAAATATCCACTGGGCCTGATTTTCTCCGGGACCACCTTAATAATTATTTTAAAATTATTTAACGATTTGGATCGTTTGTGTGGGAACCCGAAAGTAGGCTGCACAAATTGCATTTTGCCAAGGTTTGGAGTGGCACCAAAACGGTGCCATTTTGGATATGGGCTAGGGACAGGAACTCTGGGACAGCTGATTCGGAGCCCCAAATGATTTTGGAGACTATCACCTTGTTCGGTTTGGGACCCACCTTGCACGGTCCCTAATAAAATTTTTTTTCTATCTCTTTCTACTCATTATCCCAAAACCCTCCCTTAAAACCCAAACTAAACAAAGGCTTTGTTTGGTTTGGTTCTTAAGAACCGGTTCTCTCAATTATTATTCAATTATTACCCCTATTTTTAATTTTTATTTTTATTTTTATTTTTCTCTCATCTCTCTCCAATCATTAATACCTATTTTTTAATTATTACCCCTATTTCTCCCTCTAATCATTACAAAAACCAAAACCCAAAACCCAAACCAAACACAACCAAAGTGCCACTCAAAATTAGCCGCTTGTTAGTTGTTATGTACATTCACTCTCCACCAAAAGTACCAGTGAATCAGACAAGTTGGGTAATATATCCGATTTTGTTTGCCCTCGTTAAAGGAGGGGAAACATTGCCCTCATTCTTATTTTTTGAAATGATGTGGATTTCACCAAAAAATAATTTCATTTTACCAAAAAGTGTATTGCATGGTGAGACACAAGTGGCATCATTGTGCATGCTACACTTCAGTCATATTTGCAAATCTAACTCCTGTTATTCAGACTAAATTACATTAGTCACTTTTGCCAGAGAATTTATTATCTGTAGAGGACCCACCGCACCTATGTCAGAAACGAAGCTAAAGTAACTCCATGATGAGTGAGTGATTTTAGGTGTCTATTTAGCCAATTGAGAATTTGAGACTATGGAGACTCGAACATAGGCAGTGTGCAACCAAGTTCGAGTTTCCTACGGTTCAACACTCATTAGTAAGTTCGTATATAACGTGGATAGATCTTCACCTCAATTTACAGAGGCAATATTCATATGAAGCCATGAACAAACTCATTGAAATGTTAAGACATTTACAAATCTGAACTATATATGAGCATTAATAGTCGTGGATTTGCTTAGAATAAAAAAAATAACCTTTAGGCCATGTTTGGACGGAGGATATTTTCCCCTTATAATTTTTTACCCCTCTTAACATGATGCCCCACCCATTATGTATAAAAATTCTTAATGAAAATCCGTTTGTATTGCTAGTGACGGACGTAGGATTGGTACTGCAGGGGGATCACTCCATAGCAAATATACAAAAAAATGAAAATGTACTGAAAATGTACTACTAGTTGTAAGAACTAGGGGTGTACAAGAAAACCGAAAAAACCGTAAAACCGGACCAACCAAACCAAACCGGTCTATTTGGATTGGTTCTATGGTTTAATGGATTGGTTTTGGTTCTAAAAAAATGAAAACCGGATATTTTGGTTCGGTCCCTGGTTTCAAAATTAGGAACCGTGGTTTGAACAAAACCGGTCCGTTATACAATATAATATAATATATACACTCCTATATACCAACACATGCTTAATAATTTTGTTAGTTTTAAGTTTTAATGTTGCATCTGCCATCTATATCAATAGTGATATTTTAATAGTTACTTAAGTTTCTGATGGACTCCTTAATCTATTTGTGCGTTGGTTTAATGGTAGTAGTTTTACGAAGGATTTGCAAAAATTGTGGACAATTTTTTTTTAGCAAATTTTGAATGCTAACATGGTTTAGAATCGGAAACCGAACCAAACCGGACCAGTCTAATGGTTTGGTGTGGTTTGGTTTTATATGTGTAACGGTCTGGTTATGGTTCTTAATTCTTTGGAACCATTAGATATGGTTTGGTTCCCGGATTTCAACAAAACCGGTCCAAACCGGACCATGTACACCCCTAGTAAGAACCTTGGGGGGGTTTGCAGGGGCCAAAACCCCCGCTAGCACCCCCCAGGTCCCCCCTGTGTATTGCATTTTCCCCGTAACAGAAAAATCATCACAATAGTAAGAGCTACATAGATTGGTTGAATACGGAGTAACATAATTTTCTTTGTTGAAAATTTCATGCACTTCTTCTTTTGTGAAAATGGAATTTATTGCTCCTCCTTTGGTCACATTTTTTAAGAGACTAGTAAAAATTTCCAGGCATCGCTCCAGGTTCGGTTAAGGAGTGAAAGAAAAACTGGTTAAACCAGAACGAAAGTAAAAACCGAACCAAACTTGTGGTTTGGTTTGATTTTTACTACCCGGTTTGGTCGGGTTTGATTTTTTAAGAAATCGAAAAAAATTTAGGAGATGTTTCACTAACTTGTTTTTTGGTTTTTTAGACCTTTAGTTGTAGTTTAAATTTACAACTTGTTCCACTAAAGTGTTTTGTTTTTTGTTTTTTAGTTGTAGTTTATTGTAAAGGGTAGTTGGTTTTTTGGAGGAGTTTTTTGTTAGTGAAATAGAGTAGTTTTTAAGTTAAAACAAAACTAATTTTTTAGGAGAGTTTTTTGTTAGTGAAATAAAATAGTTTTTGAGTTAAAACAAAAAAGCTCAATGCGGTGGAGAGTTGGGCCAGGATTCTGGGCCTCAGCCTGGCCCAGTAAATAATCATTTGTATTCATTTGAGTCCCCGTGGATTGTGTAACATAAAAACGAAATGTTGGGCCTTCGCATCCACGTAATTGTTCATCTAATAGCTCCCGAACGGGCCCTAAATATAGTTCACCCAATAGCTTAAATTTTAGGATTGAAACTAAACTTTTAATACAGTAATTGCAAGACTAGGACTCGTTTCATCTCACATCTCAAAATTTAAGACCGAATTCACAACCATGATGACAGATCCAAAAAATAGATAATAAGATGTACTCACTACAACTGTTACGAGTCACAAACATGTGCGTGTTGACCAATCTATTGGAGAATATCCACTTCGTTCACACCACTTTTCACTTAGAACTAATAGATATTGATTCGGATGTTTGGGAGGGCATTTTTTGCATTTTCAGTTTTAGATTTTCCACTTTTGGTTGTTTGGCTAAGGTGAGTCAAAACAGGTTTTACCAAAATGCATTTTAAGTTTTGCTGAAAGGAGAGCAAAAGCCAAAATTAGGTGCAAAGCTGCTTTTCGCATTTTACTTCCGCCATTTTATTTTGGGGAAATGACTCTTCAGTGGAAAAGGGGGAAAAAATGCCATTTTCATGACACACTTCTTGGAAATCATTAGTTGATGGATGAAGGAAAAATAATTCCAACTTCATGGCATGAGAAAAATTCTCGGACAGAAATACCCTGGGATTTAAAATCCTTCACAGATAAACCCTCTTCCACCAAATTAGGGTAAAACGTTAGATCCCCATTCCCCGAACTAATCGATTTGTGACTGCTGATGGCGCACCGATCTCGGTGCCGGCGACCATGGAAACTCAAGAGCCGATCTCAGAGGTATAACAGAGCAATGGTGGTGGCATTGGGGTTGAGGCGCATCGTATGCCGTCGTGGATGTGTCGGCATCGGATTCCACCGCCACACTCGGAGGCTCTAGGGTTACGAGTACAACGACGCTGGGTCGACACTCGAATCGCCATTCCGATTCTCTGGAGTTGCGTCGGACATGACTAATTTCGTGGGAAATGTTAAATTTTTGCCCCAATTTTTTCAATTTTTTCAATTTTTGCCCCATGAAAAATCACCTCAATCCGGCGTGCTTAAGTTGTTGATTCAAAACTCACCCATTTCATTCAAAACGATTTTTAATGAAATGGGTGAGTTTTGGATCAACAACTTAAGCATGTCGGATCAAGGTGATTTCACTCGGGGCCCCATGAAAAATTATTCCAAGATGAATTAACAATTCGGATTTATCGCGTGAGACCCAAAAGTAGGTCCCCCAACCAATTTGTACAATTGTTTTTGTACCCCTAGCACCATCCTTAAATAAGTGTCATTATGAAAAGTTGTGTAATTTTGAACTAAAAAAGAAAGTACTTTTGTGCTTGATTTTTTCTTTAATTTCTTCGCACCAAATAAAAGATTTAATTTAGTGCGAATAATTGAAAAAATTATTCATAGAAGTACTTTATTTTAAGGTTAAAAAATTGGAATTTCAAGCATAGTAAATCCGGACTAGACTAGCAATTCGGAGGTTATAGGAATCTCCTACCTAAACAGCAAATCAAACACCCATATAGAGGGCCACCACTACAACAAAAATAGTTAAAGATGACACAATAAAAATTGACAAAATGATAGTTTTTATAAAACTGTCATTGAAAATATGTGGGTAGAGTTTTGATGTCAGTCTATTCTAAAAACTGCCATATTTGTGATATAAGATGATGATTTAGAATAAAAGTGATCTTATTATCTCTTTCTTTAATGCCAATTTTTGCTTAAAACTGACATTAAAAAAGGTGCTTCCAGAAGTCCATTTTGGAAAACCTTTTAATGTCAGTTTCCTATAAAAGCGACATTGAAACTAACCTTTTTAATGTCAGAATGTCAGTTTTAATTAGAACTGACATTGAAGTTGATCATAAAAGATGACGGTCAAAAAACATCATTAAACATACAAGATGACAGTTTAAAATCATCATCCTATATTTTCAATGTCTAAGGTAATAGTTTAAATCCAAAATTGACATTAAAAGTGTTCAGCTTAATTTTTTTCGAAATAATAGTATAAATATTTTTGTGGTCTTTAGTCATCAACAAGTGTGCTAGCTTAGTTGGTAACATATTGGTGTGGGTTCTAAACCACACATGTGGCTCCCACAACAATATGCGATGCTCCCAGAGAATTGAATAATCACTCTATAGGTACGATTATTGCATTTTGTCTATCGCATTGGTGGTAGTTAGGGGGTGTTTGGATATTTTTTTTTTTAGCTTTTCATTTTTTCATCTCCCTTTTTGCATGTTTTGCAACTCACTCCCAAAATGAATTCTCACAAAATGAGTTATCAATTTTTTATGTCAGAGAAGAGAAGTCAGAAATTGGATGGGAGGGGTTTTTTGACTTCTTATTTTCTGCATTCTGTACATTTCTCCCAAATACTCTTATCATATTCAAAATGCATTATGACCACAATATAAAAAGCCAAAAAACCAAAAAACTAAAAATGATAAAGTTGAAAATGAGGCTTCCAAAGTTCCCCTTAATAGGATAACAAAAATGATAATGGTTAGAAGTCAAATGATACTTGTATAAGTTTAATACAGCTCATATTTATGAAATGATACTTGGTATAAGATTAATACAGCTCATATTTATCCAAGGATAGCTCCGCAAGAAATGCTTCGTTTTGTTTATAGATTTTCAGAAAATTCCGAAGAATATCCTTTAAGATGTAATCGGTCTTGAAGTGTTCCTTACGATAATGCTTTTAATTTCCTGATCAAAGAATAAAATATTTTCAGGTACAATTATTTTAATTTCAATTAGCGTGTAATTTTGAGCTCTTTAATTAGGTACAAAGAAATTTGAAAAAATTGTACCTGAGAATATTTTACTTTTAATTCAAAATTACACATTTCTATGTAGAGACACTAAGGGGGTGTTCTACTAAGTTAGTTTTTTTAAAAAATTAAATTTTTAAGGTTTTTTATGTGATGTATTATGAGAGAGTGATTTGTCTCGATTTTTTTAAAAAATTATTTTTTGTTAGTGAAACACCCCCTTATTATTATTATTATTATTAAGAGACTGGAGCGAGTAGTATTTATATTATTGCTTAATTCTCTTCGCATAATATCAGAGGCGGAGACTAAAAAATGACAAGGACATGACTAAAAGGTTAGGAAAATGTCATTATCGAATCTTTCGGCTGCAATTAGACGTCTCTCATTCAACTTAACGCGTACTTTAACGAAGTAGTATAGCCGCTTGGCTGATTTTAGCAACTGAATTGCTAAAATGAAACGGAAAACTCAGACTAAGGGGACCGACCATATATATGCTGATGGGTGTGGGACTCTTTTACACAAATTATCCGAACTACTCAGAAATTTTCAAATATTTTTTCGAGTGGCCGCGCGAGAAATCAGCTTAAAAGAATACCTACAACTAGTTGATTCGATATATTTATTTTTCATTAATATTACAATTTTTAAAAGATTTATATAGTTCAGATCATTTGTACGAGATCCCTTATTGGACCTCGCAAGCCGTCTGTAATCCATCGGTACATATATGGTCGGTCCCTTTAGTGGGGTTGGAAAATTTCTAATATCCCTTCACGACTCTTCGATGAGTTTTTTTTAGATGGTAGGATAGGATGTTAAGGTTAGTTGTTAGCAGATACGATAAGAGTCATACACCTCCTCCATGAGAACTAAAATTCAAGTCCTCTCCCTTAATAGGCAGAGTAACGAACCAACCACAGGAGATGTAGTGTTCCTAGTGTAAATACTCCCTCCAACCAAAATTAGTAGTCGCTTTTGAGCAGTCATACTACTCAAACAATTTTCTATATTTCACAATCTTAATGTTCTTTATGATTTTAAAATTTTTGTTTAATAAAATTAATTGAGATCTATCAAATAAAATCCACATTAAATATAACAACTATTATAAATTATAAGATATAGATAATTTTTTAAGAAGTTCCAAATACTAAAACGAGACCAACAATTTGAAACTGGGAGAGTATAATACTTTCGCGTAGATCCAATCATACAACTGCCAAGACCATTGTTCTCCAAGTGCATCATACATTCTTCTTCTTCTTGATATCTTAGCTTACAGTGTTTAGATTAGTTTATGTATACTTTTACTAAGTTATAGGTAGCTACCAAATTCATTACATTCACACAAATAATACCAAGTACTAATGCTACCGATATTTTTTCCACCAAATCGATGTACCTTGAAGCATCAAATTCTATAGTTTGTTTAGTTGGGACAAATTTTTCTTTTTTTTAATTGTTAAGAATTAGTTGGGACAATTAGTCCAACAATGGTGTAGCTACATTTAGATGTACTCATGAGATATGAAATTAACTTTTATATATGAAGTGTAACCTTCTGTTGGGGATGTATATTTTTTTCAAAGAACTCTTCAAAAACACTTTGTCCCTCATTGGCTAATTAGAAAACGTCTTTACTCTCTATATGTGTGAAGGCTCTATGAACTATTGAATAACTAGGCTCAAGAGAGGCCTCAAGCGCACATAGAGCCTTGTGCACATACGACAGTTAGCCACATGTTTTGCAAAATTATTTAAGGAAAAACTGAAATAAAATAAAAATGTGTTGCTAATCAGTGCAAGAAGCTGTTACGAAAATGTGAAAAACATGTGCTTAATCAGTGCAAAGATTTTCTTTCACATTTTCGGGTTGATTGATAAAATCAATTAAAGAAAAAAGATTTTTTCTTTTGACCAATCCGTTTTTTTTTTTTTGGAAAAGATTTTCTACCATTACTGAAATATAAAAAAACATGTTGCTAATCAGTGCAAGAAACCGTTGCGAAAATGTGAAAAACGTGTGCTTAATCAGCGCACAGATTTTCGGGTTGATTGATAAAATCAATTAATTTTGTTTACCAAAATTATATTCTGTCCTCACCTATATAAGGAGCTCTACTCCAGCCATTTTAGACACACCAGAGAAAACTACTATTTCATATACTACTGAGTTCAAAGAGCAATAAAGGTCGAATTGTGTTTTATATTTCCAGTCTTCTTCTATGCAAAAAAGATCGAGATAGAAGTTGTATTCTGGGCTGTTTTATCCCAGAGACGGCGTGGCTGCTAATGCTTGCACAATGAGGGCAGAGTCGTGAAACGTTTTAAAGAAAGCGATCTAGCCCGCGACTCAACCCGAACAACAGCCAATCCAATTCTGGTATTTTTCTGCAATATTTCCAACACCTTCATTGAGGAGTTGGACTGAAATTACAATAATATTAACGGATGCCCGTGTTAATATAGTTTCAACTTAAATAAACTACCCGCTCTACCCGTAGAGCACAAATGCTACACATAGTGTAACTCAAAAATTTTAGACTCTTTCTACTGAGTGATTATATGAAATCCAGAACAATTGTTTCTAGCTCAAACTTTTCTTTTACACTCAATTAAACAAATTAATCTAAACTTAAAATAGCCTCATCTTCAACCTAGCCTTAAACCTTTGTTTTTCACCACTGAGTCACTAACTCAGCAGCCATGTTCATAGTTGGCGGGAAATGCAAATCTGGTCACGTTGAGGTCTCTCTAGGACAGAGCTCTCACCGTGCCAATTATTGACAAAACCTAGAGATTATAAAAACTGCAGCAAGGGACACACTATTCTACCACACCCTTAACCTGACAAGCCTACGTAGTACTGCATGATTGGTAATAGGAGAATAAATATTTTAAAAACTACTTTGTAACCACCAATCATGTAGTACCATGTAAGCTTGTGTGATTGGTGGTATGGTAGCCGTGTGTCCCTATTATTATTGGCAGCAAAAACCCTCCGAAATCTAAAACTCCAAGGCTCTTTTTATTGTGATAAGAGAATAAGGGGCATTTGAGAGTCCATCAGTTTTTTTAATAGGGTGTAGAATAAAATTGGTGCCAAAAAAATTTTCATCGGTTCAAATAGAATCATTCTTTCTTATTTGATAGTAAAAGACAACATTTAGATAGGAATACATTGCCTAAAAAGTGAGGGAGAGAGAGAGAGAGGGTGTAGATTTATTAAGATAATGTTCTCTTTATCTTTATGATAAAGTGATCGGACGACTACAACTTTTACATAAAAGGAGATCAAACAGCTAAAGAGTTGCTCGTGTTTATATGCCCAGACATTTTTTGTTCTATCTTATTATCAGGATTTTTAATCAAATACTAGTGTGTAGAGAAAATGATGATTACTTATGTTATCAAAAATCGAGCAATAGAGATAGAGATAGGGAGGGAGAACAAATGTTACCAAAAAAGGAAGAGGGAGAGATTTGAAAATGAAAGCAATAATTAGTTTTTTCCCCCCTTTTTCCTTTTCTGATCACACAAATAGTCAAATACTACTATTTTGACAAAAAACATAATCAAACTGTTCTATATAAATATTACTCTTTAATTTCCGAAGTACCCAAAAAAAAAGTTGCTCTTATTTGTATATCTACTAGTGCTCGTGCCTAAAGACACGGCTTGAGCAATCGATGCACATACATGTGCCCTGTGCCCGTGCTCTTTTTTTTTTTTATGATTATTTGAATTTCAGAGAGAGGGAAGGAGAGGTGGTAGTGAAAGAGAATGTGATTTGAATTTCGAAAAGGAGAGAGAGAGAGAGAGAATATGGTTTGAAATTTTGGATGTGGTGAGCTAGTGGAGGAAAATGGTAGAGAGAGAGAGAGGAATGAGTTGGCAGAGAAAGAGATAAAATGTAATATAATGACTGAGACAAAAACATCTCTCCGTTGCAATGACTTTTTTTGTTTATTTTCTGATTACACCGTTGTAATGATTTTCAAAGAAAGCAATAATTAAGTTTGCCTTTTTTTGTTTATTTTCTGATTACACTGTTGCTATTTTGACAAGAAAATGATCGAATGACTTTAAACGTTGCTCTCTTTTGTGTTTCTAGATATTTTCAAAGAAAATTGCTCGTGTTTGTATTAAAGGGGGGAAAAAAAAAGGAAAAAGAGAGATTTGGGGGTAGTTTGGGTAAATTGAAAAAACTGATTTTTTGGTTTTTTTGATTTTGTCCTTATTCAAAAAAAATTTGTATTCATTAGTTTTCGGTTGATTTTTTGTGGTTTCTTGGCTTGTCTCGACGAGAGGAATCTAAAAAGTATAAAATTATTAGCCAAACTTAAAATTTTGTGAATAAAGATGAAGGTGACATCCAAAAAATCGGTTTTTTGGATTATTTTTCGTCTTTATTCACAAAACTTTAAGTTTGGCTAATAATTTTATACTTTTTAGATTCCTCTCGTCGAGACAAGCCAATAAACCACAAAAAATCGACCGAAAACCAACAAATGCAAAAAAAATTTGAATAAGGACAAAACCAAAAAACCAAAAAACAAAAATTTTCAATTTACCCAAACCAAGCCCAAGGAAATAATTTTGTTTTATTTTTTATTTTCAATCACAGGGCTACGAGAAAATAATCAGACGACTTTGAATGTTGTTCTAATTTTTATAACATAAATGAATTTTCTTATGACTTGAAAAAAAGATTATACTTTGTTTATTGAGTATAGAAACATCATAAACTATTCATCGCTTTTCATCGAGGTATGATGATATACTCCCTCTATCCCAATTTTATTGTCCATTTTGGAGTTCGTGCTACTTTTCAAAGTGTTATATCTTATAATCTATAATATTTTAGGTAATTTATACTTTGTTTATTAGATTAAATCAAGATCTTTTAAACAAGATCCATATTGCATACAAAATGTATTACCGATTGAAAAATATAATCATTTTTTTATCCGGTTAGGATAAAACGAGTGACTATAAAATTGGGTCGGAGGGAGTACTAATTTTATTCAAGATCTGATATACCAGTCTAGGTAGAAATATTAGACGTGTCACACACTGCGAATTGGAGTTGGATGAGTATTGCCTCCCATCAAGTGGTCGATGGACCATAAATTCAATCAATAATGATCACTTCTAGCATTATATTGCTATCGGACTCCACTACGTATACATAATGTACACGTACAGAAAATGCATGTTGAAGGGCCCACTTGTACGTCTCACATATATAGATGATTTGAACGGTTCAATCATTTTAGAATAATTTTTTAAGGGGCCCCAAGATTTTGAGCAAAACAGTGAGATATTGGATCAATCACTTACAAATGTCGGATTGAGGTAATGTTTCACGGGGCCTCTCGAAAAAATTATTCCAAGATGAATGAACCGCGTGGGACCCACAAGTTGGTCCCCTAACACCTTTGTGCATTTTCTGTTCCTATGGGTTCTGTACCCATAGGTTTTCTGTATTGCTATTCCCAACTTGACTCTGAAGTTTCCGGTCAAAAAAAAAAAAAAAACTCAACTCCGAGGATGGGAGCGGGAGTGTTGGAGTGCACTCCCTGGTGCATGGCCCTAGTGTGCGGTATTAGAGCCATTAGAAGTGTTTTCAACGGTCCTAATTTCATTTCAGCATTTTGCAGATCCAAGCCATCTATTGTAAACATAAAATCTGAGTCTTTGATTGTCGAGATTAACAATTCGGATGCACATCTAGAATTACACACTAGAGAGCGCAGACCTTTGCGCTCCCCCTCCCGTCCATCCTGCCCTTTGGAGTTAAGTTTTTTTTTCCGGAAACTTGGAGTAAAGTCGGGGATAGAAAAATTGAATATATGGTCTATCGATCACTTGATGGGAGGCATTACTCATTCAATTCCTATTCGCAGTGTCTGGCAAGCCCCACTAGAGGACACTTGGCCAAGGAGAAAAGTCGTGTCTATTCTGAAAACTTGGTTTCGTGTGAGAGAGAGGCAAACAGAGTTCGGTTCGTCAATATTGTGTTCGGAGGTGTTCCGAAAGTAGTGATTTATTCGTTTTATCCTCTAGGAAATGCTGATGCATCCTACAACATTCTTAATAGGTTACGAATCTGTCTTAAGGAGAATGTTGTTCCAAAGGACTCAGTTCATTTCATATATCACCAATTTTGTTTGTTTCACATTCTTTGTAATGATCTATTGTTATGTTTCTGTAATTTCAAATTGTATTATGGATGTTGTTCTATTTTTTCCAACCATCAAATTTGGAAACGGTTGAGAAAATCGGTCAAGCCCCCCTCCCTCTCTCAAATGACAATTTTGTCATATATTTTGCCATGTGTGAGAAAGGAATTGGCAATTGCCTAATTTGAAAGAATTGATTTTGAGGGTGAGGTATCAAATGTCTTTATATATATATATATATATATATATATATATATAGGCAAATTTTCTAGTCCACACCTCCCGTAAATAAGAAAAACATGGATTTTTTTGTGTTGCAAATTATTTTTGGAAAATCCGAGCCGTCCAATGTGTTCATAAGGTGTTTTCAAGGGTCCCCACATGAAATCTTCAAAAAAAAAATAGGAAGGGGTTGATCCAAGTTTTGCGAAAAACCGTAAATATAAAAATTTTGCAAAAACCGCTTGGATCAAGCCTTTTTTTTTTTTTTTGAAGATTTTCCGCTATGGACTTTTGAAATCACCTTCCTCAAAACATCGGACGGCTTCGGATAAAAAAAAAATGATCGGATCATGGAGTCCCGGAGTCCCGGATCCCGGACTAGAAGTGGAACATATATATATATATATATATATATATATACACCATTTTATGGCAATAGCATTAAATTATGTTGTTTTTTACTTTTTTACCTTTTGATAAAAAAAAGTCTCTCCGAACAAAAAAAAAGTTTGAAAAGCTCAAAAAATCACAATAAAGAAAATAATCATACTTTTGTCTACTACTTAAAGACAAAATAACAAACAGACCCTTATATTACTATTAAAGTTAACAAGGATGTTTCAATTTTCGATAAATCAAATCAAAGATCTCACCCCTCAAAGTCAGCAAGAGGAAGGGTGGGACCCATCTTGCAATCTCACATAAATATTTGAGTCATTCATTTTTTTCATTAATTTTTTTAACTGTTCAAGTAAAAAATGAACTCAAACATAAGACCACCCCCAAAAATAGGTAGGCAAATTGTATAGGGTACAATCCACTTATCTATTATAGCTTGAGAATTTTTCTATGCAAACTCCCAGAATACTCTATATTACCTATTTTTTTATTAAAATATTAATATTTGTTCTTTTTATTAAATGCTAGAGTAGATAGATAGAAAGAGAGAGAAACAATAAAATAAGGTATGGTCTGTTGTGAATAATGGCTCAACAAATGAGGCCTTGATTGGAGAGGCACTATCACGGATAGACTAGAGAGCCTATTTGTTCAGTCTATTGGGCTTGCTTTAAGGACCAAAATTTGACAAAGGGGTCACAGAGGCAAATAACTAACGCCCTGTTTGGCGATTGGATTTGCCTCTCACCCAGATTTATAATCTAGGTCCCACCACAGGTCGGTGTTTGGTACGTCATTTTCGCCCCCTGAATCTGCCAAAAAAAATATACAGTTGGGAGTATAAATCTGGGAGCACACGAATTAGCTAACGACAGCCTCCCCTTGTCGTTAGCTAACAAAGGGGGATTTGGTAGATTTCATACTCATTTTACCCCTCCAAATCCGGGTGATTTTGGAGGGTTTTGAACAAAAAAAAACCAAAAAAGGGAGAGATTACTATTGTCTTCGTCGTCAACCATCGTCGGAACTAACTCGACGTCGCCGAAATTCACCCGATTTGGCTGCTCTGTTGTGGCCTCTTTCATTGTATTTTACATATTGGAGAGAGAGAGAGAGAGAGAGAGAGAGAGAGAGAGAGAGAGAGAGAGCCATTAAAAGCCAGCCAATTTCCGGTCGGATCTGTTTTTTGAGTGAGAAGAAGAAGACCACTTTTGATCTCTATGTAACCAATGAATGAGGGAAATTATCATGTGTTCTTGTGTGCAACAAATTAACACTAGTTCATGTCAAACAAAATAACACAGCTAGTTTAACTCTTACTAATTTTCCAATTATAAATAGAATAAATATTTATGCTAGTGACTTGGGCACATATACGGTATGAATTTTTCAATATAAATATTTATTATGTATTTATTTCAATTATAATAAAATCAAACCAAATTTTCAATTAAAATAACAAAATGGGGGCAATTATGTCTTTTTATAAATTATCCAATCAAATCTCCCTTCTAAATTCTCCTTCACAAAATAACATCAAACACCTCATTTGCAAATTCATCTTTTATAGGTGGACTCACGCTCATTAAAAATCTACCATCATTAGAGCATCTTTATCTGGCTACCCAAAATAACTTTTAAGTTAATGTAGGGAGCTAATCCCCTCAAAACCTCAAAAAATCATACTACTCATCTCCCCTCACCAAATTATTTTTGCTACAGTAACTATTTAAATTTGAGTAGCTAATGTACACTAACCTTTCTATTTTATAGTATTATTTTTCCGTGTGGTAAAGTGTGTGTTTCATCCGCCGGGGGGGTGGGGGTGGGGGAGGGGGAGAGAGAGAAAGAGAGTGGGGGTTTTGTCTGGGAAAGTGGGGGTGTGTTCTGATATGGTACGATTGCACCCAATAAAGTAATGATAAGGTAGAGAGAGAGAGAGAACAACTGCCATGTTGGGAGAATAGTTTTATAGGAAAAAAGTTTTTAATATAGAGATTGATTTTGTAAGTTTTTAGATAAATTACTTTTGGTATTTTTTTGGTGAGGCCGGTAATGATACCCTTATAAATCCATCTTAAAATTCACTCTCATTACAAATTTATCCAAAATCATCTCCAGCCGCCAAAAGAGACCTAAAGGAGCATAGGAAAACTAAATGAGCCAACTTGACCAAAATACAAATTACTAATAAATTTAACCTTTTTCGATGTTAATTTGATTAAGGCATAGTTTTTCAAAATATTTGAGCACCCAGATGCTAAAATCATGATATTTCAAATAAAAAAATAAAGTGGTTATGTGTATCATTTTTTGATTTTTTCGCACCAAATTTAATTACTCCTCGTATACTTTAATTTGGTGCAAAAAATTTAAAAAAAATATACAGAACCACTTTATTTTTTAATTTACAATATCATGATTTTAACATCTCACTGCTAAAATCTTTTAAAAAATTAAGTCTAAGCTGATTAAGCTGACTTGCTAATTATACTTCATCCGTATCTGATCCACCAGTATCTAGCCGTCAAAACCTCAACCCAATACCCTCGCACCAACCCTGCCACATCAGTTGATGCCAGTATCGAACAAAAAGCAAAAAAAGAAGAAGGAAGAAGACCAGAGGCCTCTCCCAAAAGAAAAACTCTATGGAGAAGCTCTTTTTAAAAAAATAACAATAATACTCTCACTATCCTAAATTTTTTGTCTAGTCTGCAAAATGAGTACATAAAAATAATATAAGTTTTTTATTAAAAATTCAATATTTTTTTAACAAGTTATTTGATATCAGCGAATACTTTTAATTTTATAAAAAGGTTTAAAAAAACTCCTTTTAAAAAACTTATTATTTTTAGGTTCTCATTTTTCAGACTCAGACATAAAAAATTGGGACGAAAGAAGTATTAGCAAAATGACTCATGGATGTACACGCTTCCAAGAAAGATCCACAAATTGCCTAAACCAAAAATCGGATAACCAAAAAGCCGCCACATGCTTTTGGTTATCCATTTTTAGAAAATTCTTAAAGTTAAGAATGCCAAGTTCCACATCGGTTTTTTTTTGTCCACAACCAAAAATAATGGACACCCTCCATCACTTATTCAAATGATAAACAAAACTTGCCTCATTACTTTTTCAAACTACAAAAAATAGTTTTGAAATTTTTAAAAAAATATATTTTGAATTTTCTTTAAGTACAAAACGGTTTTAAAAAAACAGTTTTTAAAAATAAATTTTAAAAAAAACAGTTTTTAAAAATAAACTTCAAAAAAAAACAGTTTTTTAAAATGAACTTTTGAAAAAAACAGTTTTTTAAAATAAACATTTGAAGAAAACAGTTTTTTAAAATAAACTTTTGAAAAAAACCAGTTTTTTTAAATTAAACTTTTGAAAAAGAAAAAAAAATTTAAATTAAACTTTTGAAAACATTGTTGAGAGATGAGAAGGTTGCCATTATTTTCCAGAATTGGTGGCCAGACTTGATTGGGTAGATGTGTGGCCCATTAAATTTGGTTATTAAGAAAAAGGCCTTTAGTTTTGGTTATTCAAGTGATAAAATTTGGTTAGTTGCTAAGCTTGGTTATTCCAATGTGAGCACTTTTTCAAACAAACATTACTAACTTTAGTAATTTTTTAGTTTTGATTATGCCAATATGGATGCTCTAACACCCTAGTACTTTGACCAAAAAGAAAACCCGTAAAATATGAGTATTATAGTTTGGCCCCACCAAAAATAGATAGTCCGAGGTGTAAGGACGATTTGGTCCTTTTACACCAACAAAGACTACACGTTCGCGGACGTATCACATGGTTCGCTGATACACCTTGGCATTGGATATAAAAGACTGGCAAATGCAAAAAACACTGGCGAAGAAGCTGATAAGGCCATACATGGCAAGGGTAATCTCATTCAGCTTGACTCTTTGGTTTCTAATTATCCCAATTAGCTGCAGCCTCAGAGAAGGCCGTCGACGGCAGCCGTGGCAGTTTGGAGAACGTGGTGTTGCCGCCTTGTACGTGTTTGGGGACTCTTTCTTGGATACTGGAAACAACGACTACATCAACACCA
Source organism: Vaccinium macrocarpon (assembly GCA_022606695.1). Taxonomy (NCBI): domain Eukaryota; kingdom Viridiplantae; phylum Streptophyta; class Magnoliopsida; order Ericales; family Ericaceae; genus Vaccinium; species Vaccinium macrocarpon. The sequence goes on along the minus strand of CM040174.1, from coordinate 35,381,933 downwards.
GTAACCTCTACCGAGCTAATTTCCGGCCTTACGGTGAGACCTTCTTCCACTTCCCCGCCGGCCGCTTCTCCGATGGCCGTTTGATGTCAGACTTCACTGGTAATGACTCTCTCAACTACGTACCTATATATGAAATGCAATAAATAGGTTTTAAATCACCGTTTTGCAATGCCTAATGGTAATGGTTAGAGTGCAAGGGTTTCGAACGTTACGTAATGGGAATCGGGTGTAGTGGTCGTGAATTTTTGAAAAAAAAAAATTTCGGCAATTTTTTTTTTAATTGCTTAAATAATCCGTAATGGTTGAGTATCGGGAACTGGCCGATACAAATGTGATTTTGCTCTTGCCGGTATACTGGAGTGTAATGGTATCGAAAAGTCTAAAGTCCGTTACGAAATGGCTGATGTTCTGCGTAACATGCCGGCCGGTATTTAAAACTAACTATGCATACACCAACTTGTATATATCCATTTACATTTGTCAGAAAATACTAAGCACAGCCCATTGAACAGTGATTATCTACTTCCGAGTAGTGATTAGCACAACGGATTCATATGTAATATGCTGATTAGTGAATGTATTAATTAACTTTGTGCATTAATTTTGGTTGGTTGGTAGCGGAATACGCAAAACTGCCATTGACTCGACCATTTCTACAGCCAGGCATTGAGAAGGATTACAATTTTATTTATAAGAACGGAGTGAACTTTGCATCTTCGGGAGCAGGAGCTCTTGTTGGGACTTTTAAAGGATCGGTATGTAAATTTTCCCTTTTCATCACAAATTAACTAGTTACTTCACATGGAGAATGCATTTTGTGCAGGCTCGGCCTTGAAATTTTCAGAGTCTAAGTAAAATTTAATAATGAGGCCTCTTATTTGTTTTTATATACATCAATTGTTCCTCGCAAGATAGTCTTGTGGCTTAGGCACGTGTTATTAGTTGTTATATGTGAGATGCACCTTAAAGTTGTGAGTTCAATCCCTTAGGCTGTCGACTTGAAGTCTTTTTTTTTTGTAAAACTTAAAAAGAATCCCGAGTTGAAGCCTTTGAACGGTTAACTTGAAGCCTTTTAAGAAAAAAAAAACATGAAAAAAAAGTGTTTGTGAAAACTAATTTTAGAAGAAATTGAACCTATATCATCAAGAATATGGAACACAGATCCAACCTCCACAGCTAGCTAACACGTTTGTTAAAGTTCCGACATAAATACTCCATTTATTACGATCTAAGATTTGAGAACCCTTTTATTGGTCCGAAAACTGGGAGCTCTTAGCGACCGCCTTATTGGCCTATATCCAAGACCGTCTTTGATTTTGTGTAACCGTGACACAACGTGGCGTGCCTGTCTGCTGTCACGGTTTCATTCATGCTCGGCCTCGGATCCCACCTCGTGCCCACATGGCTCAGGATGAGTGTCACGGTTATACAAATTACAAACTGCTTTCCCCTTCGCATGGAAACGCATGCCGTGAAAATAAGCTTTTTAAAAATAATCACGCCTTCCTGACCCGAGAGCCACGTTGGGTGGACCCTCTCGGAAGTCGAGTTCTGGTCATCATTTTTTACGAATAAATAAAAGGAATATGATTTTATTACACTAGATTTTATCACACTATATTATCCACAACTATTATCACCATAGATTTTATTTATTAGAAAAATAAGATGATTTTATCACCCCTCCATAAAACACAAACAAAATCAAATTTCTCATTAACGAATGTCACTCGTTACATTGCAAGTTTATTGTGTTTTGGCCTAAAAAATTAGCTGGCTTATTTTTCGTCTTTATTTGATTTTTTTTGTAAAAAATTAAAAATTAAGAGTTCAAAAAAGTAAAAAAATTATGATCAAATCATAATTTTTTTGAATAAAGACAACAATAAGTAAAAGTAAAAAAAAGGACCATTTTTTACATTTTTTTCGATCTTATTCAAAAAATTAAGAGTTCTAGTCATAATTTTTTACCTTTTTGGATTCATCTCACCAAGACGAACCAATAATGCTAAAAAAAATTGACGCAAAACTAATAAACAAATAAAAAATCAAATAAAAACAAAAAAATTAGTTAAGTTGTTTTTTTAAACCTAGGACTATTCAACTATACCAAACTTGGTGGTTGCGTTTTGGTTGGGAAAAAAATACACACACATCACTTTTTGCACACCACTCTCACATAGGATAGGGATGGGTGCCACATGTGGAAAGAAACTTGCCCTGACACCATCTGGAAGGTGCTGGACATGTCTTTGACTAGCATAGACCAATGTCTCAATTTGCAAACATGGCAATTGTCCTGAACTTTGTAATTCATCTACACGTGGAACCCACCCTTATATGAGAGTGGTGTGCAAAAAATTATGTGTGTAGAATTGTTGAGCAACAAGACAAGACAAATGCACTCAAGTAAACAAAGTTATGCTCACTTCCAATCACTTTAGTAGGGTAACCCCACAAGTGGAACCGTCCCTATGCGAGAGTGGTGTGTGTAGAATTGTTCGGCAACAAGAAAAGACAAATGCACTCAAGTAAACAAAGTTATGCTCACTTCTAATCACTTTACTAGGGTAAAAGATCCAAGTATTGTCTGGGCACAAATGATGCATGTACTGGAACTTTATGTCCAACCAGGCCCTGAAGAACAACCCTCTCTCAGTTCGACACGTACCCATAATACATTTGTGTCTGTGGGCCCTTGTAGCTTTAGCCGGGAACAGGTTTTTTTTTTTTTTTCTTTTCTACTTTTAATTGCCTTTTTGTTTTTCCCGGTCTGTGGTCCATAATATGTTTAGTGGTGCAAATTGAAGTTTCTGGCTGACGTTTTCGTGAAAGCACTCGCTTTTTTACCAGAAATGCTACTCACACAGGAAGTCAACACAGCAACTACACAACAAGGAGCCAAATGATGTCGTTTGGCTAAAATAAAAAATAAAAAATCCAATCCATACAGAGAAGAGAGAGACACAGAAAACTTCTGGGAGCATCAAATGTTCTAAAGAACCCAATAGAAGCCTCATCAGTGTAACACAAATTCTCATAAAAACATCTCTCTGTGATAGCATTATACTCCCAAACCAAAACTAGTAGCCAATAGAAACCCAATAGCAGCCAATTGATCTACTATCGTGTCAACCAAAACTAGAGTTTCTGAAATTGAAACTAACCTTTATCTTCTTCTATTGGGTTCAAAACTAAGAAAGAAGAAGACAAAGGTCAATCAGAAAACCCAATACACAGTCTATTGCAAAACTGGGTTTCTGATATTGAACCCTAACTTTTGTGTGAAATTAATTGAAACGAGTAGAGAGAGAGATCCGAGGTAAGAGAGAGACCATCGTTGTGTAAAGTTTGAATGTCGTCAGTGTGATTCGAAGCTCACTGGAGTTGAAGAAGGAGGTCTCCTCTTCGCCGGAAGTGGTATGCGATGGTGGTGGTTCGTTGCCGGTGGTGGTGGTGGTGGTGGGGATCTTCGTTGTCTTTCTTCTCACACCCCTGTTCTTTGTATCCAACAAAGGGAGAGGGGAACGGGTATTTAGATTTTACAATTTTTAGTTTTTTTTTTTATAATCCAAACGATGTCGTTTTTGCTCCTTGTTGTGTAGTTGTTGTGTCAGGTTGTTGTGTGTGTAGCAACGTTCCTTTTTTACACTTGGACTGTAGTGAAGCCTGTGTTCATCTCAAAAATCTATTGTTCATTTCGAAAATCTGGCTTATTGAAAACTTTTTTGGATAGTTGGAGTCACTTGAATGACACTCTATAGTTCAAAAGTGTTTTGGACTCCAAACAAGCCATTCCATGTGAAAATTGACATCAGTAAAATGACTGCCACGAGATCTATATCAGAATTGAAAATTACGACAATCAATACTAGGATTAATAGGTAAATGAGCATAGTAATTAACAAGTCTCTACAGTCAATCGACTTATTTGGAGGGGTATACAAAAACGGTCTTGGAGCATTGACATAAGGAATCATAATAGGGCAACGACTCTAGAACATCCTCAATTCAAATTGTATACGGAAGGAAATCCCATTCCATATAAATACTATTTGAGATTCTAGTGATTACAAAGATCGACAACTTTAAAAACTTGAGATACATTCCATTAACGTGCACTTTTGATGTCTCAATGCTGTTTGCACCTAATATTTTAAATTCAAGAATCATTTTTTACTTTTGCAAAAGCTTGGTCCACATCGAAATAGCTTTGTTCACGCAAAGGTGCACAAGCACTTTCCCCACCCATTTTCTTTAGGGAGTAAATGAGAAGTACTGGAAATCATGCTTCATTGAATAGTTTGTGAAGTTGATGCAGGCCGAGACCTGCGAGGTTAGGATAGTCCCAGAACGTAACTCAACCGGAGGTAGCGGATGCCACTCAACTCTACTAATCATTCTTCATTGAATAGTTTGTTTAAAAGTACTTTTCTTTTCTTTCTTTAATTATTTCGGTAACTATTATTTCTACCCAATGAACTTGTGAAATTTTTGCAGGTAATCAGTCTCAGTGCTCAGTTAAGTTTCTACAAGAAAGTAGTGGGACTGTTAAGACAAAAATTAGGAGACTTGGAGTCCAAGACAACCCTGTCAAATGCTGTCTACTTATTTAGCATTGGAACCAACGATTACATAAGCATTTTTCTGACCAATTCCACCGTTCTCAGCTACTATTCTAAATCCGATTATGTTGGAATGGTGATTGGCAACTTAACCATCGCTATTAAAGTAAGTTCTACACCTTCAATGCTTTGTTTTCTCTACATAGACTTATTATTTGTGATTTATGATGGAAAAAGAAAAACCGAGAAGAGAAAACTAAGCACTCACTTAAAACACAGAATTTATGCGGTTTGGCTCAAAACCTATTTCTACCAGCGAAATTCAATAGAGGAATGTCACAATGAAAGAAGTGTTAGGAACATGTGTGAAAGATTGAGTCTCAGATCAAATGAACAAAAAGAGAGTGACTTTAATATACAATTAGATGGCTCACCACTTATAAGGCTTAGTCTTTTAAGTGGATATGAGTAATTCACTGTATATTGGGTCCAGATGATGTGGTGGACTTTGTGGATACTTCCAATGGATTAGGCCTATGCGCACATGGGTGAACTTTAGGTTGATCGAACTCTCAACAATCGGTATCTAGCTGACGATCTATGGGTGGACTCTCCTAGAAGTATAGGTGGTCACTTGCACAAAGACTCTCGGAGAAGAGGGAAAATCCATTGCAACTCTCAATGGCTGTTGGCAAGCTAGGTGGTTCTTGTGAAGTGTGGTGGCTCTTGATCAAGTGTGTGCGGTAAATAAGCATAGGTCTGGATGCGTTGTTGGAGAGATAGATCTAGGACTCTCAACAATCGATACTAGAGCCGATGGTTGACAATCTATGGGTAGACTCTCCTAGAAACATCGGTGGTTTGGGCCTGCATAGAGACTCTCGGAAGAGTGGAAAAATCCATTGTAACTCTTGGTAGTGGCTGGCAAGCTAGGTGGCTGTCATGGAGTATGGTGGCTCTCGATAGAGTGGGTGTTGTAAATAAGTCCGGGTACGGCTATGGTGTTGGAGAGATAGATAAAAAATTAAGGGGGAGTCAAGTGGATCAAATTGAAGGGGAGTTAGGCTCAATGCATGGTTCACACATGAGAGAGAGATTGTTAGGAAAATGTGTGAAAAATTGAGTCCCTTATCGGACAAACAAAAAAAGAGTTAAACCTTAATATAGAATTGGATGGCTCACTATTTACAAGGTTTAGCATTTTAAGTGGATAATAGTCATTCAATATGTATTGGGTCCAAATGAAGTGATGGACTCCGTAGATATTCCCAATGAATTGGGCCAATGCAAACAAGAGATAAACCTCAGGCACATTGGGCTCCCAACAAAAAGCGACTATAATGAGCCAACAACACATGTAAAGTCTGTGGCAGAAAATCTGAGAGTTCCAAGTAACTCTTCTACATGAAAACCCTACAAAACGAGTATGCTAAAAATACTCATTGACCTTAATATTCAATCATTAATTGGATTGTGCATTTGCAAATGGATGATAAACTTATAATCATAACATAGTGATTTTTTTTTTCTTTTTCATAACATATTGAATTCAAGACCATGACAATATGGTTATTCATTTGCATTGCTCGAATATGGTTATTCATTTGCATTGCTCGAATCTTATGTGTATAAAAGCTCGTTTGACATCTAACTTCGCCGGTTTTTAAAGTCATTATGTTTTGCTTTTATTTGCAATTGTGTACTTTTTGTGGGTTGTGAGAAAAATACAAATTGAAAGCTTTATACTTGAAAGTTGTTTTTTTTGTTTTTTTTTTTTTTTTCCATCAAAAGAGGTGAGAAGCTTAACACGAAAGTTTAATCCGACAGGAGGTCTACGAAAGAGGAGGCAGGAAATTTGGATTTCTCAATTTGGGGCCCCTAGGTTGTCTTCCAGGCATAAGGATACTTGAACCAGAAATCAATGGTGGCTGCTTAGAAGAAGCTTCAACACTAGCTGAGTTACATAATAAAGCACTCTCAAAAATGCTCTCAGAACTAGAGAACCAGCTCAAGGATTTCAGATATTCACTTTTTGACCTCCACACCAACTTGAAAGAAAGAATGGATCACCCCTCCAAATATGGTACCTCATTGCTTGAAGTTCTCTTATTTTGTTTCTATGAACTACCAAGATGGATTAATCTCCTGGTAATCTTAGCACTGGAAAAAATACTTATTTATCAATTTTTATATAGTGCAAAAAACTAAAGGGGGAGGGCACCTTAGAAGGCTAAAGAAATTTTGTTTTGCTTTGTAAAATACTAAGGGGGAGGGAACCTAAGAAAGCTAGAAAACGCGTGTCATCCAATTATTTAAAAAAATAAGAATTGTTCTTTTCCTAGAAAATTATGCAATTTATTAAGACAAAATATTTTGAATATGCATTTGTTTATGTGAATGTATGCATGAGATTGCCATTTCTATCTGGAACCCTCTTCGATCCTGATCCCATATAATTTAGTAAAAGGACTAGTAAAATGATCCAATTATTTCAATGAAAAACTGTTCTTCCGGATAAAATTTTGCAATTCGGTTTGAAATGACATAATTTTGGCAGATTATTTTAACTGTACCATTTTTATGGTTCATCATTGTGCGTGTTTTGGAATGTGAGTGACATAATCTTGAGCGATATCATTTTAGAGCATCCTTATCAGGATCAACAAATTTTGGACCAAATTTAACCACAAAAACACCTTTTACAAATTAGCAAGTCACTTTATCAAAAACTCACAAAATCAGACTCTCTATTTTAACTTTACTATATTAAACTATTCCCCTCAAATCTATAAAAAAAAAAAAAAATCTTCTCCCTAAAAGGCTAAAGTTTCCCTCGGTCAAGGAGTGCCCCCCATGCGTCATTTCAATGCCTTCCCTTGGTCAGTGGACTAGCCACGTATCTCCCTCTTGCCCTCCCTCTCTCCTTTCAGCCAATTTCTGACGCGAAACCAGAAGAAGAAAAAAAACGCTAACCCATGAACAGTGGTTCGCCCGGGATGTAACACCACTGTAGCAAAAATAATTTGTTGAGTGAAAGTAGAGAGACTGATTTTTTGGGGTTTTGGGGGGTTTGGCTCAACAATTTGTCCAAAATAGTGTTTTATAACACCAAATGAGGATGCTCTTAGATGATCTTTCTGTTTCAATGTCAATGTGCTTTTTGAAAAATTTGGAATTTTCCTTCACGCTTCGGATTATTACTAGAAATTGCAATATTTGGGGATATGAAAATGACTTTTCCTTTTTAACAATTTTGATAGGTTTCAAGGAAGGTATAACAGCATGCTGTGGAACAGGGGACTTCAGAGGAGAATTTAGCTGTGGAGGAAAAAGGAGAGTGAAGGAATTTGAGCTGTGTGATAACCCAAGTGAATATGTGTTTTGGGACTCTATCCATCTCACTGAAGAGGCTAACAGACAAATGGCAGAACAAATGTGGGCTGGAGGCCATTCTGCTGTTAAGCCTTACAATCTGAAAAATCTATTCCAGTGCCTCTACTAATTAATATCTTAGCAAGGATAGAGCCAGGAGGGGTTTCGTAAAAGATGTGCTAAAATTTGAAAAAAAAAACCCTACTATTACACTAAAAATATATATATATATATATCATCAAATTATATAGCCCCGCTCTTTCTCCAAAGATGTAATCCGTCCATTTATCTTAGCTATACCTCTTAGCTACACCAAAAGAAGAAGAAAAGAACATATCAATCGAAATTGTAGCTCCAATATTTATTGAAGGAACAAACCAAAACTTAAATAATTTGGTTACGTTTTCCTTACTTTATGTATATGTGTCCCATGCTTCCTTTTGATATCAAGGAATTTGATTACAATACGTCCTTGTTCAGTAGAATATTTTATTATTTTAATTCATTCACGACTTGATAATTGCTTGCTATCCATTTTCTTTATGTTCGTACTTTTCATGAGATTTTGTTTTGAGAGAGAGAGAGAGAGAAATCTCAAGCAAATTACATAGGGATTTCTCTTTGCACAAATCTCCTTGTCCAGTATAAAACAGGGGCGAAAAAGGGCAGAAAGATCACAAATTTACCATGCGTAGACCATTAATGTTATCTATTAGAGCATCCCCAGCCCTAATTCTTTTTTCCCTCAAATTTGATCAAAAAATTGAGTAAAAGCTTGATTAGATATGGTGCACTCCAATCACAAACTTAGTTTTCACTCATATTTACTTTAAAGAAAAATTCATAAACACTTTTTTACCCCTTCCCAAGCTTCGTCTGAAACTAGATTCACTGGCTTCAACCACCACCATTTCTCCTCTCTCATAAACCCTAGATTTGGAAAACCAACACCAGTTTCGACACCGCCGCCATCACCTCCACCAGTGTCAACCAACACCGCCACTGCCACCCAAAAACCAGCACCACCATCTCTCTCATAAACCCTATAACTGGAAAACTAGCACCCAAAGTTATCAATCTCGTCCCGTACCGGCCGGTACCGGCCGAGATGTACCGTACCGGAAGAAAAACGGGATACTCAGCACTCTGTTCCGTTCCGGCCTAAATACCGCCATATCTCGGGCGTTCCAGGCTGTTCCGGCCGTTCCAGGCTGTACCGGCCGTTTTCCGGATCTCCTCCGGTACAAGAAAACTCATATTTTTTTTTGGATTTTTGGGCACAAAAACGATCGGCAAATGCTTCGTGATGCACGATAGACAATGGACGACTTCGTTTCAAGTGTCTAGGCACAGTAAAATATTTTAGGTAAACTTTTGTGTATATATTTTAGGTACAAAAACGATCGGCAAACTTTTGTGTATATATTTTAGGTACCTTCAGGTTTCAAGTGTCTAGGCACGGTAAAATATTAGAACTTGTTTTCATTTATTGTACTTTAGGTTTTTTGAACATGAAAAACATATGGAAAAAACATAAAAAAATATTAATGACGGTAAATCCGAAACGGTACCGAGATATATTCCGGTACCAGTATGTACCGTTCCAATAGAGAAAACGGTACGCGGACCGGTACGAGATTGATAACATTGCTAGCACCAGTAACAGCCGAGACCACCACCAACAACATTGACCACCACCACCAATGTCGACCAATACCATCGCCACCAAAACAAGCACCACTGTCGTCCACCAGCAAGAAACACCACCTACCACCAAAAAGTAGCCGTTGGAAATTTGGTTCAAGGTTTGGTTCTCCCTTGTTTTGGGTAAAAATATTTGTAAAACTCAATTTGATATAAGTTTAATTCAAAGACTGGAGAGGGATTTTGGGTGTTTTTGCTCTAATTTCAATTTGGTTTTGCGTTTGAGTAAGGGCGGGGCATGTTTTTAGTTAAAATATTATGACACAATATTGAGGGGGTATTCTAGAAACTGACTATCTTCTCTCACAATACATTAATTCAAAAAGTCAACTCCAATTTTTTACTTAAGTCAATTTCTGAGACAACCTTTAAATTTTTTTGGTACAATGGAAAAAAAAAAGGAAACTAGAAACGCTCAAAGGCCACTCCTCTCATGTCCGCCTCGAGGAGAGGTATGATCTCATCAAGCGGAGTGATATGTGACACCATCTTGTCCTCTTGATCCGCCCCGATGTTGGCAAGTCTATCAGCTACTTTGTTTCCCTCTCGCAGTGTGTGCTTCAAGCTGCAACTAGTGATAGCCATTAGAGCTTTGCATTCCTTGATAAGCACCAAATGGGGTGAGTGGTCTAGGTGCTCTTCGTTGATGAGGGCAATGGCAGCGGTTGAGTCCGAATCAATTTCCAGTGGTTCCATCCCTTGATTGTGAACAAGCTCTAGGCCTCTAAAATGTCCCCAAAGCTCCGCTTCAAGGCTTGTGCAGTCTTCCAAACGTCCATAGAAACCTAGGATCCAATGTCCTCGCTCCTCCCTAAAAACACATCCATATCCAACTTGTCCTGGGTTTCCTCGGCTGCATCTGTCTGTATTTAGCTTAAGTTTTCCTGTTCCTGGAAAGGACCAAGACACAAGCCTCACTGTTCTGGGAATAGCCGAAGCACCAGTAAGGAAGCTTTGGGTAATTTCATTAGCAAAATGAGTGCTGCTAGAAATTATATCCAAAGCAGTAAACGAAACATTATCGAAAATGGTCCTATTGCGAGCCAGCCACAATTTCCACAATAGAACCACAATTTTGACACTAGAAAGGTATCCCCCTGCGTTTGAATTGATGTTGGTGTAAAGCCATGTCCTCCAATCCTCCAACTCGTTTGATTGGGGTCCCTGAACGTTAGAGCACCGCATCCAAACATTAGCACTTATAGTACATTCAAAAAATAGGTGCTTCATGTCCTCCCTTGCATTATTGCACCGGATACACATATCATTATCCACCAAAACCATGGATCATTCTTTGGTGGTTGGTCAGAATTTTCCCATGCATACAAATCCAAAGAAAGCTTTTAAGCTTGGCAGGAACTTTAAGTCTCCAAATCCACTTCCAATTGACAGTAGATTGGGGACTTCCTGCAATAAAATTATAAGCCGTTTTCAAGAGAACCCAGCAAGGAGTATCAATAACAACAGCAACTTTGGGTATCAACACATTACAAATAACATTGGAGGCATAATCATCCACAAGGTGGTTAATGAGAGTAACATTCCAATCTTTAGTAGTGATGAAGTTGGCCACCAAGGAATGGTCCGAGTTAGCAATATTCAATGAATCGGCAAGATTCATATCTCCACACCACCAGTCATTCCAAAAAGATATGTCTTCACCATTCCCAACCAACCATATCAAATTACTCAAGACAATGTTTTTGGTTTTGATGATGCTATGCCAAACATGGGAGGCCTTTCGATTAGGGGGCCAATCCTTGAAACAGTGGTACTTGAGATATTTCTTATGGATTAGTTGAATCCACAGAGGGGTTTTCTCAGTCATGATTCTCCATCCAAGTTTAGCAAGTAAAGCAAGGTTACCTTTGTGTTTAGCCCGACAAACCGTGTCCCAATTAATGAGATGGATTTTCTTCCTATCAATCTTATCACCCCAAAGAAAGTTCCAATTAATGCGATCAATTTGATTAATGGTAGTGGAAGGAAGGAAAGCCGTCTGCATGGTGTAATTAGGAATGGTGGAAGTAACAGACAACCTTTAAATGGTGATAAGATATAAAAACAATCGTAAATTGAAAAGTAAAAAATATCAAGTGCTTGTTTTGGCTAAAAAAAACCACTTTGCTTTTTATTTTTCTTTTTTGTCTTCATTCAAAATTTTCTCGCATATGTTAGTTTCTCATTTAACTTTTCTAGATTGTTGATTCTTTTCAACAATAGGAATCGAAAAAGTAAAAATCATGATTCAGATTCAACTTTTTTTTAATAAAGCCAGAAAATCTGGCTTTCTAATTTTTATCTTTATTAAAAAGAACTTAAATTTTGGTATAATTTTTTACTTTCCGATTCCTCTAATCGAGAAAATATCAATAATTCACAAAATTGCATCCCGAAACTAATAAATGTGGAAGAATTTGCAAAAAGACAAAATAAATAAATAAGCATGGTGGCTTTTTTTAGGTAAATCAAGACAAAGAAGATCAAGATGTAGCCCCGGCCATATCCTCCAGATTTAACCCCAAAAAAGCAGACCACAAAACGAAAATGGTATACTGACAAAAGTAACATGGGGAGATGATCACATTTTAGATATGGATGGATGGATAGACCAATTTCATTTCTTTGCAGCCTAAACAATTCGCTTTATGCATACAAGCAAGCTTTCTGTTAATGGCAACTACTTCTAGCTTTCAGTTGTACGCTGTCATAATCTTCCTCGCCTTCCTTCGTCTCCCAAGCGGGTGTGGGACTAGCACAACAGCGGCGGCGGCGCTCTACGTGTTTGGTGACTCACTTTATGATCCAGGCAACAACAATTACATCAACACCACAACTGATTTCCAGGCAAACTTCTGGCCGTACGGGGAATCATTTTTCGACCACCCCACCGGGAGGTTTTCCGATGGCCGTCTTATCCCCGATTTCATTGGTATTAGTATGTTCTTACACGTTATTAAATTTTGTGTTCAACCCAAAAGCATCTAGGTTCGTTCAACCTATACATATAGTTTTCGATAAAATTGTATATTCCTCGGGTAAACCCCTTAAAAATAAGTTTTAAATATATTAAATGGTTCAGATCATAAAAATTCGATCAAGAAATGAGAGGTCCGCACATTTTGTCCATAAATGAGGTCCTTGTTAGAACATTGGTGTATACTTATACGGATCTAGTCAAGGCCCTTAAAATGCAGACTCCATCCACACCATCAATTTTCGGATCAAATTTTCATTGACGATTACTAAGGGCCTCTTTCACGTTCGAGAATCATTTTGATTGGTTCTTCCAAATGCATAATTGCACTCCATAAATTAGTGCGTTTTCTAATGCAGCTGAGTATGCGAAGCTGCCACTAATTCCGGCGTACCTAAAGCCAGGAGATCATCAATTCGAGTATGGGGCAAACTTTGCATCTGGTGGAGCTGGTGCTTTGGCCGAAACGCATCCAGGACTGGTATGTAAATTTTCTACCACGTTAAAGATTAAAATTGGATTCAATATTTTTACTGAGCAAAATACAGTAGTACAGAGATAATAATAGAGAACAACAATGCAGTGTGACAGAGCAAATGGCTCTCCTCTACTCTTGTTAGTATCACCTCATGATCCCATTAAGCTTTTGTTTTGTATGTTTCATTCCCCTACCAAAGTCAAAGATGCAGAAACGCAAACTTTTTTCTGTTTTAACAAGCCAAGTGTTTGATGAAATTTCGGAGCGTTGTGGCGGATCCTAAATCTTTGAACTCGATAGTGTTGCTGAAGTAATTATATGTTGGCACTGTCATATCTGTAATGAGATATACGTCGGTCATTGAGGATAGGTTGTACCATTGCTGGATTGGTAATTTCAACGGCTAATGGGATACAATACTCAGTTTTAACAGTTAATTTCCTTAGTTTTGGTTTGCTTAGTTATTGGTTAATTTTGTGCTAGTTTGTATGACTGATGTTACATTACTCAATTTTTAGTTTGTGCCCGATTCAAACCAAATCAACTTCTCCTAGCTCCCCCACCGGTAACTCAATCTCTAGTATGGAAATATATGAATCCCCTTCGACATTGTTGAAAGATTATTGACTGCAAAATATTGGATTTAGCACCATACTCTTCATTCAATTGTACTTCATGGTTTCAAAGATTTTGAAACGTTAGTTTCTTCTCATGAAGCTTTTGGTTAATTAATAATGACCATTTTCTGACCGACGGCTATCTTGTATTTTGAAAGGTGATTGACCTTAAAACACAGTTGAGCTACTTCAAGAATGTAGGGAAGCTGTTGAGGGAGAAGCTAGGTAAGAAACATGCAAAGCAACTGCTACACGATGCTGTCTACCTTTTTAGCATTGGTGGCAACGATTACATAAGCCCAATTGGAACAAACTCTAGTATCTATTACTCGTATTCGCGAGCGGAATACGTGGACATGGTGATTGGCAACTTGACCACTGTGATCAAGGTAGTAACGTATTGACAACCCCAATACCCCCCCTTCCCTTCTACTTCCAACTGATTATCTCAGTTCACTTTTTCTTTTTTCCTTTTACAGGAAATTTATGGAGACGGTGGGAGGAAATTTGGGTTCGTGGGATCGGTGCCTTACGGGTATTTACCAGCTATTAGAACTCTCACTAGTGGTAAGTCTATTGAAGAAGTGACAACCTTGGCAAAACTACACAATAAGGCACTTGCAAAGACCCTCCGAAAGCTACAGGCACAGTTAAAAGGATTTAAGTACTCAAATTTCCACCTCTACTCTTCTTTTATGGAAAGAATAGACAACCCATCAGAATATGGTATGTAATGAAAATCCTGTAGATCAATTATGCTTTTCACAATGACCAAAATGAGGCTTTTCACAATTCACATTATGCACGTGATTATGATGATGTTGTGAAGGTTTCAAGGAAGCGAAGAAGGCATGCTGCGGCAGTGGACAATTAAGGGGAGTATATAGCTGTGGTGGGAAGAGAGAAGTAAAAGACTATTCTTTATGCAACAATGCTACTGAATATTTTTTCTTCGACTCTTATCATCCAAGTGAAAAGGCCTACCGGCAGTTTGCAGAGCTAATGTGGAGTGGAACACCAAATATCACAGGGCCTCACAACTTGAAGTCACTTTTTGACAACGTATCGTATAAGCCATACTGTTTTGGTTTTGTTTAGTTCGTTATAGGAATGCGTCGAGTCTCACTATTCCCCTTTGAATCTTCTCAATTTTGTTTCGGAGATACCTGGGGAATAAACGTGTATGGCTCGACATGTTTCTCTGAAAAAGTATCAGTTTTAGCTTTTAGTGTTCTATATGAAGGTGTCATATTATCCCCTTTATATCAGTATCCATGAGAAATGCCTTTCTTTTGTTTGTGATCAGCATATGTATTATCGACTGATTAGAGCAAAATAAAAGAAACGCTTACCTAACTAATCAGAGATCTCTAGGATCTCTACCGAATACATGACAATTATTTACCTAAAACTTCATAAGATGGCAATTTATTTACGTAAAATGCCTTCAGATGACGATTGGCTTACCTAACTTATCATACAATCTCTGGCGAATACATGGGTTACATAAATGAAAAATGCATTCAATCAAAGACTTTCAATGAGTTGTTTGATAGTGTATGGCCCTGGGATATTAGAGCTCCCACTCCACATCAGTTTATTGGTACCAGTTTTGCTATTAAAAATGACCATTGCAAAAAAAATAAAAAATTATGATGGCCCTGGGATATTAGAGCTCCCGTTTTTGTTTTATTCTTTTATAAACCGACTCGTTAATTATGGTGGCCCAGCCAGTTCAAAAAAAAAATTTATGATGCCCAGAAAATAGACAGGGCCTTAGTCTATTTTCAGAAAGGCCCAAGCCCATTCAAACTACCTATTCCTGACACATAAATTTTTACCCAAATCCACATCATTAGTGGCCCAGCAAACATACAAGCCCTTAGTCGAGTATCCGGTGGGCCTAAGCCCATACAAACTATCATCTCCTAACACAGTTTCTAGCTGAATCCACGCCCTGAATCAATTCACTAATTTGATCACCATCTCTCTCTCTCTCTCTCTCTCTCTCTTTGCATGTGTGGGTGTGTGTTAAACCCCAAAATACATCTTATTACTGTTGGACGAAGGATTAATGGGACCACAGATGTCAGAATGCACCAACTCTAACACCTTCTTCGCTCTCCATCCATCTCCTTTAGGGAAATGCTCTCGATGTTGTTTCCCGATTACACATTCTTCACAAACTCATGAAGGATGCACAATTTCTGGAGGGCAAGTCACCATATTCTTTTGTTGAAGCAGCTTTCTTTCACCATAGCAACAAAACAAGGAAGTATATCACTCTGAATAGATAAAGGAAACATTTGATTTGCTGTCATACTAACCTAAGTAATCAGTCCCTTCCTTGGATCTTGAATACAACACAGTCCATCAGTAACGATGATTTTGTATCCCTTTTTTTTGAATTTGACCCATGCTCAACAGATTGCTTTTTAAACCCGGGACATACAACACATTTGAAATTGCCTGATGTGTTTTTTGAGACGTCTGGATTTGAATGTTGCCCTTCCCCATTACAGAGATAGTCGAACCATCCCCCAATTTGACAAGCGAATGGTAGGACTTGTCTAATTCAAAGAATATAGACTTGTTCCCACACATATGATTGTTGGATCTTGTGTCCAAGTACCACATGCTTTGGCCGGTCTCCTCATCTACATTGCAAGCCATTAGAAGAGAAATTTCCTCTTCTTTCTTTGTGGAATTTGATTTTGCTCCCTTTCCTTTGTATATCTTTGTCCGACATTCAAAACAGTAGTGGCCGAACCGGTGACATTTGTAATATTTGACTTTGGATTTGTCAAATGTTTTTTATTGTTGTTCATCGCCATGATGATCATCCCGTCCTTTGCCTCTGCCTTTGGTGTCGAAAGCTCGATTGTCATGTCTAGAGTGATCATTGTTGTTGTTGTTGCTTCCTCCTTTCCACGATCGGAACCCTTTTGAGTGTTGCTTGATGATTGTTGTAGTTGCAATACTTGCGCCACTGCTTCATGCTTATTGATCTGTTGCTCATGGAAAATCAGCAAAGTCATCAATTCTTCAATCGAAAGAACATTCACGTCCTTCGATTCTTCAATCGAGCAGACCATGTGATCGAACTTTCTGCTCATTGATCGAAGGATCTTCTCAATGACACTATTATCTTCCATCTTTTTTTCCACTCGATCTCATCTTGTTCACAATATACATGGTTCTGGAGAGATATTCCTCCATTGACTCTGTTGGCTACATGCGAAGAGTCTCAAATTGCGGATGAAGTGCTTGAAGTTATGCTCGTTTCACCTTTGCATTGCATCAGTACTTTAGCTTCATTGCATCCCAGATTTGTTTCAAAGTATCTTTGGTGAGAATGGTCTTCAGGATTGTACGATCAAT
This sequence comes from Vaccinium macrocarpon, assembly GCA_022606695.1. Classification (NCBI taxonomy): domain Eukaryota; kingdom Viridiplantae; phylum Streptophyta; class Magnoliopsida; order Ericales; family Ericaceae; genus Vaccinium; species Vaccinium macrocarpon. Next base: position 35,364,839 of record CM040174.1, on the reverse strand, counting down.
GGCCTGGAATAGGTAGTTCTTTGCCTTTAAGTCCTTCAATTTGAGTTCCTCCAGCTTCACTTTTTGAGCATCCGTCAAAGTGCTGGAGCTGGTTCTGTATATCCAACTTTAATGAGATGCCAATACTCTTTTCATCTCAAGACGTTTTTAATCAGCATGCTCCAATAATCATAATGACCATTAAATCTGGGTATAGAAGGCTGTAATATTCTCTGTTGCCATTGAAATAGAACCGCTGCTATGACCCAGAAAAACAAGAGTGAGTAGATAAGAGCTTTAACTCTTCGATATTTTCTACGTCACTACGCCAAATTTAACCATTAACGGCATTAGAAACCTGCCGGGAAAAGTCCGAAAACCGCCGGGAATGGCAATTAACGGCGGTAATCATGACCGCCGTCGATACGGCCGTCGTAAATACTATTACCGCCGGGAAAAGCTATAATACCGCCGGTAAAAGTAGGAGCCTTTAGCGGCAGTTTTCAAACTGCCGGAAATGCTAATAACGATTATTAAAAAAAAATAAAAAAAATCCGTCGCACCCGCGTGGCAGCCCACGTGCCACTGTACGGTCACCAGCAAGGCACACAGCCTACCAACTGAACTGCCGTAATGCTTGGGCCAAGTCTCGAACTCGAGACCTCGCCCCTCGCGCGCACATGCCTTACCAACTGAACTAGCGTGCAATTGCTTTCTTTTGAACCAAAAATAATATTTATAGTTTACCGTAATTTTTTTCTGAAATTTTTGTTTTGCCGGCCGTTTCAGGGAAACCGCCGGTAATGCTATTTTTGCCGGCGGTAATTTATAAAACCTCCGGTAAAAGTAACTTTTTCCGGCATTTGTTGACCCGCCGGAAAAAGTGGTATTTTCCGGCATTAATAGTCCCGCCGGCAAAAAAACCGCCGGCAAAAGCAATATTTGGCGTAGTGCGTCTTCTATTTTGAAGTGAGCTCTGATACCACTGATATATAATTTAAGAGTGAAAGATATGCTGAAACTTAAGTGATTTTATTCATTATACTCAACTAGTTAAATAGATTAATACTGTACATGAACTAACTTGGAACTAATTTAGGAACTAACTCACTGAACCAAAAAACTAGGAACTGAATCAAAACAAACTTATCCCACTAGGCCACTACTAATACTCCTATAAAATTGGTAAAAGAAACAAATTCCTAAAGACTAGGACAAATAAAGACTTGCTCAAATACCAAAATAAAACTAAAACGAAACTCCAACAGGATGGATGGGCCAATTTCATTTTTTTGCAGCCTAAACAATTCCCTTTATGCATACATCATCTGGAACTGATCATTGGAATCGGAAAAAAAAAAAACTCAAACAAGCTTTCAGTTAATGGCAATTACTTCAAGCTTTCAGTTGTACGCATTCACCATCTTCCTCGGCTGCCTTCATCTCCCAAGCGGGTGTTGCACTAGCACAGCAGCAGCAGCGCTCTTTGTTTTCGGTGACTCACTTTATGATCCAGGCAACAACAATTACATCAACACCACAACTGATTTCCAGGCAAACTTCTGGCCGTACGGGGAAACCTTTTTCGACCACCCCACGGGGAGATTTTCTGATGGCCGTCTTATCCCTGATTTCATTGGTAATAGTAGATGGAGTTTTCAATAAGACTGTATTTATACACTTTTATCGAAAACTGTTCAGATTAAGCATTTTTCGGTCAATTCTTTTTTCTATGATTCCTCCGCACATTTGGTCCACAAATGAGGTCCTCATTAGAACAATGGTGTATATTTATACAGATCTAGTCAACACCCTTAAAATGCGGACTCCTTCCCAAAATTCCAGCGCGAAATGAGAGGTCCGCACATTTGGTCTTCAAATGAGGTCCTCATTAGAACATTGCTGTATAATGTGTATGTGTGTGTGTATATATATATATATATATATACAGATTCAGTCCACAGCCTTCACTTTCCCGATCAAATTTTTATTGACTGCTGCCAACGGCCTCTTTCACGTTCAAGAATCATTTTGATTGGTTCTTTCAAATGCATAATTGCACTCCATAAATTAGTGCATGCGTTTTCTAATGCAGCTGAGTATGCAAAGCTGCCGCTAATTCCAGCGTACCTAAAGCCAGGAGATCATCAACTCGAATATGGAACAAACTTTGCATCTGGTGGAGCTGGTGCTTTGGCCGAAACTCATCCAGGACTGGTATGTAAATGTTTTACGGCGTTAAAACTCTTGCATGTACCCTGCTAAAATTAAAATTGGATTCGGGAGCGAAGCGAGAACTAAATGTTAGTAGGGTCAAATTCTTAAAAGATAATAATAGAACAAAAAAAAAACAAAATGCGAAATATAAAAGAGTTTAAGTAGATATCTATTAATAATATATAATTTCATTTACAATTGATCTCCAAAAGATACACTGAAATGCCAAACAAAAATTAGCTCAGATATACAACCTATAACCGCGTTCACAACCGACCACAAAAAGTTAGACTTTAATGCTAACAAAAAATAGCTAAGCAGATATCGATTTAAAACCTATAACAACATTTACAAGTGGCCCCGACGATTTTTCATATCTTGAAATCGTAGCATAATAGCCTCATTTGTGATACTATTAAAAATATCTCTCTCACTATACACAATCAAGCTATCATGCAACCATTGATCATCCATTCGGTTACGAAGTCTATTCTTCACAATCTTCATGGCAGAAAATACCCTTTTGTTCTACTGTAGCTATCGCAACAGCTAAAACTAGAGTCAAAGTCAAAAGCCTGAAAACCAATGGATACCCTATTTCTTTTTGGGTCTCAAGCATCTTTCGAGAAACATCATCAATTTTTTTCTAGTTTGAAAACTCGACTCTAGACCTCACATCAATGATGAAATTCTCAAGTTGATTTGAAACTGCCAAAAGGTCAATACCGGAGAAGTCTTTAGGATAAAATTTGGTCAAACGGTTCAACTTTTGGTTGTCAAAACTTGCAAATGAGTTAGATGGACTTAGACATGCAACACAAAAAAACAACTCGAGTTTATCTCATTAAAACGATTATTTAGCTCTTGGAGTTGCATATCTATAATAGTATATAACAACTCGACGCATTTGAGTGTGCTAAGGAAGGCAAGTAGTGGTGAAGAGAATTAGAGAGTTACAAGGAAAATTATTTGGTGTGGTCAGTAGTAAGGAGGAGGGCAACTAGTTGGACAAAAAATACCATATACAAGGGGCAAAAATACAAAATTCTAAAAAATATCACACCTATCCTATTAAAATTTGACACCTCAGTGTGGTCAAATGACCCCACTTGACCCCCTTGGCTCCGCACCTGATTGGATTCAATATTTTTGCGGAGCAAAGTACAGTAGTACAGAGATCATAACAGAGAACAACAATGCAGTGTGACAGAGCAAATGGCTCTCCTTTACTATTGCATCACCTCATGATCCCATTAAGCTTTTGTTTTGTATGTTTCATTCCCCTACCAAAGTCAAAGATGCAGAAACGCAAACTTTTTTCTATTTTAACAAGCCAAGTGTTTGATAAAATTACGGAGCGTTGTGGCGGCTCCTAAATTTTTGAATTCAATAGTGTTGCTGAAGTAATTATTTGTTGGCACTGTCATATCTGTAACAAGATATACGTCGATCATTGAGGATAGCTTGTACCACTGATAGATAGGTTGTACCATTTTCTGACCGACGGCAATCTTGTCTTTTGGAGGTGATTGACCTTAAAACACAGTTGAGCTACTTTAAGAATGTAGGGAAGCTGTTGAGGGAGAAGCTAGGTACGAAAGATGCAAAGCAACTGCTACATGATGCTGTCTACCTTTTTAGCATTGGTGGCAACGATTACATAAGCCCAATTGGAACAAACTCTAGTATCTATTACTCGTATTCTCAAGTGGAATACGTGGACATGGTGATTGGCAACTTGACCACTGTGATCAAGGTAGTAACGTATTGACAACCCCAATACCCCCCCTTCCCTTCTACTTCCAACTGATTATCTCAGTTCACTTTTTCTTTTTTCCTTTTACAGGAAATTTATGGAGACGGTGGGAGGAAATTTGGGTTTGTGGGATCGGTGCCTTACAGGTATTTACCAGCTATTAGAACTCTCACTAGTGGTAAGTCTATTGAAGAAGTGACCACCTTGGCAAAACTACACAATAAGACACTCGCAAAGACCCTCCAAAAGCTACAGGCACAGTTAAAAGGATTTAAGTATTCAAATTTCCACCTCTACTCTTCTTTTATGGAAAGCATAGACAACCCATCAGAATATGGTATGTAACGAAAATCCTGTACATCAATTATGCTTTTCGCAATGACCAAAATGAGGCTTTTCACAATTCACAATATGCACTTGATATGATGATATTGTGAAGGTTTCAAGGAAGCGAAGAAGGCATGCTGTGGCAGCGGACAATTAAGGGGAGTTAATAGCTGTGGAGGGAAGCGAGAAGTAAAAGACTATTCTTTATGCAACAATGCTAGCGAATATTTTTTCTTCGACTCTTATCATCTAAGTGAAAAGGCCTACCGGCAGTTTGCAGAGCTAATGTGGAGTGGAACACCAAATATCACATGGCCTCACAACTTGAAGTCACTTTTTGATAACGTATCGTATAAACCATAATGTTTTGGTTTTGTTTAGTTCGTCATAGGAATGCATCAAGTCTCACTATTCCCTTTGAATCTTCTCGATTTTTTTCCGGAGACCAACCTCAAAATAGTGTTGTATCAGTTTAAAAGCGTGTTGTATATGAAGGTTTCATGTTATCCTCTTTATCGGCTCCTATCAGTATCCATGAGAAATGCCTTTCTTTTGTTTGTGATCAGCATATATATTAGTGACTGACTAGTGCAAAAATGACTTCAGATGATGATTGGCTTACCTAACTTATCATACAATCTCTGGCGAATACCATCTGCAACTTACCACAACTTGATTAGCAATTGAACAAATGCAAAAATCTTCTCTTCTTTTGTTAAAACCATCAGCAACTCTTAATTTTCCTAGGTAATCTGATGTCTGGGGTGATACATGGTGCACGACTATTGGTTATTTCAGCCTTGTTTGGTTACAGCGTTGAAAAATTCTTTCCAAAACTCAATTTGAAATTTTAAAATCATTGACATTTCCCATCCCACCCAGGCCCCACCCCACCCCTTCCTCTCTGTCTACCCACTTCACTTTTAACTGGCAAAAATTGAGCCAGTGGGGCCCCTCACCCCAAGACTCAACGTGTAATGCAATTGTTCATTTGTTCTCTCTCCCTCACTCTCTCTCTCTCCCAAAACCTGAATGAGATGTTTTAGTACAATACACAAGTACAACTCCAAACTTTGACTTTTTATAACTAAACAACAATTTTTAACTTTTACCTAAAAAATCTGGCCTAAGCAGCCAACCAAACAAGGCATTTAACTTTTGAGTAATTTTTCCTTCTTGCATAGGAGTGCCTACCGGTCATCACCGGCCGGCTCCACCCCCACCCAAAAATAAAAATAAAGGAGAGGCACTAACTTAGTGCCCTATCTTGCAAAGGTAGGTTGGACAAAGAAAATGACCAAGATGAACTCAAGAGATCCAGATTAAACACCACCCCACAAGATTCATATTCCCATTTTTCCCGGCCCTTATCTCTCTTATTCCTCCATGCAAAAAGGATTCTTCACTTGAAAAAGGCTCCCTAAGGAGGCAACATGGCAAATAAATGAAGAAAGGACCAAAAAAAAGAAAAACCCGATGCTCGCATGGCAAGCTCGTACTGCAAAGAGGGAACAAATTTACTCAACATGAATCACCTGCAATGCAATGCCCAGACACCCAGTAAAAGGCCTTAGAACTGATGGGCCTAATAGTAATTAATGGCCCATTTTGATTGCAAAATGATGTCGTTATTGGCCCAAAATTTGGACTAAAAAAGATTGAGAAAAAAGTTGAAGGATGACATAAGCACTTTTAACTTTTACTGTAATAATCACATGATTAAGATGAGTCCAACTTTCTAAGGAAAAAGTTACAATACACACCCCTTATTTGGGTGTGTATGATACACATCCTTGAAAAAGTTACGATTTTTTCAAAAAAAGTTATTTAATTTTTGGAAAAATTACTTAAATTTTTTGTAAAGGATTTATTTAATTTTTTTTTGTAAAAGTTACGAGCAGACACACCAAAATATTACTTAATCATGTAGAAAATGTTACTTAATCATATCTTTGAAAAGTTACTTAAAAACTAAAAATGTTACGATTATCGATGAGGAAATGATCAAGACAATCCTGATATACACAGCCAAGATACAGATAACCCAAATAAAAGTGTGTATTGTAGTCATTTCCACTTTCTAATGATTGGCTTACTAAAGATCACCCCATCGTTGTCCCCTTCAATCTTATCCAGCCACGTTTATATGCATGGACCTTTCTTTAAGCAAAAAACATAAAGCGCATTTTTAACCCCTCAACTCCCTTGTGGTAACAAGTAACAACTCGTGTCGAATTATTTTTTGGGGTACTGTAGTGACCAAAGTAACTGCATTTTTGTATTGATCTCAATTATGATCTCTCTATAATTTATGATCAAAACGATACAATTCATCGAGAATATTGAAGTAGGTCAATTATGTAAAAAATCAAATAGTATTTGGGAATCAATTTCGCAATTTATTAAAGCAAGGGCAAAGTCCGTATGGACTGGTTCAGAGGACTTGATAGTATCTAAGAAGTTTCAGAACATAAATATTTTGTTGAAGCAAATTTCTATATTATGCGATTTTTCATTTTAACAAACGGAAAACTCACCCTATATTATGCCTATAACCTCTCATATTACGAAACATTGATTGTTCTACAATTAGTTGCTTCTTATATAGTCTTTCTCAGTTTAATTTAATATGATGTTTGCAGTGTATGAATTACTAGCTATCGTTATCATTGAGACCCTTTCAAATACTACTTGTTATACTGTTTATATAGCTATCTCTCAATCCTAATCTTTTTGCAACTTTCTAGAACCATCTTTTTTAATGTTCTCTTAATTTATTTGATTCAGATCAAATTTTTATAAGATATCGTTCGTCTTGACGAGAGTAATTGAAAAAAATGTAAACATATAGGTTAAATTTACAAAAAGTTCATAAAAGCGACAAAAAAAGCAGTCATTCCAATGATGTAATGTAAAAAGATTTATAAATAAAAGTGAACAAATTAGATATATCCCAAAAGTTTTTCATGTACTCCGTATATCTTTATAGCCCAAGATTAGATATCTCACATTCCTTCAACATGAGTTGATGAATTTAATTGGTAAAATTAAAAACATATTGTCACGATTCCTATCCATATGAAGAAAAAACTCATAATTTCGTAGGACTAATCGATAATTGTGTTATCTTTCTTCAAATTTATATATAAGAGCGTTAATGAGAGGTTTAGAATATAGAAAAGACACTAGAATTATTTGTAAAAGTCAAATTGTTTTGGGGATTTTATAGTAATAGGAAAAGGTATAAGGGGTCCCATGCCTACTCCGGACTCTACATAAATTCGCCCTTGTGAGTACGTCAACGAGTAATTATCAAATAATTTTAAGATACAATTATGTAGCGCACTAACGTCCCGCAAATTATGGAATAATTTCTTGAGGGCATTGTTCCTTGAACTTTGTAGGATTCTTCTTCCGTGTCAAATCAAATAAAAATAACTCGATTCGAGTCTTTGACTTATTGAACACGCAACATAGGCTATGTGCTTAAGAAAGAGAGAAATGAGCCATTTGGTTGAGAAATCAGTAGAAATTTTCAGGAGGTGGGTTCTTAGAGCTTGCTTGGAATTTTCCTACGTTGCCCTCGGTTGAATAATATTACTACAGCAAAAAATAATTACGCGGAAATGATGACCACCGTCCAAGTTTACTCATTGAAAAGGCTTGATTCGACTAATTTGAAAAAAAATGGTTTTTTGTTTTTTTTTTGTTTTGTCCTTATTCAAAAAAAAATTACATTTGTTAGTTTTCGGTCGATTTTTTGTGATTTCTTGACTTATCTCATCGAGAGAAATCTAAAATGTATAAAATTATTAGCCAAACTTAAAATTTTGTGAATAAAGACGAAAAATAATCTTAAAAATTGGTTTATTTTTTGCTTTATTTAAAAAATTATTACTTTTGACCATGATTTTATGCTCTTTGAATTTGTCTCAATGAGATAAATCCAGAAACCACAAAATCTTGACGCAAAAATAACAAATGCAAAAAAAAAACTGAATAAAGGCAAAAGAAAAACTAAATTAAACAAAAAAACCAATTTTTTTTTAGTTTTTTCAAATTAGCCAAATCACCCGTTATCCTAAGAGATACGCATGAACATATTGGAAAATAGTTTAAGATAAAATAATAAGCGTTGAAATCAGCACCGGCTCATAGATTTCAGAAGCATAAATCAAACTTATTAAACGAGGTTCACCTTATATTTTGCATATAAAAAATAGTCAATAAGGAATCTTTATAAAAATTATTACAAAAGATTTACCCTTACAAAATGCAAATCTATAATTATCAAAAAATATACAACCGTTATAATATTTCAAAATCTATCATCTGAACATTTGTACGTTATTTCACAATTGACACCACATGAATTTTGGACCCTAAATTCAAATTGGAACATTTTTTGTATGGAGAACTTACACAAAAAATATATTGGCTTAATATATATATATACGTAGGGGTCTTAAATAATTGAGAGCCCTAAAATTTTAATTTTTAGTGGACCTAAAACCCAAAGTTCTTGGGATTCATGTCTAATCCGGCTCTGGTTGAAATACAAAATATTTTGACATTCAAAATATATGATCATCGTATTACTATCAATTATGGAGTAGTTGAATTTTTATTTTTAATTTCTCGGAGTCAAATTATACAATTGCGGTCACTGTTACTAGTTGATACGCTCGAAGGTGGTTCGGCGTCGTAGTCCCACGTCAACATTTGAGCTGTATCCAGGTGGCAACTGCGACTCAATTCTGGCCACGTTTACAAGTAACGTATCTGATTAAACAATTGACCCGGTCTTCGAAGCTCTTTCTTAAAATTTTAAATTATGCCACTGAAAGCAGGAGTATTACTGTACTATTTTACAGTAAATTATGCCTCTGGAAGCATTATTTTTAGGTCACGTGATAGATTTCTAGTAGTAGAAATTTTCTAGCGTCATTGCTCGACTCATTAAAACTTCGATGATTTAAAACGTTCATATTGTTTTTTTATGTGTAAAAACTTTAGTTAATTATTTGATCCGTCCTTAAATTTGTATTCATTTTATGTTCATGGGTGTCAATTTTCAATGGAAGCAGGGGTCTTGTAGTTGCCTCACCACAGAGTTGTAGTGAGCCTTATCCGCCCATCCATCTAGGCACTGACGGCTCGGATTTTATCCAAATTTTAAATGATTCGAGTCATTTATTGTTTGAATTAAAATCCGAACGTTCATTATCGAGATGGATAGCTAGATGGACTAACTATGACTTTGTAATGAGCCCAAGGACCCCGTACCCATTTTCAATTGCTTGTATATTTTAAGCTATAATGGCTGTGTTTGGTTAGATAATTTAGTTTAGTTTTGATGATATGATAAGGTGTAATGAATAAAGAAAGATAGAAAGATAAATTAGGAAAATGATGATGTCATCAAAACTAAAACTAAACTGAGAAATTAACAGGGCCAATGTTTTTTACATTCTGATAATTTTATTTTATAGAACTTATCAAAAATTATCAAACGATATCTATATTGAATACATATAATGTTATACATTTGAATATAAATAATTTTTTGAGGTGTCATGGATAATGCAAGTGGAAAAGAAATATGGGATGGAGGGTATTTTTTTAGTGCATGAAAAGCTCTTGATTTATTCTAACCGAAGAGGCAAGGTATAGGATTCAACTCCTATGGATGGGAGGTTGGTTCTCGTAGAACTTAACTGTCGCCATACAAAAAAAGAAGGGGGGAGTACTCGAACATCTAGCCACAATAAAATCCTGATAATACCCGCTTAGGTCCTATTAACTCTTTTGAATCAGTTTATACTCTATACATTAATTTTACTCTCACAGACTTAATCAAGGTTTGCGTGAGCAAGCTGCGCCGGAAACTTGGTTGTAAGATAGGAATAAAAAAGCTCCCAATCCACTTATATAGTAGCTTCCAAAATCATGATTTCAAGAGTTAAATAGTATAACGTGGTGGGCCTGAAATTAATCCCTAAAATATGAGGTGGGATGGGTGTGTAAACATCACAACAGGTCTGATAGTGATGCAAATGATAATTGCAATTATTTTATTCCTTTTCACATTTCACATCGTTTACAAGCATCACCTAGTTAGAGTGTATTTTTTTTATTATCTCCTCTCATTGACTCAATTAATGAAAAAAATTTGTAATTTCAATAAACCTCATCAAACAGTCAGGACCCTCTGAGTTTTCAGACGTGTGTATTATTAGCAAAAAATAAATAATTAAGCTCTCTTGCTAACTGTGGATTTTGAAAATTTCAAGTGATTTCATTACCATTCGATTAATCGAGATAAATAAAATAATCTGGATTGATTAAGTCTGACGTAATTTTAGCAGTCTCAATTAATTTTATGGAGATCAAATCACGGGAAATTTCAATGTCTACACTAATTACAGGTATTAGCATAAAAAATGATTCGAAAGCGGGCTTTGCAAATTTTATTTGCCTATCTCTTTCCATGGAGAGCTTAACAATGATTCGAAAATATCTCCGTGAAATTAGGGTTATCTTTTTAATTTCGTATTCTCATAATGTGTCCATTATTTACTAGAGAATTTTAATTAGGCATCCTATACTAATATTATCGTTATGATTCTATCCTATGACATTTAAATCTTTATGATTTCATCTCAAAATTTGAAATTGGACCATTATGCCCTTATTAATTCCATTGTTAGAATTGTACTTGTAATTTTATTTCTATAATTAGTATTTGTATTTTCCATGGGTCGGCCAATTTTGCTCTTGCGAAGATACTTGAGCTTTTGAATGAGGAACATGACTTATGGAATGAAGAAGGTTTTGATAACCTGGATCATCTTACTGACATGTGAGGATTGTTTAGCCCTTAGGTTAAGATCTTTGTTACATTCTTTTCCTGTAGAATTACGGTTGTTGTGAAAGTTTCCATAATATCCACCCTAAATAATTATTAGTTGTATCTTGTTACCAAATTTTTCGGGGATTATCATCACATTCCTAAATTTATGGGATTCTGTTACTCATCAATCTAATTTAATCCCATTAATTCACGCCATTTGATCTCTCTCTCTCTCTCTCTCTCTCTCTCTCTCTCTCTCTCTCTCTCTCTCTCTCTCTCTCTCACACACACACACACACACACAAACACACACACACAATCCATTATTTTTTGATAAGTAATATTACTTCTCAATTGTGATTCGCCATTATCAACCCACTCCCGTGACATAGAGGCGTTGCGAGGGATCTCCAGAATCAACCAACATGTTCATCTCCTCCAATCAGATGATCCAAAATTGAAAATCTAGTCGGCAAAGGAGATTGAAAGGGCCTCGGTTCCAAACAATTAAGAAGTGGTCGGTCTCCACACGATCATACCCCGTTCCCTATGCGGCAGAGTTAGCAATCAATGATAAGAAAAATTGTGCAGTATGTGTCCCTTTTTTTTTTTTGTATGATGGTTGCGGGTTGCATATCTTGTTAATGGAGGTTTTTTTCCCAATTCAATGGGGTTTTTTTTTTTCGTGATTCAAGACTAGTGTTGTTTGGAGGAACATCTATGTTCCAAGATCGATTTGAAATATCTAACAATCAATATGATTTATTGATTTATCATTTTGGTGATTAAAGATGGGTGTTGTGATTCGTACAACGAACATGGTTTATTAATTTATCATGGTTTTTGTATTTATCATTTTTAATTTATCAAGTTTTTTACATAATCTAAAATGGTTCAAGATCATGGTTAATTAATAAACCATGTTCCCTCTGTAAACTCACTATTTTACCATGATATCTAATATGTAAGTGGGAAATGGGTATATGGTTATTAAATAATCCATGTTCTATGCATGAACATTAGAGTAGTAAACATGGTTAATCAATAAATCATCATGTTTCCAGTGTAAACTCACCATGAACATGATTATTCAGTAAATCATAAACATTATTGTCGTATTAGTTTATCATATTTTTTGCATAGTTTATGAAAATCAATTAATTTATCATGTTTTCTTTGTTTGTTGTCATAACGAATTTTTCATTCTTTCATTTTATTTTATTTTTTGAGATTTTAGGCGTAAGAAGATTATGACAGAGGATTTATAAGATTAGAGAGAGAGAGAGAGAGAGAGAGAGAGAGAGAGAGAGAGAGAGAGAGAGAGAGATAAATTAGGTAAGATTAGGAGAGAGAAATGCTAGGAAATTAGAAGGGAGAATTATTAGGAAAATCAGGAGGAAAATATTAGGAAAATTAGAAGAGAGAAAGGGTATTTTGGGGTTTATTTGAATTTCAGGATAGAATCATAAGTATTCAAATCGCACAGGATGGAATCATAATAATCTTTTTTTTACAGGATGCTTAATTAACTCTCCCTATTTACTACTAGTTTATTAAGTAGTTAAAAGGAAACTCACAAAAAAAGGCATATAAGAATATTCGCATTATGATTGTGATCATCTCCAAGTTTTCTTTCCATTTTTAAAATTGTTTCCATTTCTGAGTGGACAATGGGGATATTTTTTTTTGTTTTAAAAACTGACATTTTCAATATAAAATATTCTCATTGCTCCCACATGCACCAAACAAAATGTAAGAAATAAGCACCCCAAGACCTCATTTTTCCCAAGAGGACATTATTAAATTAATTGAATATCCAAGGAAAAATAATTACTGCAACGCGACTTTAAAAAAAAATGAAAATAGGTGAATTGGCGTTGACTTGATAAAAAAAAAAGAGTTAGTTGACTCAATTGGAAAACTTTTTTGTTTATTTGCACTATTACTTCAATAAGAAAATTAAACACAACAATGAATAATAAAGAAAGATTTGCTTATTCTATTACTAATTAATATTGCTACTAATTTCTTTTTCTTAATTTTTTAATTTCGCATATTGTTGTTGTTTACAAATTTATTTTATTGTTGTTCATTTTCAAGAAATAAACGGGAGTTTGGTCTATATAATCCAATTTCATTATTTTTTGTCGTTATTCAAATTTGTTTCATAGGAGTATTTATTACTCCCTCTGTCCCATAAAGTTTGATCAATACAAAACTACGTGTAATTTTTAAACTAAAAAATAATGTATTTACGAAAATAATTTTTGAATTTTTTTGTATCGTGTATAAAAGTTATCGATGAGATCTATCAAACAAGATTCATATTGACTAAAAAATTATTTTCGTAAGCACGCTATTTTTTAGCTTGAAAATTGCACTTAGTTTCGTAGTGATCAAATTTTATGAGACAGAGAGAGTAGTTTAACGCCTTTTTTAGTGGATTATTTATTTTTCTTGACGAGAGAAATCTGAAAAGTAGTAAGAAATTATGATCAATGTCTAAAAAAGTTCACTAAAGACAAAAACAATCCAAAATAGGCAGATTTTTTTGGATTATTTTTGTGTTTATTCAAAATAATTTTAGTTTAATTCATAACTATTGTACATTTTAGATTTTCCTCCATTCGAGACAAACCAATAATTCTAAAAAAAAATTGATGCAAAATTAGCAAAAATGGCTCCTTGGCTATTTAATTTCAAAAATGCTATTTGTACAATCATTTCGGTTCCATTCATTTACAATCTCCTCACATATATATAAATTTTACACTTATAATTATGTGTGATCTACACATGTATGCGAGATAATTATAAATGGTCGGAGTCTAATGGAGTTGATTTAATTTGAGATTTGGAGTATTTGAATGAAACTCGGGATGTTCATAAATCACAAGCTAAATAACTTCTCTCCAGCACAACTTCAAATTTCTCCCTTTCTTATTTTTCGGTGGTGGTTGTGTGTGGATGCAGACGACCGAGCTCTCTCTCTCTCTCTCTCTCTCTCTCTCTCTCTCAGCAGTACCTGGTTTGATTTCTGCTACATATACCTAATATCACAATAAACGTGTTTTGCATTTTCTGTTTTTGTCGAGCTTGTGTATTCAGCTAGCTGTAGTTTAGTTTCTTCCAAGCAGTATTGAACATCACAGATTCCCTTGTGCATAGATTCAGCTCTTGAAATCTCGCTGTATATTAGCACTAGTATGTAAATATTTGAAGCTTTTTCGAGGCGAAGTACTTGGCAAGGAGTAATTGATGTGTTTGAAGCAACAACGCAAGGTTTTTGGGCTAAGTTGACCGGCAAATCCCTTGTTCCTTTGAGACGCGGGGTTTTAACTATGTCTTCAGATAATGAGGCCGAATCGAATTCTCCCTGCTTGCAGAATTTCAAGCTCTACGAGACTCGCTCGGTACGTTTAAACGGTCTTGGGTTTTTCTGAACTGTTAACAACTTTACACACACGCACACACCTCTTTGTTTAGTGATTGTTATCGGAAGCTTTTCTTCTTTGGTCACGTTCTGGATTTGGCACTGTTTACTATTATGTTTCGAACTGCATAATGTTTACTCTGCGCATGCTATTGGGTCCATTTGGAATAATTGGTAAGTTAAAGATGTTATCTGGAGAGTCTTGGTTCAAATCTCTCCTTGTGTATCCTTTTTCTCCCAATTCCTGTTTGTATTCTGTTTCGTTCCGTCTGTTTTTGTATATCCACGTGCAATTGATGCAAAAAGGTTAGCTGTTGAATTAGATTGATATATACTGTTGGACCCATTTCCTGAAAGCTTAAAAGCTTAAGTTTTGGTAACAATCAGCACAAAATGGCAAATAAATGTTGTACAATTCTTGATTTCAAAATCAAGATTTTATTTTTACCAAAGCAAAATCATATGGAAAAGATCAACTAATCCATTATAAAAACAATTTAGTATCATTGATTCTGTGGAACCCTTGTTTGGATTGTGGACGTGAACTGTTTACATAATGACATCATATACCTTTTCCCTGTGCTATTTTAAATTTCTTAGTTCTTTCTTATTTTGAACTTAGTGAATTAGCTTTTCCATGGTAGTCTGTGGGGTGATGTGAAGGACACACTGGATGCCTCAACTGAAAACTCCTACACTAAGGAAATGGAAAAGGTGGAGTGAAATCCAGAAATAAGTAATCAGACATCAGGATGACTGAACTGGAATTATTCAAATCTGGGAAGGCAACAAAATTTGAGTCTTGCTGAGTTCTGTATTGAATGCAATCACCCTAGTCATCTCATTCCTATATGGCTGCACTGTCAACCTAACTGAGTTTCCTGTTTCTCATTATGCCATTATAGTCTAATTGCTTGAGCTTGTTTGTGCTGATTCACCAGTAGATTCATCCCTTGATGTGGACTGTGATGAGTGTATTACAATTTGGGATGACTTTTTCCCCATGGTTGTTTTTTTTAATCAATTTCGTGGGTGATGTGAATCATAGCATGCTCTTTTGTTACTATTGCTATCATTTTGGGATTGCATTGGTTCATTTATTTTTGTTCTGGAAACTTTTGAAATTGTGGATTAATCCTTTGTGTTTCCATTTACTCTGCTATATCATCACATTAATGTGTGCCATTTACATGCAATAGAACTTCTACATGGTTGGGTGGGAAAAGAGCAGAAGCATTTGGAGAATCTTGAAGATTGATAGACGGGAGCCTTCTGAGCTGAACATTCTTGAAGATTCTACGACATACTCTGAAGTTGAATGCACTGACCTGCTTAGACGAGTACATGAAGGAAACAAGTCAACGGGTGGGCTTAAATTTGTCACCATGTGTTACGGAATTATTGGTATGTCATAGCTGCATTTCTTTATCTACCTTCACAAGCTCTTATGATTGTCACGGTAATTCTCATTTTATTTTATTTTATTTTAGGCTTCATAAAATTCTTGGGACCATACTACATGCTGCTTATAACGAAAAGAAGGAAGATCGGTACAATCTGTGGGCATGCAATATACGCCATTACCAAGAGAGAGATGATTCCAATTCCGAATTCTACTATTCGAGCAAATATTGGTTATTCTAAGAATGAGAACAGGTCTTTTGTCAATTCTGCATGTAAATGTGAAATGTACCTGGTACTTCTAAGGAGACTTATGCTATCCAAATTCGGAAATACATATATCCATTTGTATAGACGAATATTGTCTTCCAGTGTAGTTGTTTTATCTGTTTAATCAATTGAATTCCTTATAGGCATGTAGTATTGACTCTTGAGTTTGGACGTTGTATTTTGATAATGAACAAGTTCTGCACTGTGGAGGTAATCTCAATCCTATGCTTGCAGATACACCCTTAAGTGTTACATGAACAACGCGGGCTTGCTCACATCATAGAAATACTGTATTTCATTTGATAGTTTAGTAGTTATTGTTCTTCCTTAAAACGGCAAAATGAAGAACACATCAATGCGAGATATATGAACCACCGCCACACGCATTCTCCCTAGTTGTTATTTTTCTGTAAGGAAACTTCATCGATGTTGTTATGTAAAATATATCTTGTTGACTGAGACAAGCTATCATCGTTTGGGTTTCAGGGGAAAAAGTTTCATTTTATTTACATTTTTGTGTTTGATTCTATAATTAACATTAATTCAATTTGTACTTCCTCCTTAATGGATATGTACTGATTTTCTTTGCCGTTGTCTTCTCTGTTCATGGCCTAGATACAAGAAGCTTCTATGCTCAGTGGATCTTACAAAGGACTTTTTCTTTAGCTACTCCTATCATGTCATGCATTGTGTTCAGAAGAACTTATGTTATCACGAGACAGGACAAATCCTTTATGAAAACATGTTTGTCTGGAATGAGTTTTTGACTCATGGAATCCGGAATCACCTCAAGACTACTTTGTGGACTGTAGCATTGGTATATGGCTTCTTTAAACAGGTATTTATTTCCTTTTTGTTACTGCCAGCTTATAGATATTTTGGTAATAACTTGACTACTCATCATTGACATATTTTTTGTTGTCTTTTTGCCTCTTTATCTATGATGGAGACTACTTTTATCCCGCATAGCAATAATTCTTATGGGCATGCATCATGTTGCTGTTTTTTCTTCCACCACTATTTCTTGTTTCATGATCTACTCGGTACACCTGTCAATAGCATGGTTTGATTGTGTAACAAGCTGGATGTAACCCGAGTCTACTTTTATTTTAGAATTTACTTCAGTGCATTATGCAACGCCCACAATCAGGAGTGCACTTTGTTTCTTATCTTCCTCACTGATAGCCTTGGCTAGCCTCGTGGTACATGAAAATGAATAATCATTGTTTACCAAAAATGAAAAATCAACACACCTTTTGCACGATTCAAGTGTACTTACCACTTAAGATTTCATATTGGTAGTGTGTTTTTGTAATCGTCTTTTAGTAATCAATGTTCTGTGATACCAGACCAAACTTTCAGTGTATGGGAGGGACTTCAAGTTGACCCTCATTGCCCGTCGATCACGTCATTATGCTGGAACCAGGTTTGAATATTTTGGCTTTTGGACTACTTTAAATATGATTCCTTTATGAGACTAGTGGCCATGTGCTCTATATACTGCGCGGGGTATAAAGCACTATCTGCGCTGTGGACGTTGCATACTTCTGAGTCCAGCATGCTGTGTTTGGCCTGAAGGGGTACAAGCACGCCCTATAATGCTAGGTCTTGCTATTTCCAGAGCACTTAAAAGGGTAGATTTGTCATCCTTCTGCCAGATGTTTGCTTAGCCGACTCTCTTATTGGCTTTTCTTTTTTCTGGTGCAGATATTTGAAACGAGGTGTAAATGAGAAGGGCCGAGTGGCTAATGATGTCGAGACGGAACAGATTGTGTGTGAAGATGCTCCTGAAGAAGCTGATCAAACAAAAAAAGTTGATCCTGAAGGATGCCCGGTGCAAATAAGTTCTGTTGTACAGAACCGAGGTTCAATACCCCTTTTCTGGTCACAGGAAACTTCAAGACTGAATATTAAACCAGATATCATATGTATGATTTGGCCACACTGTTCTGTAGTATTAAACGTGGAATATTCCATCATGTTTTTTCTGACAGCGCTTTATATTTCCAGTATCAAAGCAGGACAATAAGTACCATGCCACTAGACTTCACTTTGAAAATCTTGTCAAGCGATATGGAAATCCAATTATTGTGTTGAGTTTGATAAAGGTAGGGTAACTTTCATTGATTGATGGATCAGTTGTTGGAGTTTCATGATGCTCAATATGTTTTTGAATCCTCCCTTTTTTTTCTCACTTTCTTTGTCATGATCATTTATGGTTCAAAGACTCGTGAGAAGAAGCCTCGTGAATCTATTTTGCGGGTAGAGTTTGCAAATGCGATTGCTTTCATTAATAAAGACTTAACAGAGGAGAATCGTTTGAAGTTCCGTCACTGGGATCTGAGCAAATACTCTAAAAGGTACACGTTGCTTCTTCTTGCAGGATTTCTAAGTTGTGGAACTCGTATTACAATTGTCATCGTGTGAATGATACCCTATTCTTTTTCCAGCAAATCAACCGATGTGCTGTCGCGTTTACACAAAGTGACTGCGGATGCATTGAACTTAACAGGTTTCTTTTATTGTCAAGTGGCACCAACTTCATGCACTAAGGGATTACTACATTTGTCAGTCTTTGAGTAAGTATATGGAAGGAAGTTTCATTTATGTCCTGCTATCTATTAATTGTATTCTAAATGTGTATGTTTATTCTATTCTGAGCATATAAGTTTAACATTCCTGTCATTCTACTTGGCAAGGTTGATTTCACTGTTATTTCACATCCTGATACTTGATTTACTTAATCTTCTTGTGCATGGTTAAAATTTGGTTGTTGACTAGCGCTGATTGAGATCAGCCAAAGGAGAAACCTCTTGATGTTTGTGTTTGCTATTAACTGTGTTGCTTAAGGCATCATCTTCACCTTTCGCATTCATCGCTTAATCTTGGCGTCCTAGTCGTAATGCATTGTTTTTCTGATATTGAATTTGGTGTTATGACACTATTGATAATATTCGAATGTACTACTATCTATATATTTAACATCGTCAATGATGATTACCATAAAATAGTAATAGTTACATTTGAGAGTGGAATATATGATTGGAGACGATGGAGTAAACACGATTATGCTTATAAGGATTTTTCTGTGCTCCCATGTAAGCCTTGAGTCTAAAATTAGCAAGTCAATGAAGATTGCCCCAGCCTGAGAGAGAGAGAGAGAGAGAGAGAGAGAGAGAGAGAGAGAGAGAGAGAGAGAGAATCTCTATCTGGGCTGTATTTTCTACTCATATCCTATTTCGTTGGCTGACAGATTCGGATTAGTTACCAACACATTTTAGGAGATGTTGTGCAGGAACAGTGGAAAAAGTGATTGCTCTGTTCAGAACCTTTATCACACTCCAAAGGATGCTGACATGGAAGCGAGACCTTACAATAGTGGCCTGGATGCGTCTGGAAATCATGTTGTCAAGCCTCCGATGTTTCAAAGTGGGATCCTAAGGACCAATTGCATAGACTGTTTAGATCGCACAAATGTTGCTCAATATGCGTATGGGTTGGTTGCTCTTGGGTATCAGCTCCGTGCTTTGGGATTCATAGAAAGCCCAAATATTGAGCGGGATTCCCCTTTGGGGGCGGATTTAATGAAGCTCTATGAGACAATGGGTGATATACTTGCACTGCAATATGGTGGATCTGGAGCACACAACAAGGTAATCCTTCTAAATGATTGTGCTTTGAAGGTATTTGAATTTGTATTGAAGTTATTTTCGTTCTAACAATCATGTGACTCATATCTGAAGCTATGGTGGAGTGGTGTTTCTTTTACTTTATTTCTGTACGTGACTCATAACAATCATGTTTTTTGTTACATTGTTGGTGACTGTTGGAATCACAAGCTTCTGTTTTTAACTTGTATAATGAAAGGGGAGTGTTACTTAAAATCCTACAGTAGCCAATTCCCCTTTAGATGTTTCATGCTTGCTAATGTAGAGTACCAGTGGTTTGTTTTCTGTTGTTCTACCAAAAATTCATTGCGTGTCAAAGTAATATGTTTTCTGTGTAGAAGCATTTATTCCTATTGGATTTTAGATTGCAATAACTTTTTAGCAAAAATCCATTTTGCAACTTGATCAACTTTGTTTCCAACAACATTGATGTGTAGATGTAGTATAATTCCCATAGTGGTGTTTAAGCACTCACCTATTTTCATGGAAAAGTGCAAAATTATTGACAAGTTTGAACTCGTTTGGCTGAGAAAAACCACTGTTGTGAAATTTTAATGTACTCGCTAGCGCACAAATCGGATTGAAATATAGTTATGCAAGTGCAAGGTCGAACCCACAGGAACTTGTGATTTTTTCGTAGGAAAACTAAATAAATTTAAACTGATTAAACCCTAACCTAGTTCCAAAGTTGTGGTTGATTTTAAAACAAAAAATTAAACAAGCAATAAATAAAATTGAAATTGAATGAAACTAATAAAGGGAAAGTGTCTAAGGAATCGGAATCCACACTCATGTATTCATAGCAACTACTCAAAACCTCTTATTTATTTTCCTACT
Organism: Vaccinium macrocarpon; assembly: GCA_022606695.1. Taxonomy (NCBI): domain Eukaryota; kingdom Viridiplantae; phylum Streptophyta; class Magnoliopsida; order Ericales; family Ericaceae; genus Vaccinium; species Vaccinium macrocarpon. The sequence continues at coordinate 35,344,098 of CM040174.1, read as the reverse complement.
CTTCTTCACAGTAATTTGGTGGTTAAACTCTATTACCATGGAAAATGTCATCGTTAAGACCTTTTAGAAAAACAACTTATGTACGCTCCTCCTCGCTGTAACGTTCAAGACCGAAAAATCATATGTATCTGTTCAAAAACAAATCACAAAAGATATCCAGTACTTGAAATCAAAACTTGCATAACAAGGCTTAATAATTAGCTAGCTATCTCAAATCATGGAAAAAACATGATTGAATCCATATCCAAAATTACTAACTTAATTAATATGAGATTGGAGCAATTATTCGATTAAAATCAAACGTTCGGAAAATAAATAATGAGTATGTAAATAATTATTACAAAACTTAAGGTTTCATCCTCAACCCCAGACTAGAAATCTAGCCCCTCATAGATAAAAACAAGCCAAGTATTCGACTAGAATTCATAAAATAATAAAAAGCTTACAAATATTTATTTTGCTCTTGTTCTTCAACTCCCAGCCGTCTCCTTGTTCGGCCACAGCCGCGGTGTAAAAAAAAAATGATCCCCCAACAGAACTCTCGTCTTCCTTTTATAATTGATGTATAAAGTGCCCTCCAAGGCAATTGCACAGAAAATTCTCTTTTCCAAAAGGAAAGAACTTCACGGCTGGAATATTTCATTTAAGAGATGGCTATTGATTTTCATTTCCTATGCAGACCATGATTGTCTTTCCGTTTTCTTGCAACCTAGATTTCCACGTTTAATACATATGGAAGTATATAATACCCATATAATTTTGATTGCCTTCTTTCTTTTGATTACCAAAATCAAATCCCTTTGGTAATCCTATAAAATTCGGCGACTTTCTACTGACCACGTACCAATGTATATGTAGGAAATTGGGAATAAAATTGGGTGTTGATTGTCTGGATAGCTTCCCATGCACCACTTAATTGAATTTGTCCATGGGCTTTGCTTCGACACCGAGAAAAATTCGACTTTGTGTTCTTTGAATCTAACGGCCGAAATAAGAGAATATATCAACTTTTCCTGCAAAATTAATAATTAAGTGGAAGTTACCGAAAAATAATAATAATCCTTATCAATTACGCTCAAGTATGGACTAACAACATATGATATGTAGCTCCTATGTGTCAATATTTCGTGCTCATCAACCACTATACTAGCATGAAGGTTCTATGGAGAACATGTAAATCAGCAAATAAAACAAAGGAAATGAAAGGAAGCTGTTGAGATTAGTTTATTCCATCACGTACCAAAATAAGATCCGACCAATTGGTCATTTCTGTATATTTCTAAATAGGGTTAGTGCCTTGAATCATGTCTTCATTGTCAAGCATAGTACTCATGAATTTGCTGTTAAGGTCGTCTTTGAATGTTTCTTGGTGCATTAATGTTCTAGTTAGTAAAACTTCGACTAATTCTTGTTCTTTCTTAATGCTAAATAGATATTCAACGACAGCAGAGGTCAGTGGAAACCAGCTACTCAATCCCAAGAGTTCTTCAGAACTCTACAGCGATACTACAATAATGCCTACGTGGATCCTGAAAAGCAAGACACCATCAATGTGTAAGTTAGATAATCCCCCACGCCACCATGACTAATGTACATTTTTCTCTGGCAGAAGATTAGCCACTTGGACATTGCATCCTCGTGTACTTGGTGAATAGGCTTGGGTTGGAACTTATCATTTCACATTTTGATTTAATATTCCATTTTCCTTTTTAACAAGATTGTGATGTTTGCATGGCGACAAAATATTGGTACACGTGGAATTCTGCTTTTCTTTGGTGTATCATAATCTCTTAATCAGTAGTTGGTGCTAATTGCAATTCAATGTTCTTAACTTCCAATGTGCTTTTGGGTCTATGTTTGACCAGGTTCTTGGGCCATTTCCAGCCGCATCAGGGAAAACCAGCTCTTTGGGAGATGGATTCAGATCAGCATTACAGTATTGGAAGACATGGTTTTAATTTGGCAGATGGAAATTCAAGGTATGACTACCTTTGTAGTTTCATCGTTCTATTAATCTTGAAGAGGTGTTGGATAGACGGCATATTGTTGTTAACAATGTGAAGTATAATGGGGAAATGACTCTTCAGTGGTAAAGGGGGCAAAAAATGCCATTTTCATGACACACTTCTTGGAAATCATTAGTTGATGGGTGAAGGAAAAATAATTCCAACTTCATGGCATGAGAAAAATTCTCGGACAGAAATACCCTGGGATTTAAAATCCTTCACAGATAAACCCTCTTCCACCAAATTAGGGTAAAACGTTAGATCCCCTTTCGCCGAACTAATCGATTTGCGACTGCTGATGGCGCACCGATCTCGGCGCCGGCGACCATGGAAACTCAAGAGCCGATCTCAGAGGTATAACAGAGCAATGGTGGTGACGTTGGGTTGAGGCGCATCGTATGCCGTCGTGGATGCATCGGCATCGGATTCCACCGCCACACTCGGAGGCTCTGGGGTTACGAGTACGACGACGCTGGGTCGACACTCGAATCGCCATTCCGATTCTCTGGAGTTGCGTCGGACATGACTAATTTCGTGGGAAGTGTTAAATTTTTGCCCCAATTTTTTCAATTTCGAGCTTATGGGAGCTTGAGTCTTTGTTGGTTGGGCCGGTTCACGAGGGATCCATGGGTTGTAGTGGGTTGTTCCCTACAACCCCGTAGTAAGCATCCAAACTGATTATTTCGTCAATTTCTCACTTAGATATGTTTGTTAAACTGAAGTTTACCAATGTGTGGTCAAATCAAACTTTTTGCAAATAAATTATCATCATTGCTCCCCGGATCTATTTGTATTGCACCTTAAATGCAATTGTGTTGCACTAAAATAAAATTAAAAAAAGCATTGCAAATAGATTTTCAAAATTGCACCCTGGGTCCATTTCAATTGCACCTTGAATGTAAGTGTGTTGCACTCCAAAACAGAAGCATTGCACTCATGTTGGTCTGTACGGAATTGTCAGTTTGTGGTCAAACCAAACTTTCTGGAAATACATTCTCATCATTGCACCCTGGGTCTATTTATATTGCACCTTAAATGCAATTATGTTGCACTAAAAAAAAACATTGCACCCATGTTCATTCTGGAAATAGATTTTTCGCATTGCACCCTGCGTCCATTTCTATTGCACCTTAAACACAATTGCATTGCACTTAAAAAAAGCATTGTACTCCTGTTGGTCCATATGAGGGTGCTAGTGTTTTGTCAAACCAAAGTTTTTAGAAATAAATTTCCAGCATTGCACCTTGGGTCCATTTCTATTGCACCTTTAATGCAATTGTGTTGCACTTAATTTTTTTTTTTTTGGGCACCTTGGTCTATTTCAATTGCACCTTGCATGTAAGTGTGTTGCACTAAAAAATTAAAAAAAAACATTGCATGTTGCTCCATATTATCAGCATTGCACCCTGGGTCCATTTCTATTGCACCTTTAATGCAATTGTGTTGCACTCTCGAACCAAATCCTTGCACTCATATTAGTCGAGTGGGGGGTAGTTTTTAACCTGAGGGTAATTTCGTCTATCAATCTCCTGGTGCTACTTATGTGGAATTATTATTTTCCTTGTCGTTCATGAAGTGATTCCCAATAAGTGTGTCATGAGAATGGAATAGTTTTCCCTCCTTCCCTCTGAAATGTAATTCCCCCAAGTATAATTTAGGAAAGTATAATTTTAGGAATTATAATTTAGGGTTTCCAATTGTTATAATTCCTAAAATTATACTTCTACCCTTCACAAACAATACACACACGATGTCAGTTTTCTAAACAGGATAACAAGCTATTAGTATTCATAGAGGACTATGCAAAATGAAATTAAAAAGTAGATGATAAATTTTGAGGGCTTGTTAAAAACGTCACTAGTGTTCATCAAGTTTGTTACCATCTCTCTCTCTCTCTCTCTCTCTCTCTCTCTCTCTCTCTCTCTCTCATACACGCATGCGCAAGTGGTTTTCTTCTTTCCCCTGTAATGCACGTCCGCTGTCCCTCTGTATCTCAATTCTCAAATGTGCATCAGTGCCTTGTTGATGCCAAGTAGACAGAAGCAATTTCCTCCTCCTTTTCTGTTCCCTGAATTATGTTTGAAGCATCAAAATGTATGCATCCCTTCAACAAGAAGGCCATATAAATGTGATCGGATGCATATATTGTCAACTTTGCTCCTTGTGATTTCTGTTTTACTTTGTTAAATAAAATGAGGCTTCTTTTAAAGCAGTTGATAAGTCTGCAATCGGTATGTTTAGGTCGTTAAAGAGGTCGCTATCAGAGGGCAACATTCTTTGCGAAAGCAACTCAGCTATTGAAGCCACTGATGTTGGACAGAAGGAAGATAACTGCACCTCTTTGCCTGCTATGACACTAGGTGATGACACAGGTCTTTCAGAGTCGACACCAGATATTTCAACTTGTGATGGAGAACTAGCTTATCCCAGGTGTGCTTGCATCACAATTTCTAATTTATTTCATGGAGGAGCTTCTTTATCGTTGATACAGATGATACCGAGTCCGGTTATGCTAAGCCTTAGATTTTTTAACCTAGCATGGCGTAAGTACAGGTTCCATGATCTATAATATTTGTACTATTTTTAATTCTCAAAGGCTTTGATCTTGTTTAGTTTATAATTTTGTAATATTATAACCCAAATCCTCAGCCAAAGGGAGATGCTGTTGGAGCAAGTTGTTAGCATCTCACACTTCTTAGTATATGCAACATTCATTTTTTTAAGTGACATTCATGAAATTCAATGGCTGTTTTTTTTATTTTTAGGTATTCCGGCTCAATGTCTTCTATGAGGTTCTTTCCAGATATGCAGCTGAACCGATATCCAGAAAGTGATCCTATCCTTTTAAATGAACATCGGGATTCATTGAACTGCTCAAATTTTTTTGACGAAGATTGGCTTTCTTCATCTGGAAATTCAAGTGAAGAAGAAGCATATGAAAGGTATTAATTTTCATATTCTTGAATGAAGCGAACTCTTTTGCATAAGCTTGAATCAAGAGAGTTATTCTGTATTTTAACTGCTAGACACTACCAGCACCACATTATTTGTTCGTAGTGCCGGCTACTGCATCGCAATATCACTATTGGTACTGTAACCACATTAGCGGCCACCAGTTCTGCACATACATTCTTTGCTCCTCTATATTTACTTGGATATTATACTCGTTTCACGTATGTACTTAACCAGATAAACTATGCAGCAGGAGTAGTTTATTTGTTTGCAATGACTGCCATCCTCTGTTGATGTGGATGCACATATTTATAGTTTTCGCATTTTCAAAAAAGAAAAAAGTTAAAAAACAAACATGTCAATGGCCAAAGAGAAAAGGATGATTGAAAAATTGCAATATCGATAGACATGATACAATATACATTCTTCAATCACTGCGCATAGTCGCATACAATATTTCTTGAGAACTTTGAGAAAGCTAAATCAATACCCTGTGGTTTGAACCATGGGTTTTATGGCTGCAGATCTTCACTGGTAAACTCTAAAGCCGGTATGTCGTGGGATAGTGTCTTATCTGGACTTAAGACGGAATCAAGTGCTTCTGCTAGTGCGTCTGGGTCCAGCATGAAGGTCAGTCATCTATTGAATCTTACTCTTAGCACTGTTATTAGTACATGGTGAATTTTCAATCTGAAACATTTCCCATTCTTTCTACTTGTACCTTATTTTATTATGTTGTGTATTTAAACCTTTTTGTCAAGAAAAACATGTGTACTGATTCTTGCTTATTTGCACAGAACTCAGAGATCCTTGCCGAATATTCTGATAGCTTCGTGCAATGGGTAAAAGGAGAGATGCTGTTCCGTTGAAGTTTTGCTGAAACATTTTTTTCCTTGCCACCACCATTATCATTCAATCTACCCGTCCGAAGGATGTGTGTGGATTTCTCAACAGAATTATAGTTTTAAAGATTGATTCTTTGTTCAGATCTTGTACATTCGCAGCACTTAACCTTATCATTGACTGTAGACAGCACCAGCTAATTGCTTCCCTTTTGAGTTTTCCAACCTTGTAAATAGGCATTTGCACGAATTACTATTTTTTCCTGCATGAAGCCCTGAACTGAAAAAAAAAAAAATGAAAATTGTTCACCTTGAGTACTGTTTCAGTATTAACTTTGTTGTGATCGTTTTGGATAACGGAACTCGTTGATATTATTCCAATTTCTCATCAATTCAAAGGATGCTTCCAGATTCCAGGAGTACCAACGGCTGAGGGAGATTTATTAAACGCTTCCTGGACATGTAAGCCAGCAGCTTTTTAGCAAGGTACCTCAAAATTTGCAGGATTTAATGTCAACATTGCTCTCAAGTGAACTTCAGGGTTCATGCAGTTATAGTGCAGACAGGCGTCTCGGAAAGCCTTTGATCTGAAATTTGGCTTTGACTCGGGTGTTGTTGATTCTTGTGCAGTTCATACAAGATTTTGCATTGGCTTTAATTCGGCACCCACTAGTGGACAAGGGATTCATCTCCCAAAGTAGTCGGTGAGTTAAAGGTGTTTAACAAATCCAAGCTTAGTGCACATTTGGTCTTGTAAGTTATTGGCAATATGATCTTAGCCATCTCTGCGTTCCGGAGAATCTGTAATCAAATGTTTGGTTATAGAATATTTTTCCACATCATTAACCCAAATTCTAGCAAATTCCAAGCATCATGAACCAAGCCATGCACTACGTTTCGCAGAGGAAGAAACCTCTTCTCCCAATTGTTACCACCTCTTTCCAATAGTGAATATTGTAAACAGATGGTGAATTTCATTACGCTTTGAACGTCCTCAAAATTGAATAAAAAATTTGCAAAACTAAGTCTCCGTGTGATAAGTGATCGAGTAAACATGAATTCTCGTGGAAAAAGCTAACCAAGATTTAAAAAGAAACCTCAGCCAAAAATTCTTTCTACAAGTTTGTAACGACCAACGGCTTTCCGGACCAGAGTCGACCAAAGTCCGTTATATTCATTTTGTTTACTAATAGAATGATCTCTCTCTATTAAAAGAAAATAAAAGAATGGCCTTCCTTCGTCACATGCCCGGAAAGTCCAAACTAACATTTACTTGGAGAAAAACCATTGTATGTGTCAGGAACGAAAATTTGCGCATGCAACATTGCTCGTGTAAAAAACTCGTCACTCAAGTTCAGCTCCTTAACAATCTGACTAAAAGCTTGTTTGAGATTGACTCAATCATTGACAAACTAAACTTAAACATACTGCTTTTGATGATCGTTAAACTTTTAAATTCTTTTAGAGATCGCTAAACTTTCAAATTAGAATTGTTTAATTGGGCACTTTGCACTCGTTCTCAATCCTAAATCGACACTTGCACATGATGTCATATTGTCAAATAAGAGAAACTATTAACTTCTATCATACATTTTGGTGAGATCCATACACTTTATCTTGAGCCCCACTATTTATTATAGTATTGCAGAATGACTTTTGGTGAATAGAGCTTCCTGAGCTTGCCACGTGTCCCCCAATCCTTTACACTTTTTAAGCAATTAGCAAAGTCCTAAATGGTAGTATTTAATTCCTTATCGAGTTAAGCTTTGCTGCCGTAATGATTCTTCTCCAATACAATAACCAAAAAAATTCCAATTTTCCTGAATTTTTATATTAGGTTACCATAAAAATTATATTAACGAAATTGAATGACAAAAGGAATGGTGTGTGGTTTTCTTTTTGGGTAAAAAGAAAAGGAAAAAGAATGATTATTTACTTAGACGTACATATTTCTTAACAACAAAAGGAATGATTTTATTCGTTGAGAAAGGAAACAAGTACTTCTCCTTTCCTAATAAAACATGTCGTTGACAAAGGAAAAAACGTCTTAATTTCCTAAGGAAAAATAGTCTTATGGTAACGAAATTTGTCGAACTAATTTCATAGAAGAATAATAGAAAGTCCGAAAATGAGGAGAGTAATAAGGAAATTCTTCTCCAACACAATAACCGAAATTTTTCCAATTTGAAATTTTTCCAATTTTCCCAAATTTTTATATTAGGTTACCATAAAAATTATATTAACAAAATTGAGTGACAAAAGGAAATTTTTCCAATTTTCCCGAATTTTTATATTAGGTTACCATAAAAATTATATTAACGAAATTGAATGACAAGGAATGGTGTGTGTGTGGGTTTTTTTTTTCGGTAAAAAGAAAAGGAAATAGAATGATTTTTTACTTATACGTACATATTTTTTAACGACAAAAGGAATGATTTTATTCTTTGAGAAATGAAACAAGTATCTCATTTCCTAATAAAACATGTTGTTGACAAAGGAAAAAACTTCTTAATTTCCTAAGGAAAAATAGTCTTATGGTAACAAATTCCGAAAAGAAATTTGGAATTTGTTTATGAAATTTGCCTAACTAATTTCATAGAAGAATAATAGAAAATCCAAAAATGGGGATAGTAATAAGGAAATTGTTCAAGAAACTATATCACGTACTTTGCCTAACTAATCACATGCTATTATATGATCAAATTAATTGTCTAGCTTTGCATCAACCATATCCCCATTAGTGAAGGAGAATTGAGTTACGTATCAGTACCATCCATAATCCTCCCCTTCAGCAACTTTGCCAAAATTGAACAATAGGCAGTCCCAGAGAAGGTAAGATCAGGTATATATCTCTCTCTACTCTTTTTTTTGTTGAAGATATAAATGATAAAGCTATCTCTTTTTCTAACATTTTAAGTTTTTTTACATGAGTAGGTGATTTACAATCTAATATTCTCCCAGCTATCTCTCTCCCTCTTCTCTTCTTGCTATACCGGCCACCATCTTATCTTCTTTTCTCTACTTTTATTTGTTGGCCAATAAGCTTTCTGTTGGTTGGCATTTTTTTATAAATTTTTATAGCAAAGGTAATCACTTTCACTTTTTAAATACTGTACAAGATATTCTCTCTCAAAAAATAATGAATTCCGCATAAAAGTTTAATTTGATGATCTATGCAAAAAGCAAAAAATATGGATAAAAAATGGAAAAGTTATATTCATTTTTTTTTATCCGAGTAAAGTCAGATTTTTTTTTTTATCTGTTCAAAGTAAAAAATAAAAATCATTTAACAATAACCATATCCCAATTGATGCTTAACTTTATTTAGACATAAGACACTGTCAAGTGTGGTTCATGAGTGTGATTCATTATGTAAATTTTGTTAACGTCACAACATGGATCATGAGAACAATAATTCGAATGTGAAACGGTCCCAAAAAAAAGATGGATTGTGTAGTTGGTTTGGGTTTAATCAATGTAAATTTTCTTTCGTACAAAAGAAAAGGAATGATTTTGTCCACATAAAACATCAAATTTGTTTTTTTATCACAAGACATACAGATTTTTACAGCAAAGGTAACCACTTTCACTTTTTAAATACTATACAAGATTTTTCTCTCTCCGAAAACAATGAATTTTGCATAAAAGTTTAATTTGATGATCCATACAAAAAGCCAAAATATGGATAAAACAAATGGGAAAGTTATATGCATTTTTTAACGAGACAAACCAATAATACACAAAAAGTTAATGCAAAACTAAAAAACATGAAAAAAAATCAAATAGAATCGAAAAAATAAACCAACTAACTCTTTAGGCCAAAATGCATCTCAATTAACTTACAATGACTGTTTGCTATATATGATAAGTTATGTTCCTTCAATTAGAAATGTCGAGTAATAGTAAATGAGCATTGAAGTATTCCAAATGAATTTTCTTTGTAAGGTTACTTTTTAGATATTTTGCTAAATTGCAAAATTTTTTTGGTATAGGTGTTGAACGATTAATGAATTTTAACAATTTAAACTAATTGTGTATATCTAGATTCATTATGTGCATAACACAGGCTTCCCTCTAGTAATGTGTAATGAAAAAGGGACTTGCGCAATAAACATAACGTTTGGGGAATGAAAATAACGTGTCAACGTCTAGGGGCACTGGGCTTTTTTTTTTTTTTTAATTATACTTCTTTAAAATAAAAAAATGTGTTTTTTCAACCAGCATAATAAATAAATTAATTAATTAATAGGAAAACCCTGAACGGGTCGGTTCTCTAGAAGCCCGGCCCCGTATTGAATTTCACCCTTAGATAAAATCCCGGACATGGGCACGACCCGTTCGTTAATAATATTACCGCGAACTTCAAAACCCTACTTCCACCGGAAACCTAGCCACCACTCCTCAAGGCTCAAACCACTGCAACTGAAGCTCTCCCAAATCATATGAAACCACAACAATGGCGATTTCAAAATCCAAGAAACCGGAACCCACAACACAAGACGAAGACCTCCTGAAATCCGACGTTGCTTCGTTCGCCTCCTCCATCGGCCTCGCCACCTCAGTCCCCAACTCCGGCTTCAACGACTCCGATTTCCGGAAAACCGGTCCAATCAAACCGCCTAACAAAGCTCCCACCTCAAAACAGCCAAAGTCCAATGTAGAAGAATCGAAACTTGGCAAAAACAAGAAGAACATCAACACTAATGGAAAAGAACGGCCTAAGCCTAATCCAAAGGTTTTTCCACAGTCAGATGATTCGAAAGGGTTTGACAAGTTTAAGAATCTGCCGAAGCTGCCGCTGGTGAAGGCGAGTGCGCTGGGGGTGTGGCACGTGGACGCGGCGGAATTGGAAGAGAAAGTGATTGGGAAAAAGAAGGTGGAGGCGTTTTTGGATGCTGAGGAGAGGAAGAGAGTGGTGGCGATGAAGAAGGAGTTGGCGGAGAGGCTGTTGGCTCAGTATGTGCAGGAGTTTGAGTTATCGAGGGGGCAGAGTGGGGATATAAAGATGCTGGTTGCTACGCAGAGGTCGGGGACAGCCACGGACAAGGTTTCGGCGTTTTCAGTTATGGTTGGAGAGAATCCGGTTGCGAATTTGAGATCTCTTGATGCGCTTTTAGGTAATTTGTTTAACCGTTTTGTATGATATGGTACGTGCAATTTATTGTTGTTATGTTTTTGGCTGTAATTTTGCGACCTTGATGAGTTTAGATATCTTACATCCGATCAGGAATTCATTTAAAGCTATTCTATAGCTTTACTTCGAATTTGATGTGGTCTGAAGTTGAAGAAAAAGGTTCAACCTTTAATGGAAGTGTTGAAGGGTTTCGCAAATTAAGTAGGATAGTATTGCTGAATTCACTAAAAATAGAACTAGGCATGGTCACACGACTCACAACTGACACTGGAAATTCACTTGGTTAAAGTGGAGAATTTGTTTGTCCGTCATATTCTATTGCACGCCCCTGGAGCTTTAGGTTTGTTACTTGCTTAGTTTATGTTCACTTTATTTGCTCATGTGATACTTTTAGCAAAAAAATCTAAAGGTTTTTATCATAGTTAAGAAGTACAATGCTTAATGGTGTGTTTTTTGGTGCCATGAATACTAACCTCATCAATATCCTTTGCTGTTTTTTGCATCTTATTTCCCAAGTAGGGTTGCAGGGTTGACAAATTATGGACTTTGGTGGTTGGATAGGAGCTATGACAGATTTGGTTTTGTTGATTGAATGGCTAATAAGTATAGGAAACAAGAAAGAGAATAAAAATTGCTCTACAAATCACTCGTAGTCTCCTAGAACTAAATTAGGTTGAATGGCTCCTAAATTTTTCTTAAAACTAAAGGTTGTGGCTCTATTGGAGATGCTTAACTTGATTAATTTTGCACCTCACAAGTGACCCCTACAATCCATAGACAGAGATTCCAAATTAACAAATGATCGTAAGCTCATGAATTATTATGACTCTAATCTAGTTCGACCCCCCAAAAATGCTAACATAAGATTCATCTTAGACTAAATTGTCTGTATATTGTTCCAATTGGGTCTCAAACGCAATCTTCTTGAACTTTGGGAAAAATCTTACTTGAGGGCTTCCTTACACTTTGTATGACTGCATCACAAAGAAAGTCAGTATTGAAGGTGCATTTGGCAGATCTATCCTTTGTACCATCTACAGATGGTTTGAAATATTTTGTGCTGAAATGTTACATGTGCATTTGAACTTTTTCAATATTCCCGCTTGATTTCTGGTATGGTATTAATAGTCAATCATTGCCAAATACTAAAAAGATTAGTACATAGTATAGAAGAATTTTCTACTAATGTAATCAACCATGCAATGCAGGAATGGTGACATCAAAAGTGGGAAAGCGTCATGCCCTGACAGGATTCGAAGCGTTGAAAGAACTGTTCATTTCAAGGTTCTCTCTGTGCGTGCGTGCGCATGCATGCATGCATGTGTGTGTGTTGTAGTTAGTAAATGTTGGAAAATTTCAATCGAGTCATGCATGTCTCTTGTTGAGGATGTGCACTCCTGCAGGCACAACAATATGCAACTAGGAACCAACTATACATCCCCTCCGGGCAGTTATTCTTCTTTGAGTTATTTGTTTGATATTTTCTTTTTACAACTTGTTAATAGGTTTTCCCCTCCCTCCGTCCCAATCTGTTTGTCCAATTTTGAAATTCCAACTTTTTTAGCTAACATTTAACTATCCAACATTTACCCTCCACTTTTTTGACAGAATTACTTAATACTAAAAAGGAAGGGTTAAAAAGGGAATCAGGTTTATCTTAAAGTGGACAAACAAATTGATATAGAGGGTGTTTTTTTCTAATTGGAACAGCTGTCCCAAACATATGGTAAAGGTGTCAATTTCCAATATTTGCTGGGTTGTTTGTATCTGAATGGTTTCAGGACAATGTGCAGAAAAATTGTGTACATATTGTGAATGAAGTAATTAAAAGTTTTTACTTTTTTGGCCAGCCTGTTACCTGATCGGAAATTGAAGACCCTTTTCCAGCGGCCTTTGAATCATCTTCCAGAGTCCAAAGATGGTTACTCTCTACTGCTCTTTTGGCATTGGGAGGAATGTCTAAAGCAGAGGTATCTCTTTACAGTCGTTTTCCCATTTTTCTGTTAGTAATGAAGCATGAATCGCATGAATTTACTTGTCGACTGCAGGTATGAACGTTTCGTTATTGCACTTGAGGAAGCTTCGAGGGATATGCTACCTATACTAAAAGACAAAGCATTGAAGGTTTGTGGTCCAGACATGCCTTGTACTTCACAGTTTCTAATTCATATCCATGTTAGCATCCTCTACTTTTCTATCTGCAGGAGTTTATATTAGCAGTAGCACCTAGTTTCATAGTTTTATTATATCTTGTTACGTTTTTTTTTTGGGTAAATATATCTTATATCTTGTTACATTGTTAATTCGGAAAATGCTTATTAATCAAGTCAATATTGCAGTTTTAAGATTTACTAGAAGGTGGGCACACATTATGTGTGAACATTTTTAGGATGGGTGGGGAATTGTCAGGCATGATAATATAGATGCCAACACTTATTTTTGAGTCATGTATGTTAAAGTTCAGTTTTTCCCTCGTATAACATTAATCGGATACTACTTTGTGGATGATAGCAAGTGATAGTGGGGAAGAAGAAGTAGTTGTAGTTAGACATTAGTTAGATAAACAGAATAAAAATGATTTCTCCTAGATAAAAATAGCAACAACATTATAGGTAAGAAGCCAGCTAAATTTTGTATGTATGTTAATCTTGTGAATTTGTCTCTCCTTTCCTTTTATCATTGACCTTTTGAAATATTCAGGTTAAGTGAAGCAGAGAATATGTTGCATTTCATGTTTTCATTTATCTAAAAGTTAAAACAAAACTACTTATATTAGGAAGTAATTGTAAATACTTAAATTTGGAGGGGTAATTAATGAAATCACTTTTGTGATGGGGCTTCAAAAACTGGTGACCCCAAAAACTACTTCCTTTATATGTTAGAACAGATTAGCCTTGGGTATTCCTCAGAGGTTCTTTGCCTGCTGTTCTTTCTTCCTACAGTTTCTCCAGCTAATTTTCATAATAAGACAACATTTTTTGGAAGCTTTCTTATGTTTTTTTATTGTGTTCAGACAATGTACACATTGCTGCGGAGTAAATCTGAGCAAGAGCGCAGATTGCTTTCTCGCCTAGTTAACAAGGTATTTTCTCATTGGATTTTCTTCATTTGAAAATTTGACAGATGCTTCATATCATCATTACTTTAGTCTATCTTGAGCTCATGGCAACAGCCATAATTTCTTCTAATATAGTAATTTTCTGCTTGCCAACAGCTTGGAGATCCTGAAAATAAGGCAGCATCTAATGCCGATTTTCATTTATCAAAGCTTTTGACTGACCATCCAAACATGAAGGTGAAGTATTCGGTTTAGATAGACTTGTATGCTTGCTAGTTTTTCGCTCTCTGCTAAAGATAACTTTCCCTTTATTGGGCCATTTATAAGTTGTATAAGGTATAATATTGTTGTGGTCCTCTCCCAGGTATTTGCATCTTATGTTTCCTCATTTTCCTGTACAGGTTGTGGTGATTGATGAGGTGGATAATTTTCTCTTTCGGCCTCATTTGGGAATGCGATCCAAGTATCATGCTGTAAGTCTAAAGCTATACTTGTTCTTTTAAACATGAAACACGCGGTTTGTGTTTCCTTTTGGAAAATGCTAACCACAACCCACTGGATGTGGTTAGGTTCACATTGTATTTGTGTTTACAAAAACTAGTTAATGTGCATTTAAAATGGGTGCAATTATACTGGTTGTGTATGGTTAGATAGTTTAGTTTAGTTTTGATGATGTCAGCAGGTGTAATGAGGAGAGAGAGAGAGAGAGAGAGAGAGAGAGAGAGAGAGAGAGAGAGAGAGAGGGAAATAATGATGTTATCAAAACTAAAACTAAACAGGGAAACGAACAAGGCCAATACTAAAGTTTTGATCCTCTTTGCGTTATTGTACCTTAACCACCACCCAGTGGGCACCCATGGCATTGTGGGCACTGGGCAGACATTGGCTTTGTCGGGGGAAGGGGATAAGCCATTGGTCCCTGTCCCTGAGCACAGACACCGTGTATAGGTATTTTGTAGTTGGCACTCATGGCCTGATCCTACTATAAAGGAGGTCTATTCATGCAACATATGCATTACGCGGTGAAAATGGTCATCATCTCTGGTGAAGATTTTGGAAATCTTCACCGCCACATTCTTTCTCAATCTAACAATACCCGATCTCTCCTCTTGCTACTTCTAGTGATCTGATGTCAGCTCAGTGCCTAACTGCCTATCATCGTTTCAGAAGCTCCACACCAGCACTTGTGATATACTGATATGTTTGCATATCCCTAGCGCTATTTTTGTTGTATACTGGGGGGATAAATTATAATTGCCACAAAATATTCATTGGAAATACAGAATGCTTCATGAAATGGCGGTAATTTTCTAAGCTTATTTGGATCCATATTCAAAAGTGTTAATATATTCTGCATCATTCGGGACACACTGTATTACTTAATTTGAATTCCACTATTTATCTGCTAAATGTACTTAAATTGCATGGGTTCAACTTCAACACATATCAAGTAAACTTGTTTAGATAACTCATAAAGCTACATCTCTTTTGAAGTTCTTTAAATTATTTTGACAGCAATTGATTCCAACTCTATTTGCTGAATCTAGATTCATGAATTCTTAACTTGATCTTTCTTCATTCTTGCTATTCATTCTGGTTCAATATTATTTTACATGTGGTCTTTTTGTATGAAGGTAAACTTCTTGAGCCAAATTCGTTTGAGTCACAGAGGAGATGGATCTAAGGTGGCAAAGAGGCTGATCGATGTTTATTTTGCTCTGTTTAAGGTATTGATAGTCCAAAATTTTCTTGTGTTAGCAAGTCTTCCCAGATTGGCTCTCTCAGTCTCTACCCATTAATTTTTATATCTATCTCTTGTTTTTTTATCCTGTCTCAATAGCAGGTATCACTAGTAGTGGAATATGGTTATTTATGTGCATTAGTGTGCTGCATCATACAAATTTATGGAATTCTATAATCCTTCAACTTTTTCTATCTCAGGTACTTATTTCTGAGGCTGGTGGGAGTCTTATGACCGACAAAAAGAGGAAAGAGGAGGACAAGAAAGCTTCCAGTTCTTCCAAAGATAGTAAACCGGAAAGTCAATCATCAGAATCTCACATTGAAATGGACTCAAGATTGTTAACAGCCCTCCTGACAGTTAGTACAATCGACCTCTTTCTTCTGCCTAAAAGAGTACCCTAATGTTATAAGATCTGCTTAAAAAGAATGATGTACTGAGCTATATATTGCAACTGTTCTAAGAAATACATACACCTGTAAATGAAAGATGCTCCAGCTTGACTTTGGGCTTCTCGTGACAGTTACTACAATCGATCTCTTTCTTCTGCCTAAAATATTACCCTAATGTTATGAAATCTGCTTAAAAGGAATGATGTACTGAGCTATATTGCAACTGTTCCAAGAAATACATACACATGTATATGAAATATGCTTCAGCTTTACTTTGGGCTTCTCTCCGAAAAGCCACTTCAAATGATTTCTAACTTCTTTTTGAGATTTCTTGCATGTTAAGTGCTCTATTTGTGATTTCAGGCTCAATTTTAACTGTTGAGAGATGTGTGATGTGTCTATGAACCTCCATATTCTTAGCCAGTGGGATATTTTATCCATTGAGATGTTAGCGATCAGGACAACTAGGTTGATTACTGCCAACAATAAAACTATGGGTACACCAAATCCACACCGTGTTGTGTAGAGTCCATCTCGGGGTTCCAAACAAATGATCAAAGTCGCTCAATTTGTTAAGGATCGCTATAAATAATCAGCTCCATCAGATATTGGTAGAGGCTTGATCAGTTCTTTGCTCAATTTTATGACAGAAAATTGAGCGAAGAATCAATCAAGCTCTTATCGATATCTGACTTAGCTGATATTTTACAGGCATCCTTAAAAACATATTTTGACAAGTTGAACAGCTCTGATCATTTGTGTGGAATCCCAAAATAGGTCCCACACATGCAGTGTGAATTTGGTGTGCACCAAATGGTGTACCTATAGCAAGGCTCATATTGTTTGTGATGCAAAATGTTGGCCATTACACTTGCAGCTTTATCTTGCGGTTATTTTTTGGTCTGATTTTTGTTCTTCAGTTTGTGGCACCATTACGTGTGTGGAAACTTGGATCAATTGTTACCAACATGTTGAAGCATGATGTTGAAGTCTTTTCTGGGAGGGGAATAAGTATATGATACTGTTGTCAATGTGTCAAAATTGTATTATAGAAAGTGTGACAAATGGTGGAATACTGGAATGTATTAATCATGAGGATTGAGGTGATAATTTTCTTGCTTACCTTAGTCTCCACTATATTCCTGCAGACTGACTTATGTCCCTTTCGCAATATTTTCAGGGAGTCAATAGAGCATTTCCTTTTGTTTCTAGTAATGAAGCTGACGACATTATTGAGGCGCAAACACCCATGCTCTTCCAGCTGGTAAACATACGAGCTTGCTAATTCATTTCTTGTGGGAGTACGAGCCAGTGTCATTTTTAGTTTTAATTTTGATAACTAGAGATATGGTTTGAAATAATATAAGCATTGGAATTTGAAAATTATAATTTGCATTTGCAGGTCCATTCGAAAAACTTCAATGTAGGAGTTCAAGCTCTAATGCTTCTTGATAAAATCTCATCCAAAAATCAGATTGTTAGTGATCGATTTTTTCGTGCCTTGTATTCAAAGCTTCTACTTCCAGCTGCCATGAACTCTTCGAAGGCAAGTTTGTTTGTCATTTCTGTTTGAATATTACTTTGGTCTATCAAGGATATATAAGATATTGCTTCTAAAGGAAACCTGAAAGTGGAATTATTATTGTATTTACTAAGTTCTTTGATTTATGAGAAACTATTTTGTAATTTCCCAATCTCTGGTTTTGCTATTCGCCTATTCATGTTGTAAAGGGAAAGATTAAGCTCAAAAGTTGACTTGTAGGGTAAAAAAGTCACTTGACTTGGTTTTTATGTTGATATTAATCTACAAAACCTTCTCAGTATTCCCTTAGTAAGTGTAGAGGTTTCTGCACTACTTCAGATAAGAATGCCATTCTGCTGATAAGTTGGCAGTATACTTAAATACTGTCATTGTGATACCTTTAGCTTCCCCTGCTTTTTCATCTGCTTATTATGCGCTTAATGCTTTGGGTTATGACCAGATATATTTCCATGAGCTGTTATACTCTGTCTAGTATGGAAATTGTTTTGAACTATTCATCTAGTACCTTTTCCCTCTAGTCATTTTCTTATTTTTGCTTTCTTAATTTTTATTTTGGATTATGCTTCAGGAAGAGATGGGTTATGTTATTGTTGTTATTGTTGTTGTATTATGCTTCAGGAAGAGATGTTTATTGGGCTACTCTTGAGAGCTATGAAAAGTGACGTCAATTTAAAGAGAATTTCAGCCTTCTCAAAGCGTTTGTTGCAGGTTAGTGATGAAACATATTCTTCCTTCTTTTGCGATTTTTCTGGATGTTTGCCATTTGGACGTGTATGAACTCTACTTTTAACATTTGGACCTTGTTAGTTTTGTGATTTGCTCGCGCCATACAACAATATCAAATTATCAAATTAAGTTAATAGCATCTAAGCGGCTACTTAATTTTCATCCTCCTGGTTTTTGGCGATTCCTTTGCCTGCTTGGATCATATTAATTTGAACCTGTTGTGTTCGTATTGAAATCTAATGCTTTATGTTCTATTAGCTGGTGAATAAAGCAATATGAAATTCGGATTACCTACATCAGCAATTTGTGCTACTGTTTTAAAATTTCTTTCTTTGTCCCTGTTTGGAGCAAGTTGAAGTCCTATAAGAAAATGATGTAGATGCAATGATTGATCTTAGGTACTATATTGACAGGTTGCCCTTCAGCAGCCACCTCAGTATGCTTGTGGGTGTCTTTTCCTCCTCTCTGAAGTCCTTAAAGCAAGGCCCCCTCTATGGTAACACTGGTTGTGAATGTTTATTTGCAATGCACCAAGTTTCAGTCTGGGTTGACAAGAACTCCACTAACGTTATTCTTTGTAATACAGGCAGATGGTGCTTCAGAACGAATCTGCTAATGAAGATGTTGAGCATTTTGAAGATATTGAAGAAGAAACCGTGAATGAAAAAACCACCAAATCGAGTGAAGCAGATAATGCCAGCAAAATTGTTAGTTCTGGTGATAGAACCAATACTGAAGGTGATTCCTCAGGAGAGGAAGATGTTTCTCTGGCTTCTGACTCTGAAAGTGATGTTTCAGATGAAGAGGATTTCCTTGTTGCGGGTGGTTTGGAAGATGTTAAGGAAACTAAAGAGATTCCTGATTTAACTAACCAGCAACCTCAAGTGTCTGATGGAAGGTCTTCATTGCCGGGAGGGTACAACCCACGACACAGGGAGCCTTCTTATTGGTACTTTCACAGTTTCATCTTCTTAGAAATGCATTAAAGATATGTGTGCTTCGGGGGCTTGCACAATGGCCTCCATTGGAATTTGGGAGCCTAGTCTGTGCATTCACACTTGGGCCTTTTTTGGTCCACTTTGCTTTTTTCTCTATTCTTCGGAATCTTTTAGTCTTTAGTGAAACTTTTGTGTACTTTAGTTATATTTTTCATTTTCTTGTTTGTGTCGACGAGAGTAAACTGGAAAAGTGAAAAAAGAAGATTTTAAAATTATTGAAAACAAAGGAATATGCAAATACAATGGATTACTTTTTCTTATTTTTCAAATAGGACCTGGTATTTCTTACTTATTTTATTCCTCTCTTTGAGGCAAACTGGAAAAGTAATCTTTTGACCAGAATGTTAGGGAAAAAAATACTACTGATGAAAAGATCCTAAAAAAATAAGCAAATAGAACCAAATGGCCACCAATTCTCTCATTTTTCTGACCCTTCAATCTCTACTTTTATGACTGTATTTCCATTCTGACTATCTTGTTACTTTTTGTATTTCAACAGCAATGCAGATTGTGTAAGCTGGTGGGAGCTTACGGTACTGGCTTCACATGTGCACCCATCAGTTGCTACCATGGCGAAAACCCTTCTGTCAGGGGCCAATATCGTGTACAATGGAAACCCATTAAACGACCTCTCACTCACTGCTTTCCTCGACAAGTTAATGGAGAAGAAACCCAAGCAAAACACATGGCATGGTGGTTCCCAGATTGAACCTTCCAAAAAGGCAAGTCATTTGCATAAGATTTTATAGATGCTTCCTCCAGATTTCCTGTTTGTGTGAAGCTTTTAGCTGTTGTATTCTACGGTTTACACTAAAAGCTAAAGGCGGTTCAGCATTTTCAAAGTATCTGCCTATTTGTTCTGTGGAAACTAGCAGAGTTTATTGGCCCTTGGTAAAATATTGATAACTGGCAGAGTAGATTTCTTCTTTCGTGTGAGATAGCTGACTCTCTCTCTCTCTCTCTCTCTCTCTCTCTCTCTCTCTCTCTCTCTCTCTCTCTCTCTCTCTCTCTCTCTCTCCACAGCTTGACATGAACAACCAGTTGATTGGGCCCGAGATTCTCTCATTGGCTGAAACAGATGTACCCCTGAAGATCTCTGTCTTCCACAAGTTCTATATGAACAAAATGAGTTCCACAAAGAAGCCCAAGAAAAAGAAGAAGAAAGGGGCAGAGGACGAGGCTGCTGAAGAGCTATTTGGTGGTGACGAAGGTGACTACGAGAGTGACAATGAAGAGATTGACAACATGTTGGACTCTGTTGTTCCTTCTCTAGAGGCAGACGGTGAATATGACTACGACGATTTGGATCAAGTTGCCATTGAAGATGATGATGACTTGGTCGGTTACGTTAGTGATGAAGAAGAGGTGGATGTCCAATCAGATATTGCTGTGGGAGAGGAGGAGGATGCTGATGGTGACGACGACGACGTTGATGATGTGGACATAGGTGATGCAGATGATGGAAGTGATGAAGAAGAAGATTTATTATTAGACCAAGGGAAAAGGAAACGGAAGTCTAAAGGGCATAAGTGCAGCTTCCCTTTTGCAAGTCTTGAAGAATATGAGCATCTGTTAGATGAGGATTCTACTGCAAAAGACAAGTCTGCCAAGAGGAAAAACTCAACATCAAAGAAGAAGAGAAAGAAGTCCAATTAAGAAAAAGACACTCCTACAGTTATACCTTGGCAATCCATTTAGCCGCCTCATAATGACTCACAGATCGTTTAAAAAGGGGAGTTTCAGATGTAACGTCCATTGAATTTTGTTCGTTTTGTTCATGAGAGACTTGCAAAGGCGTGGCGGAATATGATAATGTAGTATTTGTAACTTGTAAGTTAGCAGCATGCAACAAACGTACAGAAGGCTTGGATTCCTTGTATTATTATTGTCTTGTGTACTGTATTTCACTTATGTGCAAGCAAGCATGTATTCAATATGAGATCAAGAACATTTTTTTCTCAATGAATTTCTGGGTAAATGTCTTCCAAGTTCCAACAATCCCGTGAGATAATGGACAAATTTAAAATGAGCAAGAAACTCTGTGGGAAACAGGGTGTAATAACTATACAGACAAGTTGAAGAAAAAAAGGGAGGAAGAGGGGTTGTGGCGGACAAGCTTTAGATTCACATAAAAGCCATTTAAAAAGGCTATAAAAAGGGAAGAGGTAGCAATATAGGGTTTTTAATTTTATTTTATTCTATTATCCAACACTACAAAGAGAAATTTTAAGAGATTTTTCCACAAAACTGAATTATTACTATGTTAGGAGATATGTTACCCTCTCATAACACAACAATCCAATTATTTTTTCAGTTTAAGTCAATTTATAGAATAGAGCGTAAATTTTTTTAATGGAGGATACTTCCATTTTTTTACCCAACAAATTCATACCACAAATTTAGGTCTCACTTTCAATATTTTTATCACATGACACATCTTTTGACATGGTCTACCTTTTTAAAAGTGTGAAATTGGGGTATCAACAGAATTGTAGGATTGTGGTTGTAGAGTATAATTTCCCTGTAGGAATGGGCCAGATGTTTTTGGGCAAATATCACTGATACCCTTTGAGGTTTTCCTCGTGCAGATGTCCTCTTTAAGTGTGGAAAATATTTTTTCGTGCCCTAAGGTTTAGTGCTGCATTTTAATTACAAAAATGCTATTTGTACAACCATTTACAACCTCCTCACATATACGTGAGGCCTACACCCATAATTGTGTTTGGGCTCCACTTGTATGTGAGTGAGTTGTAAATGGTTGGAGCCAAAATTGTTGTACATATAGCATGATTCTTTTAATTACTACCGGATCGTTAGTCAACACTGTTAAAACTTTTGAAATGCTTGTTTTGACTATCAAAAAAATTATGGGTACCTCATTTGCAATACACACTGGATTGTATGGGACCCACCTAGGAGTTCCACACAAATAATTGAAGGCATTCAATTGGGACCCACCTCGGAGGTTCACATAAATGATCGAAATTGTTCAATTTGTTTAAAATGTGTTTTTGAAGGCCTTTGAAAAAAATCAATTTAGTTAGATATCAGTAAAGGCTAA
This sequence comes from Vaccinium macrocarpon, assembly GCA_022606695.1. Classification (NCBI taxonomy): domain Eukaryota; kingdom Viridiplantae; phylum Streptophyta; class Magnoliopsida; order Ericales; family Ericaceae; genus Vaccinium; species Vaccinium macrocarpon. The sequence goes on along the minus strand of CM040174.1, from coordinate 35,321,645 downwards.
ATCTATTCGTTTATTTTTTCTTGTTGAATTTACAGGGCAAAAAAATCAATGGACTTGATCAAGCATTTGCATAAATTCGACTAGCCAATTTTTCACGAGGACCCTCATTTCAAAAAGTTTATCCATTGACCTGACATTTAGGGGTGTGATTGAAATACATCACCAAACCTCATGAGGTTGAAAATAATTTCCCAAACATAGAGGGGCATCTGTACGTAGGGGAAACCTCGGGGGGTTTTTTTTCTTGGGTAAAAAAACCTCGAGGGTTGTTAGTGATATTTACCCAAAATTTTTCAAAAAAAAAAGGGGGAAAGCCGGAAAGGCACCTGCGCTGCTGCTTCTCCTTCACCTCCAGACACAAACACAAACATTTGCAGAGAGGAGAAAATGGTGATGTCAAAGGTAGCAGCGTACGAGGAAAGTCGTATGAAAAGGCTGGAAGAGAACAAGAAAAGATTGGAAGAACTCAATCTCAAGAAACTCGCTCAAGCACTCTCTAGCCCTAAATCCTCTCCGGTCCTTTTTTTCCCTCTATCTCCATAATGCATACATACATTATTGTATATAAATATTAGTAATGGGTTGTATTTTATATAACATACAGATGAAGCGGGTGAAACCGAAGATACCTCGGCAACCGGTGGATCTCTCCGATGTGAGAAGGTCTAGTCGAGTTGCCGACAGACCACCCACCAGTTACAAGGAAGTGAGATCTCTCTCTCTCTCTCTCTCTCTCTCTCTCTCTCTGCGTGTGTGTGTGTAGTTTTACGAACTGACGACATGGAGGATCTACCAATCATTCATAGGAACCAGACATCTCGTTTTACGAATGGAAGAAAAGAACCCAGTTTTCTCTCTTTTCTTTGGGGATCTATTTGATGAAGAAGCCATCAATTAATCATTGCATCGGTAGGACGGGAAGGGATTCTTTCTCAGGCAGGCAGAGAGATTGTTTTGAATCATTTCTGTATTTGGATCTTGAATTTGTGAAACGATAGCTGGAAGGAACGAAAAAAAAAAAAGTAGAAGAAGAAGAAGAAAGAAATGAAAAGACAGCTCTAGAGTGTGCAGAGGAAAAATAGTACTCCATGTACTTTGTGGCTTCCCAATTTTGGTCACAAAATCCGAGATTCAAACACAGTCTAAACGAAAATCAAAAGGGCAAACAACTTAGTATTTTACTCTTCCAAAAAAGTGATATAGGATGTTCTCATTTCTTTTATTTTTCCACTCTTTCTTGCAATCCAAAAGGGATAGTTGATGGAGGGGTTTGGTTAGAAAAGAAACGAGAATCCAATCACTTGATTCGAGAAATGAAAGAGGAGGGAAATGATGGGCATTGACGAAAAATGTTGGCGTATATGTAAAGCCCATTTTTTTTTTACCCCATTGGTTATCTGGTGAGATTTGAGCTTATAATTGTTTCAATTCACAATATGATGAAAATTATTCATGCTCCCAGGGTGGTTATGGTTAGCTCCCTGTCAACTGTAAATGTCTGTATTCTTTTCTTTTGTTGTTGTTTTGGTTTGCCAAAATAAAAATTTCCGAGTGGCCAGGGGTACGTTTAGATTTTTTGAGTAGCAGTAGGAGGGTACTAGGGTAGTGTACTCTCCGAGGCTCTCCCAAAGCTTTAGTTTCCTATTGTTCCAATTTCACATTTTTTGCCCTTGTGATGAATGGAATTTTCTTTTACCGTTCAAAAAAAAGTTCATGCACTCCCAAAGCACCACCACACAATGGCGTGGACCCGATTTGGGATTCCTACAAAAAGAGCACAATGCATACTCAATTCAAATCGGTCACTTTCTTCACTTTCACTTCAAATAATAAGAGATACATGTGCATTCCATTTTTTATTTATTTATAAAGTACATTTCCCCGTTCTTTTTACATTATTGATATATATTTTACATAATTATGACATCACGGTTTGAACCCTGTTTGACTGTGGTTGAACCGGTGACCCATTCACCCGGTTCCTTATCTGGTTGGCTCACCAGTTCGGTTTTTAAAACATTGCCAGACATCACACCCAAGGGCGCTAAATAATCTCTGCAAAATGGTAGTGTCTAATCGTCGCTTCTTGTAAATGTAGTCCTTGCCATTTTTCCTATATGCTTCTGCTTTTTTATTTTCCCCTTAGCTTCTTCATTTGAGGTATTCATAGTCATAAGCACTTGAGAATAGTATGTTAAGCATTCTTCATTTTCAACACTTCCCAAACTAGTTTGTGCTTGGTTCAATAGAGGCTTTCAATTAGTGCAGAGCTTTTTGAGAATGTTGTTGATCTGGACTCATTTCAATTGGTTGCCATAGCATTTTCTTTGAAATTTGGTTATCAAATAATTTACAATTGTAGCAAAGTGTGCACTAACCCTCACATCTGATGATATTTGACAGGAACCTATTGCACCTTTGGGGAGGCGAAGGTTGACATATTTCAGTAGTTTGTTCTATACAATTGAATAGTGCACTAACAGATGCTAGATTAGTTGCTTATATTTCATATTTTGTGATGCTTAGTTATAGGCCTTACAGCTACAACCGAAGGAATTTGGCAAATCGAGTATATGCCTCAGATGAAGACAGGGCGTACGCCATTGATAGAGCAGAAGCATTGCAATCAGGCTTAGAATCCAGTTTTCCAAGCTTTGTAAAGCCAATGCTCCAATCACATGTGACTGGTGGGTTTTGGTTGGTAAGCTCTTTCCTATATAAGGCCTCAAGATATTATATTGTCCTGTCAATATTTTTTGAGGTGGCGTTTTGTAGCAAGTGTTTCAACAGTTAAATATGAACATTTCAACTGCTGTTTGAGCTTTGGATGAGTTTGACATACTTTTCCATCTATAAAGGATAGTGTACTAATTCGCTAGCCATTTGTACGTTTGCAATTCTTTTATAATGGTTGAAATTTTTATGAAATTTTGTTTAGGGCCTTCCTATTCATTTCTGTGAAAAACATCTTCCAAGCCATGATGAATTCATTGCTTTGTTGGATGAGGATGATAATGAAAGCCCAACGAAGTACCTTGCTGACAAACGTGGGCTTAGTGCGGGATGGAGAGGGTTTGCCATAGATCATGAATTAGTCGATGGGGATGCATTGGTTTTCCACCTAATTGAGCCTACAATGTTTAAGGTGATCTTCCAAACCTAGAAATAAATTGATCCATCTTTTGAAACTTACCTCGTGAGATTTATAGTGGTCATGAATTTACATGTATTGATATGATGCTGCAATTTTACATCCCTACTTGAAAGATGTAAGGAACTTTACAGGATCTTTGTTCTCTGAAGCATGAACTACAGGATATGGGTATGAAAAATGATCATGGTATACATTGGATTAAAGCAAATTAGTTACTTAGGCACGTATGAAGCGTGAACTGAAGGATACAAGTATGCAAAAAATGATCATGGTGAACATTGGATTTAAGCAATTTAGTTACTTAGGCAGCAGACAATATATTTCAATTAGCTTTAAGCTCCCTTGGGATTTGATTTCTTTTTATTTGTGTTTCTTCACCTTTTATTTTTTGGACCTTACTAATTAGCATTAGAGATGTCCTTTAAAAAGCTGTATTTTCCTCAAAATGATTTATCCCCAGCATTACCATAAAAATCTTGTTTCAAGCTAATTTTTGCATTATTTGCTTTATGCCTGACACAAATACTGTCATGTGACTGTGAACTTTTATACTATTCGCATAAAGTGTCCCGTATATCATGATTTGATTTTTGCGCATTTTCATTCTTTAACAGAGAGGAAATGATTTGGATAACTTTTGGTTTTTTCGTTTGATGTTATCCGTGACAATGAAGTCGCTAGTCCCTTTCATTTCCACAAAATTCATTTGTGATCATCCTGTTGTCAAGCATTTCAGTCTCCATTACCGATACCCATTCTTTACTCAAAATTTTAAGCACCTACGTAACGTCTTTTCGTCACCTCAACTTATTTTCAGGTTTATATTATAAGGGTGAATGACAAGGATGAGGACAACGATGAGGCTCCCAATGTGACGGATCTTGAAGTTAGTACCAAAAGGACTAGAGCAAGTGAGTATAGTAAAAACTTAAAGTTCTTTACAGTGACTGTAACATTCGAAATTCTTTTAGGATTAATAACTAAAACAAAGATGTGGCATAATTTTACGTAAACAGGAGATAACCTCAGAAATTGACTTGAAGAGTATGACTAATTGATAATTAATAATCAATACGAACTGGAAAGCAATTTATATCTCAATCTAGCAAAACTTGTGGACTTTGAATTGTGTGATGAGTAAAATGCATATAAAAAGGGGAAATGAAGTTTTCAGACCAATTTGACTTGGGGATTCAAAGCTAGAATTTGTAAGGTCGTTGTAACATTATACATCCTGAGCTATTTGATTTTCAGTTGGTTGGTGAAAATAACATTCTTTGTAGCTTTAATCTATTACTATCTTTTTAGAGGCTTATATTTATGACTAGAAATCCCACCAACACACACCGAGATAGATAACACTTGTCATCACACGCAAGTCATGATTTCAATTTTCAACTCTAGCATAAAATACTATACATGATTCCAAAGCTTCAAACTTCTACATGAAAATGTGATTAGAGAAAATGGAAATGAACATGGTTATTTTAATAAAAATTGGTCATCAACCAAACATATGCAGGAAGTAAAAACTTCTAGACAGTTTGTGCATGCTTAGGTTGCAAGAAAAGTAATAATTAAAAATGGACCTCTTTACTAGGAGGTTACATAATACTTGAAATACAATTGTGAATTGAAAGTGTCTTCTGAGCCTGACTTCTTAAAATCATTCAAAAATTGCTTCCAATAAAATTTAACGGAGAGGAAGATAACTCTTTTGGCTAGTCCACATTGAATTGAAGATCAGAAACAAATGGAATTTCAGAGCTATTTGACTTTGAGATTTAGAGCTAGAATTTATAGGCCATGTTCGGTTGCAAGTTTTGGTTTAGTTTTGGTGATGTAAGCAGGTGTAATAAATGGAGAGAGATAGAGAGAGAAATGGGGGAAATGATGATGTCATCAAAACCAAAACTAAACCAAAATTTGCAACTGAACATGGCCATAGTCTTTGTAGCTTTATACATCATAGATATTTGATTGTGAATTGTTTGGCAAATAATGCATTGATTGTAGATTAAATCTGCTTTCTATAAAGTCTTTGTAGCTTTATACATCAGAGATATTTGATTTTGAATTGTTTGGCAAATAATGCATTTAGTTGTATATTGAATCTGCTTTCTTTTTAGAGGCTTATCTTAATGACTGAATTCGAAAGACAACATGTCGAGATAAATATTCAATTACACAAGCCATATTACGCGCGTTGTAACCTCTTCAACTCTAGTGTAAAATAATTCTTTCCAAACTATTGAACAAAATGTAGTTAGAGAAAATGAGAAATAACATGGTCTCAACTAATCATACGCAAGAACTAAAGGTTCTAGACAGCTAGTGAATGCCTATTGCCTCTTTTACAAGGATTAAACAACAGACCTCTATACTAATGGGTTGCATAACGTTCCACAGACAATTGCAGATTGACATTGTCTTTCCTTTTTTTGTAAAATAAAATTTAAAATTGTTGTCCAATGAAATTAAGCAGCGAGTAATGAAGCTCTCTGGTTAGTTTGCATTTCAGATAAGAAACAAATGGAATTTCGCCTCTTTATACTTTAAACCAAGTCACCATACCATTGGATGTAGTGAACTTCATTTTTTGGAAATTCGTTTTCTTTTGGGGAGCATTCCTACTTCACATCTGTGCCTTGAACCCATGGCATGCATGTTGTCGTTTAATTTAATTCTATTTGAGGAAATAATGTGATTAACATCCCTAGTTTTCTAGAATCTTTGTAGAAATTTGGTCAGAAGTTGTTTAGCTCAATCATTTTGGAATTTCAATTTAGATGTTTAAAGTAACTTTAAGATCTCACATGATTGCATCGCTTTGCGGAGTGTTTCTCTCCTATATGGAGCTTTTACATGCCGTTAGGGGTTGTGTTCCTTCGGGAACTTTGCAGATTTCAGTATTGCTGCAATTTTTTAGTTTGAGCTTCTCATTTTTTGGGTTTTCTACCTCCTCTCCTTAGACTGTACTACCCCTTTCTTGATTTCTGTGTTTCGCAGTATGTGTTGAAAGAGCCCACGAGAGGCTCGCGTATAGGTTATAGTGGTGTGTGTTCTTTCCAGTATTTGTGAAGACATCCTTATGTAAGTGCCAGGGCATCTTGAATGAATAATAGAGTATTTCTGATGATAAAAAAGAAACATTATTGCAATCCAATTGGTTAAACTAGCAACCCATATGCTGCTTTCCTTTATCTTTTATTCTTCAATAGCTAACGAATTCATTATCTTTTTGTTTTCAGGTAAAAAGTAGCATCAAATCCTGCAGGCTTTGAAACTGTCTTTTGTGCCCTAATGTTTTGAGTATAGTTTGTTGAACTAGGTCATCTTATCGTAAGAGGGCAAGAAAGGGTTTTTGTGAGACCCCATCAATTCAAATTGTGGGGTTTAACCTTGATGTCTGATTCTGAGATATCTAACCATATATGTGCTCAACTTTGTTGTGAAATGAATGTACCCCTTATGATGAGGTAGGTAAATTTCTCTCATGGCAGGTTATGATTTTGTTCTCCATTGTAACATCCCCATTTATGTGCTCATTATGTTATCACGCTAAATTGTAGGAGTCTTAAGAGGGGAGGGAGAATATAAGAGGCACAAGAAAGAACCCTTTTGGATGTGTTCTTTGTTGTAATCTAGTACAATAACTGGCCTCACACGGGTTTGTTTAGCTTATGAGGCAACTGATTCATATGTCTGGCCTATGAAAGCCAAACATATGAAGAATTCGTGTCAAAGCCCTACAGAATATTTGCTCCAATTAGTATTTGATGAAATGGTTTCAATGTGGCTTGGCGGACGGTCTGCTAAACAGAAATGACTAAAGGATACTGGTGTAGTGTTAGCCAACCAGGTTTCGATGCCTAAGTTACTCAAATAATTAAGGATATTAGAGTAATGTACTGAATCATTATTAGAGGTATTTATATAGGTATTTGTGGTGGACTGGTGGTTGAGTCCTTCTAGGACTAGAACGCTTGACTCCTTGCTTGGTTGGACCAATCCCTTGAGGTCCCAATTGGATGCGGGATATGTTTTGGTGGAATTAAATAGTAAGGGGATAAGATAGTAAAATGTATTATTCAGTAAGAGTGAACTCACAGTGATGTGATATTTAAGAAGGGGGATAAAGTTGGGTGGATGATGTAAAAATTTGACAAACGATTTATTTGCTCTTGTGTAGTTATATTAGATTTTATGGTAAAATAAATACATAAAAACAATACTAATTAAATTAATTACACTTTTCAATAAATAATTCATTTTATTAGTTATATCTAAAATTAAAATATTTAGTTATTATTTTTTATTATTCATTTTAATAATATTTCGAACTTTAATTTTTTGTTTTTTTTTCTTTCTAATTGTACGTTTTTAATAATAAAGTAATTTTTATATTATTCCCCAACAATGTCAAATTTGTAAAGTATAAAAGGAATTAAAATTTTTTGTATCAAATTAAAGATCTCAATTTGCAGTTTAATTTGGTGCAAAAAAAAAGTAAAAAAATTAATGTAAAAATAATTTATTTTTTTATCCAAAGAATATTGCAAAGCAAGCCAACAATGTCAAATTCTAAAGTATAAAAAATTTCAAATTTTTTTGTATCAAATTAAAGATTTCAATTAGAAGTTTAATTTGGTGCAAAAAAAATTAAAAACTTCATTTTTTTATCCGAAAGAAAGAAATCAAGAGTTCGTAAAGCATTTAAAATGCAATTCGGTTTTTTTAATTGCAACAGTAAACAAACTGGGGGTATGGGGAGAGGCATAAGGGAGGGTACAGGGATAATTTCGTAAAGGGTACGAAAGGGTATAAATTAGTAATAGGGGGAGGGTGTTATTAATTAGTGAGGGGAAAGGGGTACAATGGGTATTAAAAGGGTGGGGTATTACTTAATCCGGGTTCCTTTTTTTTCTTTACCAAGTCTGTCAAAGAGAACACCTCCGTCTTGACAGGCTGTAGGATGCTGGAAATCATGACTTTGTTCCCGCAATCCTAACACACCTTTAGTAGCTACCATTTCCACAAAATAACTAAATAAGCATGTTTTGAAGAGAGACGAGAAAATGTTATCCGTATGCATAACTTCGTTCCCGCAATCCTGATCTTTTAGCCCTTGCCAATTTATGTCAATTGAAATGCAGTAGCATTTCAATAGACGTGCCTTTATTGAGTATAAGACAAAGAAAATTGAATATGCAAGATTCACAGAAATAAGAGAATTATGGAACTAAAGCGGACAAACACACAAACTCTACTGTCAAAACCGGGACAGGCTCAATGCTTACCAAAATAGTTTGCTTGCTTCACCGGAATGTACCTCTGTTTCGATTCTATTTTTACAATTACACCGTGCTTTAAGTTGAAGTTTTGATAGTTATAGCTCATTCCTGTATTTCTTTTTTGGAATTATTGTTCTGCCTTGGGGCATTGTTTAGCCTTCGGGCTCTTGATATATGAGCTTGCGTCTGTTCAAAAAAAAGCACACACAAGAACGGGCTAATAAGTAATAAGACCACTCATTTCTGTCTAGGCAATGGGATTGTGGAACGTGGAATACGTTTAAGTTCTAAAGTAGCATAAAGCATTCATCGAAGTAACTAGCGGCTGTCACATACAAAATGCATCATGCCGTTTCGATTACATTCGGACCATCAACTTCTTGGAGATGCAAAACACTACTCTTTCAACGCGCCGCCCATGTCGATGCCATACGCCAAAAGGTGATACACTACACGTACCTAAAGACTATTATCGACAGCGTTCTAATGCCAATAATACTAGCAACAAACTTGAGACTCCAAAACCCATCTTCCTTTTCATGCTATGGCGACTTCGACAGTCTTGGATTTGGGCGGAGGCGGCAGCTTCTCAATGGTCACAGTTAATACCCCATTCTCGCATTTGGCAGTGATGGAAGAGACATTGCAATTCTCAGGTAAGCGGAACTTCCTCATCAGTTTCTGAGGTGCCCTCCTCTCGAGCCTGATGTACTTGCAGTCTTCTTCCTCCCCATCTTCGCGTTTCCTCTTCCCGTTGCTCCGAATCACCAATGTGTTGTCCTCCTCAACAGTCACCTAGAATCCCCCACCAATACATAAGATTAACCATCACATTAACAAAGCAAGATCACCAAAGGGAATAAATCCATATTAAGGGCTCTGTTTAAAAAGGTTCGCATCAGGCCCAGAAAAACTCAGAGCTTGTGCTGATGATTACATAAAAAAATCACATGTATGTAAAAGACCTTTTCTAGCCCTTCCTGAAATTATACTCAAAACTTGAATTTGGGAACAAAATAGCTCCCCCAGAACCCTCTTCCTGCTTCAGTTATGAGCCTCAATAGTGATTAAAGAAAGGTCACTCTATTACTTATAAGGACATTTTATATGCACAATATTACTCATAAGCAACAATGTCAATCATATATTATAATAACGTGGAAGTTAAACATTTGGGAAGGCCCTTCAGAGTTGAGCGCTTCTGTCAAGATCCCACAAAAACAACACAGTCCCAATCATTTTTCTTTAGTAACCGAACGTGTTTGGCCAAACTTAAACGCACCTCAACTAGTCCTACGGATAATTCTAACCGTCCACACTACCAAAGAGCCAATTGAAATCGAGGCATTCATGAGAGTTATAGCACACACTCTCAATTCAACAGTCATTTAAACTAGAAAACCCAGAAAATTGCGAAGGTAATGAGGATGGACACCGTGAAAATTCAATATGATGGGGATGATGATTGATGAAATACCTGAATATCAGATTTGGATAGACCAGGGACATCCATGAAGAACGTGTAGTGCTTGGGAGTTTCGAGAATGTCGGCTGGGATGCTCGACAAGCCCTTGTTCTCATGCGTCTCGTTCGAACGCGAAGGGAACACGAATTTCCCCATACCATCAGGGAAATTTAGGAGGTGGATATCAAACACACTCGAATCTACAGCGGCCATCTCTTTCGAGATTCACAAATCAACAAACTCTGCATAATAATTGAAAATTCTTGAAAACCCAGTTGTAAAATTAAAAGCAAACACTATACTCAGAGAACCCAACAAGTAAAATTAAGTTAAAAGAGAAAACGCAAGTTGGTTTTCCATGGGTACCTCTGAAAGCTAATCGATAAGAAGGAATATCCAGTTGTGAAGAGGTGGAAGATTGATTTGCAGAAATGCTGGGAAGGAATTTTGGAATTTAAAAAGGGATAGTGGGAAAGTTCGAGTAGGGGGGAAATGGAAAATTCTAGTTGCTTCTGGTTAAGCCAACTGCCCGGAACGAAGGTCTAGAAAAGTCGGGAATTTGATGAATATATGTCCTCGTAATTTTTGGGAAAATATCACTGACACCCCCAAGTTTTCCTTTACCCTCTGTTTGGAACCCAAGGAAAATGAAAGAAAAGAAAAGAAAGGCAAAATAATAATAATAATAATAATAATAATAATAATAAAAATAAATCATCTTTGATTGTTTGGTTCCTAGATTAGGGGGAAAAAAAAGAAGAAAATATGAAGGAATGTATTAGAGAAAATGGGGGAGAAATTAGCAAAAAAAAAAAAAATGGGAGAGTAAAGAAAGAATTAGATGAATAATGCATATTTTTCTTATCTTTTTATTTTCCTCTTGAAGCTAAACAAAATTAAATTATTTCCCTCGTCATTTTTTTCTACAACCAAACAAGAGAACGTAATCCATTTTTTTCACATTCTCCCTCTCTTTTCTTTTATTTTCCTTTCCACAAATTCCAAAAAAAACTCAAGTACGAATGCCCCCTTCAATTTTGCGAAATAATTTTTGATCCTTTAAGATTTGTTGTTGCATTTCAAGTAACTGTTAAACTTTTGAAATGCTTATTTTACCTATGAAATAGATTATGGGTACATCATTTGGTGTATACCAAATCCATGTTGAATTGTATGGGACCCACTTTGGAGTCTCTCACAAATTATTAGAGTCATTCAATTTTGTTCAAAACATATTATTAAAGGCTTGATTGACTCGTTCAATTTTTTATCTCTGAATTTATAGGACAAAAAATTGAATGACTTCATTATGTCTTTAGTGATATTTAACTGAGCTAGTTTTTACAGAAGGCCCTTAGAAAAAAATATTTTAAATAAATTGAATGGTACCTATCATTTTGTGTCGGACTCCAAGTGAGTCTCACAAAATCTAGTATGTATTTGTTGAACACCAATCTAGTGTATGTATATAGTTAAAACTGGCAATTCAAAAGGTTTTTTCCAACCATGGGAGGGGGCATCTGTACTTAAGAGAAATTTTGAGGGGTGTCGGTGATATTTCCGTTCATTTTTTTACTTGCTGACACGTATGTGGACATTGACAGGAAAGGTTAGCGGTGGAACTTTAGATTTCACAATTTCACGTGTCAGATTACTTTATGCAATTTTTCCCATCCTCAATTTTAAAAATCATCATAATATGCCATCGTTAAGATTTACTAGAAAATAAAAGAAATATAGTAATATAAAATTTTATAAAAATATTTTAAAATGTATATAAAGTACTCTTTCCGTTCTTTTTAAATGATCTCTATAGGAATACATATAATTTCAAACTCCTAAAAAATATATATATATTTATATAATTTTTAAATTTGTTTATACCAAATTGCTCATTGAGTACTTTAATTTGATGCAAAAAATATTTAAAAACATTATACGAAAGTACACTTTTTTAACGTCCATAAAAATGCATGTTTCCCAAATAAATTATTTAAAAAGAGACGGAAGGAGTACGCTGGAATGTGTAGGTTTTTTTTTTTTTTTTTTACTTGCTATTCAACTAAACTGACAATAGAAGCACCATCCATAAATTTGAGTACTTCCTACTGAACAATTATATAGTCGTTCCCCTTAACTTAGTTGTGTGACTTGGACTAAATTTTCACTAAGGTATTTTTGGTATTCTTAATTGTCTTCCTACTGTAGCCACAATTTTTTCCTCTCATACATCACAAAAATACAATTTAGCGAAACCGACACCCACTTTTGATTATGTGAAGCGCTTCGTCTTGGTTAATGGCGGCTTTGAACAATGTGAAGACAATATTTTTAGTGAAAACTCACACTTATTGCACTTGCACCTTTAATTTTTGGTTTTCTCTTTAATCAAATAAATTTTGCATTTTTTAATTTTGCACTAAAGAAGATGTCTCTTGACCTTTGTAAAACACATAACTTACGCATAAGAAAGCAACAAATAGCATTATAGTTAAAGGGGCAAAAATAACTTTCCAGATTACGTTAATGTTAGGGGTACCAATTCAAAGGGTATAGATTTCATACCAACCATTTGTGGGGCCTATTTTTTAGTCTTATAAATGATCCGAACTGTTCATTAATTTTAAAATGTATTTTTTTGTAACCACGCAAAAAATCAGCTCAATTGCATGTATGTAAGTGATCAATCCGATAAGTAGTCAGGTTCAATTAAAAAAGATTAATCTCCCAATGACCATTAGAGGGCTTATGTAACGGTCCGTTATTTATTTATTTATTTTTAGTCATTTAAATTTTCTAAATTTTAATTACTTAGCGTAAAACGTAAGTAGACTTTATTTACTACTACATTTTTGTTCACAATTATAGGTATGTTTATGCATATAGATATACATTTATGGATAACCATTTAGTTCCCTATTTCATTTAGTTCCTAACCAAGTACCCTAATTAAGTCTTACACCAACTAAACAACCTATTATCCCCAAGCATTCTTTTACCCACTAAACCACCATCTACACCCATCACCCTTTCAAATCTATCATCCATGTTTAATCACTTTTGTTTACCATTCAAAATCAGCCAATAAAATGTGCTCAAGGCCTTCCCTTAACCTCCAAACAAAACCCCTCCTCAAGCACCCTATTGTCCCTCGGTTTATGGACCTAAACCACTTGCTATTTTATCCCCTCTCCTCCACTCCGAAAATCACACACAACTCACTTATTTTCTGCTGCAAACTTACTAGAGAAAGAAAAAGAGTGAGAGATTGAGTCCTTCAATAGAGTTTTAGAGTGAGAAACTAAGTGGGTTTATTATACACACACATCCACACTAAATTTCTGAGTTTTAAACCTTCTCATACACCACCAAGCTCCCACCATTCACCTCAAAGCCACCCCGTGGCCTTCTCTCCGGTCATCTTCTCCGTTTATATTTTTTCGCCAAAAATATCTTTTTCACGCTAAGACTTCGGATGAGAGGTAAAATAACTTTTCTCCATCTTCCCTAAATATATTTTGATATTTATATGTTGTCTCCATTGTTTCATAGTGAAATAAATTGAACCCGTGCGTAAAAATAACCCCCACCGAGTATACTCCGTTTTTCTGAAAGAAACCAGTTTACACTGGTACAGTAGCAAGAAACTCCTTCAAAAGTTTCTCCAAAAACTCCCATGGCAGTATTATTTTTGTTCCACGTGTATAAGAGTACTTCGGACCCAGTGATTTGTTTTCCACGTGAGATCCCATGACCAAGCAAGTACTCTGTTTTCTTTTCTCATGACCAGTAGCATTTTTGAAATGCCTATCCTTTATTACAGCGGACCCCCTTGATTCACCTGACTTGAGAAATTAATCCCATTACCATTATGTTATTTTAACCTTACGTGGCTTCCTTTAGATGTAAATATGTAATGCTATAGTCATGTTATATTTTTTTTCATATTTAGTTGAGATTAAGATTTTTGATTAAATAGAACACGCTAATAATAGATTTAATCTATTTACCTCTTAAGTATATATATATATTTTTTCCATACATTAAAATCTAGTTCACAACTTTGATTAACCATGCCTATGTAGTTAATAGCTCGGTAATATTCATATATGATTTGTAATCTATATATTTCCCAAGCACTGGTGTTATAAATTTTTATGCAAATCTCAAATGTGAAATATAGTAACACAACTCTTCTCTTAATTTTTACCTACTAGAATGATAAAGGGTAGGTCAAACTTTTTATAAATAGAAGTATGAGTTTATGCTTATCTTTAATTCACAGTTTGACGGAAGAAAAGAGATTCAAAATTTCCTTGTAGGTTTATTAGAAGTTACTCCAAGGTTCTAGAATTATTAAGACTTATAAAGAGCTTAGAGTTTTATAAATTTCTTGACAATCCTTAAAAGGATCCATTTTTTTTCTTTTACTTTTAGAATTTATCTACTATAAATATTTTGAGATCAAATATCATATTATCCCTAAGCTAAATACTGATGAAATTATCAAGGCTCGCATTTATAAATTTAATCCTCTTGGGTTGTAGTTACAAAAAAATCAAACTATGTGTTAAGCCACAACAAACCCAAAAGGCACTTGGACTCATTCCGAATAAATTGTATGTGAATCGCATGCACATTATCAACTATTATATTGTTTTGTTCTTTATTTATTAATTAATGTAAACTTAGATGAAAATACGGCAAATTGGGCTGGGATCCTAAGGAAGGGGCCCAATGATGTGCTTAGTCCAGCCTATATTTTTGTAATATTTGCAATCCATTCACGCTATTTTTTTAAGCTCTAAGGTCCAAGCATTGACGAAATTGCCCCTTTTTGATATATACTCATATTTAAATTGTTGCTCTCGCATCAGTCTCTCTCCTTCCCATCTCTGTTGTGCAATAGCTAGCTGGCTCGCTCTATCTCCGATTTACAAGAGGAGGCCTCTCCCCCAGCCCCTCCCCCAACTTTACAAGAGGACGCTGGAACTGAGACACGGCCTTTGGAACTCTTGCGTCAACCCCCGCCACTGCCACCACCGCCAACAAATTTCCCTATGAGCACGCCAAACTTCGTCAAATTTTCGTCCATATCCTCCGTATATCTGATCACCCTTGCATAATTTCTTCGAAAAGTCACCACAACTCCGTAATAGACCGAAATATTTTCTTTGTTAATGTTCGTTTTTCCATTTATAAACCCAAATCAACCATCATCTAGTAAGTTGCTACTAATTTCCTATTAATTTTGATTTAGTCTCCCTTGATGGAAACTTACACTGTTCGCGGTATGAATAAGCGCATCCCAGAAATTAGAATCTCCAACATACCCAACTGTATGGAAAAAAAATAATAATAATAAAATAAACAATTGAGGGAGGACATCACAGGCTATAAACTACCATATGGAGTTCGGTTTCACACGTGATGGCGGTGTGTTTGGAGTTTAGTCAATTCAATTTCTTGGGTAAGAGTTGGGGGTTTTCGTCCATTGCAGGTGGAGGCTAACTTTGGCTTTGATATATAGATTGTTTCGCTGAGATATTCTTAGCTTTGTTTTTTTATACACATAAACAGTTTTAGCTGATATACCGTTATATCATGTTTTGTCTTTGTAGAGCAAAGACTTTTTCAATTGAGATATCGTTATCTCATGCTTTATTTTCGTAGAAATAGATAATGATTGAGTTGAGATATCGCTATCGCATGCTTTGTTTTCGTGGAAAACGAGAATATTTCAATTGAGATATCTTACTGTTGCTTTATTTTTGTAGATATAGGTGTTGTTTTAGCTAAGATACCGCTATCTCACATTTTATTTTGTAAAAACCGATATTGTTTCAGTTGAGATAACATTATCTCTTTGTTTTTTTTAAAGATACATAGATTGTTTTAGCTGAGATACTATTATCTCATGCTTTTATTTTTGTAGAAACAGAGATTGTTTAGCTAATATATTGTTATGTCATGCTTTGTTTTTATGAAAACATAGACTTTTTCATTTAGGAGAGCGTTATTTCTTGTTTTATTTTTGTAAATAGAACGACTATTTTAGCTGATATAGTGTTATATCATGCTTTGTCTTTTCAAAAGCAGAAACTTTTTGAATTGAGATATCATTATCTCTTACTTTATTTTTTAGAAATAGAGACTGTTTGAGCTGAGATACCTCTTTCTCATGCTCTATTTTCGTAGAAAAAGTGACTATTACAGTTGAGATAGCTTATTTGGAGTAATTTATTTTTGTAAAAACAGAAATTGTTTGAGTTGAGAAGCCGTTATCTCATGCTTTATTTTCATAGAAACATAGACATTTTTAATTGAGATACCGATATCTCATACTTTGTTTTTGTAGAAACGGATATTATTTCAATTGAGATAGCATTATCTCTTTCTTTACTTTTGTAGATACATAGATTATTGTAGCTGAGATACTATTATATCATGCTTTATTTTTCTAGAAACAAATACTATTTAGCTGCAATACTGTTATCTCATACTTTATTTTTATGAAAAGAGTCTCTCACTTAAGAGAACGTTATCTCTTGCTTTTATTTTTATACAAGTATTTTTTAAACTAATGTACATTCCTTCATTTCACGTCAAGTTTTCATCAATTATTAATCTCTCTCGATGAGAAGAATTGAAAAAATTAAAAGAAAATGAGAAGCTAAGATACCCTAATCTTGCTTAATTTTAACTGCAGAGATATTGTTATGTCATTCTTTGTTTTTCTCATTTAGTTGAGATATCGTTATCTCATACTTTGTTTTTGTAGAATATAAAGACTATTTCAGGTTCTTAATATAAAGACTATTTCAGATTAAGAAATAGTTATCTCTTGTTGTATTTTTTGTAAATAGAGTGATTTTTTTCTCTGAAATACCGTTATCACATGTTTTAGCCGACATCAGAAACACACCCAAGAGCCAAAATTAGACACTCCTATTAATGCCACACTTGTTCTCTATTAGACACAATTTCCAAAATTTCCATATGAATACACAGTAATCATGCGAGTCCACTTTATAAGAAAGTGATGAGATGCATGCAACAAAAAATAATAATAATTTCAAAAAAAAGAAAAAGGAAAGTTGCTTTTCCCTTCTTAAACACACTAACGGACAACGTAAGTCTGCAAGCTCTCTCTACAGTTAGGAGTACATGCACACATACATCCACACACAGTCACGCATATATAGCTATATGTATTTGAAGCACCATGGACACCGATTGACAACCAAAATGCACCAGACAAGTTTCATTGCCCCATCAAAAGCCGTTCACTGGAGGCCGACGATAGCCGGCGAGTCCCACCGGCCCTTCTCTTGTTCTCTAGTGATCCTTGTCGAAAGCACCGGAGTATTAAGAGACTAGATATGTCTTGTAATCGCCAGAGCCTCGCCAAATTTCATCAATCAAAGTTGGAGCTTCAATGTCAATGGCGACCATTAATTGTCGAAGTTTTCACGAGGAGTAGCAGCGTCCTTGCAACTCTGTCCACTCGCCGCCGCAACTCGGTCTGGGTCAACGCACACCGACGCCCGTCATCCACCGGATCCCAGCTCCTCCCCTCCATCCACGCCACTGACAATCTCATCATCGTGCCGGAGATGACATAGAAATGCTTTTGCTGGGCAGTTTAAAATGTTGGGGTGATTTTGGAACGCGTGTGTACACAAGGATTGGAGGTGTTGTGAAAAGTTAGGATAGACTAATTAGGGCTTGCATTCCGTGCCCTGTCCTTTTAAACAAGGCGCCCATGAAAATATTGATTGCTAGATTGGACAAATAGGTTCCCGGGTTTGGTGTTCGTGTATAGAATTCACATAGACGTTAAGTTAATGGGAAAAAATTGAATAAAGATTTTGGATGACATTTGATGAGATGGATGACAGTCAGCCAGTGATTTTGGAATTGGAGATATTGTGATTATGGATTGACAGAGATTCAGAACCCTAAGTTGTGGCATTTTGTGATCACTCCATACTGAATTATTTGGTGATATAAGGGTGATTTGTATAATAGACTAGGTCACGGCTATATACTCCTGAGGTTACTGGATTTTTCACAAGGTAAATAAACTGGAGCCTCTTCGGCTTGTATTTGTAGTCCTATTTTTTGAACAAAGATTGTGTTTCACTAATTAAAAATAGTTTTTAAAAAAATTTAAGACAAATTATTCTTTCATATTTACATCACATAAAAATCATGAAAAATCAATTCATTCTAAAATAGTACTCTAATAAAACAATTTCCAACTTATATTCCCTTCTTTTTCGAAGAGTTAGAAAACTCCGGTAGAGGAGTCCCGCCATTTCCAGTGGACCAATGAGAAGTGAACTGCCGATAATGGAATCCTCGACCGGCGCCAATTGCTTCTCTCTCTCCAAAAGCCTCAATTTCGCTCACATGAAGATATTGTGAGAGTGTTTGAAGGAGCTAATGCCGTTCTCGATTCGAGTTCTCTCAACAGTAATGTGTTTCTACCTTTTGATTTCTCGTATATTGTACACGTCTCTTGGTTGATGCGTGGCGGTTCGTTTATGATATCGTATATGCTGTACACTATTCTACAAATACATGTTATATGTATATGTATATTGAGTTTCAATCCAAATCGCGTATAGCTGCAATTTTGTGGAGATCTCTGAAGATATGCACGAATTCAAATGTTCAGCTCAGCTAGGTTTCGGAATCTGTGAGTGTGGTAAAAATTACAAAGTGTTCTTATAGCACCGCCACTTGGTGCCCTAAGCTCCTTTTCTACAAGGCATTGCATGGAGCAGTGGTGACTCCAGAAATATTATTTCATGGGGTCGAAAACTTTCTCAGGTTTGAATTATAATATTCAACTATTGTCTAAAATTGTTAATTACGGGTCGGTCAATCAGTCTTTGAAGGTTTTTTTTTTTTTTTGAAAAATCACTCTAAAATAGCTCTTGACCGGGAAAACAAAAAAAGATCTCAAAGAATATGCTAGATGATCAAATTGGCGATCTCGATAGCGTTACATACTCCTTTAGTGTATTGTATTCTTTAAACCCAAAAAATTTCTCTTCAATCTCAATTTTTCTCAAACCCACTTGAAAAACTAAATTTAGTTTCAGATGCCTTGTTGTCAATTCAAAACCTAATTTTTCTTTACACAAAGTTTTAGGCCGATGAAACTCTAGTTCTTTTCTTTATAAAAAAAAGTTGTGTATGGTTTCCTTCCAATGTCTCCGGTTAAAACCTCTCAAATTTTATCAACTTTCATGGGTCAGTCCATATAAGGCATCACACTAAATTTAATCAGGTCATATGCTAGTCATTAGGGGGGAAAAGTTGTGGATTG
The DNA here is from genome assembly GCA_022606695.1 of Vaccinium macrocarpon. Lineage (NCBI taxonomy): Eukaryota > Viridiplantae > Streptophyta > Magnoliopsida > Ericales > Ericaceae > Vaccinium > Vaccinium macrocarpon. The sequence continues at coordinate 35,302,392 of CM040174.1, read as the reverse complement.
TTCTTTTAAAAAAATTACCTCGTCCTTCGCAGTTTGCACGTTAGCTGGGGTCATGAACAATTTTTAGTGGGTTCATATATTTGCCTATAGAAACGTATAGCATACTAGTACTCCCTCTGTCCCAATTTGTTTGCTCACAATGGGAATACGTGCAATTTCAAATCCCTACAAAATATATTTCTCTATATTATTTTTTAATTTGTTTTATACCAAATTAAAGTGCTCATTGAGTACTTTAATTTGGTGTAAAAAAATTTTTAAAATATTATACAAAAGTACATTTTTTAACATCTATAAAAATACACGTTTCCCAAAGCGAGCAAACAAATTGGGACAGAGGGAGCAGTAAACTAGTAATAGTTCAACTTCTTCCTATGGGGTCAGCAGACCCCACAAGTCTGGCTATAGCGTCTCCACCGGCAAAGAGTGTGGCTCCTACATTGGTGGTTGGAATGGTCCTGGAACACCACAGAACACTTAGTAATCAATTGTGTGTGTTTTCCTCAAACCCACATGATTCCACAGATGCTGGAAAATGAACCAAGAGGTGTTGCCCACACAGTGAATGTTACCAAGTCATAATAACCTATTCTAAAATTGCTGGTGTCAAGCCCAAACTCGGTCTCAACCTTTTCACAGCTACACAAGCAATCTGCCCTACCCTATGGTGGTTTATAATCAAATGCCGATGCAAAGTCATGGGAGATGTTATTTATCTGTGTTGAGTTCTCTAATCTTTGATTGCGAGAGTGGCTCTATTGAGGCTTGTGTATGTAACATGGTAGTGCTCTAATTGAGTTACTGCCATTAAGATTATCAGAATGTACTGAACTTTTAGCACACTTCGGCATAGAGTCGTGCAGAAAATTAGATGAAATTGAAAGCGCAGCTGTAGAATAATTCGCCGAAAGCTTTTATTTTTTGTGCTAAAGACAGCTGGAGGCAAGTTCCTTACCCCTCTAGCTTCTCTGCACGGAGCAACAATGTCAACAATACATATGTATATGTATTTTTATTTGTTTACATATCATGTCTGTAACTACTTCTGCTTAGAGCTTGAACAATAAGGAAAGAAATTTAGGGACAGGAACAATCTCAAGCTGTAGAAATTTTTTTCCTTCTGAAAAGCTGTGTAGGTAAACATGGAATTGATGTATTGAGATGATTCACTATGGCTGGCATATCGACGTGGAATTTGCTACTTATAGGAAGTATACAGTGCCTGAAGTTTGCATCATGTAAGTTACGGACTATTAACTATTGTAAGAATACTTTACATGGTCAAATGTGCAAATCTGCCATGTGATTGTTGCATGCAAGTACGTAAAGTATGAACCAAGCATTTGTTTTGTAAGATTACTGGGATATACACTCTTTAAGTTTGTTGTTTCTTCTTGTGCAATGTTTTTTGGTAGCTTAATTTAGAATATTCCACAATTCGAATTTTGGGAGTGTTGATGCTCTCTGTAAATGAAAAAGATCCTAGAAACAAAAGAGAATGTACTTCCCTTCATTTTAAGAAGTTATGGACATGTGTACAAAGTATGCAAGTTCGAGGTAAATATTTTCGAAATGCAAGCATATGAATTTGCAAACCTTGAATGTGTCCATCTGTATGTAGCGCCTGTGTATCAGTTGTTTGATATGCTCACTTTGAACATGGTTGAATCTTCCTAGTTTGAAGGCAAATGAGACAAGGTCACCAGAGTTTCCAGATATACGCGTACGTATAGTAATTGGCTTTGTGTTGTTGAAAATTTTACAGATTCATCGAGCTTGGAGAGGGGATGTTCCAGATGTTGAATTTGGAAATGAATCCATCTCCAGTGTTGGCAATTGGCATGTCTCTCTTTCAATGCAAGAGGATGATTCCCAGATGATTGGTTTGTTCTAGGTGGTTTTCAACTGGGAATGGGATGTATTAAAGCTTTGAAGTCATAGAGAGCTGTACAAGATCAAAGTAAGTAGCTGTGTTACATATGTCCAGTTCTGTTGTCTTACAGTAATATGTTTTCGCAGAATTTTTTTGTTAGGGTGTAAACTTAAATAGAATCTTTGGTTCTGATATGAAATTGGCACTGGACTGTTTAAGGAAACGATATCAGTCCTCCAATTTTGGCCTCCCACAATCCTCTTCTGGACGAAGGAGAATGAATTGCTTATAGAAGTGGAAAAATTAGTTGCACTAACAAATCAACTTTGAAAATACACCTCCATCTAAATTCCATTAATCTCATGTCACTGCCATCATCTAATGGATAAATTTATAGAATGAGCTTCCATCTCTTTCGTGTTCTGAGATTCTCAGAGAAGAAAAAAAATTATCTGCTCATTTAGACATGACCATGTGGCGTTAGAATCCATTTGATTGTGAAGGAAATTAGAACCCCACGTTATCATACCCAAAACCTCTGGCTGTTTTTGGTTAAATAGTTTAGTTTTAGTTTTGATGATTTTATTAGGTGTAATGAGTGGAGAGAGATAGAGAGAGAAATAAGAAAAATAATGATTTCATCAAAACTAAAATTAAACTGAAAAACGAACAGGGCCTTTGTATTTTCATGTGAACATCAATAAATTTTTGTAATGTAACCATGTAGTGAGGACAAAACGATGTTATTTTACCGCACTAAACCACTATGTTGCAATAGCATCTGCATCCCCAATATTGGAGTATTTCATTAATAGTCACCTAGAGTCCTAGACACAATAATATGGCCTAGGTGAAGCTCTGGATCGAAGCTGGTGGGCTGCTTTGCAATGTTGGGCCACGTTTTTCTTGCAACTTGTAGCTAGTGGACCCTTTGGAATGCTCTCGACTCCTGTGTATCTTATTGCTGTATTCACGTACATGTTTGGATACAGAGGATTCGACCCCCAACTTTTTTCTTTTATTAGGTGGGGACCCCCACTTTTTTTGTTCAGTTCCTTGTGTCGTTGGCCAACCTTAGGAAGACCAAGCTGCAAGTCTAGAGGATGATTCCAAATGACAGATGGTTCTCTCGATGAGTCCATACACTTTTGGATCTCTCGCACTTGTTAGTCCTTTTCCAGTGATACTACCCCACAACCAAATTAGCTAAACAGGGATTTAGGAATGTAAATTGTGAGGTCAATGGTGGAAATTAAGAGGAATTGTAAACTCTCAGGTTTGGACTGAATGGTTAGAGCCTTGTAGCAAATTCAAACTATTAATTGCAGAAATAATCGTAAGCTGAACCCAAAATTTGCTTGTGATGATGTGAATGGGAATTAGGTGGTAATCATTCTTTACAGGCCGTGGGCTATTCACAGCATTGTCAAAGTCCAAACCCAAACCCTTGACCCAAAATCAACACTAACAGCCATGTCACTTTAGTTGGTAATTGGTCTTGGCACCAACCAAAGGACTAAAGCAAAAACGATTTGATGTTTGGGTAAAAGTGAAAAACGTTGAGCATGTCTCTAGCTAATAATGGTGGATTGAGGGGGTGCCACTAACGTAGTTTTTCAAATAAACTAGTTTTTCATAGTTTTTTATGTGATGTATTGCGAGAATAACTTATTTTGATTTTGAAAAAAACTGTTTTTTGTTAGTGATTTTGTTAGTGAAACACCTCCTGAATCTGTTTATGAAAATCTAGCAAGTGACCACCCCAGCAGGGGCGGACCTGGGGTGTGAGGGGGGTGTTTGCCCCGCACTCCCCCCAATTTTCGACAATTTTTCAATTTTTTCAGTGCATTTTTCAATTTTTCTATATATTTTCTGTGGAGTAGCCCCCCTTTCTATGGAGTGGCCCCCCACAGCTACAATCCTGCGTCCGCCACTGCACCCCAGTTGTCTTGGTCGTAAACACGGACTTGCGCAACATGGCATGGTTCGATTTTCAGGATTCAAGTGCAGGGCTGCAGCAATGGATTGCTGCGCTATTTCTCCGTAAATTTACATTACAAGTGGGTCCCATGTGACGGGGCCATGGATGATTCTTCTGTAAAAATTAAAAGGTCGTGATTGGTTCCGTTCTTCCCAGTAGTTTATTGTGATTGCTACTTCCGGCTGTCAGTTGGAAGGCCAAGTTCCAGTACAATAAAAAAGAAAAACAGTCAATAAAATAGTTCAAAACAGAAGTTTCTGGAGCTGCACCCTAAAATATTAGCCTCAATGCCCTCAACATTGAATCTCAGCCGGTTGTCTATAACATTCCTTATCTAAATTCTACTTGCTCATATACTTACAAACAATCATTAAATTAATTATTACTCCTACTATATATGGAAAATGCTACTAACATATATCCGGTTGGTTTATGCGAAGGTTGAAAATATGTGTTGAAATGTATGAAAAATGTATAAAAATAATTGCAAATATTTTAAAATGTGTAAAAGTTACATAGGATTGCGTGTTTTTTTTTTTTGGTTCTTATTACATACGTGTGTGTATGCCACGATCTTTAGGTGGTGTTCTACTAACAGAAAACTGTTTTTTTCAAAAATTGAGACAAGTCATTCTCTCACAATACATCACATAAAAAATCGTTAAAAACCAATTTTTAAAAAAAAGACCTCAGTGGAACACTCCCTTGAGATGGTCCCCTGTATTTTAATGACCCTGTTTCTGGAGCATTCCTGTGCCTATTGCTATAACGTAGAGTTATTGATCTTTTCCAAGACTTTCTGTGTTCTACTCTATCAAAAGAGATAATCTCCTCCATAAATAAGAGTTTGTGTCAAGCAAATTCCCGCCGTTTATTCCAAGATCCAATGGCTCAGAGCATGTGTACAATTTTTTTTTACGCCTGCAATGCATTTAAGGAGGAGGAGAGTATGCATAACTCCGAGCCGTTGAATCTCGAGATGGACGGCCGGGATTTGCTCAGCGCAAACCCCTATTTACGGAGATCCATAAATAAGATTATCTCCTATCAAAATGTAATATTTATCTTTCCTCTATAAAAGATACTGTATCATATACTACTTAAACTAGTGGAGAAGTTTTAGGTGGGTTGTGACTAAATTCGTCGACAAGAACAATGGCCGCCGGAGAAGAAAGGAGTAACGATTTCTATGCAGTTCTGGGGTTAAAAAAGGAATGCTCTGCGGCTGAGCTAAGAAATGCTTACAAGAAGCTTGCACTGGTCAGAATTGAATCCACACTCTCTTCACAATTCTGTATAAGAAGAAACATTTTTCTTTTTAAGTCCTTTACTGACGGTTGGAAAAATCATTTCTTGGCTTGAAACATATCCTGTGTTTGTGGGTCTCTGTTTTACCATTGGAAACTCTCTCTCTCTCTCTCTCTCTCAAAATTTCTTGGTTGGCCATGGAACAAAAATTGGTATCCACCAAAGTTGTTCCAGAAACTGACTTTAAATCAGGAATTGGCTTAAGTTAGGTTTTTTGGTTGATATATTGTGAGATGATGATATCTCTCGTAAAATGTAATGAGTCAGTTTTGTGAAACAAATTCGAATTCTCGCAGAAAATTTGGGCATTAAAGTTAAAGTAGATTTGAAAATTTTGGTTTTCTACTTTGCTGAGAAACTCTTGGGTTAGAATCTGGGTATCAGAAGATACATTTCTAGTTAAATATTTTCCTGGAAATTTTAAATGGGTAAGTAGTTGTCTTCAAATTCTTTTAATTTTCTATTTTTGTGGCAGAGATGGCACCCAGATCGTTGTTCTGCTTCCGGAAATGCAAAGTACATGGAAGAGGCAAAGAAGAAATTTCAGGGCATTCAACAAGCTTATTCTGGTAAGTCGCCACCTTCACTTCTCCACTGTTTCATAGCAAATTTTTTGTGAATTTTCTAAAGCCTTCAATGAAATATAATATTCGGAGCTACCATTGGTTTCACGAGATGATGCTGTATTTTGTTTGGTCTCTTTTGTCCTCGTTTTAGTTCTTTCTGACACCAACAAGAGGTTTCTGTACGACGTTGGAGTCTACGATAGTGATGATGACCAAAATGTAAGTTTTCTTTTTGTTGATTGATCTCCATTAGCTGGTTTTAATTGGACATGTCCGTGTCCTTCCTAGTTATTGTGAGGTCGAGGTTATGTTTACCGGATTTGTTCCTGTTCCGTGAAGTTGGTGCGGTTTTTCCAGTTTCTACATTTTGAGTGAGATTGATTTTTCATTACATTCATTGCTTTAGGTGAGTACTGTGGAAAATCATTTTTAACCGGAGTGGTGGTTTTTGGAATTAGAGGCCAGTGTTATGGTTGGAACATTGAAGTCAAGGTTGTATGTGAAAAGCTGCTTGTATACTTTGCTAAATCCACATTATAGAGGCTGCCCTTCGCTTATTGAGAGTGTTCTAAACATTTTGCCTCGACTAATCTCTCGGGTACATCATGAAGTCCTTGTCTACAAAAGTGAGTCGAGAAAGTGGTTTGTCTAGTGACTTTAGTTCTATTCCACGGCTTTCGCCACCTCTGTGGAGAGAACCAAAAAAAGGCCCCCATTTTTTTGCTTCAACTAATTGCATTTTTTTTTTTGTTCCATTGACTGATCACAGGGGTTCCCACCTGAAAATGAGGCTAATTTTACAAATGCATGGACCCACTGCTGCTTGTGTTCTCATTGTTTTTTTCAGTTTTTAGTTTAGAGGGTCTGATGGGAGATGGGGGAGGTAAATGGCTATGCTGGTTTTTTTTTTTTTTTAAAGAGGAATGCCTATGCGGGTTATCAATTGGTTTTTCATACTTTTAATGTGCTTAATGTGGGATTGGTTGGTTACTGATTGGTAAATACGTATCTACGATATTGAAGTTGATGATGTGCATGCAATGTGATTCAGGGTATGGGCGATTTTCTTAACGAGATAGTAGACATGATGTGCCAAATTGATAACGTAAGGCCTTCATCCTTTGTCTGTTGTTTCACTTTCTGTTGCAACTCCGTCCGTGTAATGTTGCTTGGGTTGATTACAGGAAAATGGAGAGGATAGCTTTGAGGAGTTGCAGGAGCAGTATGAGGAACTCTTTCAGAGCGATATCGAAGCATTTTGTTCCACCTCTCCGATTGTGAACCCTTCTTCGTATTCATCATCTTCGTGTGCCTCTTGCAGTGAGAGCTCCAATACTTCCAACAAGCGTAATTCCTCTGAAATGTACTCAGAAAGGGCCACAACAAGTGATAACCCTTCTGGATTTGATGCCCACTGCGAGGGATTTTGTTTTGGGGTTAGTACTCCCTCTTTCGCTAAGGTGTTTGATTTTGTTTTGCCAATATTCCGAGTCCTGTTACGACAAGGCCAAGAATGTTGAGAAACTGATTTTAGGATGAGAGTCACTTTTTAAGAGCTAATAGCCTATTTATGAAGATGGTTTCAATTGCCTGATATGCTTTCTTTCTTGTTGACGTTGTCAAGACAGGCGGTACGCCAGGAAAATCCCAAGAAGAGGGGAAAAGCAGCGGGAGGAGGAGGAATTCCAATCAGAGGAGCCGTAAATAGACGGCATGGCAGGAACCAGAAGGTTTCATCTGACCATGATGTCTTCTCCGACGACGACGACGATGGCTATTCCTCTTGTATCTTTCCTTGAGTTCACAGTTTACTATTTTCAAGGCGAACATATGTGGAGTTTACAATTTACATAGATGAAGATGCTGCTCATCCCCTCGAAAGGACAACTAGTTCTTCAAGATTTCTTGGCATTACATACGACAAAACTGGCATTAGTTGGAGTTAACTAGCCATTTAGAAGTACTAGAGTTCAAATAGTTCCTTCGCAGGACGGTTGTGGTCGAGTTGTTTCTCTTGACTGTGAATTGCAATATTTATCTCCCTTATTCTCCTTTCTCTTTTGCTTCTTTTGGATGCAAACTGAGCAAAGAAGGTTTGCTTAACCATTTCTGTTAGTAGTACTCTACAAATGGGTTCTTCTCTGCTTCCTTGAAATCTTCCTTTGTCGAAATGAGGATAGTTCATCTGCCTTTTTCGGAATCTTGTAGTGCGACATCTGATCCATTAATCGCACTTGCATGAACCAAATTATCCATTGCCGAGATGAAATTCAAGCCGTTGATCACTGAGATCAATTGCTTGTATGGTGGGTTATAATGTAGCATTCACTGAGATCAATTGCTCGGATGCTGGGTTATAATGTAGCACCTTACTACATGACCAAACTATGCACTCTTTGTTGTCTGTTGATCACATTCAATGACCATATGTTGGGTATAATGTGATGTGTTGTTAATGTGCTCTACAACTACCAGACAAATGTGCCACATTTCGCCATATAGGGGAGGGATTTTTCGTTCAGGATCAAATTTTGACAATCCGGATCATTAGATGTGTTTAAAACATGTTTTTAAAGTCCAACTCGAGAATTCATCAAAAAAATAATTCGGAAGAGCTTGATCCGAGCACTTTTTGATAAAAACATACATATATATTTTTTTATCGAAAAGTGTTTGAATCAAACTCTTCTGGGGTTTTTTTTGACAAATTATTGCATTGAACCTTATACATTTTAAACATTTCTAACGGTTTGGATAGCCGAAATTCGATTCCGAAACCTTACCATAAAAATTAAGGGAACCCTTGCTTAGATATGCTCTGGTGCTCGGTATACATCTTGTGACATCTAATGCTATGATTCAGCAGATATATAGCTTGTCGGTAAGGTAGGTAATTGGGCCTACATGTCCCTTGCGAGTTGCCCATCGTACATTTTACCATTATGAAAAAGTCCACTGAATTTTTTTCAATAGTCATACAATGAGATCGTATCTTTTGTAAATTATTTAAACGTCTAGAATAATCTCGAAAATTATATGGCAAAGTAAATACGTTTTGTGTTTGTAGTAACTGATGTTTGATTATTTTGATTTTTTTTTTTGTTAAGGCAAGTGGTGGCTAGCTCATGCGGTAGAGCTCTTGGATACCCCACACTGCATCTCGGGATCAAATTACGTTCTCTTCTCCTCCCATGTAAATATGTAATAGATTAGGAATGACGAATGACAAAAAAACAAAAAGTTAGACAAAAAAAAGAAAGGCATAATATTTAATGCAGTTTTTTTATAACTCTTATTGTCCCAAAATTTTGTTGTCTCTCTATAAAAAATTTCGACACCCTCCAAATTGACAACTAAAGTATTTTTTTGTCTTTTAAATCAATTACCCTAAAAAAATGTTGTAACTTTCGCGGACCATGTACATGACGAGGACAGGCAACTTGCGAGGATTCTTCTAGATTCTTAATTACATATTCGCAAATCGGTAATTCCTTCCGCACCGATCCAAATGCATCGATGGTGTACCAATGGTATTGCCGACGCTGTTGTGGGCCTCAACCGGTCGATCCGAGCCGTTCATCGTTCGCAGAATCGAATTTCAAGTGGGCCCACATAGGAATCGAGGAAATCGGACGGCCTTATGAGCTCAATCCAAAATCACCTCACTTCATCCAAATTTTTTTCAATGAAATGGGGTGATTTTGGATCGATCTCATATAGCCGTCCGATTGTCTCGATTCCCATGCAAGCCCACTCGGAATTTGATTTTGAAAAGGATGAACGGCTCGGATCGATCAGTTGAGGCCCACAACGGCGTCGGCGACTCCGTCAGTGCACCATGATCTGTGCACGTAGCAGCGTTCTTAACAAATAGGCTAACCCACCATTCTATTTTTCTATGTGAGGATTGTAGATTATCTTTTGTTTTAAAAGATCAGATTCACTGGATCCAATTCACTTCAAAAGCCATAATTAATGGCCGATGCTATGAGGTGATAACTACTACATTTTAAAAATTAAAAAAAAGTAACCAATCCCTATGGTTTCTTTTTATTTTTGTTTTTTTATTTGATGTGATTTTGACAAAATCAAGACTCCACATATTATTATGTGATGAATTTTAAGCCAAGCATTTCGAAATTTGAGCAGACGACAAAGACTTTGTTCCAGACATAGCGCTGCTTCAAATTTGGGTCTATGGTATTAGCTGTATTTGGTTAGATAATTTAGTTTAATTTTGATAGTGTCATTAAGTGTAATGAGTGGAGAGAGATAGAGAGAGAAATGAGAAAAAAAAATGATGATACCATCAAAACTAAAACTAAAACTAAAATTAAACTGGGAAAACGAACAAGGACATTATAATTATGGATAAATTACAGTGACCTCCCTTGATATTTATGACAACTGCACTGCACCCAAGGTTTTCGACTTAATACTCTGGCCTCCCTCGAGGCTTACCATTGTGTATCGAATTGACCCATTCCATTAGAGCTTTGTTAATTCCCAAGTTAATGATGCCAAAAAGAAGATGCCAAGTTCCCATGTTATCCTTACTTACTTCCATTTATTTGATATGAACTCAACGTATCTAAATTTTTTTTTTGTCAACCTCATAATATTTTGTCTAAGTTTCACTCAATTCCTGAATTATTCTATCCAAGTGATGCATTCACCAATAGACATAACATATTTTGTACAATACCAAAATCAAATAAATTCAAATAAAATACAATAACTTTACTCAATCCCTACTAGCTTATGAAACAATAATGCTTCATTTGCCTCTGGCATAGCCCCTCCCAATTATTGTGCCTTCGCCCTTGTAACTGATCGTCTTCTTTTTAACACCATTTACTTGGGAATTGAAAGAACTCTGATGGAGTGGCTTGATGTGATTCATTACAATAAACCTCAGGGGAGGCCAAAGCAATTAGTTGAAAACCTTGGGGTGTAGTGTTATTGTCATAAACCTCAGGGAAAGTCAACGTAATTTATCCTAAAATTATTGTCGAAAACCTTGGTGACAGTGATATGAACAATAATCATGCTACATGTACAACTATTTCAGCTCCAACCATTTACAACTCACTCACATACAAGTGGAGCCCACACATGTACAAGTAGCATTTTGTATGAACTAATCATGCTACATGTACAACTTGCCAAAAGGAGGATGAGAAAAAAAAAAAAAAAAGAAGTGGACAATTAACTACCTTGAATGATTCAAAAAGTTGAAGAAAGTAACAAGTCGGTATAGAATAATACAAAAATATTATTTTTGTAAGGCCCAATTGTTGGTGTTGATATCTCAAAGGTTAAATGTATCTCGTTTTGCTATTATTAGACAAACAAGTTGTTGATATTTTATGCTATAAGTAGATAGCAAGTTGACAAGTAGAATCACAACCAAATTGTCTTTTGTGAAGGAGATTCAACTTTGTGATCCCCCACCTTAATTGATTTTCACCCATTCCAAAATGCTCCCAATGGCGGCCATGACTAATTGATATTTTTCTGGACCTTAATTGGTTTTCATCGCTATTCCAAAATGCTCTAGAATGGGGCCCAATAGATATTCTTTTGGTGCTTTGGAATTTGTTCAAACCATCCGTCGGTAAACTTTAGGGGTGTTCTGTTAACGGTGTTTTTAGAATAACTAGGCTTTTAAAGATTTTTCATGTGATGTATTGTGTGAAAATGAAATGTCCCGATTTTTGGAAAAAAAAATTTTTTGTTGGTGGACATCTCCCAAATGGTGAGACGAAATGGCAAGTAGGAAGAAATTGCAGATATCTAAGCAGGTGTCCCGCTAAAAGTTCTTTTAAAATAAATTGATTTTTCATAATTTTTAATATGATATATTATAAGATAATGATATGTCTTAATTTTTGAAATAATACTATTTTCTTATTAGTGGAACACCTCCTCCACTTTTCTTGAGTATCATAACTTTCTAGGAGTACTAGTATGTAAATCCCATAGCCATAGTTTAGCCTTCCAATTCCCATCTATGAAGCGTAAAAGCCTTGGAGATTAATAAAATCTTTTTACATTGTTTTGTTCGTTATTTGACATTGGTAATTAATATTTACACCCCCTAAATTGTTAATCACGTTCTCTTTTTGCATTTTAGTGACATTTTTACACATGAAAATGTCACTAAAAGACAAAAAATAGTGTAGTTAATAATTTGGAGGGGTGTGGAAATCACTCCCCTTGACATTTAGGGGTTGTTCCAGTGTGATGGCAAACCAATGATCACATATTAGAGCAAACCATATTACAAACCAAAGTTAAAAAGATGTTGAGCACACCAACAAACGCCACCCAAGAACCAACATCCAAAGAAAGGTAAAAAGCCAACCTAAAGAACCCAAAACAACTACCTAGCAAGCCAAACAACCTCCGAGCAAAAGAACACTCTAAAACCAACCAAACACTTGAATTAAAGCGACAAGAAGCAAACCGAAACTCCGAAAAAACAAACCGAAAAGACGGGGGGCGGGGGAACCTGAAAACCACCAAAACTCGGAATTACAATCCACAGTTTCAAGGCTTGTGTTGCTTGAAAAATGATTCTTCCGTGCAAGTTGCCGAAGGAAAATGAATTGAATGGCCCAATGTTGTGTTGGGATCAACGGATATTTGTTTTGCTATTATTAGCAGGCAACAAGTTGATCATATTTTTATGCCATTAGTGGTAGCAAGTTGACATTATTATATGTTTTGTCATTTGTGGGAAGATCGAGGAGAATCATCATTTATTAACGTTCACTCCACATCCCACTAATTTCGCTTTAATTTTTAATCATTGGTTTCAAGTCCACTTATAGAAATAGAAGTGGGGCCATAACTGATTGTTGCCTTTCCACGTTTTCCACTTTCTATTCCAAAACGGAAATTGAACGTGATTGAATGGAGCATTTTGATACTGCAAAAGCCTAGAGACGGCCCACTTTAACATTTCCAACACTCCTCTTTACTTTATTCAGCCAAAAAAGGTAAAACAAAGTAAAATAGCATTTATTTTGCTTTTTCACTTTTCATCTATGTATTCTAACAACGTTCTCTATTTTACTCTCCAACTAATAAAATAGATGGCTGAAATTCAAACCAAAAACAAAACTACTATTTCCCTCCTGTTGGTGGTGCTTTTTTTGGAGCAAAGAGGGGAAATAGACTAGCTACTAGTAGAGAGGGGAAATGGACCAAGACAAATAGTTGAGCCTAATTGAGAGCCTGTTAGAGGCTTGGAGCATTGAAAAACTGATTAGGTTAGCTACTCTAGCTAAGGGAGCTCATTTGCCTAGTGTGTTGGAGATGCTCTTACACACTCGCAAATGTGGAGAGGGAACCACACTTTGTGATTTGATATAGTCTTTGAGAAAATTTGTTTGCTGGGGAATGTTACACGGTGTCCCAAGACTCCTATCTATCACATAATATTGTAGGGTCCAGTACTAAATGTATAGATTCCACGTAAATGTGTGATGGATAAGAGAGTTGGAGGAGTACGTGATATCCCACATACCACTGAATAGTTACTCATTGTTTGAAGCTTTAAGTTACCAAAAACTTTTGAAGCTATTAATCAGGTGATTAACTTGGAGTACAATGGGAATACTTACCAAATTCGGATTCTGACTAACCAGTGAGGGGGAGGACGTGGTGCATCAATGAAAAATTGCAGGGAAGAATATTAGGGCATCTCCAGTAACATTGGTAGTGTAAGAATTAATGTAAGAACTAAACTTTTTCCATTTTTTATGTCCCAATAGTGGAGTTAATGCATAAAAATTTGTGTCAATAGTTTGTGCAGCACTACTGCGATGCATAACTGGAATGGTACGGCTAATTTCTCAAGAGGGGGGGAATTGGGGGGCCTGTAATGAGCTCTCTCGGCCGTCCGATCTGAAATCAACAGTTTGGATAAATTGAAATTAAAGTTAATGTAAAAGTAATTTTTAAAGTGTAAGACGATCCGAATAAATTGGAATTAAAGTTAATGAAAAAATAATTTTTAAAGTGTAAGACGATCCGAACCGTTGATCTCGGATCGGACGGTCGAGAAAGCTCACTACAGGGTCCCCGGTTCTTGGGGGGATGTGTCCGCTTGCACCAGGACAAAGGGGAGGGAGAGGGAAAAAAAGGAGAAAAGTTGGGAGAGAGTCCCACCTATATCTATATATACACATATATTTGTATACCTTTTTACACTTGAAAAACACCATTGCAACACTCATTATCTTAACAATACATTTTGTCATAACAACACAAAAATGAGACCTATTTTTTTTTTTACAGTTTTGTGTCATATAACACCACATTTTTAACTTCACGACTGGAGATGCCCTTATATGTAAAGGCTGGATCAAGACTTAAATGAGGGAAATGGGACTTGGCTTCGACTCATTGGTTAAAAAGGGTGGGTTCTAATCTAGATGTTCATTAGATAATAAGATGATTTACACCCAATTAACTATTGGATCAAGCACTAGGTTTTCACAAATTAATCAAAGGTCATTATTTACATCAAATGTCATACGCCTTCTTACCCAATGAATCTTAATAGTTAGGATTTCCTCTATCCATTAGGTAATAGTTAGGAATTTAAATGATGAGGGGTGTTAGGCACCCCCCCCTGACACCCCCTCCCCACCGACCCCACCTCCCATTCCCCTAATACCCTCCCCCTTTTAGCAGCCAAACTTCCGTTTTTCTATTTTTTTTTTTTTCTGTTTCTGTTTTTTCTTATTTTTTAACTTTATTTATTTAGTTACTTATCTAATTTAGTTTACTCAAATTACATTTGCAAGTAAATTATTTTTTTATATCGACATCTATATTTGACTTTATATTTTAATTAGTTAATTAATTTGTCTTAAAAATGAATAATAAAAAAAAAGCTTCTAAAAGTGAATAATATTACAATCATGTTTAAAAGTAAATAAATAAAAACTTCTAAAAGTGAATACATATTACGATTAATATAATATAATATAAATAAAGTAAATAAAGGAATTAATATAATTAATATAAATAATATATTAGAGGGTAATTAAAAGAGAGAAGGAAAGGCAATCATATTACAATCACATTTTAAAGTGTCTAAATATTACAATCACATTTACAATGTTCAGCCCTAATCAATATTGCCACCAAATTGCCAATTAAAGATGGCGCCCAATATGTCGTTCCACAATTGAGCGCGTGCGTTATAAAGCAGCGGACTCATCCTGCGCAGACTTCACTTTCGATTTATTACGCCACCACCATATTGGGATGGGTGATACAAGGTGATGAGGGCGCCAAAAAAGTTGCCACGAAGTGATTGTTATCTGGGCAATAGCTATTTCGTATTTGTTAATTTGGCTGGATGGGATCTCAAGGGCAAGTGAGTAAAACAAAATCTAGCATTCGGCGTCAAATGTAAATAGTACAATGTTGTACAAGTGATGCGATGACTATCCCCAAACTCATACATTCCATCCAATATGGATGCGGGTAGTAGGCTTCAATAGCTTCGATGTGAAGTAGTACATCATCGCCATATTTTTATGCAGGGATAAACCGCATTGTAGAGAGCTCTATTCTAATTAATTTCTTGGATAAGATCATATGCGTACTTGAACCGGTAGCTCCCGATTGCCATAGATATCTTGTGACTATCGCTCACGAATCCACAATGACCATCACGCCCGGCGTCTTTGGTATGGGACATATCTGCTTTGGAATTGCCAAGGTAAATCTTGAATGTAATTAACCTCCTCCCTCTCTCTCTCTTCCCTCTCCTTCTCCACCATTTCCCTCCACTGTATTTTTCTCTTTCCACTTTCCTTACCGATGTAGATGCTTAAATGCAGGGAAGGTATCGCGTTTATCCACTTTGCTTTCGGCTTTTTCCCACGGGGGCGACCTCTATGTTGGTGTTGTATAATGGGGCTCGAACAACTGCTTCATTGTTAGAGCGGATCACGCCATATCCCTGAACACTTGTCTATCATTTGCTTTCGCATGTCGTGGATCCATCCTCGTAATATGTCAACCACACGAGATGTCTCGTCGGGTTGTTCTCCTCATCATTGAACCGATTCGTGTGCATAGAGAGCCTACGCCAATGAGCGTGGATCTTTGGATAGCGGAATCGACATCGTCCGAACGATAAGCCCTCAAATCATGCATACATGGCAATCCATGTGTTGTTACGTCGAGCGGTTGCGAAGCGCCGCTTGGGAGGGGTAGGCATCTGCTGCAGATTCTAGTGATTTTGATCAACCCCATTGCATATAATGAAACGCGACACTGATTTCATAAAAATGGGGTCACGTAAATGGTTGTGGCGTGGAATGTTGTGATTTACGGAATGACTTCTTTATTTCCCAAACTGATTTGTCAACATATTATCTATCGTTCAAAAGATGTTTTGGGGCGATGACATAGTTGTACGCCCAAATAGCACTTTAGCTTTGAATGTGCAGACTCGACCCTCTAATAGAATAATGCAATTTGTTTAAATAGAAAAGTTTGAACAGTGTAGTATAATATAATGTGGAAAATTTGACTCGCAAAAAATTATAAAGTGACTATACCTTTGACTTGAATTGCTTAGAGGTGCATACATGTATCATCCATCTTTGTAACAAATGTCGCTCTTTATGCGGCATTAACCATGTATCCGCAAGATAAGTTATGACACGCCGGATATTGGCTATACTCCTCACACATGGCACCCACTTTATCTTTGGTAAGATGAAGTGCTAGATGAATGAATTAGGGGCCGCCATGAATTGCAAAAAGTCGGAAATAAGCCCGACCAAGCCACAGTGGCTGCAATTCTTCATTACGCGACCGATTTATGTGCCAAATACAAAGGATGTGGCGTGCCATTGGGAAACATGCTTCAATAGTGTTCATAAGTGTCAAATCACGACCGTAACAAACACCAATGGAACCGATGCCCCTTTCCAACCATCCACTTCTTTAAGGTATTCAAGGCCCATGTACATGTATCTTCCCTCTCATTATTAAGATATGCGAACATAAGCGAGAAAGTTAGATTTGTGGATGTGATACCCCTGACCTCAATAGTGGTTTTAGATACTCATTGGTATTGTATGTGGCATCAATTACCAACACGGATGAAAAGTTGATGAGATAGCTCTCTAGACTTGTAGGATGAACCCATACAATATCGTGATTTCGTTGGTGTCTTGATTTGTCCTGAAGTGGTGGAGGTACCCATTCTTAATTAATTCTCCAACACATATTGAGTAGTAGTTAGACCATCGTTTAAACTTCCTTGTTAATGAAAATGACATTGTAAATGCTTCTAATTCCGTAGTGTTTGCCGGATCTTTTTTCTTCAAAATAGTAAAAATTTCACTTGTGGTCTTGGTCTTTGTTGGCCATCTCGACCACAAATTGTTTCTCCATTGGTTTTAGCCTTGATTTTCGTGGCCCTCAATATTTTCTGGCGGTTCATGGTTATGGAGACCACGGGGAAACCCTTAAACCCCATTTGGCACCGTGCGGAGGTATTGGTATACCTCATGAACTCAAATGGACACTCACATTTTTTTAGTCCAAGGTATTTCTATGCAATATTAGCCTTTCAACCCCCGCGGTGCGGTTTGTACTTTCCTCCTCTCTCACAACCAAGAATGCATCTCCGGTAGCTTGCAGCCTCTTAAATTAGAAGATTTATTAATAACCACCACAATACCATTTTGAGACCAACTCTCTTCACCCAAGTTAACATATCTTCTCTACTTTCAAAAATCTATATATAAAAAAACAAAATAGCGAATATGTATAAGTAAAAACATTATCGGTCTTATCATATTTATCTACTTTCAAAATGAATAGCGAATATGCATAAAACAAAGGAAAATAACTAACTTTGTCAGTCTTACTAAATTAGTTGTATAATCGCGGCCATTTGAAATTGATCTTTCTCCTCACTTAGGAACATCATTCTCAAATGAACAACCATCTGGATAGTAGTAGCCATCCATAATGCTCTTTGATGAATTACAAAAAAAGAAAGAAATTCTGAATGAGGAAGAAGTGAAGTAGTAATGGGAGAATTAGGAAGAAGTGAAGTAGTGGAAGAATGTAGTAGTATAAA
The DNA here is from genome assembly GCA_022606695.1 of Vaccinium macrocarpon. Taxonomy (NCBI): domain Eukaryota; kingdom Viridiplantae; phylum Streptophyta; class Magnoliopsida; order Ericales; family Ericaceae; genus Vaccinium; species Vaccinium macrocarpon. Next base: position 35,284,534 of record CM040174.1, on the reverse strand, counting down.
TAGATAAAAAGGTAAAAAAAAAATCTGGATGAGTGGCTGTAATTGAAGATAAGAAGATAAGTGGTTGTAATTGAAGATAAGAAGGTAAAAAGAAAATCTGAATGAATGGTTGTAATTGAAGATAAGAAAATAAGAAATCATCTGAATATACGAATTAAATAAATAAGATTAAATAATTAAGAAAAATATGTAAATACAAAATATTAGATAAATAAAAAACAAAAAATATAAATAAATAAATAAATTAAAATATATAAAAGATAAAAAAGATATTAGATCATATTAAAATGATAAAAGAGAAAAAAGATATTAATGAAAGAGATAAATAAATAAATAATAATTGAATTAAATTAAAGAATTGAATTAAATAAATAATTAAATGAATTAAATAGTTAATTTAATTTATATAAAGAAATGAAATGATATAAATAAAGTAAATAAGGTAATTAAACGAAATAAAGTAATATAAATAAAGTAATTATATGAATTAAAGTAATATAAATAAAGTAATTATATGAATTAAAGTAATATAAATAAAGTAATTATATGAATTAAAGTAATATAAATAAAGTAATTATAGAAATTAAATTAATATAAATGAATTAATATAAATAATAAAGTAATTAAAGTAATATAAATAAAGTAAATAAATGAATTAAAGTAATATAATATAAATAAGTAATTAAAGAAGGGATAGAGGGGCAAAAATGTAAATTACGCGTGTCAGTGGGGTGGGGCCCAATGGGTTGTGTGTCAGGGCGGGGGGCGTAGAAATTTCCTTAAATGATGAGCAAAGTAATTTAATTTATCACAAAACAGTAATTACGTCCATTTTTTTATATAAGAAAGATAGGGTTATTACAATTTTGGTTTTAGTTCCTTTGGTTGGCATCTTGCCTTCGTTTTTGTTTCGGGTCAAGGGCAACATTTGCCGGAGTGTCTTTGTCCTTATTAATAAGCCGAGCAAAAAAATCCGTAATTCGTCATTGTTTCTGGTAGTTAATTGGACAAGGCTATGGACCTGATTCCAGGGGGAAAAGAGGTTATCAACTTCAGACTTTGGGCCCATGAACTGTCTAAGCCCATGCCAGTTGCCATAGTTTTGATCCGTAAATGACATAAAAAAAACAAGCGGATCAGTCTAGTCATTGGGCTCTTCTTTGATGAACAAGAGATTGGCCCATCTCTTTTGACACCATTTGTAGCTCAAGCATCTATAACTTTGTGGGCTCACAAGCCCGTTAAGAACGCAAACCCAAGAACAGAAACAAATCTAACCAGAATATGGTCCTCTTTTACTCAAAAATTTTCTCCCATATTCTTCTCAATTTTTGATACGGTTGGTTTGTTGACGGAAGCCCACATGACTTCCATTACGCAAAAAAAAAAAAAAAAACACACCTCCTCTAATATATTTTTTATACTTTTCAATACACTTTCATTAATTCTTATACATTTTTTTTACATATTTCAATATATTTTTAAAATTTTAACAAAAGCCGATTGGGCTTCCTGTAGCATTTTCCTTTTTGATGTATCAAGATGTCAAACCACATGGGTGTACTTTTAGGTACCTGATGCTCAGTTTATTGTTGTTCACACCTTGTTTGGTTTGGTTCTTAAAAACCGATTTTCTCAATTATTATTCAATTATTACCACTATTTTTAAATATTATTTTTATTTTTCTCTCTATCTCTCTCCAATCATTACAAAAACCAAAACTTAAAACCCAAACCAAACACAACATATGTGTTTTTTGTATTATTTAAAACTTTAAAGTAAAGCAATCAAGAGGATGTCATTTTCTGAATGAAATAATTGAGCGAACCTTTTAGTCCCTTTCACGGGTCACCTAACCCAATTCAATTATTACAAATGAAGGAATTCTCTATCTTTATGACGAACCCTTTTATTTTGAACGAAATGAGTGTGATTTGGATCGAGCTCATACAACCGTCTAATTGCCTCAATTACAGCAGAAGCCCACTCAGAATTTGATTTTGAGAATGATGAACGGCTCGGATCGACCGGTTGAGACCCACAACGGAGTCGGCAACGCTGTCGGTACGTGGTCGGTGCACCACGGTATGTCCCCTTATATTTTCCGCTTTATGATTGGGGTGTTCCGCTATGAGAGTTTTATTTTAAAACTGTTTTGGTTTTTGTGTTCATACATTTTATGTGATGTATTATAAAACGATGATCTGTCTTAATTTTTGAAAAAAATAGTGAAACACCCCTGACCCATACCCAAAAGTCTTCCCCATACCCAAAAGTCTTCCCAACTTGTTCCAATTTCCAGAGTTTTTATGTCCACTGCAACTCTATAGTGAGGTACCTGAACTGTTAATCTCAGTAATCAATCGTTCGAATTTTCTCTCGGCAATAGATGAATTAGATCATGAAAGTGCAAAGATGAAATCCAAGACGTTGATTGTGCAATAAACGATTCATGTGTCGTACTACAATCTTGTATTGCAGCGACGCACTATAGGATCCCCACTTCCCGTCTGGATTTGGGATATGATTTCGATTCCAGACCATGCAAATTTAGGACTTGGTCCACTTGGACAGAGAAGTGAATGCCATTTGGGACAGAGAAAAAAGAAAAACATGTTTAGTGCTTCTTCTTTATTTTCAATTAATTGTTTAAAGAATTTTTGAAAGAAAAAAAAATTGCGAAGTGAAACATAAAACAGAATGTTATAGAATGTTATCTTCCCTAAAGGATAATGAAAGACACGTAAAGCATAGTTGGATTTTGATTAGGTCAAGATTAGCTTGATTAACTTAAGTTATATTTCCAACATTGGTTTGCTAACTGTCAAGCCGGTTTTAATTAGGAGTGTTAAAGCTTGATTATAGGAGTGTTAAAGCTTGATTATAGCAAACAAGTTTTAAAAAAAATACAGTGCTTTGCATTAGTTTATTCATGGCCCTACTAAATTTTTAGCAAGACTCGAACTCAAATAAGTCTCCTCTTAACATCAAACAATTCCGGATGTGTAGAAATGGTAATTCCGGCCAATCCGATCCGCTTCAATCTGTCCCCGCTTTGTTCGGGACAGAGTTCGGGAATTGTTTTTTATGGATCGGGTTGGATTTAGGGGAAAAAATAAAATAAAATTGGGATCGGGTTGGAGGCGGTTCTATATACCTCCAGTCCGTTCCCAGACCCTTTTTTTTATATATATATTACTTATCTAATATGTTTTACATTTAGACCCCTTCAATTATTGTTAATTGGTAAAGTTTCCTCAATATATATATACTATTAGTTTATACATAAATACACTTCATTCTTCACATTCTTAAACACAATCAAACACGATTTAGTTGATAATTCAAGCCTTCAAGGTTGGAATCCTCGACTATTATGTAATTTTATTTGATTGGTTGGAATTTTTGGTGGAAAATTACAAATTGTCGCCATGTGTTTTCATTATTTGGTGGTTTAAATATCAAATGTGTTGGAAAAGTCTTAAGGATATTTTTCTAGATTTTTTTTACTTTATTAGTTTAGTAACTTTCGGATCAGGGCGCGGATCCCCAATCCCCATTAGGAGTGGGGATGGAGGGTGGAAATGATTTCCCATTCAAGGATCGGAGGTAGATGTGAGGTTCAGAGATTAGAGGATGGGATGGCTAAATCCGTCCCCGATCCACTCCGTTGCCATCCCTCGGGACGCGGACAATATTTTTAAAGTTAGTTTAATTATCATTTTCAAATGGTAAGTAAAATACTTGCGTGAAAGAAAGGGGTACTCAGGCCCACACACAACTTTATAAACATGAATCCTTCTGTTTGGTCCTTTACGGGAATTTCAACTTTTGAATGAAATCATTGTTATTAGCAAAAAGACTATTTTTAAGAATTGAATGCAATTTGTTTTGACTTTTTAAATACGATTAACAATTTGGAGCATCTAAAAATAGTAAAAGGGACGAGCAACTTTGAACAGAGGGAGAAACTATTTATTTAGGGTAATGAATTCCGTGCACTCCTTTTTGATAAATGCATAGTAGAATTTTTATTTGGAAAATTTTCACTAAAAAGATGAGAATCTGAGATTCATCAAATAGGAGAGCACAAAAATCATTTCCCTTTTTTTTTGTAGCTTAGTTTGGAAATGTTCTATGTAATGTATGGAGAGCTTATTTCTTCTATAAATTGGCTTATGTTGATTTTTTTGAGTCGATGTATTGTAAGAGAGTGACACGTTCTCATAAAACGCACATATAGAAAAGTATTCCTTCAAGTTGTCGACTATTTTATTTTAGGGACGAGTATATAAAATAAGAGTAAACGACGACTACGCGTATACACGCAGATACACAAACATAGAGTCTAACTTTTCCACTGGAAAATACTCTCCTTTAAAACGTCAAAAGATAGAGAATTTTAGTTTTACTGAGACATTCTTACATGTCAACGGAACTCATATAGTCCTATGAAAATATATTTGCCTTGTTCGGTTAGTAAATTTAGTTTAGTTTTAATGATGTAAGGAGGTGTAATAAGTGGAGAGAAATAGAGAGAAATGATGATATAAACAAAAATAAAATATATGGCCAAAACTGGCTCAAAACTCCCAAACGAACACGACCATTGTATCTTTTCTTTATTTCAATAAGGAGCCCAACTATGGTACACAACTTGATAGGGCCCTATTATGGGGTACCACACTAATTATTAAAACTTTTGAATTTGTTCAGAACAGTGGTTTAAAGAAATTTTGAAAAAAAAATGAGCTCATTCAGATATCGGTATGAGTTTGACTAATGTATTCAATTTGTTAGCAAGTCCCTTGGAGTGATAGTAATATGGGAGTAAATAAATAAAAAAACCCTATGGGCAGATATCATGTAACCTCTTAAGGTGACTCTGAAAAGTTAAAAACATATTTTTAAGAGTTTTCATACAGAATTTTTTCATTTAGATATTGGTAAGGACTTGATTAATTTTTCGTTATTGAATTCGTAAGGACAAAAATTGAATACATTAGTCAAACTCATACCGGCATGTGAATGAACTCATTTTTCTCAAATGACTTTAGGGTCTTGCTAACAAGTGTCTAATAGACACACAATAAACATATAAACAAACAAAAAAATTAGCACTCTATTACACTTTTCAATACACTTTCACATATTTATATTCATTTTTCATACATTTTTTTAACTTTAACATTTGCCCTATTGGACGTACATTACCATTTTCTTTACTCCAATATGTAAGGGCAAAGGATCTAGGGTACATCTCAGCATCACTGAATAATTTTTCTTGACCCAGAATTCCCGTGGGTCCCGCAGAAAGTCAACGTCCAATGTAGGTGATGTAGATCGTAGGCCCAAGGCCTTGCGAAAGAGCAAATCTTATCCGATTACGTGTTTAGCGGAGGTAAATGTGGGCCACCCCTGTCTGTTAAAAGCAACCCCAAAGACCAACACAACCTTTTTTTTTTTGATCAGAAAACACAACCTTACTTGCCCCGATTTTCTGGCTCTCTTTCTTTTCTCGGCTTATACAACTCGGCCCATTCATTAATTCATTTTACTCTCGCCCTTACAACTACATTTTTATTGGGGAAAAAAAAAAACTCCAAGAGAATAAATTAGTTCTTATAGTGGTTTTTTTTTTTGTCGCAACCCATTGCACACAAGAAAAAAAAGATATCGTCGAATATTTCTTCTTTGTCATCAGACCTTAAATAACTTTATTTTGAATAAAAAATATAGCTTTATAATCATACATGTAATTCTTTATTATAAGGTATACTGATGAGAAGAACAGCTGTAAGGACAATAAGTACCTTAAGTTAGGATTATAGACTTGAATTTTATTAATTTATGCTTGCACATCTATTTTATGTTATTTCATAAATCCCAGCTTAATGTGAAATAAGTGTATAGTGAGGAAATTTTAAAACAGTTATGTAATCTTTAATATTTTGAAATTGAAAGAAAAGTAGTTGTCTTGGTTAATTTTGATTTTATTATATTCTTGTAGCAGCAAAAAGATAAGTTTAAAAAAAACCCTTTAATTTACAGATACGTTCTTATCTTATCAAATTGATAAGTTTGAAAATATTCATTAATTTACAAGTTTGAAATTCCAATGAATCCGTCAACTAGGATAACACATGTATCTACTAGGTAATACTCATGCTAGTAGTATTGCATTTAACCAAAAGGTATATAGATTCTAATGGAGTAGGTTTAGTATAAGGAAGAGGAATTTGATCACACTAGTTAGTTAAATGGACGATTGTGTAGTTACAGTTAGTTGTTATATCATTTAGAAATTTAAGGTACAACAACTACCCCAAAAAAAAAAAAAATCTAATTACCCAAAAAAAGTTAGTTGCTGTACCTTAAATTTCTAAAGGGTGAAAAGTTGATTTTTCTTATTAAATTTCTAAAGGGTGAAAAGTTGATTTGTCTTACTAATGGATTGAGTTAAATTGAATTTGAGGCCTTTTTAGTGCCCTTTTCGTGCTAGAGAGGTGCAACGGATATCTCAGTTTTAATTTTCTAAAAATGTTTGGACTTAGAATAGAGTTTTTTTTTTTATAATTTAAACCATTAATTGTTATGATGGACAATTGAGATAGACCTTCCATGCGTGCAACCATGGAAAGGGTTAGAGGGACTGGGACTCGAATAATTTTTGGATTAAAAAACAAAAACATCCCCCTCCAACCACTTTCCACGGCTCCAAACAAAGCCATATTAGCCGGAGCTCCTCATTCTCTTCAAGCCATCAACCCCTAATCTTATCCCCTTTCTCTCTCCATATTAGCCGGAGCTCCTCATTCTCTTCAAGCCATCAACCCCTAATCTTATCCCCTTCCTCTCTCCAATTTTCCCGGATTCAGGACTGGTGGGAATCATCCTCTATTCTCCTCTATAAGAACCACCATCACCCCGACCTCCTCACAACAGAAAAAACCCCCCTTTTTTTTTTTCCTTTGAATAAAAAACCGAATCTTCTACTACCGTCCTTTCGCTGCCCATATCTCTCTTCGTAACAGTCGACTGTAAATTTACACCTAATACTACATTTCGGTTGTTACGAAAATCCCAACAATAAAGAAGAAATATGGGTTTCCTCCACAAGCTCTGGGACGATACGCTGGCCGGCCCCGCACCCGATAAAGTCCTCCGCAAGTACGATTCCTTCTCAGGCTTCCGATCTCCTCCCGCCGTTACCATCCCTCCGCACGATCATCTCCCCGTGACTCGGAGCATCACCATCCTCCGTGCCAACTCGGTCGACTCGGGTTCTCTCCCGTCTTCCCCTGTGGCCGGATCCAGCACCCCCACTTCCCCCTTTTCGCGTAAGCTCAATGTTTTAATTCCGTTATGTTATTTGTCATTTTCAATCGGACGATCCATTAATCCAGTTAGTCAAAGATTATAAATGGATCCATAATTTGTCATTTTTTTTCAGCGATTTCAACACCACGTGGGGATTTCAAGAGGTTTGCGAGGAGAAAATCGACAGCGGCACCATCGGAAAGCGTGGAGCCAATAAGTCCGACCGTTTACGACTGGTTCTCTTTTTTTCTTTTTTTTAATCTGCATTTCTTTGGATAAGAAATTCAATTTTAATGATAATCGTCACAAAGTTAAATTCCATTTAAATTCATGATTGCTTAGAAATCCAACCGGCAATATGTCAGGTCACATCTTAGATTGTTAACATTTGGAGAATAAATAAGCACAATCTTTCAACGGTATGCTGACAGTGTATTTGTAATTTTGGTGTCGATGATCTGTTTTTGTTTTGGATCTGGGTTTATGTCTAGAGGTACAAGCTTTGGACATAGGACTTGAAAATTAGAGGGTTTGGATTGACCTTTTTATTCACGAACGTGGATATAACAGGATCTCGGAAATTAAACGAGACAAATATGGATTAGACTCATGCAACTGACAAGAACATGGATAAACGACTTATTTTTTTATGTCGATCTGTTGATATGAGATGATACAATTCCCCGATAAGCCGGGGCGAAAGTTTTACAGATTGGACTTATAGAATGAACAAATTAAATGACAACACAAATATGGGACTTTTAGTCTACCACGGGCCGGGACAACACTGTCACCAGACTCAACACAATCCTATCCAGTCCTCCAAATATCACTACATTTTAAGCATTGGTTTACTGATTGAAATTCAACTCACAGGTTGGGGTTCAAAATTTAGGGCAGTCACTTTGCGTATCTAATGCCAATCCACGCTAACGTGTGCTAAATCGGGTGTAGTTTTTGCGTAGTATACATAACATCAATAAATCGCTTCTGGTATCTTGTTTGGGACTTCGGTCTGGAAGAGAGTTTCTGATCGAATATTTTTACCTGCAATTGCGTTGCAGGATAGTGATCAATGCTTTGGATCGTTGAGAGAGGAAGTGACGATTTTGCATGAAGAATCGGCGAATTAATCAACCACTTTTGTACATATTGAAGGTTTTAGTGTCATGTGTGTATCTTCCAAAGCAGTTGTGCATGGATACACAATAAAAGGTGATTTTTGTTATGGAGAAAATTGCCCAAGAAACCAAATGCTTCTTTGAGTTCATGAAAGAGGAAGAAGTAGGAGCTGGCTTTCCCCCTTCCCCCTTGTAAATATAGTTTGGGGGAGAAGGAGGAGCTGGCTTTAGAAAATTAGAGCTTTTGCTGTTTTCTGTACATATGTTTTCTGTGATGGCTTTCTTGGAAACAGGGGTGCTGGATGGTGTTCTTGGATCCGGCTTTCTTACCCCTTTTTTTCCAAGAAAATTTGTAAAAATGGGTTTTTTTTTTAAATTTATTTTTGTTTCCTGGTTGGGCAGTCTTTGTAAGCTGTAAAATATTGGTGTGTGGATTCTAAATCCTCTTTCAATGGAACTTGTTTGAAGCCGCGATTTGATTCTGTATGCTGTTTTTCTCTCCCTCTCTTATCTCTGTATGTTGTAAAACTGATAATCTATGGTGGTGCAGCTACATATTTATGGAAACGAATTTACTGATAATATCCACAACGAGTATTAGTCTTGAGGACGATACATTCAGATACCTTTTGACTGAATCAATCATACGAATCTATGACACCATTCATCGGGCAGTTTACATTGGGAATGCAAGAAAGGTTGGCAAAAGACAGATGGTGAAGTTGAAGCAATGGAAGCCATTATTAGAGCGTCTACATTGGCCTAATCAAAATTAAAAGATTGCTAAGGTTAACAATGTTTGTTTAAAAAAATACTCACATTGGAATAACTAAACTTAGCAACCCGTTAGCAACTAACCAAATTTTAGCACTTCAATAACCAAAACTAGCAATCTTTTGCCAATAACCAAATTTGATGCATTCCACATGTACTCAATCAAGTACATCCATGACTACAAAATGACAAAAATCTTCTCTCTCTTCCCTTCTCTCTACAATGTCTACAAAAATTTATTTTGGTTTTTAAAAAAACTGTTTTTTTTTTCAAAATAATATTTTTAAAAACCCTATTTTTTCAATAACAGTTTAAAAAAACAGTTTTTTTAACACAAAAAACAGTTTTTGAGTTTTTTAAATATAGGTTTTGGTAAAAAAAATCTGTTTTTACTCAAAAAATTGTTTTTTTCGAAAATAGTTTTAAAGAGTTTTCAAAATCTTTTTCCCAATTCTTTTTTTTAAAAAAATTTGTTTCGTTTATATATATATATATATATATATATATATATATATAGGGTAAACTTCTAGTCCAGACTTTTAATTTCCGGACTTTTTATACAAAATTTTTTTTGACAATCTGATCCGTCCAATGTGTTGTTGGAAGGTGTTTCAAAAAGCCCCTCGAAAAAATTTCAAAAAAAACACAGGAAGGGGAACTGCTTCCGGCAGTTTTTAAGCAAAAATATATAAATACGCTTTTTTTGCGAAAACTTTGGATCAAGCCCCTTCCCGTTTTTTTTGAAGATTTTCGCTTGGACCCTAGAAAAGAAAACACCTTTCAAACACACGGACGGATCGGATTTTCCAAAAAAAATTTGCAACACAAAAAACCCCATTTTTTCTTAAATCCGGGAGTGTGGACTAGAAAATCCACCTATATATATATATATATAAATATAAAGTGGAGTACTATTTTTGTAATTTGAAAAAGTGGTGTTGCAAATTTTGGGTTATCCAAGTTTGAAAATGTGATGGGAGACCATTGCTTTTGATTATGGAAAAAAAAAACACCAATGTAAAATTTGACATTGCTAATTTTAACAACCTCTAAATGGATAACTAAAAACTGATATGACAACTTTTGATTATCTAATTTTTGTTATACTATTGTGGATATTCTTAGGTAGTACAGTAAAAGTGCAGAAAGACAGAGATGAAGCTTCTTTGCTAGAAAAGTGGGAGCATAGGTTAAGGAAAAGGAGAAGGCTTGAATGATCTTGTTCCGTATAAGTAGGATTATATCTTGGATTTATGTCTGGATTCAAAAACTTCCCTTCACAGCTGGGTAGTTTGGAACGAGGGTGGGTGTACATAACAAGGAAGTCAGCGCCTTTTTCTTCAATAGATTGGGCGGACTATACCATGAGTTATATTGCGTCTAGTTATCCGGTTAGGCATGGTTTGGGTAAATTAAAAAAATTAGTTTTTTGGTTTTTTTGGTTTCGTCTTTATTCAATTTTTTTTTTTGCATTTGTTAGTTTTCGGTCGATTTTTTTGTGATTTCTTGGCTTGTCTCGGCGAAAGAAATTTAAAAAGTATAAATTTATTAGCCAAACTTAAAGTTTTGTAAATAAAGACGAAAAATAATCCAAAAAACTCGGTTTTTTGAATGTCACCTTCGTCTTTATTCACAAAACTTTGAGTTTGACTAATAATTTTATACTTTTTATATTCTTCTCATCAAGACAAACCAAAAAATCACAAAAAATCGACCGAAAATTAACGAATACAAAAAAAAAATTGAATAAGGACAAAACCAAAAAAACAAAAAAAACTAGCTTTTTCAATTTACCCAAACCACCCCTTAGTTTGGGTGGTTGGTGGATTAGTTTGGGTGGTTGGTGGGTCTGCTCCGCTCCCCTCCCCTCACAATTGTTTTACGGTTTGGTTTTCGGGCTACGACACGAGAAAGCAATTTCTTAGAATTCCTTAGTCCTGGCATGGAGATTAGTCCAGTTGACTGGGCCGGAAAGGAGATTAGTCTAGTTGCAAATAAGATGACTTGGACACGCTTGACCAGTGGCGGAGCCGAAAATTTCATTTAGAGGGGACCTTTTCACAATAAACTAAAAAAAATTCACTGTAAAATGTAATAAAAAAATACCAAGCATAAAAGTTTAAACATTCTCCATTAGACACAAAAGTCTAAATATTTGTTCCTAATTTTAATTTTTTACAAATGACCTCAACTAGTTTAATTTTTTGAAAGTTCTGCATGATTGCTTCCTTACAAATCCTATAAAAAGACCTTGCTTTATGTATACCACCAAGGCATTATTCAGCCATTGTCCATCGATCACTCCTTCGGTTCTACAATCCGTTGTTAAACTTTTACTTTGAAAAGCTAGAAAATAACTTAAACGGATTCAAACATGCCATACAAGTATAAAAATATGAAACAAGCATTTAAATTCTTTTAGTGACCCATTGATTTGGTTAAAATCTCAAGACAACGCAGGTAATAGGGTCCGTTTTTTGGGAGGACATAGTAAAGGGGTCTTTACTTTAATAAGGACATCAACTTTTTTTTAATGTCAAAAGGACAAATCACCTATACATTCTAAAAGTTCATACACCAATGAAAGTGCCTAAATCTCCAAACCTAGTAAAAGTGTCTAAACCTAAATCTCATGATACCCTATGAAAGTGCCTAAACTACTAAAACTCTATAATTGAAAACTGCACCCTAAACCTAAATACTAGGGTACTTTATGAAAGTGTCTAAAATAGTAGGGTACCCTGTGAAAGTGACTAAAATACTAGGATATTCTATGAAAGTATCTAAATAGCTAAAACCCTATAATTAAAAAGTGCACCCTAAGTGTCTAAACCTGAAATGTCTAAACTCACTATACCTTACCTCAAATTGCCTAAACTCCCCTAAAATTAAACACACACCCAAAATTGAAGAGAGAGATTAATTTTGTCTCACCCACCCAAAACTCACGCATGAGAGAGAGAGAGAGAGAGAGGGAGAACATGGGACAATTGATGTGAAGGGTCACATCACAATCGTCAATGATGCGAGCGTGAGTGGGGTAATTGCTTTTGTCCACGAAAAATTCCTCCGCATGGTGAGCGTGAGTGGTGTGATTCATTAAGAGTATTTTTGTCTAATGTTGTTCTTGAAATATGAAAAATTTTCTATCAATGTATTGAATGCCTTAAAATAAGTTGAGCTAAACTAAACACTATTTTAAGTCCCAAATTTATCATTTAGACCAATTTTCTATGGGTAAGAAGCCAAATACCGATAATTTCCAAATCCTCTCAACATCTTTTGAGTAACTATTGAGTGACTATAAAAATATATTTTAAAAAGGGGCAGCCAATGATAAAAATTCCGGGGGACACTGCCCCCCTTGCCTTTTGACCCAAATACCAAAAAAATAAAAAAAATAACAAAAATAATAGAAACCAACCCATCTAGACACAATACCAAACACAACTTCCACTCCCACATACATGTAGGTCCCACACAGAGCTAGTCTTGAGCTAAGATGTGTAAGGCGGCTGGCTTAGGCCTTCGGAGTATGACCCAAAATTAGGGTCATGGATAAGTACACCCAGTTATGTACATAATATATATTTAATCTATCGCTTATATAATCATCATTGAGCTAGGTAACCTAGTGGAAATCATAGTTTCTTTATGCAATGGGTACACGATTCAATTCCTAAGCCTCTCTTTTCCTTCTCCATAACAATAATTTTTTTTCTCCTCTCACAAACTCACACTTTCAAAGGGATTTTTTTTTTTTTTTTTTGTATTGGTGCAAAAAATATTATGACCACAAACTAGTTTTATTAGAGACAACAGATCGAATCATTAGAAAAAAATAAAATATAGTACCAAGTAACTATATTTGAGGTTAGTTTTATTTTTATTTTTTTAAAAAGAAAACATAGGGTCTAGATTCACAAGTTTGTCTTAGGCTCCAAAAATCTCAGGGTCGGACATGGTCCCACGCACATAATAAAGAAAGATGTTATTGTTGCATTCATTGTTTTGCCAACTTTGCCGTATACCTACAAAAACAAGGCGCTCCACGCTTCCACCTAAAGGTGCAAAAGGAGACAGGTTGAGCTTCACAATGTTTGAACTCTACTTATTTGAGAACGAGCCAAGCCTGATTTATTTATTGAACAAACGTATATAAAACAGGCGAGCTTTATGCAAACAAGCCTTAAACTCGAGCTTATCTCACGAGTAGTTTAGTTTTTTTTTTTTGCAACCCTACTTCCACCATGCAAAAGTTAAGTTAATTTTTAGTGCTTACTAATAAAAGGGTGTTCCACTAATAAAAAATTGTTTTTACTAAAAATCGAGACAAGTTATTATCTCACAGTACATTATGTAAAAAAACTATGAAAAGTTAGTTTATTCAAAAGACTAGCTTAGCGGAATACCCCTGCGTCGATTTAATTATATTTTAGTGCTTCGCCTTTACCGAAATGGGGATGTAGCTCAAATGGTAGAGCGCTCGCTTTGCATGCGAGAGGCACGGGGTTCGATCCCCCGCATCTCCAGTGCAAATCTACGCCTACTGTTTTTTGTTTTTTCCCCATGCCAGCGCGGGTTTCTGTTGTGGCTCCACATTTTTTTATACCAGCTTCGAACAACATCGAAAAATGCCCCCAAAAATCCCTACAGGTGATCTACGCAGGTTCGTTTCAAATTTCAAGTAGATTCAGATGGGAAATTCACTTAATTGATTCATCCATTTCCGCCATGTTAATCGTCGCATATGTTGTTAAGGTTTCAATTAAATCAAATTCACTTTAATTGTATACGTGATTAGGCCGCCAAGTGTTTGCGTTAATGTCGCTGAGCAGATCGTGTGATAAGGACTTGGGGATTTTTTTTTTAATAATCTTCTGAACTCTTGTGGCTCACAGGTTCCGGTAAAGCGCCGATTATGTTTGTCACGAAAATTTCACGTCTTGGAGCTCATTTGATCAAGGGTTTAACGACAGGTTTGTTGCTGAACAATGTTTCTACGAGAAACACTTACCAATTATTCACTCGCTTGATAATGATTTTACTGAAGTTGTTAGATTGATTAAGATTACATAGATTTTTAGATATATGTATCTTCCTACTCTGTAATCATCATTCGCTATGCTTTTTATCTGGAGCTTAGGTTAGGACATCTAGGAATAACAATCTTTCACCCCCTTGAGTACTAGAGTCACTAGTGATGTGTATGTTGCTGCAATTTTTTGCAGCTGTTTCTTTGTTTTGACCGGTGCCCAAGTGGGGTCTGATATGTTGTAGGGCAATGCTCAGTGTTCTGGTTGTTTGCGTTAATGAAATGGTTAATTTACCACAAAAAAAAAAAAAAAAAACCATGTTTCACCCCCTTCACCTTTCACCTAGTCCCCAAAATTGCGCTCTTTGGTTTACCCTTTCTAAGATTAGTGTGTGTCTTGCATTGTTTCCCCCACCTTATAATGTTCTCAACTTTCGGTTTTGCGATGATCAGACAAGACTTGGGAAGCTTCCGACACATTTGTTGTTGAAAGAAATCTTAATGTACTACCATTATTATGCTGCCTTTGTTTCAGCTAATTATAGATGTGCGTTCTTAAAACATAGGAAGGAAGTCTTACCTATAAATTAAATGCAGGTTGACAACATTTATCTAAATCTTATTGGTTGGGTCTTTTTCTTTGGCAGGCCAAACATCTACTCCAAGAATACCATATTCACGTCTTTTTCACAGTCGCCCTTGGCAGCATCTGGTTAGTCATGGTTTTCTCCATTCCAAGAGAAATTAGGCTTCTTAGTATGCTCTTGCCAACAGAGTAGGGCAAAACTTTTGGTTACATATTACTCCTAATTGATAAAGTATGATTATGCATTGAAGTGTTCATCAATCTAGTTTATTCACACCTGCAAAGTCAATTAATTATCATACAAAATCAGCTGATGTCATGGGCTGGTAGCTAAGTACTGATCAGAAAATCATGGTTGCATGTAATTCAAGACGTTCTTGAGTTTGAATTCACTGTTTTGGTGATTCAGATACAGAACTATATTAAGGTAATGGAGTGGGTCTGCACTGCAGCCTTACGAGATAGAAGACAAAGGAATTAATTGTTCTTTTTTGCATAGTTTTGGGATAAAATAGATGCATAGAGAGTTATTTTATATTCATTTGTTATGTTTCTGCCATCTAAGGGGCTCTCCTCATGCATATCTTAGATCCCTTTTTTTTTTTCCAGGTTTAACGCAGGATTATATGATGTTCAGTTGTTTCCTTAATGAATGAATGGGAACTATTAGATGAGTTGTGATGTTGTTACTGCCCTTAGCTGCTGAGGACTAACCAAAGCTTCATATACCATTTCGTAACCAGAATCACCAATATTTTTCTAGCTCTGCTGCCGAAAAAGCTCAAGAGGGAGGGGATGAGGAGGAGGAAAAGTAAGTTCTTTCTCTTTTTACATAGAAATGCACAGTATTTAAAATTGAAGTAAAAAAGCAGCAGGCTAAGCAGCTAAAAGAGGTGAAACAGAAAGTGGAATCTGACATTCTGCAATTTCGAAATTGTTTCTCCATGACCTTTACTTATGGTTCTGCAGAATATCAGTGACATTTGTTGACAAAGATGGAGAGGAGATGTGTATTAAAGTTCCTATTGGGATGTCCATGTTGGAAGCTGCCCACGAAAATGACATAGAACTTGAAGGTAACTTTTTGAGGCTTCGAATTGTGCATTTGCACATTATGCCATTTGCCAAGTTATCTATTCGTGCTTTTGTCATATCAAACTTTATCCTACTGTCCAGGTCAAACAACATACCTTCTGATTCTTCAGAGTTGCCGAGTCTAGAACTCGAGTGATAGATGCACGCTAACTTAATTTCACGTTGATTACAGGAGCATGTGAAGGATCACTTGCCTGTTCCACTTGTCATGTAATTCTGATGGTATGTTTACGAATAATCTTGTTATTGATGGGCAAAAATTGCGTAGCTAATGCAGTTTTGGCATATTAAACACTAACAAAGTGAAGCTTATTGATATGAATCGGTTATGCCCACACAAACACTTCTTCACGATAACGTGCAATTTTTTTGTGTGTAAGTTGTACTTTATACTCCCAAAGTTTTTATTATATACGATCCGCTCTTTGGGAGTGCAAATTTTACCCTTTGTAGCCTTGTTGTATCTTTAATTGTTGAAACTCTTGGTTAGGACATGGAGTACTACAATAAGTTAGACGATCCTACTGATGAGGAGTATGACATGTTAGATCTTGCTTTTGGTCTAACGGAGACGTAAGTTCCATTATTTTGATATTGGTCATGTAATTCTTCCAATACCCAAGTTTGTAAAATTCCATAATGATGTTCTACAGGTCTCGTCTAGGTTGTCAAGTGATTGCTAAACGTGAACTTAATGGGCTCCGGTTGAAACTTCCTTCTGCAACAAGAAATTTTGCTGTTGATGGATTCATGCCAAAACCACATTAAACTGTACTCCTACTATCATTGATGGACTCTCAGGGAATCCTTTCAGAGAGCTGAGGTTGCGGCTGTCCCATTTTTGTAGCATCTCATTCGGATGATCCGTCGTTGACCCTATCACCATGTTTGTCACATCGGTATTGGTAAAATTATTGTTCAGTTGAATTAATTCATATAGCCTTGTATTTTCTTATGTTTTAACTGCATAAAAGCGGCCGCTTGTTTGCTGACAATTTATTGCTCTTTCTACTATTTTCTGTTGTTAGACCGGAGATTGTATACAAATGTTACAGCATAAGTTCTGGGGAATATTCATTGAGTTTTGCTATTTACACACCCACAAAGCACACAAACTTGCAGCTCACAACAATCTATTTGCTAGTTTAAGGCTGCAAGTAGAAGTTTCCATATTGATTATCTCAAAAAGCTTAGATATGGATTTTGAATTTTCAATTCTCAAAAGTTCCTCCTAGTGTGGATATGAGATGAGTTCGATAACACACTGTATTTGTCGAGTGGGGTTTAGGATTATGTGTCTGGTATTCAAACTTGTACCTGAAAAAGAAAAGGATTCCAATGAAATACTGGGGGACATGAACTCAATTCATGGGATCTCTGTAGTTTGAGTTTGCAAATTCATTGGGTGCAGTTAGCAAGTTTATTTTGTTTTTTGATAAATCAAGGCCAGTTTTTGCGTGGGGGCTCAATCTTGCATCCCTTGCGGGGAGCTCAATTAAAACTAGATTCAAAGCTACGTATAAATTGTCTCTTCAGGAATTGATATTGTCTCTACAGAAATTAACAACACATTAGATATTTTGATCGTCTTTATGTAAGACCTTGGTCTAATCTAAACAGTCCTTTTACATGATACTGGAGTTGGGATTCGGACACATGCATTCAACCCATCCCACTAGTTGCAGCCCCTAAAATTGAACTTAAATATAGTAAATACTCACCGACCCTTGCCGCCAATTTTTGTATTCGTAGGGTCAATCGTGAAATTATGAAAAAAGTGGAGGACTTGATTGCCATATTTCCAAATACCAGGTACCAACACGAAGGTCCACCAACCAACTAACCAAGCCGGCCAAAGTCATCACAGTCCGGTGACCGATTTTGCAGAACCCATTACCCAATCCAGTCAAGTCAACTATTCGGGCCAACCCGTCCCTCCACGTGTCCTCCCTTCGGTCACCGACGCCGTCAAATCCCTCTAATTTTTTTCCCGTCAACGGCAACAACAAAACTCCGTTTAATTCCCACGCCAAACTCCTCAAAACGTCGTCAACACACACACCTCGTCAAATTATTCGCCGGTCGAAAAAAAAAACCCTAATCCTATCTCTCTTTCCTCCTTCCCCCCCCTCTTTCTCTCTCTACAAAATCCATCAGATCGGCGGTTAACCATGGAAGACGACGAAGAAACCCAGTCACACCCCTCGCCTGAAACCGGATCTCCGTCCTCCCCCCAATCGAACGGGAGAATAACGGTGACAGTCGCCGCCGCTCCGCCTCAAAATACCCTCACCCTCGCCCTACCGATCCAGCAGCCTCGTTCCTCCGGCGGCGTTAACAACGGCGGCGGAGGCGGTGGAGGTGGGCGAGAGGATTGCTGGAGCGAAGGAGCGACGTCGGTGCTAATCGACGCGTGGGGCGAACGGTACCTGGAGCTGAGCAGAGGGAATTTGAAGCAGAAGCATTGGAAAGAAGTAGCCGATATAGTCAGCAGCCGTGAACACTACACGAAGATCCCTAAAACGGATATCCAGTGCAAGAACCGTATCGATACGGTGAAGAAGAAGTACAAGGTGGAGAAATCGAAGATCGCCTGCGGTGGTGGGCCCAGCAAGTGGCCGTTTTTCGAACGGCTCGAGCACTTGATTGGGCCCACGGCGGCGAAGGTTGGTTCGGGTTCGACTCCGAACCAGAAAGTTGTTCCGGTGGGGATACCGGTAGGGGTTTCGGCTTCTAGATCAACTGTTTCGCACTTTCAAAATAATCAAAAGCCGGTGGTAAAACCAAACCAG
Source organism: Vaccinium macrocarpon (assembly GCA_022606695.1). Taxonomy (NCBI): domain Eukaryota; kingdom Viridiplantae; phylum Streptophyta; class Magnoliopsida; order Ericales; family Ericaceae; genus Vaccinium; species Vaccinium macrocarpon. Next base: position 35,265,810 of record CM040174.1, on the reverse strand, counting down.
AAACTAAAACAGAAACAGAAACTGAAAAAGCCGCAGTTTGGTAGGTACGAGTCTGAGTCATCCAGGTCAGAACCAGAGCCGCCGTCTCCCGACTCGATTGACAGTTTCCCTCCTCCAGTTCCGAAGAGGCCGAGGGTTTTGAGTTCAAGTGCGGTGCGTCCGGCGGTGAAGCAGGAGAGTAAGGATGCAGGAGGAGGTGGAGTAGGGGAGAGAGACAAGAATTCGAAATCCTCGACCGATTGGGGGAATTCGGTGAGGGAATTGACTCGGGCGATTTTAAAGTTTGGGGAGGCGTACGAGCAGGCGGAGAGCTCAAAGCTGCAGCAGATGGTGGAGATGGAGAAGCAGAGGATGAAGTTTACTAAGGACCTTGAGCTACAAAGAATGCAGTTTTTCATGAAGACTCAGTTGGAGATTTCGCAGCTGAAGCATCGGAGGCCTGGGAATAACAGTAATCATCACAGCAATCACAACAACAACATTGTTAACAATAGCGATAGCAGTAGTTAGATTATGGTTTAGTTCATAGCATCAGATTGGGTCTGCTCATGGGTGGGAAGAAGACTCTACTTGTTGGTCAGTTGATGAGAGGCCTTTGTATTTGAATGTAGTAGTCGGGCTTATTTTCGCTTTCGGTTCTAATTTAAGTGTGTCAAATGGTCGAAGACGTGTATTTAATGTTGAACTCAAGTTTGATTATTGCAGCTAGACAGGAACTCTTGCAATCTCTTTAGTTGTAACCATTGTTATATGTAACCATTGTTATAGTACATATATCTGTTTACATTGTATGGTGTTGTTTTGCAATGGAGGTGCCTAATCTAAGCTTTGCTTTCTGCTACTATGGCTTTCTTCTGTATCTTCTCAATGACTTTGGAAAGTTTCCTGGGTAGTCTGGGTTCATGAAGTTCGTTTGTGCAGTCTTTCGGACATGATTAAAACATCTGTGATTGGCTTCTGTTCTTTGCTTGTATGGTATAGTCACGTGTATGAACCTTCTGCACACTCCTTTGGTTCTGATTAGCTTTGTGATTGGCTTCTTTCCGCCTCTGTTTATTCTGTAGTGTTCATGAACGATCTGCCCACCTGCAAAACAGCTCCATAAGTAGGCTGATGAAACAGATTCGAAACTGTGTTGACACCAGTGTGATCTGTGCCAGGAGTGTTTTTAGGTGCAGTGAAGCAATGCAGACATTGTGATGGATTTGTTTTCTGCAGGGTAATCTATTTTAAAGTCCAATGATGGTTAATTCAAGGGCTATATCAGCACATTCCCTAACCAAGCAACAAGAATGATATCTCGAATGTTGACACAAGGTTTCATGTTAAGTTCTTGAGAACTAAAAATTGTTGGCATCCGTAGCATATAATCACCCACACAGTAAATTGTTGAAATCTTAGTTTTTCGAACAAATCAAACAGAATAAGCAGCTGCGTGCAGCTTCTGCACAACAACAACCCCCGTCCCACTTGGACTAACATACATTTTATTCTGGAAGGAAGCTTTGGGGGGTTTATATCCATCTGTGCATCCTCCAAAGTCCAAAGCAAGCTTTTCTTTTGGTTTCTGGGAATGATTATCTTGGTGGTCTCACCAAAGCCGAATTTTACCACCAGTTATTAGCTTGAATAATGTGTCCCAACCCTTGAAACGGGGCGGTATAGAGTCGTACTTTCTTGCTCATTCTCATGATAAGTTTGCCCGAAATGGTGACTAACTTCTTGACGACAGGGCCGTATTGGACACCATGAAAGATGACAACTTCAGGCGAAAATCTCCGCGGTAACTTGAAGAACACAATTAGAGTTGATTTCTCTCTATTATGGTTGCAATTGCAGTGTTTTGCGAAATATTCCAGTTCAGTTCCTTTGCCAAGTCCAGACACAGTTAACAACTATGCCAGCTTTACTTAACAATGGCATCAAACAGCACAAGGTGCCAGTGTTCCACCGACACGAATTTCAACAATAAAAGCCAACAAATCGGATTCCATTTTACAGAATAAGTAGCACCTATTCATGATTTCTGCTCACTCGACTAATCTGATAGCAACAGTTTTTATTTTTTCTGAACATCAACATCTACTAGATACTAAGGCAGTCCGGGTATGCGTACGGACATACAATATGGACTAACAAATCTTTTTTTTGGGTAAGTATGGACTAACAAATCTTAATCGTTCATTCCAACAAATCAACGGTCTGGATTTTAAACACTATTTAACTCTTACAGGTAAAAGAGCAAAGACAAATCCGAACTGTCAAAAATACTTTTGAAAGGTCAAGATGCACCGCCTACGTGCACGGACGTGCATATGCAAAGCTTTTTTGGATACTGAGGGGGTGTTCCACTAACTTAATTTTTTCAAAAAAATGTTTTTTCTCAAAAACCGAGACAGGTCATCCTCTCACAATACATCACATGGACACAAAAACTAAGACAGTTTTAAAACAAAAACAAGTTAGTGGAACACCCCCTGAAGTTGAAACAAATGGGGTACAACGAAAGGACTTTCTAGCAGACGAAATGAAAAGGAGAGTTCTTAAGGGCTAATTTGGCCTAAAAGCAAAAAACAGATTATTGGTTTTTTTGTTTCTTCTTTATTCAATTTTTGGATGCATTTGTTAGTTTCGTGTCAAGATTTTGTGGTTTCTGGATTCCTCTCGCCGGCGAATAATCCACCTATTTTGGCTTTATTCAAAAAAAATTGAGTTTTGACCATAATATTATACTCGTTAGGTTCGTCTCGCCGAGAGGAATCCAGAAACCACAAAATCTTGACACGAAACTAACAAATGCATCCAAAAATTGAATAAAGAAGAAACAAAAAAACCAATAATCTGTTTTTTAATTTTAGGCCAAATTAGCCCTAAGTTTGAGGGCCCGTAGTGCGAACTTAATCGGAATTGTCGGCATAACATTCAGATCTTCTGGTTGATGGGATATTCTAAACCACACTTTAGCAGCTGTTTAAGGTAAAACGTGACTGACAAGAGATTTTGTCAGATATGCTCAATTTGAGAATTACTACAAAACTTTACTATATACTGTACCAGAGACAGAGAGAGAACAAATTCAACCCATTCATTATTTGATGGTGATATAGTCAAACGTGGTCGACATTGTGAAACAAAGTTCAAAATTAAAGGAGTTCTTAATTTATTCTTACTTTTTGAAAGTATTAGTATTACAGTTAAATATGTTGATGAGGAATTGTTTCACGTATTAGGATAATATTTGATTATGGTACATTGGAAACATCATTAACTTGCAAGATTTCCGGGCAAACAACCTACAACTAACTAAAGTCCATACACACACAAAACCACAAACGACCGACAAAACTTGAAACGGGTATGATCCTAATTTAGGTAACAAAGCAGGAGGCTGGAGGACCGTTTCCAAGTTCCACCTGAACAATCTAACTAAAGTACTAGTATATCGAACCCAGCCTTCACCTTGTTTGGTTTTGGGTTTTTGTTTTGAGTTTCACAAAGTCTAGGTACCGAGAATGTTACCAGAATTTGAAATTGAACTGTCTTTTTGAGTATATTTTCTGGATACATAACGGTGTTTGAGAGATAATAATTAGAGAGAAATAGGGTTAAAAAAATTTAAATTTGGATCTCAAGACGAAAACGAAACAAGGCCAAGCTTGTGTTCCAACAGCTTGAGATTGGGTAAATAACTCCTAGGCCCCCGTTTGACAGGCGAACAAGGGAGGGGAGGGGATAAAGGGCCTTTGTGGGATAAGCTATGGCTCACTCTTGCCAGTGTTTGATTCCCCATGCACCGAGAGTGCATATCCGGCGAATAAGCTAAGACCATTGCAGAGGTCTTAGTGAAACCCACCCTACTTTCCATCATTAATTTATCCGAGAGGGTGCAATTACCGTTGTGCCCCTCAAACCTCTCCAAACTTTTTATTTTTTATTTTTTATTGTTATTACAAAGGGAAGTACGTAAATTCTCACATTATTTCTTTATCCACCCACTCTTATCCATCTATTCCAACTACCAAACAAACTCGCTCTTAATTAATCATTTATTCTTAACTTCCCCCTCGTAACCTACGCACCTCAACACTCTTCTATTTTATCCCTAGAACTTTATCAGCCAGCTAAACAAGCCCCTAAAGGTTTAGCCAAGTAGGCATGAGACAGAAAACACATGATGCGTCCCCAAAAGATTGCAAGGTTGTGAATCCTACCAAGGCAAAACATTCCCATGGACCGATGCCGGCATTATTACATAACCGAAGAGCGAGATGAATCTCATACCCACTAGTCCTAGCCGTTTGGATCGATACTGGCTAGTTCTAACTTCTAACCATATAAATTGTTAGAAGTCAGCTGCAAGTATAAACATGCACATTCATCCTGCGAGCAGGCAGGTTGAAGGATTTTTAGTGTCGAAGGCCCAAATTTAAAAATTATGTCCTTAAGAATAAACACTCCTTGAGAATAAATACTTAAACTATTTTTGTGGCAACAATCACAATACGATACAGCCAAAACAATAGAAAGTTCTACTGTGTCTACTCGCAGATGGGATGGGCAAAACGTTAGGATTGGCCGACTTGGATAAATTGAGTGCTATTCTTTAATTGTTGTGTGTTTTACTTTTGGCTTTAGGCAAAACGGATTTTTTTTTGTTGAGGTCCTTTTTTAAAAGTCAGGTTGGGCATCTTTTTTTTGTTTTTTCTATTGGGCTATAAAAAAATTCTACTCAAGTATTAAAAGTGCCCCTATTTTTATTTTATTATTATTATTATTATTATTATTATTATTATTATTATTTTATTTTTATTTATTTAATTTTTTTTTTTGGGGGGGGGTTGGTTAGATGCCCAAGATGCATGCCTCCTGAGCCTTCGGATTGAGTCAGCCTTATCGGTAAGTGTTGTAGCCAACGCTAGTAAAGCTATAATTCTTATTAACCCATTATTTTTATTATTAGTATTTTTATAGCATGACATTCACTACTACTATTTAAATTCGTTATAGAAAATAATGGAGTAGGATCATTTTCCCTTTCTCCTTTGGTACCTATCATCATAGACTAATATTAGTAGTTCATCCATACAAGAAGGTAGGGTTTTCAATGCTATGTCAGTATTTTTGTCAATTGTCTATTGAAAATAAGTCATTCTCTTGACATACATTACAAAATATCATTAAAAAGAAACTACACTCACTGTTACTACAATGGAAAGACAATATTCTTGGCAGATACTCTCCTAAGCACACGGTGCCATTGTAAGTGGAGCATGAGTTAAGCAACCTTGGTGTCCCTTTAGTGGCAACACCACGTACAAAATTGTGGGGTCTAGTGGCTTCATGGAAAATAAAAAATTATTGTTATTGTATTAATAGTTTTCCTTCATTTATAAAGGACCCCATCAATATTCGACATTGACACCACACTAAATAATTTGTCAATCCATGAAACCCATTAAAAGTTCTCAAAAAATACCAAATGAAGTGCCAAAACACCTCGTCTAAAATTATCAATACAATGATTATTTGTAACACCTGTCTTACATGGGGCGAGCCCTATACATACATGAGATCCACCTCATGTAAGTAACTGTTGTATTGAAAAAAAAAAAATTCAACCTTCACCCCTCGATCTGTTCTCTCTTTGTCCCTTCGTTGGGTAGTGGATTGGAGTTCTCGTTAGTTTTCTGTCCTCTCTCTTGTGCATATTTTTAACATCAAACAATAAGCCACCGATACAGTTTTGTGTATTTGCTCCTCTAATTTATTATGTTGTTTATAAATGATTTGTGAGCCTAAACTCTCGGAGTCGCCACTGAATTTTGTATCTCGAGTCAAATAGTAGTACTATGACACATGTGCTGCGCCCCACCGACTCTCCAATTGGTAGGTAGGACAACTTTGAATTCGAATGCAAGGCAACTGTTGAAATGGAAAAAAAGAAAAGGTCCAACCATCGTGCGGCTCAGATTCTCAGATCTTGGTGGGTGGACGAACCAAAATAGTGTGAAACAACAAGGTGATTAATGGCTGGTGGAGCCTGCATACAACCAGCTATATATGTCAGTTGAATGTGCTGGTAAATTTAGGCTTCATGCTGTCCCCACCCACCATGTGAGTAATAAACCTCATTTTTTTTTGCTAATTATTGGTAATAAGAGAGATTTACACAGAATCTTAATGACAAATCGCAATCAAACAGCAATGATTATTGCATAATGACAAGGAAGAAACATTATAATGACAAGGAAGAAACTAAACCCAATTCATTTACCATAAACATGTGTAGTTTGCAAATGCCATGCGCAGTTGATGATGGTGATGAACAAATTGATGCCACATTCTTGCAATACCAAGTCTACTTTAGATCATAACAAAGTGATTGGTTTAAACTGGTAAATTCTTGAATGTTCTCGTTTTATGTTTGAGTTTAAGTATCTCTATCGTTTGGTGGTTTAAACATGCTTCTCAGCACTCAAAGCACATGGGAAAATCTAAGTTTTCGCCACGCACTGGTGTGCGGTGAGATTTCAAAAAAAAAAAAATTGAAAAATCCTATTTTGCTAGCAATCGAATAATCAAGCAATAATAGGAATTAAAAATAAACGAAGAAACGATGAACGCGCGATATACGTGGAAAAACCCTAGATGGGTAAAAAACCACGGGAAGGAATCAAGCACTGTAGAAAAACATTGTACGGTTACAATCGAACTTACTACACAATTGAGAATCCTCGCAATTGACTCAAGAACGATAGCCGAATCCTCGTTCACCGTACCCCGTGCTTGATTGCCACCAACTTGAATCTCTCAAGCTTTCCGAAAAACATTTAGAAATCCATCGAAGTTTGATGCAATAAAAGAATCTAGGTTGTAAGAAAGTTCTTGGAGTTGATTGTGTTGCTCAAAGAACGATCATAACTTGAACTCCAAGACTCAAAGGAAGAAACCAATGGCAAGGCCGCTTTCTCTCTCTTCTTAGACGTCAAAAATATGGCAGCCGAAGTTGTGATCTTCAAAACCCTAGCTGCTGCCCTTTAATAAGCTTTGCCGACTGCTCGAGCACATTAAAAGTTGCATGAGCACTTTCCTAACAGCCCATATGCTGGACCCGTGACTTGAAAATGCTTGAGCACTTCGTTGAAACTTCTTTTCTCCAACAATTAACATCTAAAACTTGACTAAACCTATCAATCTACCTCTAAATTATATTGACACATTGATTTCATTCCACATCGTAAACAAACACACTAAAATAATAAAAAGAAAAGACAACTCGATAAACAAAGGGATACACATAAATGTGTATTTTGACATGAAATTGCCAACCACGAGAGAGCTCGGCCTATGGAGCTTACAATCTCCCCCTTTGGCACTTCCATGACAAAACACACTAACATTGAAAAAACTTATTCCTTAACAGAATGTGATCACCTGCAAAACTGCAACAACACTAAAGCACACAATCTGTTAGAACCAAAACAGAATATTACTCCCCCTTTTTGTCACGGAAGGACAAAGGTAGAAAAGAACACAAACATATAATAGGTGCCACACATACGACAACCATATAACTAAACAAATGAGCATTGGTCGACAGATGCACAAAATTTAGAACAAATCCATTGAAACCCATTGAACCAAAACGTTCTAAGAATGAAAAATAAAAAAGAAAGAACAAACCAAATATGGAGGCACGATCAAAAGATGAAGACGCAAGAATTAGAAAAGAGCCCTAATGGGGGATCAACAACCCAAAGAAGAAAGTAATACATTGTTTAATATGAGAGAGTTTGATAAGCCCCAAATGTTGTATATAATCTGGGCTTATCTAGCTCATTTTTGTTCACACACACACGTGATTTCGTGCTTTATATGTTTGATATGTGCGTAGTGTTGTTTTTGTTAGTTATAGGTAAAACACGTGAATAAGCACGTTTTGGAGCGCATTGGAAGCCGTCCCAAGTTACTGAGTGCTAAGTTGCCCCATGGCACGCCAACACCGGGCCTCGAGAGCTAAGAAATGATGATTTGGCTAAGGCCCGGCAAGTCGAAACGTCCCAAGTAGCCGGAGGCTTGGAAGCCGGGCTTCACTCTCACACAAAATTCCCGGTAGAGTCCGGGAGTGAACAAGCACTCCAATGATCAAGGAACACCTCCCTCGAGGGTCGCACCATGTATTTACGTGCTTTGGAGCAAGTCCGGAAGCACACAAGGCCAATGGAGTGACCAAGTGAAGTCAAGGCATCATCAAACCTATAGTGGATCCATCCAGTCTCTTGGAGTGGATCGATCCACTCAAGTCAAAACATCATCAGTCCCTTTTGGATTGATCCATTGCAACAAAGTGGATTGATCCACTCAAGGCCAACAATGCATCAGTGATAGTGGATCGATCCAGTCTCAAAGTGGATCGATCCACTCTAGTCTAGAAGTTCACCAGAGCATTCTGGATCGATCCACTCCCATAGTGGATCGATCCACACTCATTCTTGGCGATTTTTGACAGATTTTTGTTGCTTTAATATCTTCCATTTATGGAAACTTTCCACTTGTAGTATGTTTTGGGGATAATTAGCCAATGTAAAGGGTTTTTAGTATAAATACCCCTCTCCCTCCTCTCTCCTAGGACTTCTTACTCTTTCATTTTTAGTTTTAGTTGCTCCTCCCTCTCTCCTCCATGGGAGAGGATTTTGAAGCTTTATCTCTCTAGAAAATTCACGTAAGTTTCATGTTTCGTTTAATTTCTCGCGTTTTAATGTTGTAGCTACTACTTAGTTCTTCATATATATCAAGTTTATTTCCGTAAAAATCATGTTCTTCATTTCTTTTACGTTTCAAGATATGTCTTTCATTCCTATGTTTGAGTAGTCTTAATAGGCTCGGTCATGGGGTGATTAGCACTCCATGACTTAGGTTTAATTCGTTCTTCTCGCCAAATTGCAAACACTTCTTGTTTAATAAAGTCACGGGTTCATCTTTATGTATCAAAATTGCGATTTGTTAATCTCTTTGATCACACGTAGCCAAGGGCTTGACCACTTGGCACGTGTGATGCTTTGAGCGATGTCAATCCAAATGTTTGTATAAATGGCACACGAATCCTAAACTTTATCGAACATCATTTATAGTTCAAAGAGTTAGGATCGATTTTATGTATCAAAGTCTAGGTTTGTTAATCTTTTTGATCTCTCGTAGTTAAGGGTTAATTCTCCTTTTCACGTGTGATGCTTGGAGCGATGTCAACCTAGATGTTTGCCAAATGGTTACAAGAATTCTAATCTCAACAAGAGAGGAACGAATTAGCCTAAGTTATGGTTGTTAAAATCCCCTAGACTTTGCCTTAGTTTAATTTTCCGTTTTTAATCTTCCGAGTCGTTCTCGAAGTCGAGAGAATTCCACCAACCAAAACCACAAAAGCCAAGTTTGCCGCTTTAAGGCTAAAACCTACACTTGCAAGACAACTCTCACGCCGGGTGCGTTCGGTCCCTGTGGATTCGACCCGGTCTTACCGGTTATTATGCTACCTCCGACCTAGCCCTACGCTTGGGGCAACACTTTCTACGACACAATCCAAGGTCGCAAGCAGAGTTTAAAACAAAAATGGGGTTGCTGCGCAAGCAATGATTGAACATAGGTTAAGCATTTTTTTAGAGCAAACACTTAACACACAACTGAAAAATAATGCGCGATGATATCCAAATTTTTTGATGCAAGGCGGCACAATTGTCCGAAGAATAAGCAGTAGAAATGAGGCTCATACAATATCACAAGATTGAGCAATGCATGAGTAAATTTGTATTAAACCCATCGTGAGTGAATTTTGGGGATAAGTTGCAGCATGCATTATGAATCTGTGACAAGGTGCGTGTGTGACACGTCATAGGAAATTAGGACTATTATCCAAGTAGTAAAAAATTCTCATGGATCCTTGGACTATCAAGCACCCTCCCCCTCACGAAGTTAAACCAGGCACTCATCGATACAAATTATGTGCCATCGAAAATAAACAACTCCCCCTCAACTTAACAATTAATATTTGATAGAATTTCATAGTCGTGTTTTTGCTTTTACCCCATTGCTGTTTGTCGCGAATATTGGGAGTAAGAGTATCTCAGACCCAATGCCCGGTTACTAAGCGAATGGTCCAATCACGAATGCTTTCACAAAGTCTATCCATCTTTTGACGCGAACACTCAGAGGGAGAGTACCTCACCCCAATTGCCCGGTTACTCAATGAACGCCCGGATAAGCATATATACAGATACTTTTGTTTTTTCATCAGTACGCCCCTTTCTCTCTCTCTCTCTCTCTCTCTCTCTCTCTCTCTCTGTTTTTTTTCAGCTGCACTTAAAGAGCCATTGTATCCAAAAAATTATGCCAAAAAAATGGTCAATCGCCGATAGAAAGGACAAGATATAACCAGGCGCATGAGAATTCACTTTCCTTTCTATGTAATCTTACTAACCTTGACGTGTAGGGGTGGTGATCACAGAGTCATAAGGCATGCTACAAAGAATTACCTAATGCATCTCATGAGTGGAGTTAACAAAACTTGTGCATGCATTCCCAAAGATGTGCATTTGTGGGAGTCTCATGGTTGACTACTCATCCTCAAAAAGCATGCTAAGCCCAAATATTTTCATATATGAATGTTTTTGTAGTTTTTTTATTATTATGAGCAAAAATTAAAAGCATTGACACAAAAAAAAACATTAAAGAAATAAAATAACCAAAACACTACTAAGGCACTCCAAAGAGACTTCATCAACGAGGCACACCCCGACCAAACTTATCGCCAGACATATGATATGAGCAATCACGATTAAAATTCCACATGTGAGAGTTTGTAGCATTTAACGCCGTTTGAGTAACAAAACAATGCAAATCACACTTCTTGACCCATATGAATCGAGTCCTGACTTGAGATGTCTTAATTTGATCTTTAGGTCCAAATGTAGGTCTAGAGCTTCTCACTATTATGTTTCTACCATTACCATAGTTTGCATGATTAACCAAAGATTTATGAGCGTTGTGATGCTTGGAAACACCTTTACTGTGATGAACATGGTTATGATCAACACAATGGTAGCCGTGAAGTTTGAAACAATTAGGTCTAATATGACCTTTTACTCGGCAATAATGACAGGTAGGAATAAATTTAACATAATTACCCTCCTTAATATCATGAGCCTTTTCAATCACGTTATCGGCAGTATTTATAGTGTGAAATTTTGATATTACCTTTTTTGTTTGCAACTCATTCGCCTTACCTTTGAGTGCTTTTGAGGGTGAAGCTTCATAAAATCCAAGCCCTGTTTTGTCACCACGGTCTTTTGTATCCACGAGAATATCATCCAGTGTCTTTGACCCTGTGTTTAAACGCTCAAATAGAATATTAGCATTATCAATTTCAATATTTAACCTTTTTATTTTTTCTTCTGAGGTGGTGTTTAAATCAGTTAAGATCTTGTTCTTTTCTTGAAGATTCTCAACCTCATCATTCAACTTTTCTTTCTCATTAGTGACACTGTTCAATAACCCTTGCAGCTCTTCAACTTGCTTTTTAACGGTCATCAATTCCACCTTAGAATTTTTATATTTTTCAGCCAATTTCAAATTAGTCTCACTAATCTTAACACTCTCTTCATATAGCATATCATAAGACTCTTTCAACTCATTAAAACTCAAAACCTCATTACTTTCTTCATTCTCACTCTCATCAGAGGATTCCTGCTCACTAAAGTTTGACTTTAAAGATGCCCCAAAAGCAATAAAGTTTGCATTATCTACTTGTTCTTCCTCAGAGTTATCGGATTCACTATCGTCATCCCAAGTTATGTTAGCCTTGAAATTGGTCTTCTTCTTCAATTTATTAATACACTCATGCGCTAAGTGACCATACCCATGACACTCATAACACTTTGGCCCCGCTGGAGGTCGTTTTACCCGTTTTTTTTCTTTTTCACTAGGAAAATCTTCTTTGCCATTACCATTATTCTTTTTACTATTGGAATCATTTTTAAAAACCTTCTTTTTGAAAAACTTTTTAAATTTTTGGAGAAATAAATTGATGGCTTCAGTATCATACTCATCATCCTCATCAGAATCTGAATCTATCTTATTAATTTTAGAACTTTTGAAAGCAATTGACTTAGTTGAAGATTTTATTTTCAATTTTTCAGATTCAGATTGCAACATATCTGCCTCATAGGTTTGAAGGAGACCAACAACTTCTTCGACAGATTTTTCCTTAAGTTTACGTTTACATTCAAGAATAGTGACCTTAGTTTTGAAACGTTCTGGCAAAGATCTCAAAATTTTCTTAATAACTCTAAAAGGAGGGATAGGTTCACCGAGGGTTTCGCAACTATTAACAATAGAGATCAATTTAGAGTAGAATTGATTAAATGTTTCATCTTCTTGCATTCTAATAACCTCAAATTCGGTTGTAAGCCTTTGCAATTTGGATTGTTTGACAACATCAGTACCCTGCTTGCGACCTTGGATTGTGTCGTAGAAAGTGTTGCCCCAAGCGTAGGGCTAGGTCGGAGGTAGCATAATAACCGGTAAGACCGGGTCGAATCCACAGGGACCGAACGCACCCGGCGTGAGAGTTGTCTTGCAAGTGTAGGTTTTAGCCTTAAAGCGGCAAACTTGGCTTTTGTGGTTTTGGTTGGTGGAATTCTCTCGACTTCGAGAACGACTCGGAAGATTAAAAACGGAAAATTAAACTAAGGCAAAGTCTAGGGGATTTTAACAACCATAACTTAGGCTAATTCGTTCCTCTCTTGTTGAGATTAGAATTCTTGTAACCATTTGGCAAACATCTAGGTTGACATCGCTCCAAGCATCACACATGAAAAGGAGAATTAACCCTTAACTACGAGAGATCAAAAAGATTAACAAACCTAGACTTTGGTACATAAAATTGATCCTAACTCTTTGAACTATAAATGATGTTCGATAAAGTTTAGGATTCGTGTGCCATTTATACAAACATTTGGATTGACACGCCAAAGCATCACACGCGTGCCAAGTGGTCAAGCCCTTGGCTACGTGTGATCAAAGAGATTAACAAATCGCAATTTTGATACATAAAGATGAAACTGTGACTTTATTAAACAAGAAGTGTTTTGCAATTTGGCGAGAAGAACGAATTAAACCTAAGTCATGGAGTGCTAATCACCCCATGACCGAGCCTATTAAGACTACTCAAACATAGGAATGAAAGACATATCTTGAAACGTAAAAGAAATGAAGAACATGATTTTTACGGAAATAAACTTGATCTATATGAAGAACTAAGTAGTAGCTACAACATTAAAACGCGAGAAATTAAACGAAACATGAAACTTACGTGAATTTTCTAGAGAGATAAAGCTTCAAAATCCTCTCCCATGGAGGAGAGAGGGAGGAGCAACTAAAACTAAAAATGAAAGAGTAAGAAGTCCTAGGAGAGAGGAGGGAGAGGGGTATTTATACTAAAAACCCTTTACATTGGCTAATTATCCCAAAAACATACTATAAGTGGAAAGTTTCCATAAATGGAAGATATTAAAGCAACAAAAAATCTGTCAAAATCGCCAAGAATGAGTGTGGATCGATCCACATGGGATGGATCGATCCAGAATGCTCTGGTGAACTTCTAGACTAGAGTGGATCGATCCACTATCTCTGATGCATTGTTGGCCTTGAGTGGATCAATCCACTTTGTTGCAATGGATCAATCCAAAAGGGACTGATGATGTTTTGACTTGAGTGGATCGATCCACTATAGGTTTGATGATGCCTTGACTTCACTTGGTCACTCCCTTGGCCTTGTGTGCTTCCGGACTTGCTCCAAAGCACGTAAATACGTGGTGCGACCCTCGGGGGAGGTATTCCTTGATCATTGGAGTGCTTGTTCACTCCCGGACTCTACCGGGAATTTTGTGTGAGAGTGAAGCGCGGCTTCCAAGCCTCCGGCTACTTGGGACGTTTCGACTTGCCGGACCTTAGCCAAATCATCATTTCTTAGCTCTTGAGGCCTGGTGTTGGCGTGCCATGTGGTAACTTAGCACTCGGTAACTTGGGACGGCTTCCAATGCGCTCCAAAACATGCTTATTCACGTGTTTTACCTATAACTAACAAAAACAACACTACGCGCATATCAAACATATAAAGCATGAAATCACGTGTGTGTGTGAACAAAAATGAGCTAGATAAGCCCAGATTATATACAACATTTGGGGCTTATCATACCCTCATGACAAGTGACTAAAATATCCCATGCTTTCTTTGCTATTTCGCAGTTGGCTATCTTACGGTGTTCATTCACATCCATTGCACTAAATAAAATATCCAAGGCTCTATTATTTGCTTGTAATTGTGCCTTTTCTGCGACAGATAAATCGGAACTAGGTTTGGGTACTGCTTGATTATTCACTGTAACAGTATGGTATGTATAACCATTAACACACGACTTCCAAATTTCTTCGTCTGCTGATCTCATAACAGCTTTTATTCTGGATTTCCAATAATCAAAATTCTCACTATCCAAAATCGGCACACGACTAGATGAATGATACATGTTTGTGTGCGTGTTCATCTTAACTGAGGATCCACTCTAGGAATAAACCCTAATATAACGAGCGACCCGCTCTGATACCAATTGAAAAATCCTATTTTGCTAGCAATCGAATAATCAAGCAATAATACGAATTAAAAATAAACGAAGAAACGATGAAGCCTTGGCGATATCGTGGAAAAACCCTAGATGGGTAAAAAACCACGGGAAGGAATCAAGCACTATAGAAAAACATTGTACGGTTACAATCGAACTTACTACACAATTGAGAATCCTCGCAATTGACTCAAGAACGATAGCCGAATCCTCGTTCACCGTACCCCGTGCTTGATTGCACCAACTTGAATCTCTCAAGCTTTCCGAAAAACATTTAGAAATCCATCGAAGTTTGATGCAAGAAAAGAATCTAGGTTGTAAGAAAGTTCTTGGAGTTGATTGTGTTGCTCAAAGAACGATCATAACTTGAACTCCAAGACTCAAAGGAAGAAACCAATGGCAAGGCCGCTTTCTCTCTCTTCTTAGGCGTCAAAAAATATGGCGTAAAAGTTGTGATCTTGAAACCTACCCTCTTTGCCCTTTAATAAGCTTTGCCCATTTGCTTTCGAGCACATTAAAAGTTGCTTGAGCACTTTCCTAACAGCCCATATGCTGGACCCGTGGCTTGAAAATGCTTGAGCACTTCGTTGAAACTTCTTTTCTCCAACAATTAACATCTAAAACTTGACTAAACCTATCAATCTACCTCTAAATTATATTGACACATTGATTTCATTCCACATCCTAAACAAACACACTAAAATAATAAGAAAAAGAAAAGACAACTCGATAAACAAAGGGATACACATAAATGTGTGTTTTGACATGAAATTGCCAACCACGAGAGAGCTCGGCCTATGGAGCTTACAAAAATGATTGTGTACGTAGTGCTAAAGACAATTCTCTGAGACACAGTGGCGGATGCAATTTAGGACTAGTGGGGGCTCGGGACCCCACTAGAATTTCAGGTTTTTATTTATTATTTGTTTGAGTAAATATTATATTTATTGATCTCAAAATCACAAGACAACACATATACTCTTTCAAGTTTTAGCCTCCTCCTCGTACATGTCCACGATTTTTGTGTACACAATTAATGCATGCCAAGCTAACCAATCTAAGATGAATTGACGTTGGGTGTTTAGCCCCATGGTTGTGTAGCTCCCCTTCGGAACGTGAGGTCGTGGCCTTAGGGTTTAATTCTTATGGATAAGAGATTAATCCTCGTAATGATACTAATGTACAAACATTCTATCACACAGAAAAATTGAAAATGAGTCTAGAATCCAAATTACAAACTAAAACAAACATTAGCTCTCCCTGAAAAGGAGGTGATCTTTTTATAAGCCTAAGTCTTGAACACCTAATAAAAAATTTAATCAATGTGAATGTGAATACTTCTGAAAATTGATAGATTTTCTTGTTGTTGAAATATTCATGTTATTTGTAAAAAGAATTACTTTGAAGCTACTTGATACTTGATAAAAAAGTGTAACTAAAGTAAGTGCGGATAATTAAACATTTTTCTTTTTGTGGAAATTGTATAATTATCAATTGTAAATGAAAGTTTTCTAAAAAAGAGAGAAAAATTTGAAAATCCTATATTGCTAGCAATCGAATAATTAAGCAATAATAGGAATTAAAAAACAATAAACGATGAACAC
This sequence comes from Vaccinium macrocarpon, assembly GCA_022606695.1. Lineage (NCBI taxonomy): Eukaryota > Viridiplantae > Streptophyta > Magnoliopsida > Ericales > Ericaceae > Vaccinium > Vaccinium macrocarpon. Next base: position 35,249,540 of record CM040174.1, on the reverse strand, counting down.
AACGATATACGTGGAAAACTCCTTAAAAAGGGTAAGAACAACGGGAGGAAATCAATCCACTAAAAGTAAACATTATGCAGTTACAAAACGATCTCAATTAAACACAATCGTGAATCCTCACCAATTGACCAAATACCGTATTGCCGAATCCACGTACACCGCACCAAGTGGTTGATTGCCAAATGCCTTGAATCCTCAAGTCCTCCGAGATACTTCTGGAATACACCGGAAGAATGATCCAATTTATTGAATCAAGAGATAGACAAACTTCTTGGAGTTAATCGAAAAGCTCAGCGCTCATATTGACCGACCATGTGTACTCCAAGACTCAAACTTAAAACTCAGCCATGTATAAAGTCTCTCAATATCTTTTTTCTCCCCCACAATAAAGCTGCCGAAAGATGATAAATAAATACTTGACAAAGCCTTAACAAATGTCCAAAGTTTCCAATCCAAGAGAAATCTCTTTCACTGCCTATTCCATGGTTTAAAATTGCCACAATTCCATCCTTAAGAAGCACTGCCCACGTCGAAAATATAGTTTTTCCTTGTTGCAGTAGAATTCCCCCAATAGTAAAGAAACTTTCCAATTTCATTTGACCGAATATCAATCTTGTGCAAATCCTTCCAAAAACTCCACTTAAGGCTCTTCACCTATCAATTACAAAATATTTGATTTCCTCCACTTCCTAAACAGACACTTCTAAAAATAGGAAAAAAAAAATTACAACTCAATAATTAGGGATACAATAAATGTGTGATTTGTCGTAGAATTGCCAATAAAATAAGGTCGAGGCCTATGGTTCTAACAAAATTGATCATGAAAACAACGTAATAGGTATGATGAGTGCCCCCACTTATATCATTTCCCAGCTACACCACTGCTCTAATATACAAATAACGTTACCTATCCTTATATTAATGTCACGTATCTCTTTGTGACCCAGACCAGTTTGTGCAGAATCGACAATTTAGGGTCATGAATATGATACATTCAAATTACCTCTTATAGGGTAAGAACATAAAATTGGGCTAGTATTCATTTATTTCTTGATTTGATTTGATTTTCCTTTGGGGATATGGCATGTGTTGAAGACATATGGTGGCCGGCAGATTTGTCAACTTTATCCTGACAGAATGATCATATTGGCCACTTCAATATTGGGTTGCATATGATCCATACACAGCCCCTTGATAGTGAAATTTCAAGGCCATGCCAACGACAAAATATTCGACCCTAATTCCATGACTGAGCAGAATTTTGGACTATAACTGAGAGGCATAAACCGAATCCAATGTTGATTAATTTGGGTTTGTAGATTATATATCAATCATAATTTTAGTTGGGCCTTGTAGCTCAATTGGTTATATACTAAGTTCGAACGGATGGAACAACATCGATATTTCTTTGCAATATCTTGATTAAAATAATAACATCATATCGTTTTGTTAATCACAAAAATTAATCATAATTCTAGCCTGAAGTTATTGGCCAGTTCGAGGTAATATCTTCAGGAATTTTGATTTTAGACCCATGTGTGAGGGGCACTTTAATTTCCTTCTTCCTTGGAAGAAAGTGACTTTAGTTCATGGATCTCAAGGTAATTACACCCCTCTTCAAAAAAAGTAGCACATAATTAAACCCATAAGAGGTATGGGTCATTTCATTGTCACAACACAATTTGTTACTCTTATTTATTGCTTTCTCGTAATCGTTTGACTTAAACCCACACGGGGATAATTCCGTAAAAACCAATTTTGCTAATGAAAAATTGAGAGAGATTGTGTGGTGGGAACCAACAAGGTAAAAAATGAGTTTAGCATCCGTAACATCACTCAGAAGAATAATTAGACAATGTGAAGTCATGACTGTGCCTTTCGAGAGGCAAACAAATGTGTGGATGTATTAACAAACACGACGAATGCTGCATTTTCCAATCTTGCAATGTTAAATGGAGCTCCTAATAGTATTTCATTTTAGAGGTATGTATTCCAACATTCTAGGGATATTGTATCCATAACTTGGGTTCCTGAATTAATATCCTTGGTTCCTTAACTAATATCCACCATCTTTACCAAAAAAAAAGAAAAAAGAAAAAAAGAGAAAATAAGAGAGTTACTAGTCTTCATATTCTAATAAAATTCCAATCGCTATCAGTCATTTATTTATTTTTGCTCGTGTTAAGCTAAGCAGTGAGAAATGGAATTATGAGATTCATCGAGTAAGGCTTTATAAACAATAATGATACATACACATACTCCAAACCACACTCTCCCACACCCCAACCACTGTTCACGTGGGCCCCCACGTGGGTCCCACCCACTTTACCCCCGAAATTTTTTTTAAAAAAAAAAGCAAAATGGAAATTTTGAAACCCCCAAATCTGGGTTTCAACATTACCGCTTCTCATTTCGCGAGCACAGAGAGAGAGAGAGAGAGAGAGAGAGAGAGGATAGCCCTTAACCGGCGACTTCGCGACCCCCTCTGACCGGCGACTTCGCGACCCCCCTCCGACCGTGGACAGCCCTTCACCGGCGAAGCCCAACACGTCCACCACCACCAATCGCCGGCCACTCGAAGAAATCGTAGGACTAAAGATCTTCAATCGCCGTCGCTTGCTCTTTTTTAGTGGTACCCAGTATTTGTGGTTGAGTAAGATTGAGATGCATTTGCACCAACTGCAATGGATTGAAAAATATGCTAGTTTTTGTTCTAATGTAACTCACATCTGAGATGCATCTTTGCCGGTGAAGCGCTGTCCACGGTCGGAGGGGGTCGCAAAGTCGCCGATCAGAGGGGGTCGCGAAGTCGCCGGTTAAGGGCTGTCCTCTTTTCAAAATTTCCGATTTGTTTTTTTTTTTTTAATTTCGGGGGTAAAGTGGGTGGGACCCACGTGGGGGCCCACGTGAACAGTAGTCGGGGTGTGGGAGAGTGTGGTTTGGAGTATGTGTATGTATCATTATTGCTTTATAAATCATCTTGTGGATTGGGAATCAGTGATGAACCTATACTTGACTCGAGCAAAAATTTCCGTATCCCTTCAATTTCTTTTTAATGGATGTCATAAAAAAAAGGAAGCTTCAGTCGAATTTTTCTTTGAAAATCTCCCTTCAGCTGTCGGACAATATTGTCAAACAAATACTTAAAAGCATAGGCATGCACAAAAATAATTTTGACTTTAAATTTTGTAAAAATGGTACTTTAAGTAGACAAGGTTGTAGTATTTGTACTAGAGTGAAAATTATTTTTGTAAAGAATTTACATTGTACTATACAAATACCTGAGGAAGTAGAGAGAAAACAAAGTCAATTTTTTCTAAGAGTTTTTCTATTGTTAGCATATTTATCAGTCTTGTACCGGTCAGCGTATTGTTTCCTCTACTAGGACGGTACGTATTGGTGTCGAATCGTATCACGGTAGTGTTTCGGATTTATAACAATGTACATATTTATAATACTTATGTATAATTGTAAAACATAAAACGAAGAAATAAAATAAATTTTACCATTTTGATACACGTTAATGCTCTAATTACAAATTAACATGATTAACATAAAATGAATTCCAAATTTAATTAAAATGCCTTAAAATTTACTATGTCTTTTCATCAAAAGGGAAAAAAATACATTAGTTTTTGTGTACTGGTAGAGATCTCAGGACAAGACTAGTACAAGCAAATACACCCAATATCGATTGATATTTGGTGGTACAAAACACCAAGATATTTGTACCTTTTATGTCTGGTACATGATGATAGTCATACCATTGATTGTTTATTGGGTTGATAATATGACAATTTTTTTTTAAAAATGCACACTTTGGTGTATTTTTTCGCTTTTCTGCAGACATTCATACTTTATTTATTTGATGACAATCTAATGGACTGATTTAAAATTTTCCTTTTTTAATGCAGTTTGAGAGGAACATTACGCTCTTAGTTTGACCGTTCTCCTTCGAAAAACCGCGCAGCACAAGAATATCACACGTGGAACTGTTACAAGGAATCTACCGGAAAAGGAAGAATAGTTAAAAAAAAAAACATGACGGTAGAAAAAATATAAAGGAATTTATTAACCAAACTTTGTTTAAAAAAAAAAAAAAAAACTAGCACATGCTTAACTTTCCGACTATACCCTTTGCCATACCCCTTGTTTAGACTTGAAAATTAGCGGAGGGAAATGGAAAAAGAGAACAAAAGTAAATGGGTATACTCGTTTTGTTGACAATGAAAGATGGAAATGGTTATCGGGACGGATTCAGAATTTCGACTTAAAAGTAGCATGACGTGTAATTCAATTTGTTTTTTAAATTTATTTTAAAAAATATAAAAAATTATATACGAAAGTGCTTTATTTTTTCCCCAACAATAAAAGTCTTTTGTTAATGAATTATCTTTACATGCGGAGTGTTCTAACATCGAAACTTTTGAATTCTAATTCGGTTTAAGCACAAATAATGGTATGTACCAACAATTACCCGTGGGTACGGAATTATTTTTTTTATCAATGTATATTTGATGCTAAGTAATTCAAAGAAACAAAATAATATTAACGCGAGGAATTCAAACCTTAATTATTTCGAATATCCGTTGTGTTCTGTTTTTGAATTTTATAGTAATTTCAAGAGTAACAAATTTCAAATGTCCTTTTTCTAAATTTAAATCATCATAGTATTAAGATTAAGGATTACTGTAATTAAATTACGAATTGTCTGAAGCAAAGCAATCTCCCTCTATTCATTATCTCTCTCTCTCTTTCCTGTATCCCGAGTAGAGAGAGAGAGAGAGAGAGAGAGAGAGAGAGAAGTAAAGCGAAACAATCAACGACAGCTACGATTCATCAGCTCACTGTAATTTGTAGGGTTTCCGTAAAACCACTAAAGAAAAATCCAAAAACCCCACAAGAAAAAAAAGCAATTTGTAAAAAGCTATCTCTTCTCAACACAGAAGAACGAGCATTGGAGAAGAAGAATCGAAATGTCGGTTTTGATATGAACCGCTAGCGAAGGATCCGGCTTGGATACTGAAGATCTCCGCATTGGTTTCGCCTTGGTCGGTTCCAATTCTCACGATCGTCTCTGCATTTCTCTTCAAATTTCTTACTCAATTGCTAGGGTTTTCCAGTTTATTTTTTTCTCTTTCTATTTTGGATTTTGCTATTTTAGTTATGTTTCATTAGTATCGACTTCCTACTTTTCAATTGATTTGCAGATTCTTATGTACTTGCAACGAGCAAACTTTAAACTTGCTCAATCAGTGTGTGCGTGCGTGCGCGTGTGGATATACATATTGATTGGCATTTAAAAAAAGAAAGTTCTTGTTTTTACGGAATCAGATCTGAGGCATTGTTCTTTTTAAGTCGTTTGAAGTCCTTTCCAATTTGATTCGCACTTTGTGTGGAAATATGGTTCACCGATTGGGCTATTAAATCAGTTTATAAACATCTACTTACTGTTGTGACAACTGAGGATCACATTGTGTTTTTTTCCCGCAAGGATCAGCCAAGAATTGACGCTGGTTCTTGATGTGCATATGCAGTGTTTTTCATTCTATTCTTTCAAATTCAGTTCCATTTAAGTTAATTTCAGCTGGGGAATTTCCAAACATCGAGATACTAATTGTAATTGCGGTTTTGTAGTTCTGGGATTAGGATTACTGAAGGAATCATTTGATTTGGAATATCATTTTCCGACAGGTATATTTGTTCCTATGAAGGAGTTCAAAGAACTGGTAGCGTCAGTATAGTTGGAGAAAAATGAAATCTGGCACACCTCTTGATTATGCTATATTCCAGCTGTCACCGAAGCGCTCGAGGTGGGCATATTAATTGGATGATTTTGTTTAATTCTGATTTACATTGAGATTTTGATGCTAAAGGTTTTACTCTCTTGTTGGCAGGTGTGAATTGTTTGTTTCCAGCAATGGAAACATTGAAAAGCTTGCATCAGGATTGTTGAAGCCATTTGTGACTCATTTAAAGGTTGCGGAAGAACAAGTGGCATTGGCAGTTCAGTCGATTAGGCTTGACGTAAAGCATGGTAAAAATGTTGAAACGTGGTTCACAAAAGGGACACTTGAGAGGTCAGGCACATTGCTAACTGAAAAGCCTGAACTTTCATTTAGTTATCCATTTGATTTTGAACTTTGAACTAAATTGAAAATTGTTATCTTTAGGTTTGTACGCTTTGTTAGTACACCAGAGGTTCTGGAATTGGTCGATACCTTTGATACAGAGATGTCTCAATTGGAAGCAGCTCGCAGAATCTACTCACAAGTGGTAACGCCAAAAGAATATTTAGATTTTGGTTTTGGTTTTGTAATAGTATTATGAGTCATAGTTTCTTTATTTCTCAGTTTGTTTGTTTTTGTATTTTAGGGAGCAGGAGATCAGCTGTCAAGCTCATTGAGTATGGATCATTCCCTATCTTATCTTCAAGCAGTTGATTCTTCTCTTCACCTTTAATTGTTACTGCTATGACAAAACTATCTCCTGATAGTCGTACCATCATGCAAGAGAAGTCAAATATGTGTAATGCAATGCTCATTGGATTAGTTCATTTCCACTTTACTGTCAGTAATAACTTATTTAGTGAGCTAAGGTGTATAATTGCATATAGTTTTAGGTTATTTAGACATAGAAGGGAGTTTGTTGGTAGTGTTAATGATTGCTAAAGGGGGTTAGATAAGAATAGATGGCATTGAGGGTATCAGATAGACTGGTGCAATAGTCCAAGAAAATTTATGGAAGTCTCGATGGATAGAAGGAAAAGTAGGAGAAAGGAAGAATCAAAGAGAAGTTAAATCACCCATTAAATTTATGGAACTCTGGGAAAATTGAAGAGTGGAGAAGATATAGGATATTTTCTAAACTTGATAAAGAAGGAAGCATGTTGTAAATTTTGTAACTGGTCAACCAATTTTTGTCGGCTTTTCCTATCTTTGAATCTTTTCTTAGAGCATTTTTCCTTGTTTGCCATTAAGGTGAAGAGTGTTGTATAAATATGACAATCTCATCACTGTTATTCTGGTTTGTCATCAGGTCTCTTAATCTCTGTGATGATTTCAAAATTGGATTTGACTACAGTAACCTTAATTCTCATTAGATTATGAACTGTAATAGTTTCCTGACTTATTCATTGGATCTTAATTTTGATCTAGATGGGGATGGAGCGGCAGCAGCAGCTGATGCAACAAAGTACTCTCTCTCTCTCTCTCTCTCTCTCTCTCTCTCTCTCTCTCTCTCTCTCTCTCTCTCTCTCTCTCCATATTGCGTAGTTGCGTCTGAATATTTGGATGGACTAGTCAATAAACTTCCCTCTGGTCTGGTCTTTTTTCTCGTAAACCATAGGATATTACTAAAGAATGGTTTGAAATGAGGATGCTCTTTTCTGAATTAAGATAGCTTTGGGAAGTTTCATGTGTTAAGTGATTGATCTAGGATCTTTGTAAGCTTCCAGCCGTCAGTTATCATGGTACAAAAAGCTGGCATTACCAGTTACTGATACATGAATTAATGTCATCCTCAGACAATGACCATGCCTCTGATTGAAGTGGATGGTTTACATTCACAAGTAGAGTAGAGCGCAGATGCTAACCGGTTACTTTGGCCATGCTGTGCTTGTTGTCACTTGTTGGAGATACTATGCTTTCACTTTCACGTGGCTAATTTGCATTGGCCACATGGCATGTCATAGTTAATCTGCTGGATGACAATTCTATTCTCTCTCTCTCTCACGCAATTACTTTGAAATTTTCTCCTCATGCAGGAAGGAACTTCTAAGAGCTATTGATGTGCGGCTTGGTGCTTTAAGGCAGGACTTAACAACAGCTTGTGCTCGAGCAGCAGCTGCTGGTTTTAACCGTGACACAGTCTCGGAACTTAAACTGTTTGCAGATCAGTTTGGTGCCATTCGCCTAAAGTGAGAACTCTGAAAATACTTCTCTCTTACCTTACAGCCTCTGCCTCCACTTCTCCAAAGTAATCAGATATAGTGGCTCTCTCCCTGCTGTTCCCCGATTTTCCATCTTTCCCTTTTAAGGCTCAGTTGTACATTTCCTATTATAAGAAAACAATGGTGTTTGACTCGTGTCCCTCTTCTAAATCTAGGGTTCAGTATAGTGAAGTTATAAGTTTGAAACCGTGTCTCTACTGTGGTATATAACTTGCTGAATGACTTTCGATATTTGTTATCTTTTTTTGATCACCATTCTGTACTTGTTATTGGTAGGCAGAGATATTTAGGGATACCTAGTTAGTGGAGTTGTTATTTAGAATGGGCGGCACATTATTCATTGGGTTACTACAAAATCTTGACATCTCTTATCGGAAAAGTTGGATTACATTTGAGCAGTTTTGCAAAACAACCTGAAAATCAATTCGAATTTGTTGTAATACCTGTACACAGGTTTATTGGGCTTCATGTTGGATGTTTTCTCTTCATACTTTGGATTGAATCTTTCCCCGCCTGTTTCCTCTCATTTCAGTATTAATCTTAGTTGTTGCTTAGGGAAGCAATCAGTTCATTCTTTCTTATGATGTTAAAAAGGCTCTCTCAAACACACTATTAGAAGGTTGAATTGAGTTGACTCCCTCTCTATCCATTTTCTTATTAGTATAACAAAAAGTGAAGAGGTTGTTGTTTAGAGGTTTTAGTTTTTAATAGATTTTCTCATTTTATTTTTTGCAGTTGGACCTACTTTATTATTATTTTTTCTCGTTTTGTTTTTTCTAGCAAAAAGTAAAATTTGGTCGATCTATATATGGCCTATTCATGGACTCATCACAAATCTATCGGCTATTTATGAGTAATCTTGATGCAGGGATGCATGCAGCAAGTTCGTATCACTATGCGAGAGACGGCCTGACCTGATCAACCCATGGAAGGCCACAGTGGATGATGCGGTCCGATCTTCTTGGGGATCAGACATGTCTATCGAGGAAGATCCATCTGAAGAATTGAGTGGGCCCAAACAAACCCAGCGCCACCACCCTGAAAGTAAACTTTTGATGGGTGGACCCTCTGATGCAACTCAACAACATCTTGAGCAGTCCAAACCATCCAGGGGGCAGCAACTACCAAATCCCTCTTCCGCCTCCTTCCCCATTCGATCTAGTAGGGAGTCAAGTGTTGACAGAGACGAGGACAAGGAAACCCACAAGGGTGGTGAGGAAGAGGTGAAACGTGATGGAGTGAATCAGAATGAATCCTCTCAGACCCCTATGCTCACAAGGCGGCTCAGTGTTCAGGATCGGATCAGCCTTTTTGAGAACAAACAGAAGGAGAATTCTGGAAGTGGTGGCAAGCCCGTCGGGAAGTCTGTTGAACTCAAGAGATCACCCTCCGATGTATCATCTGTTCCCAGTGCGGTTGAGAAGGCAGTGTTGAGGAGGTGGAGTGGAGCCAGTGACATGAGTATTGATTTGGGTGGTGAAAAGAAAGATATCGAGAGCCCTCTGTGTACGCCTTCTTCTTCCTCGGTTTCCCAAACCAAGCCAGAAGAGCAGAATGCATTGAATCACACAACTGCTTCTGAGAAGCCTGAACTTAAAAGCGGTCCAGGCAGAGTTAGTTATAGCGATTCAAAGCATCAAACTGATACTCAAATTAGGGTTGGAGTTGCTTCTGGCCAAGAGGCAGCTATTGAGAGAAAGGCAGGGTTGGATTCTGGAACCCCGTCGGCAGTTTCTAATTGCTTTTCTGCAGGTGCTTCTGAGTTCAGTAAATTTACATCCACGTTGGCAACTGTTGAGAGTGATGGTGGGAAAGATCAAGCAGGTGGTAAGACCCAGACCCAGACCATGTCGAGATCCAACTTTTACAGGGCTGTGGATGACAGTCTGATGGATCAGGTAAAATCTCAAATCCAGTCGAGATCTTTGTCTGGTGGTAGGCCAGAGCAGATTGGTTTGATAGACAAAGGAAGGTCCAAGGGTTTTTTTGCTGGTGATGAGCGTGGTGGAATAAAAATGCAAGCGGCTTCTGAGACACAGGTTGATGGAGAGAATGACCGGGCTGTTCCAATGAGCCATTTACGAGTGGAGTCTAAAGGTCAGCAGGTTTCTCATAGTATGGAACCTCCTAGGACAGCTGTGGACTCTGGGCAGTCAGCTGTCCCTGGAGTGAAATTTCGGGAAGCCTCTGCAACTCGGTACAAAGGGATTGAGAGTGATTCATTAACTTCTCAGCTGCAGGGGAGATCCTTTGGAGTAGTTGTGGAAGCAGGGAACAAAGGCTTGGGGCCTTCTGAGAAGCAACCTGTCAATACCTCGAAAAGAGCAGAAGACGCTGGACTCCAAAGAATGAATTTCCAGGAACAGGTTTCCACACCTGAATGGACTAAAAAGTCACTGGCTAGGAGGGAAGAAAAAAATTCTGAGTACGGAAATAAGAGGCCAGACTTATCTGGTAAAACAGTTTCGGAAGGTCAGGAGGATTCTGGTATGGTTGCAACTGTTCCTGGAGAGCAATTTCAGAGGGTAAGGCAGCCTAAAGGAAACCAGGAACTCAATGATGAGCTGAAAATGAAAGCAAATGAACTTGAAAAGCTTTTTGCTGCACACAAGTCCAGTTCTGCACGGAAGAACAAGCCTGCTGATATGCAGGTAGAACAAGCAGCAAGCTTAATATTTTCAAAACCACCAGCAGAGATTGCTCCTGCACAAATGCTTGACAAGAACGCAGCGACTGTAAATTCGAGAGATAGCAAAATGTCAAACTTTAGTGCTACTCCACCAATGAAGATTTTAGATAATCAGTATGATGGTGATTCTCTGAAGCAGAAGTTCTCGGATCTTAGCCTTTCAGATGATTCCAGAGGAAAATTCTACGAAAGATATATGCAGAAAAGAGATGCAAAGCTTAGGGAAGACTGGGATTCTAGAAGGGCGGAAAAGGAAGCCAAGATGAAAGCCATGCAGGATAGATTTGAACGAAGTAGATCAGAGATAAAGGCCAGTTTTTCAGGGTCTGTTGACAGGCAAGATTCAGCAGCAGGCAGCACTCGTCGACGTGCAGAGAGGCTCAGATCATTCAATTCTCGGTCAAATGTGAAAAGTGAGCAGGTATTCTGGATTTCGTTAGATTTTATGTTCGTTTTGAATGAAAGTTTTGAGTTCGTCTTTCCTATTCATAACTGACAATTGAAAGATTTTCCCTTTTCAGCACCCAATAGTTCTTCTGCAGAGTGAAGATGAAGAAGATTTATCCGAGTTTGTAGAACAGGTATCTTTTGGTCATGAAAGGTCCTTAAGTGAGACATCTTTAGGGGACATTGCTTCTAAAAGCTCCCAAACTAAGAAGCTTTTACTCAATAAAAATCTTCCGTATTCCTCCCTTCGGACTTCTGCAGTTCCAATTCCGAGATTAGCTGTAAAAGCCTCTAACTCCAGTTTTGGGAGACGAAAAATGCAATCTGAGAATCCTCTGGCGCTGTCAGTCCCCAACTTTTCTGACTTGAGAAAAGAAAACACAAAGCCTTCTTCCGGAGTTAGCAAAACAACAACACGCCCACAAGCCAGAAACTATGCCCGCAGCAAAAGTAATGGTGAAGAGATTCCCCTTATAAAGGAAGAGAAGACACGGCGGTCACAATTGTTAAGGAAGGGCTCTGCAACTCCAGCTGAGTCCTCTCTGGACTCAGAGGGCATTGGTTTGACACCATTAAAATTTGATAAAGAGCAAACTGTGCATAATCCCCATGACAAATTGGCAAAGAATGCGGAGTCAAAGCCTTTTCTCAGAAAGGGTAATGGTATAGGTCCTGGTGCTGGAGCTGTTATAGCCAAGATGAAGTTTTCAATGGCATCTGAGACTATGAATGGGGAAGAAGAGTCAGATCAGTTGGTGATTGAGCCAGAAGAGTCGGTGGATGCTGTACAAGATAATGAAGAAGAAGAGTCAGAAGTCACGATTACTGAAGATCATACTGACTTGGATGATGGCAAACCTAGACTAAGCCAGGAATTTGACAAGTTTAATTATGGATCAGAAAGTGGTGATGCTCTGAGATCTTTTTCTCAAGTGGACCCTTCTTTTGTGGCTGAGTTGCCTGCTACTCTGGGTTCGACCTTCCACCCTGCTGGTTCTGTGCAAGATTCGCCTGCAGAAAGCCCTGTATCTTGGAATTCACGCATGCAAAATGCTTTTTCTTATGCACATGAGACATCAGATATTGACGCATCTGCTGACTCACCAATAGGGAGCCCTGTGTCTTGGAACTCTCATTCTCTTAATCAGGCAGAGGCAGATGCAGCAGCTCGAATGAGGAAAAAATGGGGCAGTGCTCAGAAACCTGTTCTTGTTGCTAATTCTTCCCATAGTCAACCACGCAAGGATGTGACAAAAGGATTTAAACGGTTATTAAAATTTGGACGAAAGAGTCGTGGCACTGATAGTTTGGTTGATTGGATTTCTGCTACAACTTCTGAAGGGGATGATGATACTGAAGATGGACGGGATCTTGCTAATCGGTCATCAGAAGATCTGAGGAAATCGAGAATGGGGTTCTCTCAAGGCCATCCTTCTGATGATAGCTTCACTGAGAGCGAATTTTACAGTGAACAAGGTGACATTTTTGGTTTCTATCTTCTGCTATAATGAGAATTTATCTGAATGCATGCTTTTCATCAAACCTATTTTTGGAACCATTTTTTTTGACCAATTTTTTTTCCCAATGCTGTATTAGACTACTGGTGCAATTTAATACTTCCTGATTCCAATTGTTGGAAGCTAGGATGTTCATTGATATATTTATGAATCCGGCATGAGTCACTATTGAAGTTGTGCAACTTTAGTTAATACAACTGTTTCTAGTTTTGGTTTCCGGGAAGCTTATTGGTTCTCGGAGATCAAGTTCAGGACCTCGAGTTATAGGAACTAACTGAGGTTTAACTCCCTTTTGAGCTTGGAAAAGCAAAGCGGCATGGTATAGAATAGTACTGGAAAACATTTTTCTCACTTGCAATGTTTTCCTTGACAAAGATTTTTCTTGTCTCTAACTGTTCACATTTCATGTAAAATCTTGAACTAGCAGAATTTTGCATGCATGGTAGACAAGATGGGGGGTTCTTTTAGGTTTGGTTGGGTAAAAGTTTGTTTTGGTTTATTGCCACACTACTTCCTGGTTTGTTGGCATACTTCTTTTTGGTTTCTATCCATTTTTTCTTATTTTCTTCTCTTTGTCATATTGTGGGTACGGTGTACTGGATTATCAAGCATTAAGATGTTTCTTTCTTCTTGCAGTTCAAGCCTTGTACAGTTCTATCCCGGCACCTCCATCGAACTTTAAACTGAGAGATGATCATTTGTCTGGAGGTTCTGTTAAAGGTGACCGATTATGAATCCTGCCTAGTTGTTTGCTTGTGATTTCTTTCTCAGAAATTTAGAATGACTCGGTGAAAGGAACAAGTGTTTATTTGTTATCTCGCTTAATCGTTAGGACTTGTGATAGTTGGATAGAAGTAGGGTAGGGGGATTTTTATGGATTCAAACTTGGGAAAGAGATCCTAAATTGGAATTTAAAATCAATTATTTGGGTTTTGTTATTTCATCAGCATCATCAATTACATAATTAGGTTAGTTTAGCAAACAGTTTTGACATGGAAATAGCTCCTGCACATGATAGACCCTGGTTGGTCGTGGAATTGGTGAAAGGAAATCTTAGGTTGAGGTTCTGGACTGCTTCTTTCAAAAAGCATGAGGGGATATTGGGTCATAGATTTGCCCTCACAAACTCACAAGCACATTTGTGCACGCACAATTTTATGGCTTTCTTGATGGTTGCCACTTTCTATTGTAGCGCAATACTATTTCTGCAAGTTTTGAATTTTCTGGATTGTCCAAAAATGATAATTATTTAAAACTATATCTGTAATTCTTGTTAGTTGTTAGTCAGTCCTAAATCTGGCTTGGTTTTGACAATTCTAATTTCAAGCAGTAAAAGACTAAAGTGGAGTAAGAGCAATTACCATATTTAATGTGTACATTTGTAGTAAAATTGATTAGCCTTTAATCTGTCATTGTTTTAAGTTTTCATCCTCGATTCCGGGAGTGGAATAGTTTGTGGATGAATGAGAGAGTATTTTTAGACATTGGTGTGCTTATTCTTGGGCCTGAATTTTGCAGCCCCAAGATCATTCTTCTCCTTGTCAACATTTCGGAGCAAGGGAAACGACTCAAAACCTAGATAACTGTGTTTGAGAAGGCGGTCCAGACCCTGATTGTTGCTATGAATAGCCAATTGTTGTGTTAGGCTCCATGACCATCTATATAAGACTTTTCTTTGAAAGGTATGGGCAACTACATAATCGCGTTGGTGCTATGTATATCTTGTTGGATTTTTGATGCCTTCCTCGTGATTTAGTCAGTTGTTTCTATTACTTGTGTTAAAATTTTATGTTGTATATTGTATTAAGTGAAACATTGCCAATTGGCAGAATGTTGGTGACTTTGGCAGTCGAAGCATTCTTTCTCATGTTCGTTTGGACTTGACTTTTGCGATGTATATCAGATGTTGAATTACCAAAATATCTACAGTTTTAAGAAGAGCAATGTAATCATGCGGGACATTACCTTTGTTCATCATCTTCTTTTGATTCGTTATTCTTGCTCTTGTTATCTGACAGGTGATTTCATTTTAGGAAATTTTTTGATTTTTTTTTTTGGTCTGATTCTTTCCTTCTCCATTTTACTAGTTTATAAGAGCAGTACCTTTATGACCCTTAGGTTTTTGTGTCCTTGGTCCTAGCATTTTTTCATTGTCTTCCTTACTTTGTTTCTTCATCAATCTCCAAATTAGCTGATCTCTTCCAAGTATCAAATTTTGACTGATGCTGAGTTTCCGCTATGAGATTTTCGGTATATTTGGATTACAAGTTGTCAAATTAGTTGATTTATGTGAGGAGAATGACTTGTGGGAGAATACCAAATTATCGAAAATACTGCAAATACCTTGATGGAAAACTCAGCCTAAACTATATTTAGGAAGAAGACATCTACAATTGCTAGCCATGGAGTATTCAGTGGAATATGGAGGGAGATGGAGTTGACATGCTTGTGATTTTTTTGACACATGTTCAGCAGTTTTGGTTCTTAGATTGCCCTTTGGAAATCAAAACATGCAAGCTCAGTACAGAAACAAATGCAAGTATTTCCACACATACTGGAGAAATCAAATAGTCTAGCGCAATGGACTCGGACTCTGCACGGCGCATGTAACGATGAGCTGAGTAAGGTTTCCAAGCAGTAGAGGAAGCTGATCTCATCGATGTTGAAAGCGGAGTTGATATCCTCTCCATTGATGATCTCATGTGACGCATAGTGGGGCTGATTCCGGTTCTATTTCATGATCCAAACTGTTTATTTATTAAGTCTCGTGTGTTTACTGCCCATGCAAAAATCAAGTTGAATTGGTCGAGTTATAGCACTTGAATTTTTGCATGAATGTTAAAACTCCATCAGGACTTACGAAATGAATTGTTCAGATTGTCAAAAGGACTTTTGTTCATTTTCATTTTACGTCACATGAGAGGATCTTGATTCACATGAGAGGATCTTGGTTCGTATTTTTTTCTGCAAGATATGATGTCAGGTGAAGTCTTATCACTATGATTGTCCCCTACCGTCCACATTTCCTATTGTAAAGAGGAAAATAAAAAATAAAAAGATCCAATACACTTGACATTTGAACACGCACTTGACCATTTGGAAATTTTGGTCACGGTGGAATTTGGTGGCAAGGATCTCAGGCTTATAATGGATGAGCAGCTCATTGTTACTGTTTTTGTTATTTTCATTGTAATGTAACTTAACAAGCTAGTAATTCTTTTCTTGAAATTGAATTCCAAACAAAAAGGAATTCCATTGAGAGGCAATCAGGACGTCTTTATCCCAAGCGCATGGTCCCCCGGGAAAGGATGTGGTATTTCAATCAATTTGTGGCAGCCTTTTCTTCTATTGCGACATCCCAGCTTCAAACGAGGCGACTCAGACCGATCTCATCTGCTTCAAAACTCATGTAAAAGTTGGCAATTCGACTTCCTGTTATCAAATATCTCCACCAAATGAACAGAAGCATGTTTTTTCATCCTTTGCGGAATCCATGCAAGAAGTATTGATAATCTAATGGAGGCACAAGCATCCGAGGCCCAATTTCGCGGCAAAATCAGACCCTTCTTTCATTACCATGTCCCAGTCTCAATAGAGGACCGGAGGAAAATTATTAGCTGCTCTTGAAGTAAGTCCCGAAACCACTATACAATTCTGTGGGGTCCATGACTAAGTACATAGACTACACAACAGAGTATGGTGCTTAAGAGTTCTGAATGGCACTTGGAGATGCCCTAGAACCATTGAATAATTACCCCTAGACTCGTTATATGTCATGACGCTAAGAGTTATCCTTTTACCAATTTTAAATGAAGAATAACTCATGTGACCCTTTCCCATTCTTACTTCAATCATGTCTTATTTTTCATGCCCTTGATATCGTAACTTCATGAACACAAGATTAGGACATGGTAATGTCCTTACCTTTCCAATGTCTCCATTTGCTCTTCCTAGAAAGGAGTCTAGTACAAGGAAGTTACCAACATCCTACTTACCAAATTGCCCACTGAATGTGTTGGGGATTGGTCCCAACTCCCCAGACATATTTTCAGTCATTTAGCATTAAAAAAGCAGACCCAATTTGCATATTTTCTCTCTGCCCCTTGATTCTCCCTTGGCTTTAAAGCCAAGGCAAGTTAGATAGATACGTGCCTGTTGTGCAAAGAAAAACAGGTTCTTTTTGTTTCATTTACGTTACCCTACCTTAGGCCACAATTTGTTCACAATCTCTCTCTATTGCAACAGATTTTCATGGCATCCCTTCACACACTGACCTAGCGTAGATTGTAATCTGACACGGTTTTGCTTCTGTTCTTTCTCTGGTAGCCCTTCCAAATTTGGACAAGCAGGGTAAAAATAATTCCTCGAAGAGGTCGTATACAGGAATTTGAGAGTGGAAAGGATGGCTTCTCTTATCCCAGGAGTACTACTAAAGCTCCTCCAAGGAATGAATTCTAAAGCCAAAGTATGCGGTGAACACCGGTCAGTCCTTCTACAAGTGATCAGCATTGTCCCAGCCTTAAGCGGTTCAGAGCTATGGCCTAACCACGGCTTCTTCATAAAAGTCTCGGATTCATCTCACTCCACGTACGTCTCATTATCGAAGGAAGACAATGAGTTCATCCTAAATAATAAGCTGCAACTTGGCCAATTCTTCTATGTCGACAGGATGGAATCTGGTTCGCCGGTGCCTATCCTAGTTGGGGTGAGGCCGGTTCCAGGACGACATCCGTTTGAGGGAAACCCAAAGGATCTAATGCAAATGGTAGAGCCATCAGTTGGTTCGATTCAAGTTGATCAGGAGGGAATTACCAGATCGAAATTGAGTGAGTTGACGGAATCCAAAGAGAACTTGAAAAAGAAATTTGTCATGAAAGAGGAGAAGGCAGCGGTTCCATCTAGGTATATGCAAGGTGTGTTGACATCTAATGGAAAAGCGAATGGAGGTGATCAAAACACAGCTGGGAAGGGCAATGAAAATGAGAGCAATGGAGTTGGTAAGAAGGTTGCACCGGTGAAGACAAAATCGCAGGAACTCCAAGGTCAGGTATGCTATAGAGGATTGATCCTCGGAATTTGCAGATTCATTTCCAAAGAACATGAAACTGCCTAGTAACGTACCTAGATAACTTGCAGCACGGATACGGATAAAGGTCACTTGGACACGTATTTTTTGAAAATTAGGACACCGATAGGTGGTACTAAAATGTTAAGAAAGAAGTTAGGGACAACAATGAAGCCTGGAGAAGAAGCAAATTCTGACAATCAGTTGTATTCGGTTTACAGGTTCGATCAAATACCCCATCTCGCAATCTTGCTGAAGCACTAAGACCAAAGCCAGAATTTGCAATATTCGATACCAAGGACAAAGAGACCTCGACACCTTTGAAAACTACAACGGCAAAACACAGAGTGACAAGTAAACTAGAAAACATGAAGTTGAACGGTTTGGCACACTCTAGGGAGAAGACTCAGTTGCCTGAGATCATGTCCTGGTCCTCTCTACCGGCCAACCTTTTGAAGCCCGCCAAGGTATTTCTCCTCTCTCATCTATGCTATTCAATAACTGACATATGGATCATCATATTGTCATGCCTTCATATAGTTTAATCGGTTGCTGATATCTTACTCTGAAGGTCTGAACATAAATGTTTTTGGCTCGGTTATGAACATAAATTTCTGGGGGGTTTTGATAAGTTACTCGAGTACCTGTATTAGATTGACAACCTACAGTTGTGAAAAAGAACAGACGACAATTTCTTACCATTATTCATCTCCTATTGTTAACACAAGGGAATAGTCAGAAGAAGAAACTTGGCTTCTTCAGTAGCTGCAGAGGCTCAAAAAGAAGCATCTACAGCTGCAATTCTTGTCAAGTGCCTCAGGTATAAACCTATCAAA
This sequence comes from Vaccinium macrocarpon, assembly GCA_022606695.1. Taxonomy (NCBI): domain Eukaryota; kingdom Viridiplantae; phylum Streptophyta; class Magnoliopsida; order Ericales; family Ericaceae; genus Vaccinium; species Vaccinium macrocarpon. The sequence goes on along the minus strand of CM040174.1, from coordinate 35,231,035 downwards.
AGTTTTTCATCTTTTGTTTCGTGACAACAATAACACATTCCAAATAATGATTCCCTCACTATGAATGAATAATAATTCTCTCACTAATAATGATTCAAAAAGTGTTCTTACCTTAGTTTTTTTTTTTCTGCTTTTCAGTATGTTTGCCGATCTTTGCTCATCTGCATCACCAGAGAATCCCCACCTCTCTCTCACCAAGTTTTTCACCCTTCACCAGCTTATCAACCAACCAAATACCACAACCCCATCGAAGGACAAATCACTTCATCTTCCTATTATCTCAACTCATCAAGACAAGGACATTGACAAAAGTAGCAGAAAAAGAGGCCTTGAAAACGGAAAAGGCACATTGAAGGCCTTGAAGCCCACAATGGAGCTAAGTGGAGCTGATAAACTAGAATGGGCAAAAGGCGACGGTTCGATACAAATCAAAGATCTAAGAGAGAACCTATCAAATGAGACACAATCTTGGTTCTTGAAATTCTTGGAGGGAGCACTTGATGCAGGGTTTCGTGTGGAAAAGAAAGGAAAGGATAGTGTGGGGCGGCGAATGGAGCCAGACAACCACATTGCTGTCGCATTGTCACAACTTAAACAAGCAAATGAATGGCTGGACAAAGTGAAGACCAACTTCAGCTTGGATAAAAATGGGTTGGATGAGACTGTTGAAAGGTTGAAGAAAAAAGTGTATGCTTGTTTGCTTGTTCATGTGGAATCTGCTGCATCAGCTCTGGAGGGCCGGTCTGATCGTGGTTGACCCAAGAACGAAAATAAGTGGATTGTACTGTAAATTATACTTAAATTACATTAATTTATCATTAACTATAATATTTATTTTATTTTTTGATTTTCAAATTCCTTGTGAAATTCAGTACATGTCTGTTGGAATGCAGTGTGTATGAAGAAGTATTTATGGGTATGACCTTTAAGGGGATAGTGCAATTTGCCCATATTTTTATTAGGATTATTTCCCCCCGTGGACGCAACACGTACCATGTGCCGCAATCTTTAAGGTGGCGACAAACTTATATTATATATCCCAAGGCCGCAAATCAACATCTCGTGGCCGTAACCTAGGATTATCGCATTGATTAATTGATATGGCTCGGCGAGACTTACTACCTCAAAGGTGGCAGGGACTAGAGACAGAGCCTTGCCGCCGGGGGACACTTGCCACCCCCAAGTCCCAAAAAAACTATATTTTTTTATTAGAAGAGCAATGTTATTCTTCAAAAAACATTATATTTTACTTAGTAAAACATATTGAGGAGGGTTGGTCGATGAAAGTGTTCACTTTTTGGGTATTAAGTATGCTGATAGATGATTAACTTATAAAAATGTGTATCCTTTTGGGTATTAGAAATAATTAGGGTGAGTTCTCTAATGAATTTTTTGAAGATTTTGATAAAATCAACTCCTTGATTTTATCCATTTATGAAGACATTTGATAAAATTTGTAGATTTTAAAGATTTTTAATGCAAAAATTCACAGATTTTATCATATGTTTTCACGAATTGATAAAATCATTGGGTTGATTTTATCAAATGTTGATAAAATCCATTGAAGAACCTAGCCTTAATCTTAGAACACACGAACCATTTTTTACTAATTACTCCATCCACCCATAACAATAATCTATTAACAAAAACCCCCAATTCTCGGGTAAAAAAAAAAAAAAAACAACTCCTTGTATGATTTCTTACATTTTTTGACAAAAAATTATGGTAGTAATTGAGATTTTTATACAAATATTACACATCATTTTATAATAAATTATCTTAGTGGGACAGAAGAGGGACAATATTGATTTTAAGTGTCATTTTCAAGTCAAAGTCCTGACTACATCTCTGATAGAAACGATTCCACTCGGCATCCGTTTGTGGTTAGACTATCTCACCTCATGCAAACATGTGAAAAGGCTTTGGAACGGGAACGAGAGATTACTTTGATTAAGAGCATCCCCATCAGACTCTTTACTTTGGCCATATGGGTATTTTGTTGAGTCAAAGTGAAAAAAATACCTCAAAATCAGCCTCAACAAACATTTGGCTAATTTACAAAATTTATAAATTTGCTACAGTAACTCAATATTTGGGTAAAACTACTGTTCATGGGTTAGCCGGTTTATTTATTCCCGAGTTCTGCTGCGTACAGAAGAGAGAGAGGGAGGGGAATGGAAGAGGTGGGTCCATTGTACACGTGGCTAACTGGGTGTGGTGGGGAGAAACTTTTTTGAGGGGAATGGTACTGTTTGGTTCTGCTGCGCGCAGAATACATCTCCCCAGGCGGGGCAGATAATGGTATTTTTTTTTTAATAGATTTGATGAGAATAGTTTAATAAAGTAATGTTTGAATAAAGAGTCGATTTTTTGGAATTTTTGATAAAGTGACTTGTTAAATTGTAAAAGGTATTTTTGTTGTTAAATTTGACTCAATTTTTATTGAAGCTGATAAGGATGCCCTAATGGGACACCCTTATAAAAATCTCGCCGACACAAATTTAAACCCTGCAACAACTATGTGGCCGTAACCTTTGATGTTGTGGCCGTAAACGTAGGCCCCTTGACCGCTAACCTTGCACCTGACTTACGCGCGTGATAAAAAGAAAAACTTGTTCTTTTCCTTTTTTCCCCCATTTTCAAAAATTGTTTTAAAAAAGATTCCTACTTTTCAAAAAAAATCTCTTTCTACTTATTACCTCATTATTGTATTTCTCTCTCTAATCATTATCTCATTATTCTCATTTTCAAAAACCCAACCAAACACTATGTCAAAAATTCTTCACAAAAATTTCTTTTCAAAATCCATCCAAACACAAAGAAGTGAAAACCGCCTGTTCTGTGAAAAAACAAAAAACGCCTTCGCTTAGAGCATCCACATCTCTCTCTTTACTCTCTCTTCTACATTAAATTAAAGAGCAAACCCCTTGAAATCATGCTTTTACCACCTCTTCTCTTCCACCTGAGAATTAACTTGTGCTACAACGCCTCTTTTCTTCTAAAGAGTCACTATTCACTCGCCTCATATTATTTTACCAGCCTCTTCTCTTCCACCTGACAATACTTTGGTTTTGAATCCAATTACTTTGGCCCACTTTGCAACATTTTAATATTATATTAAAAAAATAAGGAGATATTTATAGGACAAAGTTAAAATAGAGAGTCTAATGCAGTAGGCATTATAAAAGTGACTAGCTAAAATAATAATGTGACTTTTTAAGGTGTAATTTGGTCTAAAATTTAGAGAGACTGATGCGGATGCTCTTAAGTATTCCAGTCTGCATTAAATATCTCTCTCTCTCTCTCTCTCTAGCCTCTCTCATCAAGAAATCAGGACTTTTGCTCAAAAGCCCTATTAAAGCTTCCGCGGTCTTGAATCCAGTCGTACACATTCGTCCGTTCTCGTAGCCATCGCTCCGATCGTCGAAATTGCAACTACAGGTCGGATTCTTGAACTGTTCAGTCGCAAAACAAAGAGGAGATCTGAACAGCAATACGTATACGGATCCACACATAAACGGAGATACAAACGAATGAGGTACTATAATTAGTCGATGATGCAACTGATTTCCTTTCAATTAATTTGATCTCTCATGCAAAGGAAATCTTTATTCCTGTTTTTGCTAATTTCTTGGTTATGGGGTTTTTGGTGGGATTTGAATTGGTTTGGAGTTCTTAATTCTCCTGATTGATTGATTGAAGACAAACTAGTCATTTAACAGCCTCTTTTGGTGGTGAGAAAAGACGAGAAAAGAAAGCAAGAAGAACTCTTTCACTTACTTGGATAGATAGAGGAGATGATAAATGCTGAGAAAAGATGTAAAATAAACAAGAAAGATGAATCTTAATTGGGTCATTTTGTTTCCCACAAAATCTCATTAGTTTTGATGGGGATTGGTGAGAAACCAATCCTTTCTTTTCTCTTCCTTTCTCACAATCCAAAGGGCCTTCTAACCTTCACCATTGTTCGACTTTTCTCTTCCTTTCTCACAATCCAAAGGGCCTTCTAACCTTCACCATTGTTCGAATATTGCTAGATTTTTTTTTTCTGTTGTTTGAGATATTGTGTTCCTTTGGTTATGTAAAGCTGAGCGGTCTGCGGAGAAGTGAAGATGGTGAAGCTGACACTGATTGCTCGTGTTACCGATGGGCTTCCACTAGCAGAGGGACTGGATGATGGCCGTGATTTGCAAGATGCTGAATTTTACAAACAGCAAGTCAAGGCTTTGTTCAAGAATCTTTCAAGGGGCCAGAATGAACCTTCAAGAATGTCTATTGAAACAGGGCCATACGTTTTTCAGTATCCTTGTCTTAGGAGTCCTTTATCCCTCATTTTCTTATTCTTCACTATATGGAAGTAATTTAGTTGTATGTAGTTGGGTACTAATTTCGTACATAAGCATCTTTTAGTTTTCCCATGCATCCTATACTTTTTTAGTATTTATTTCTGCCATGCTTCCGGTAGAATGAGTAACAAGAGCAACGATATGTTGTGGAAAGATAGTTTTGTGGCTGTAACACTTGTCAACTAAGGGATAATTGGTGATATATGTCGTACCCAATGAGGACATGAATTTATTATCTGTGCTATTTTCTGAAAATTTGGCCTGGATTTTTGTGGTCATGGGTTCATGGACAGTATGATATCATTGTGCAACAATGGTGGCTCAAATCAAGGAAGATACTTGCAGCTTAGTGAGGATTGGGGAATGTCTTTGTCTTGTTGTTTTGGAGTTTTGGTTGCCTTTGTCTTAATGCCATCTTCACTTGCTGCTTGCAACTATTTTTAGCTTTTCTCCACGATACGGAACTGGGAACTCTATTTTTTCACTTGGTCATATCAAATGAAAAACATTTAAGTTGCAAAAATGTGGCTACTCAGAAGATCTCATTAGGTGGCTACTCAGAAGATCTCATTAGGTAGATTTATGATTCCTTACTTTATTATGTACTTGCCAGAGATTATGTTAGTTGGTACAGTGTGTTTCTGATAGTTTTGGCTCATGGTAACTAATTTAGAGTAGATAAGGTTAAAAATGCCATTTTATGTTCAAGTTTCTGAATTTATCCCGAGTATGTATAAATATGACTAAGTAAATTGGGAGCCAAAAAGTTGGGCTTTGACATTGCTTTCCAACTCATAGATTAGGATTTATCCTTCTTTTTCTTTTTGCTCTAATCTGCTGTTTCTCATAGTACTATTTTTCTACTCTTTGAAAGTGCACCATCTATGGATTTTGGATCTCTTAACTCAAGTTCTTAGCTATATTATTGAAGGACGGGTTTGCTATTTGACCATGTGTGATCGTGCATATCCAAAGAAACTTGCTTTTCAGTACCTGGAAGACCTTAAAAACGAGTTTGAGCGTGTTAATGGGAGTCAAATTGAAACTGCTGCTAGACCTTATGCTTTCATAAAATTTGGTATATATTTCTTTCCTCATTAAAATAAGTGCTTATCAATGTCTATTTGGCTTATATTTGATGAATGATTTCAACTTTGTTCTTTCATTTCCAAGATACATTCATACAGAAGACAAAGAAACTGTATCAGGACACAAGAACTCAGCGGAATATTTCAAAGCTGAATGATGAGCTCTATGAAGTTCACCAAATTATGACTCGCAATGTACAGGAAGTTCTGGGTGTTGGTGAAAAGTTGGACCGTAAGTTACTCCTTTTTTCTTAATTTTTTTGAGATTTGTTATTGTCTAGTTTGTTAGAAGTATTTATGAAGGATAAAATGACGAAGTCTAATTATGGTCTTAATTTTCTTTCCTTACGAGCATGCTTTTTTGGGCACTCTGTTTTTCTTCTTCGTGTATATGGATAAAAGGAAAGTAGAGGGGTGAGTTTTTATTTCCACAAGAGACCTAATTCGTATTATGTTCATATAACTTCTTGTTTAGTTGTTACGAAATCAACCATAGATAAATTCTCCGTCTTATTTTCGAGTATTGAATACACCATTACACCTATTATTCTTTGATTCATGTTACTCCTCCGAACAGACATGTCCGATATAGGCCATCCTAATTGGATTGAATGGTATGACAGCTTTCATTCGTCATCTGTACAATCAGTTTATTTATCCAATCACACATCGATTGCATTATAACTAGGATGACGGTTCAAATACCACACATGGATTAATGAACATGCTAGTTTGTGGTAAGAACACAGGCAACATGTTCTTAGGATGATTGTGCTAAATTACATGGTAGCTTCTAGCTTTTGCTTTAAAGAAAGCGTATTCTCATTAAGCATAATCCAGTTAAACTTTATCCTCAATGTTGCTATGGCATTCCTGGGCCACCAGAGCTCACCCTAATTGGAGATGATTTTTCCTCTTTGGGCAATCATACACGTTCTTCTTTGTCAGCTGAAGTGCTTGGGTCATGCCCAACTTGTAGACTTATAAAATGAGAACTACTCCCCTATTGTTTATACATGGCGTGGATGCATTAAAAGGTAAGCGCACCTTTGGTTTTTGGATAAAACTCACCTTGAGCCTGATGCATACCAGCTTGCAGAGGCAAAAGGACGAGATGTCCCCCACAATACAGTTCCATGTGTTCTGTACACGGTGCTACATTATGTTGGGGAGCTGGCTCCTCTGCATCCCATGTTAATGGCGAAATGAAAAGGATGATAATATTCCCCTCATCTTGTTCTACTTGTGTCATTTTTTCTCATCACTCGCCACTTGCAGCCCCCTCCATAATAACCCCCTCAGTGGTCAGCCCCTCCTCTCCCCTTCCCTCCCCTCGTGCCCCCTGTAGTACTGTTACAATGGTACAATATGAGATCCATCGTAGAATGCTTTGAGTTCTCTTGAATTTTAAAAGATCAGGGAGGCCTTGACAAAGAACCAAGTTACTACTGAGTGCCAACCAATCCAGAAAGTATCATATGTTTTGGAAAACTTGAGAAGTAAACCTCAACACTGTTCTCACTCGTCTAATTGGTACATGAAAATCATGAATCAATCAGGTCCCTGCGTGGCATGAAAACTCGTTCATGCTTCCAAAGCTGCTTTCTTGAATGCCACTTTCTACAAGAATTTCCAGATGCTTTACATGATCTTGGCCAAGTGCTTGCCCTATGTATGTAAGAATAGAGACAGAGAAGTAGGTACAAGGTTCTGGATGCATCTTTACTGCAGAAGCCCTACATCTAACATCCTTCCACTTCTTCAGCTTTAATTCCTTAAAGAAACCTTCTTGTTTGCATAAATCCAGTGTTCTAAAAGTCGCTAGTCGCTCCCAGGTCGGATGGCTGCCGACTAGCGACTAGGGGACTAGTCGGGGATTAGTCGGGGACTAGTTGGTTAGATTTTTTTTTTCTTTAAATATATATTCTCCTTCATCCTTCATAAGTTTTGAGTAAGTAGAATAACATAAGTAGCAAATCATCAAATAAAAACATAGTGGCAACAAAAACCACAACAAGAATAATTAATCCTTAGTGGCAAATCACAACAACAATATACAGTGTGCTAATTGAATGATTTATTCTACAATCCACAGTACATGAAAACTGTTTTTTAATGTTTACTGTTTTTTACTGTATATTCTACAATCTATATATGGAAACCACAAACCTTAGCCTCTCGTAATCATAGATAAAGAGACAATTAAATTATTAAAACTGTTTTTTAATGTACTGTTACTACTGTACATCATCCACAGTTTTGAGTTTGGGGTAAAAAGTTAAAAACATTCAAAACAATTACATTGCATCCCCAAAAATTTAGCATATTCTGTTTTTTTACCCCAATTTTTCTGATTAGTCGCCGACTTGTCCGATTTTTTTTGATTCGCGACTTTTCCGATTCGCCGACTTGTCCGATTAGTCGCCGACTTGTCCGATTAGTCGCCGACTTGAGCCCGACTGAGTCGGCCGGCGACTAAATCAATCAACTAGGCCCTAGTCGACTCGGAGAGCCCCTGACCCCGATTTAATCGCCGACTAGTCGCCGACTTTTAGAACACTGCATAAATCTATCAAAACAGGGTTCAATAGTGCCCAACCCTTTTTAGGTATGCTTCATGAACTCATATTTGATGCTTCTGCACCATAGCATAAACTATAATGTTCCTTGGTGGCAGGCAAAGAGAGAGACAATGTTGAGTGGCATTTTTGTATAAAAAAGGGAACATGCAGGAAGAACTGGGTTCAGGAGGCACAGCCAAAGGCATTTTTGCTGAGAGAATGGCGGCATAGTGGGGAGTTCAGGAGTGGGGTGTGACATGGAATGGAGAGGCCGGAAGAGGCAGAGGGAGGAGGGAGAGTGGTAGCAGTGTCAGGAAGTGGGAAAGAGAAACTAGTAGAGAGAAAGAAGACAATTTTACTTCTAAATTTTGAGGAATTATAAGGGGATTTTTTGTCTGAATACTTAACCAAAATTCCCTTTCCTCTAGAGGTTCTGAATTATAGGAATCTTGTTTAAGATCTATTCCTCCTTGGCCAAAAGAACCATAGTTACTGAGGTATATTTCCTTAATTCTTGTATGGAAGGATAAAAAAGTAATGAGGTGTTCAGGAGATTAAGGACGGCGAGAAGTAGAGAGAGGTGGTGTTGGTTAAACACTAGAAATCATACATCCTACCTTTATGCCTGTAATTTCATTGTGCTAATATGGGGCCTATGGGCTTAACTTGACGATGAAAAAAAAGGACTAACTAATCACCTCCAAATTATTATGTACAACTTCTTCATGCTATCTGTCATCTGAGTATTTCTCTTGCATTTCTGTGTTCACTGTCTAATTTGAGTTTTCACTTTTTGCAGAGGTCAGTCAAATGTCTAGCCGCTTGACATCAGAGTCCCGCATTTATGCTGATAAGGCAAAAGATTTAAATCAACAGGTTAGTTCAACTGGATCATTTAATGGTACAAATGCTTTCTGGGGAAAAAAATGATGGATAACGTTATCAATTTGGGATATGGCCTTTCTCCCTTTAGATGTTGCACGTGCCTTATGGACGATGCCTCGTGAGGATCAGCTGATTACTGCATAATAACGTGGTTCCATTCACTGTCAATATTTGAACAATAGTATTTGTTACAAAAATTCCTCAATGTGTAATGTGCCTGTTGATTTACATCAGTATTGACTTGCACGAGTATTCTTTTATGCTTTGGACTTCAATCTAATACTACTAGCTTTTATCTGAAGCCGATGGAAATATTCATCTCAAATTCAGTACTTCAAACGTATGAGTATTTGATATGAGTAAATCAAATACAGTACAGGGTCTCTTATCTTCTATCTTGCTTGCTCTTATTCCGGAAGATCCTGAACAGAGGTGATCCCGATCATCTCTTAACTGACAATACTGGCTTGAGCTAGATGAATGATGATGCTTCTTTTTGATTGCATAAAGAGTGTCTTTTTAAGCGGGGAGTCTTTCATTGCCTGTAGAGGATGTAGACACGATTTCATGCTTAAATTTCCATCAGTTCGAATGCAAATTGCTACTTAACCTCAGCATAAAGTTGCTGCTGTTGGAGTGAGGTCAAATGAAGTAGGCTAGATATATTTCTCTCAAATTGGTGATGATTTCCTTACAACATCTATGTTTTGAGATCTGTGTTGAACTGATTGTTGTGAGGCCTACTTCACACAAACCTGGTCTCTACCCTTTTTTCACAAGCCTGGTTTCTCCCCTCTTTTTGTGGTTTTCATGTGCCCTATAAATGGTACTGCGGTTGAGTCTGCTTATGAACTTGAATTCCATAGGTGTTTATGAACACACTTCTTACTAATTTTCTCTTATGCTTTGATTTTCATCCTTCACTGCAGGCTTTGATTCGGAAGTGGGCCCCTGTTGCTATTGTCATCGGAGTTGTCTTGCTTCTCTTTTGGGTGCGGAAGAAAATTTGGTGATGTGCTGATATACCATCTAGTTGCAGTTTCTGAGCTCTGTTTTAGCTTCTCCAGATTAGTCTGTTGACCCAAGCTGCGTGTTGGGAATTCTTCCCACTAGAAACTTGATGTTGAGTGCCTGGTGCTCTCAATACGTTTTTAAAAGAGTCATATCTCAAGGTGACTTGCGATTTTCGGTTGAAGTTACATATTAGAGCAGTTATGTGTATCTTTACGGATGGGGACACTTAGTCCATTTGGAAATTTGATAGAAGGAGATTGGATTAGTTGCCAAAACATGTACTTTGAAATGAGCTATACATCAATTACTATTTGTATTTGTTCGTTTCACTTCCAACAAACAATAGAGACTAAATGTTGAATGAACACTGTTTTGAACACTGATCTATGCCGTGGCAGAAGAGGCTTTAGCTCAACACAAACTTGAGCTCTTTCTACTATGTGCACACGGGCTGTGGCATTGCATCGTCATTTACAAATTGCTCAACACAACCTTAAGAGTAGATATTGCCATTGGTTCATCCATTTGACAACCCCTTGACAATAAAAGTATCTGCTACTAACTAGTAGCTTAATTGTGTAGATGACGATGGTCCTGAAATACAATTGAAATTGTTTCTAAACGATCTCTTTACCATTTATTCTAATACTTTGCGAAAGAAAAGATCCAGTTTTTAGGTTGCATATATTCATATGTGAGCCGAAACCTGTACAGGAAGAAAAGAAGCCAACTTCAATGTTGGTGGGATTACTTTTGTGCTATTTCGGTAAGCAAAGTAAGAGAGAAACTTAGCATCAAGGGAACACTACCATCAATTGCGTAGGACCCAAACTAGCGGAGCTTTTAATTTTTTGTCAAGTCTACAAATAATATACGGATTGCCACATTTAACTTCTAGGCTTCAACTTTCCCCCAAGTGATAAAATTGCAATCAAGCGACTGCTAAATTATTCACCCAAAAAAAAAAAATACTTGTACCTCTTTGTGTGGTTGCACCTGCCCACTTGTTACAGTCCAGGTAATTTTGAAATTAAAAACCTATGGCTTAATTAAAAGATTGAACAAACTAAATATGCTCACCAGGCAACTATTTTTGGAGAATTTAAGCTTTCACATCTTTTTAGGAAAATAAAGCAAAACATTAACACCATCAACAAAATCACATAAAACATTAGAGGGATTCTACAATGCACACCCCCTATGATATAGCATACGGTATGCACCCCATACGGATGGACGGCCGAGATTGCACCACGTATGACGTGTGGGGATTTGTGCCATCTTTGACCATTGACTATATGAGATTTTGTGACTCTAAATATGAGATTTGGTGGCACCAAATATGAGATTTTGTGACTCAAAATATGAGATTTTGTGGCACAAAATATGAGATTTTCTGGCTCCAAATATGAGATTGTGGCACTGTAGCAGTACTGTAGCAATTCGAATGGGTCCAAATATGAGATTATGTGGCTCCAAATATGAGATTTTTTGGAAATATATGAGATTTTGTGACTATTCATATGAGTGTGCATACCATATGTACTTCATATCTCCAGCCACAAAATCTCATATTTAGAGTCACAAAATCTCATATTGAGTAAGTGCACATTGTAGCATGACTCAAAACATTAATGGTGAAGGCATGGGCTTGGGCCGCTGTAGCACTTCTTCAAGAAAACATTATGTGGCCCACTGCTTGAGATTACCTCGGCCTGGCCTGTATAATGCACATTTTCGAAATCTACACTTTGGAACTTCAACCGATTACACTTTCCACCCCTCCAACGGTCACATTTCTCTATTCAAAAGGCCTTAAGCAAACCCTTTTCGCATAAGCAGGAGCTCCAAAAGAAATTAGTACAACAAAAAGCTTCAAAATCTTGAAGGTTTTAGCAAGTCCAATCGAAAGAACGGCCGAAGTAATGGGAATTCCCGAGCAAAATCAAGAAGCAGAGAAATTTCGTCCAAATGAAGAAGAAGGAGATGAATCTGACGTTGAAGAGTGCGATTCTGATGATTCAGAGGAAGATCCAACGTTTGTTGCTATTGAGGAGACTCGATCTTGCTTTTCAAGGCTCTCCGTAAAGAGGAAATCAAAGTCTCGGTGAGTCTCTTTTGTATGCACATGACATGTTCGATTATTTTATTACCCTAAGAACCGAAGTCTTAGTGTTTGATCAAATGGGTATCTTTCATTCGGTTCTGTTATCCTATGAACCAAAGTTTTAGTTTTGATCAAATGGGTATCTTTGGTTGTGCAGTATTGCTAAGGAAATGGAAGAAGGAAATGAAGAAGACCCGGATGTAGTCGTGCCAGAGTTTGATGAAGAGGACCGAAAAAGTTTTGAGGTTGTCCGAAAGATCATAGAAGGTTATCCATAAGATTTTTCTTTTTTAATTGGTTGAAAGGTGTGCTTTAATTGAATATGTTCTGATTGAAATTGGATTCAACGGTGGCAGTTGGGCAGGTGGAGAAACTGAAAGTGGACCAATGTAAGGTGTATTTGAGGAAACATGGGTTGAGGCTGACAGGGAACAAAGACACCCTCATTGGGCGCATTAAAGAGCATCTAAGGTAGTATTTTGGTTTTTTCGTGGGTTGCTTGGCTTGATTATATGTAACCATATGTTGTTGTCTAAATGTGTATAAAGATTCCTAATTGTTTTACTTTGATGAACTCTGCTGTGCAAGTTCAGCATCCTCAATGGTGGTGGAGAGAGGAAGTACCCAATATCTAGCTTTGTATGGAACTGCAAAGGTATGCATTGGCTGGGTTCACAGCAGTTTCTTTATTCTGCTTATTCTTCCATAGAGGGCCTATCTCAATAGCTAATTGATTAGTGGACCTCATATATCTTAGAACCAGTTAGGCAATATAGACTTCATTGGATATATGTGTCAGTGACTCAGTTCCACACCATGATTTCGAGAAGTGGATATATAGTCCTACAATCAGCTACTCTCATTGGAATTAGTGAATTTCACCACATTCTAAATGCAGTACACTGGTTGGAGAAAGCACCTTGCTGGTTCACATTTGTAAGGAAAGTCATCAGATTCCCAGTTGTTGACTCTGACTCATTTTGCAATTGCCAGATCCCTTTTGGGAGCTAAGTCTTTTTGCATTTAGATACTCATTTCTGACATTTCTTACGTGCAGGTGATGCATGCACTGGAGATGTTGTCATGTTTGAACAAAATGTTTATGAAATGTGAGTATTGTTGACAATTCTTTATGTTCTAGAGAAAAATACTTTGACAAAGCCTATCTGTTTTTTGTTTTTGGGTGAATGAGGATTCCATTGAAAGAACAATCTTACAAAATAAAAGGAGAACCTTCCAAGAAATGGAAAGCTAATAGTGTCCATTTGCTGGTGCAAGATAGAAAATTCTGTGTCAGTTCTCTTGAGTATCTAAATGCACAGTGGAGAATTCAGATGATCCTTAGAAGTTTGTTCCCTAGTTCTGGGTTGCTTTGGCTATTACCACATAAACCGTCAGTAATCAACAGCAAGTGTAGTTGCTATATCCAACATTCCCAAAGCTGCCCTTTGGTTTTGCCTTACTTATATGTTTGTTTTTGAAGGTTCAACATTGTGTCTCAAAGTGCTAGTGGTCCTCCATGTGGAACAAGGATTGTTGCAGGCCGCATTGTGAAAGAAAGCTATGGTGCTGCAAAGCAACAACATACATTCACAGTGAGCTGCAATTCCATCTTTCTGTTGGCACAAATATGTTATGCTATTCTCTTTCTATTGTTAGCTAAGAAACTATTCAACACAGGACATGTCAAAACAAAGCAACATGCAATTGAAAGTGATTTGGTTCATATACTATTCTACAGTTCCACAACTTTGGCCCACAAGGTTTCTGAAAATGGTTTCAAGTATTCAACTATGCTAATGCTATCTTTATTGAGTGGAATTGCGAAAAAAGGATTCAGTTAGTTAACCACCATTTGGTGTTGGCAAAGTCTTAGTTGTAGGGGTGGGCATCGTGTCTATTGGGGTTCGTGTCAAGACACCTATTAGCATAAATGTGTCAAATATCTCGACACTAACCCGATCTACTTTAAACCATGTCATGTTTGGGTTGACACTGTTAAGACTATGCATACAAAATTGTAGTACACGACAATGTTATGCATTAACAACTGGCTTAATCCAATAACAAAAAAGGAGGACATTTTAAATACCATTGTGGGTGATGGTTCTTGCTAACGTGATGAGCTGGAGAGGTATGGAGGCACAGTGAAACACGAGAATGAGGTGGTCTAGAGAAAGGGTGAAGAATAGAGCAGGTGTGCACAAAAAGAACTAAGGCAGTGGATTGCTCTCAGTTTAATCCATAACCCTTGGTGACCTAGGAGATGGGGTATGATCTCACTAGAGAGAATGTTCTCCTCTTACTCAGTGATTACCCTTTTCTCTCTCTAGAATGACGTATGTTTTTGCCAAGACTTCACCAACCTCTAGATATGAAAGGGAATGTCCCATATTTATAGGCACCTTGGACCAATCATAAGGTGTCAGGCTATCATCCTATAATATGATATCACGTGTACTTGACCGTACGGGTGACGTCACCACTGTGCGCGGCGGCGGCGAGCCATTCCCCCGCGCAGTGATCCTCTTGTTCTTAGCCACCAAGCCACTAGATCTCCCTTATTCCTATTCGGTTGCGCCTATACCGCAGCCAAGCCTCGGGGGGGCCCCGGGGTCCTGCCTTTGAACCGCTGCAGGCATCATCACCTGGGCTAAGTGGGACTGGCTTTTCGCGTTCTTGCTCATGTTTTGAGCCGTGCCAGTCATTCGAGTCATGGGTTGTTCTCCTGTTCGGATGACTCATAGCTGTTCAAGCTCCGCCCTAGTCGGGCACATGGTACGCGCCGCCGGGGCGCCCTACGCAAGAGGGTCCATCTTCAGTGGCCCCCCCGCGCAGAGACTCACGCCCGCGCCAATGGCCCTCCTTCTTGCGCGGAGGGTGCCACGTGTCATGCGGACGCCGTGCCACATGGGTGACTCTAGTCAACAGAGGTCTCGCGCTGACCTCCCACCATCATAATCACAAAAATAATGAAATCAACAAAATGTTTATATTTAGAAGTTTTAAATACCATCACTAATAACCATCATGACCTTTTGCAAATGCCTTAAGCTACATCTAGTTTGAAGTTTTTTGTGCCCAAGAGTGTTTATATTTAGAAGAAGTTTCTCTCTCAAATTGATGGTTTTTTTTAATAATATGCATGTCTTGTCTTTCAATAATTACATTAATGTGTCATGTCGTGTTTGAGTCATGTCCATGTCCTTTTGGAGTTACGCATGTCTAACCCATATTTGTCCCATTTGATTGTGTTGGCGGGTCTTGTAATATTTGTGTTTGTGTCAAAAAGTGACCCAAACCCTCTAATCCCGTGGTGTGTCCGGAATTCTCATCTCTATAGTTAGTTGGTTTGGTTTGGATTGCAAATTGCTTTGTCTATGATACTCCTAAAACTTTTGGTTGATGATTAGCATTTAGCAAAAATGGCTGGATGAATATCATCTCGGTGAATTTTGTTAAACGAGAAAGATATGACATAAGTAGCTGAAGTCCTGTTATGAAATTACCTAGTCATATAATCCATTAGATGCTATTCTATTGTATGGTTAACTGATGATTTCTTGATTGCTTGTATCAGATTGAAGTATTATGGAGCAAAGGGGAGAAACCACTCCCGCCACTTCATCCCCTGTTAATTAAGGGCAGAAATCTTTATCGGTTAAAGACAATGAGACAGGTTCGTCATTACCAATTGTTTTCTCTCTTCACCATTTTCTGCTTATTGTTCAAATTATGGTCTTTATCCTCATTCCTCAATGTCAAATACAGAGATGGGAAGATGAAGGTGAAAGGCAGAAAATGCTATCAGAGAAGCATGCTAGAGGCTCTCTTGCTCGGTTCAATAGGGAAGCACGTGTACATCTGAAGGAAACCAGGAAGATACTCAAGGCCAATAGGTAACCTTGTTTGACACTTATATTGAAGAAGATTTCACATTTATAGTTGTACCATAAGAAAAAAGATCAGTTGAATTAGGCACTGAAGTTGTCCCTATTTCAGAATATCAAGAATTGAAGATCAGAACAAAAAACCGATAGTGAATAAAGCAGAGTCACTTCAACGTGAATCTATTGGGTCTGAAAACACTGGAATCCAACCTCAAGAGCAACAGAAGAACCTGCGGAGCCATCAAGTGGAAAAGATACAGAAGAAATGTTTGTACTCCAAAAACTGCAAAGAGAATATTTTTGTCTCATCTGAAACATTGCATGGACAGCCTGGTTACATAAGAAATGTCAATGTGCCAGTGGAAACAATTCATCAAACAAATAATTCAACGCCTTCAAGGAGTTCATTCCTGATCCAGAACCATGAAAACAGCATGAAGCATATTCCTCAGAACTGTTCATTCCCCAGGAGTCCGCTCAGAATGCCTTTGGCAAGTATAAACTGTTCAACACGTGCTGAATACAATAATCCCCATTCGCTTCGACCCCATGTTGGAGCATTGAGTCCACTTCGAAGTCACAATAGTTCAACATGTGTTGAATATGACAATCGACATTCATTTCGACCCCATGTTGGTGCATCGAGTCCTCTTCGAACAACACGTGCTGAATACTACAATCCACATTCATTTCGACCCTATGTTGGTGCCGTGAGTCCACTTCGAAGTCGCAATAGTCATGAGCAAAGCACAATTTTTAACTCATGGAGGAATCCTAATCCTTTGGGTTCATTTCAAAACTTCAGTCCAACAAAGGGTCCATTCCAAAGGCAGGGGCAGCAACAACGGCAGCTTTGCCGATTCTATGCTCAAGGAAGGTGTTATTATGGAGATCAATGCAAGTACCTGCATGAATACAGGGACAAACAGCAATGACGTGCATTATTAATACCAAAAATTCTTGGACTAGAGTTGGAGGTTGCAAATTAGTTTCAGCTATCTTGCTGTATTTTTGTCGGAAGAGTCGTGGCCTTTTTTTGGTCGTTGATTACACCTTTTGTTTCCCAGTTGTGAATCTTTCGGAAGTATAGTCCCACACATTGTTAGTGCAGCATGCGAGAATTCCCGCATGGAATTTTTGTGTAAATGTACGTGGTGGATGTCTTTGGGAGAATCCCATGTTAAAATTTTGGCATGGTTATTAAAAAAAATTGACTCACACCGAGAAAGACTTAGCTAATAAAAATTGGGTAACTATTTGAGGGTGTACCCTACATCAGTATTTGTAACTTCTAACCAAATAAATAGTAACAGTTATCATAAAATATTAAGATGTTAACACACGAGTCAAAAGAAATATGTGTAGCATACACCAAAAAGACATGTAACATCACCAAAAACACCCACAATAAACATAAAAAACATGCATTCTCCAAACACTACTCTTACAATTTTATATACCAAAATTATACATTAAATTCTAATGTACACTATATTTTGGCTAAATAATTAGGCCAGATTTTTTTTGTCCTTATTCAAAAAAAAATTGCATTTTTATTTTTGCGTCAATTTTTTGTGAATTACCGATTAATCTCGAGATGAATCTAAAAAGTAAAAAAGTGTTAATCAAACTAAATTTTTTTTTAATGAAGAAAAAATTTAAAAAGTCAATCTATTGTGGATTATTTCTATCTTTAGTGAACTTTCATAAGATTTTGATCATAATATTTACATTTTGGATTATTTCTACAAAAGTTACGATCTTCTTTAATAAAAGTTACGAGATACACCAAAATGTTACAGATCATAAAAATGTTACGAATTATATTGCTTAAAAATTAAGAAAAATTAAAAAATATATTACGGTTGCCAATGAAGGATCACAATCTAGATGATTAATAGCTACATATTACACATTTAATAAGTGTGTCCCGTACCATCCATAACATTATCCTAATTTTGGTGACAGCAACGTCGTACCAAGCTTGTAATGCAAAACTCAATCAAACACTGACACCAATTGGCCAGAAGACATGGCAGCGAGAAATCTGAAGTCCATCTTTATCTTTATACGCTGCAGCATATTGACCATCATATCCTCACACCCACCCACAAACACTTGAAAAACTTTGTCTATGCAGTGTTTGTGATCTGCACACTCCTTTTATTCCGTTTAATCAATTCTTTCAGGTACTGATTTCTATACTCGGCTTACATAGCAACTATTGTTTACTTGTAAACTAATCAAGCTACTGCTGAAATATTTCCATTTTACTTGATGAAATTCTAAGCTGTTTATATTCATTTTCGCCATTCCTGGGTTTTTTGATGACTTATAAGCAAGTTGCTTTACTTAATGGAAATGGGTCAATTTTTCCGGATTTAATTGACGGCTTCTCATTGTCAATTTGAAGCTTTTTAGTTTTGTACTGAAACCCAGGGTGATAAAATTTCATGAACTATTTCCACTGGCAGTTACTGACATTGTTTCATTGGGGCTGTTGTCTTTTCGTTTGTATAGTTTTTGTGAGATTGTTTGAAGTGTCTCTTATCAGGCACTACGTAAATCCGTTATTGTAGTTTCAGTTAATAGGAGACAAGTTTGAAAAGAAGATATCCAATAAGGACTCTCAACATGCATCCGAATCATGTGATGATTGTTGTATATTTGTATTTACTGATTTCATGGTCTAGTGTTGAAATAGACATACAATTAATCAAAAACAACTTAACAAAGCAAAAGAAATTGGACTTTATTTTCAGAATTAGATAGATTTAAAACTTTTGTTTACTCTATTAACCTACTATCCAAAACGACTCTCGAGTTCAACATTTGAATAATTGAACTTTATGACAATAGAGCATGTACTAGGTTACTAGAATATACTCATATCTTTAACTATGGCTGTGTCTATAGGAGGAATGGCAGAAGAACCAGTCAATGTGAATGAGTTCCAGGAACTGGCAAGGCAAGTCCTTCCGAAGATGTATTTTGACTTCTACAATGGGGGAGCTGAGGACCAATACACTCTAAAAGAGAACATGGAAGCATTTCACAGAATCACGTTAAGTATTCCAGTCATTCTTATTAGCAGAAAAGGACACCATTTTAAATCACATTTTTGGCCTTGTCAGTTTTCGGCCAAGGATTCTTGTAGATGTGAGCAGGATCAGCATGTCAACTACAATATTGGGTCACCATATATCAGCACCAATCATGATTGCTCCAACTTCATTCCATAAATTGGCTCATCCTGAAGGTTTGAATTAAGTTAATGCATTTTAACTTGAATTTCTGCTCAAGTATTATGTTTTTGTTTATACCAGGAGAGATCGCAACAGCCAGAGCAGCTGCTTCATGTAACACCATAATGGTATTGATATTTAATCTAGAGCTCAACTTTTTAGTTTGCCTCCTTAAATACTTAATTATCCCTTATCGCAGGCATTGTCCTTTTCGTCTACCTGCACAGTGGAGGAGGTTGCTTCCAGCTGCAATGCTGTTCGCTTTTTTCAGATATACGTATTCTACACTCCTGAGCTCTAGTTAGTTCAAGTCCATTTAGAAGAACCATTTCATATTTACATCTCGTTGTAATCAGTTTTGGTATCCTTCTGTTGATAGGTATATAAAAGACGGGATGTAACATCCATGTTAGTGCAACGAGCTGAAAGAAACGGGTTCAAGGCTATGATTCTTACTGTTGATACTCCTAGGATTGGTCGAAGGGAGGCAGACATAAAGAACAGGTGAATTTTCATTTTTCTCTCTTTTATATCAATTTCACAGACTAATAGCTTCAATATCCTGCATATAAGGGGGTTATTTCTCTGTCTCACACACCCATTTGTTGTGTGAGACAGAGAAATAACCCCCTTATTTCTCTGTCTAATATCACAAAATGTAATGGTTGTGCAGAATGATTTCTCCTCACTTGAAGAATTTTGAAGGTCTCTTATCAACTGAAGTAGCTTCCGTGAGTAGAGCATTTTTTTTACCCACATATGCATTTGAGTAAGATCATGAACAATGGGTTCAATTTGTTATCTACTCTAATCTGATGATGCATAATATTATATTACTTTATAAAACTATTCTTTGCTAGAAGAATAGAAATAAATGAATAACAAATAATTCATTATTGCAGAGCTTACGGTTGGGTTAAATCTTAGAGAAGGTTTATAGTTTGATTACTAGACAAGCCTTTTGTTAAAACGGTCTTCCCTAAAACTGCCATTTGTAGGAATTTATGTGTATTCAATGGGTTTTGAGTCACACCAGTAGCGAAAAGATCAAGATGATGTAGAGGTGCTCATTCAAATCATTGTCTTGATGGTTGATCACATATTGTTTGACTATTTTCACTTTTCTTTGCTTATTTATTTGCGATTCTTTCACCCACAAGTAGCACATAGCTGTGGCAATATTTCTGTCATTTCCAGTTTATGATGGCCTGGCTGATTTTAGTAATGGGAAGAGAGAGTGGACAAGTTGTCCAGTTGCAAATCTTTGCTTAGCCTATTTCACTTTTCACGTTGATCTGCACTCTGTATGGACTACAGATTCATTTTAGTCTGTTGCAGTTGCATGTCAAGTCAAACACCTATCTCCTTGTGTGTGTTGCTGAAGTAGGTACCTTGGTTACATTACCTGAGTGTACCTTGTTAGCACTGATCACTCACTCTGCAGGACAAGGGTTCAAACCTTGAAGCTTTTGCAGCAGAGGTGCTCGATCGTTCTATTTGTTGGAAGGTATTATGTAATAATCTACTTGTGGCTATATACCCGATGATTTGGTCATACAATCAACCATGACACAAGTGTTACTATTGGGTCAGACATTTCCCTTGCATGGAAGTATCATATGGAAAACTTTGTTTACAAGTGCTCATAAATAGGATGATTAAGTAGTATTTTTGTCATCAAGGTCTTAAGTGGTTTTTGGTCTTACTTTGGTTAATCTCATTTGAAATTTCCAGGATATCGAGTGGTTAAGATCTATCACAAGTTTGCCAATTCTAATTAAAGGGGTTCTTACTCACGAGGATGGTTATCTCTCGACTCTGTAATGTGTATTAAATGTTTGTATGGCTACATATTACTCCCTCCGTCCATGTTTGTTGGTCTATTTTGAAGTTTTCAACTTTTTTAAGGAGCATCATGATTGCTTTGTACAATTCTTGTCTTTCCAATTTTACCCTTCAATTGATTTGTTTATTAAATATTTGAAGACAAGGGCAAAAGAGTAAAATTGACGTAATTTAATCATTGATTTTCAAACATGGACAACCCTTAAGGGACGAAAGAATAATGAGCTTAAATTAATTGAGTCTCTTGAAAAGTACTCATGTTTACTGTGACGAACAAAATTTGTTGATATTCTGGTATTCTTGGCAGCAATAAAAGCTATGGAAGTAGGGGTGGCTGGTATTGTTGTATCCAACCATGGAGCTCGCCAACTGGATTATTCTCCAGCCACTATCACTGTTCTAGAAGAGGTAAGTTGTGTTTTGAATTACCTCTTGGCTTAGTTGATGGCCTCCGATGCAGATATGCCAACAAATTCAATTCAAATGTGTGATACATTTGGTATCCTATAATGGCAGACATGGAAGATTTTCATGCATTAGAACAAATTTTTGCACCTTCTCCAGTTCTAGATTTTCCTAATATAACTACTCAACTTCCAACTTAGTAATTTCAACTGTTCAAAAAAAAAAAAAACTTAGTAATTTCAATGCTGGAAGCAATATAACACTTCCAAATATTTGGTGGGTTATGGCATGGTCGTCTCAAGAAAACAATACAAAAAGAGTCATGTTGGAGTGCATGTCTCGAATTCACATTATATACTTTAAGCCTTTTTTTCCTCATTTTTCTCACTAAAGTGTTCTTCTCATGGTAACAAGCATCGGACATAATGTATTGAATTTTGAAGAATTTGGGTTTCTGCAGGATAAGATCTAAAAGAGTGCCATAATTCATCAGTAGCTGAAGTTATACATAAATTACTTCAAAATGTGCTCTTACATGGTAAAACGGAATTGGATTAATTTCAATCGTCAAATGCAAGTTTACTCGTGCACACACCATACATCACATATATGCATGCATGACAAAAGCCATTAATGAATGTGATACTTCTAAGAGTTCTTCTATGATCCTTTCAGTTTCCTTTTTCCAGTATAAAATATGGTTTCTAGCTTAGTTCATGCATCATATTTGATATAACACCACATTCTTCTGTTCAAGCCTCATTAGGAATGGAACACTAGCTTCATATGCCTGGGCAGAAAACTTTTGCCAACCAACACATAATCTCATAAGCATTCTACTGCTACTTTAAACCAGGAGTCATTATTCTATGCACTGGTAAAAGCTCTTGATGACAACGCAAAAAATCGAGTTTGACTCTAAAAGAAGCCAATATGCTTAGATGATGCCAACTGGCTGGGTTTGGATCTAGTCCACCCATCCCAGCATCTTCTTAATGAGGAATACAAAGGGGGAATGCAAGAAGAAATTATTTGATAGCTTGATATGCATTGTTGGGAACATTTCCAAAAAGCTTAAGCTTTTGGGAGAGTTGGTAACTTAACATGTTATCAGAGCTCTGATTGCATGAGGTCTTTGGGTTCAAGTCTCTCTGTTGGCATTTTTCGCCCTTTTGTATTCTGTTTCTTCTCTTTGTATTTTGTTCCAGTCAAAGACGAAGACAAACCGTTACAACCCACCCTTTGGAGACCCTATTATGTTTTGGAGCCTAACAACATGGGTCAATATGCTGAAGTCGAAGTTATTTGGTAGTAATGGGTGGTCCATTATACATCCTTCACGCTTCTTCTAATCCAGCGATGTGGGATTGGGGCCTCACACAAACAGAAGACTCAAAGACTAAGAAATGAACATGGAGCTCTTACTTTAAACACCCATGTCAAGCTTTATGACTTTGGTTTTGTTGACCATATTTTGGAGAGATAATAGTCATAGTGCAAACTTTGAGCTGGACATGCATAGAGATGTGCCAATTCCTTTAGAATCTGGTGGTTGACCCACATTTGGTTCTACAGAAGCTGGGACGGGAAGCGTTGTTTTACAAAGCATTCACAGCTTTGGAATGGATGAGATTATCACATCTTTATAGAGAGTTTTCCTGGAATTTGGAAAGTGAACAATAGTGCTGCATGGTCTTGAAAAATACTTTTCTGTTAGGCACACTTCATGTTTCAAAGACAATAGACAATTATTGAATTGTGAATGCAGGTGGTCCGTGCTGTTGGAGGGAAAATTCCTGTTCTCATTGACGGAGGAGTGAGGCGGGGTACAGATATCTTCAAGGCATTAGCTCTTGGTGCACAAGCTGTTATGGTAAATTCTGACCGTGAACTTTGAAACTTCTATCATGTCAATATGTTCTGTTTTTCTGCAAAGTGCTTTGTTTCATATTGGCCAAATTGTATTATATATCTAGGACCAATAACAATTAATTTTCTTTTTCCTTTTTGATATATTTTGGAAGACCAGATGCTCCATTTAGCAGCTATTTGGCTTCGATATCTAATTATTGGCCCTTTCCTGCTTTTGTTATTTCTCTCCACTGCTGCAGATTGGAAGGCCAATCCTCTATGGATTGGCGGCAAAGGGAGAATGCGGGGTTCGACGGGTCATTGAAATGCTAAAGGACGAGCTTGAGCTCACCATGGCGTTGTCCGGATGCCCTACTTTGAAGGATATCACAAGAAGTCATGTGAGGACGGACCAAGACAGATTCAACTGCAGACTTTAGTTTAACAAGTACTAAAGTAGGAGCGCAGATGGGTGATTCAGATCAATTATCAGGGATCAAATTACTTGTTGGAGTTCTGTAAATGTTTGTCCTTTTTCCTTCTTCTTAAAATTATTCAACTAGACATGTTGATACTCAAAACTATGTACTAGTTCTGTCGGAGTGGAAGATCCAATTTCCACTGTGGTGTTGTGGATGTGCAAGACAGACAGTGATGAGGAATATTTCATTTTCTATTAAGTTTGGCAGTTTAAATATATTGAAAAGCCCATTTTACCCCCTTTGATTTAGGGTTTGTGCGGATCACCTCACCATGTTGAGTGCTACTTTGGTTGCCAATTAAAGAATAAGCTACCGAAGTTGATCTGTGTGAATCTCGATTAAATGACAAAGATATGATAGAAGTAGCCAAAGTCCTATTATAAAACTATCTGATCATACGATCCATGGGCTAACAGTTGTGTGATTGTTCAAGGGCAAGTTAATTGTGGATTTCTTGACTGCTTGTATCAGATGAAGTATTAGGGAGCAAAGGGGAGAAGCATGCTAGAGGCTCTCTTGCTCGGTGTGTTGGGGAAGAACGTGTTCAGTTGCCGATCAAAAAAGAAAAGAAAAGAAAAGAATGTGTTCAGCTAAGGAAACTAGGAAGATACTCAAGGCCACATGGTAGGTGCTTTGTTTGATTCCCAAGAAGTTTAAATTGATTTCAGTTATTAAGGTCTGCAGATCCGTCAAGAGGAAAAGATACAGAAGAACCTACAAATCCGTCAAGAGGAAAAGATACAGAGGATGTTTGTACTCCAGAAAGGCAAAAACGGTGAAGAGAATATTTCGGTCCCATCTGAAATATTGCATAGACAGCCTGGTTCCTTTCAAATGTCAACGTGCAATAGGAAATAATTCACCATCAAACAAACAATTCAACAAGTATGCCTTCAAGGGATTCATTCCTAAGCCAGAACCATGAAAACAGCATGAAGTATATTCCTCCAAACTGTTCCTTCCAAAGTCAGAGCCAAGAAGAAAGCATTCCTCCGAACTGTTCCTTCCAAAGTCAGAGCCAAGAAGAAAGCATGAAGTATATTCCTCCGAACTGTTCATTCCACAGGAGTCCACTCGGAATGCCTTGGGCAAGTATAAACAGTTCAACACGTGCTAAATACAACAATCCACATTCATTTCGACCTAGTTTTAGTGCATTGAGTATGCTTCGAAGCAACAGCCCAACACATGCTGACTACAACGATCCACATTCATTTCGACCCCATGGTGGTGATTTGAGTCCGCTTCAAAGTCGCAATAGTCATGAGCAAAGCACAATTTCTAAGTCATGGAGGAATCCTAATCCATTGGATTCATTTCAATGGCGTGCCCATGTGGTGAGACTTCAGTCCAATAAAACGGTCCATTCCAAAGGCAGGGGCACCAACCACGGCAGATTTGCCGATTCTATGCTCAAAGAAAGATGTTATTATGGATATCAATGCAAGTATCTGCATGAATACAGGGACAATTGCAATGACCTGCATTATTAATACCAAAAATTCTTGGACTTCAGTTGGAGGTTGCAAATTGGTTTTAGCTAGCTTGCTGTATTTGTCGGAAGAGTCGTGGCTCTTTTTCAGTCATCGACTATACCTGTTTATTTCCCGGTTGTGAATCTTTTGAAATTTAATTTCGGTCATCAAAAAAAAAATCTTTTGGGATTTAGCCGAAGGTAAGATTGAATTTTGCTGATTTTGATGTCAAGTACTCAGTTCTTAACTGTAAGTGTTACTTATCAATTTAATCTTGAGTTGGATCTTGAACAAAATGTGAGCTTGTTTTAATCATTAAAGAAATTTTACATTGGTAGAGCTAAAATAAGCTCTCACCCAAACCATAATCTATCACAGCCTGCCATATTCTATCACAACTTTTTCTTTTTTATTATCGGATGTCCAAAACAGTTTGCTCACACATTAACTAATTCAAACACTCTGAAGTTAATGACCCGGCAAATCTTGTTGGAGAAAAACTTGGGGGCAAATAGGGTATGGGTGCCATGGTACCCGTCCATTTTCATTTCTACCAAAAGAGATAACAATTCTACAAATACGGACTTCACATATACACAAAAATATTGCATGATAGCCAGAATGCTTGTATCGACTTCCAAATGTCTAAGTACCCTGCATTTGCCAGACAAGGCAAAGCAGCAAAAGCACTCCAATTACAAATTGGGGTTCAACAAATCAGATTATCAAGTCACCACAAGCACTGCAATTTAAGGTTCCCCAAATTGGGGATTTTTCAATAACGGGGTTATTTTCAAATTATGGCCTTTTTGTGGAACCCAGTAACTCGTTTTAGGTCTCATTACAAAAAAACAGCGCAGCGTGCGAGAGAGAGAGAGAGAGAGAGAGAGAGAGAGAGAGAGAGAGAGAGAGAGAGAGAGAGAGAGAGACCTTCGTGGCGGTAGCAGATTCTCGCCGATGGTGGTCGTGGGAATGGTGGTGGTGGTGTTGGCTGTGTCGAGCAAAATGAAAGAAGGTGAGGACTGAGGAGCGAACCAGGCTTTGTTTTTTATTTTCTTATTTTAAAAAAAACGAAACGACGTCGTTTTGGTTTTTAAAAAAAAATCCACATCATGACATAGGTTGAACATATGTCATGCCCTTAAAACGACTACGTTTTATTTCTAAGAACTCTTGGATGCTATAAAGACGTTTTCTACCCATATAGACCATTATTTAATGATCCGAGACATTCTTATTGTAGAAATTATTATAAAAAATATGATATACGAATATTTCGTAAATAAGGTACATAATAATACTTAATCTAAACGAATTTCTATTTCTTAAAATGAATTTAGATACATTGAATCATATTCCTTCTATATTACCAACTCTCAAGGAACTTTAAGTAAGTTTTCTATCTATCTGAGTGATATTTTAATAATCCGAGACATTCACATTGTAGAATACAAAAAAATACAAATCATGTAAAAATTTCATATTAATTAGATACCAATTAATAGTTGATCTGAATGAATTTATGTTTCTTAAAATAGGGTTGGATATACTGAATCAAAACCATAATAACTGGTTTCACACAATCTCGCGCGTTTCCTTTAGAACCAACGTCGTCGCGTCTCTCTCATTTACCCTGTACCTTTCCCGTCAGAATCATCTCCGGTCAATCGAAGCGACATCGACTGCCGCTCATTCCAATCTCGCTTAACTGTTCAATCGCCGAAGAAGGTCTCAAATTCTCAATGGCTATAGTCTCCCTAGTCACATCTGTTCATGATTTTAGTATGAACCCAATCTTCTATTTTATGCACAATTTATGCTAAGCTGCCTATTCCGATAGCTGCGGTCTTTTTTCCCTTCATATTAGTATCCCGACGGAAGATGCCGTTGTCGAAATCTGGAGTGCAGATGAATCCGATGCGAACCCTGTCGTGGCAGGTTGGAGGTGGAGGGAGAGCAACCCAGTTCATCGTGATGGGGTTAGAAACGTAGTAAAGTTCCTGTCTGACTCTGGATGCAGAGCAGAATACCAACCCATTACTCGACTATAAAAACCAAACAGGCTTTGTTGATTGGGAGGATGACGACGGAGGGAGAAAGCTGAGGGAGAAACCAGGTGAATTCAAAACTTGGTGAATTTTTTTTAATTCACCTTTGTTATCTGTAATGATGAATTGGGTATATGCTGTGATTTTGGTATAGTTGTTAAAAACCTGAAGTATCTCCTATGGTTCATACGTCTCTTTTGGAAAACAATACTTATTCCACCTCGTATCTTTTTTGCATAGAGTTCTACTACTATACGATGCAGATTTATCACTAAACTCGTACAACCTTTGCAAATGTATCACCATTAATGTTTCTGAGAATACATTCATAGGTTTATTACTGAATTCACTTCTAATATATTGGATAAGGGTTAGCTTATTCTTAGGTTTATAGTTGAATTAATCACTGTATGGGGAAGATTTGTTAGTAGATATTGGTAGCTGCGTGTATTTTGGTTGTGCTCAGTCAACTAGCAACATCAAAATTTATCCATGTTAAAGGCTGTTGGTTTCTTTCTTTTCGGCTTTGCAGAATCTACATGGACCAAATGCCTGATGATAGTCAAGCCCTCATACTTAGGCTGCTCTTAGGTCTCAATTGGATGTGATCATACTTGGTCCCGTATCAATGGTCACAGTTTTGGTCGATATAAAGAAGATTGTGAGAAGAATGCTTAGCATGTAATACAGGACCTTTACCGTTACATTCATTATCACACTCGCTGCCAAGCTCGTACAGATTCCTTTGAGCTGGAATCTAACCTGAAAGAGACCATAAGAGAGAAGATGTCAAACTTGGACAAAAAAGGATTTCAGCTGGGTTACAAATGGACTTTACAGGCTCTTTAGATCAAGGTGGGTGATTTCATATTCATATCCAATTTGCGTTATATATGTTTGGTGTGAGGATGAGATGACAAACTCAGAAAGGAAGATAAAACAAAATCTATTTGAGGACCAGCAACAACGCTTGAGACAAATGTTGAGAAACTATCCATTTTTTTATAAGAACCATTTGATCAGTTTGTTGATAGGCCCAATGGAGTGATACCTCAGCCTAGGAATGACAAGCAAGCACTTAGGGAATAATCTCTTTCTAAACTAAGTTAAAATCATCATGAGAAAGTTGACAGTATTATCCTTGATTAGAGGCAAAGATACTGAAGGATACATGGTTTAATGGTTATCATTGCCTCAGATTCTACTTTCATTGCTACCTGTTGATTTTTTCACCAGCTCCTCTTTCTAGTTTATATCAATCTAGGACAGGAGGTGTTTATCAAATTATTATATCAGGTTGGTCTAGTACATGGAGTCACCGCTGTCAGAAATGTGAGTGTGGCTGTGGCTGAGTGCTAAACTTTGTTTAAGATTCTGGAAACTAATGCACTTTCTAACTTCTTTTAGGTACGACTGCAATGAGAATTATTTATTGGGTTCGCTCCCAATTTGGTGTTCACTATTTAGCTGTGTTTGAACAGACCAGTATGAGATGCCCAGGATTGATGTATAGCTCAAATTACAAATCTGCTTGTGTTGCTGAACTTACATAAACATAACCCATTTAGTTCCCAATAATTGGGGGTATGGGCGGGGGATGGGTAGGAGACAGACCTAACCTTTGGCAATAAATGCACAAAGTGGCTGCTCCCAGAATACCACTGAAACAGATGGATTGGAGACAAACCTAACCTTTGGCAATAAATTCACAAAGTGGCTGCTCCCAGAATACTGTTGAAACAATGGTCCCCCCTATAACGTCGCGTTTGTTGCAGAATCATGCCCTCAAATCAAAGCCAAAAGGCATTAGAGAGGGCAAACCCAAGAATCATTTTGATTTATGTGCACATTACCATGCTTGTGTCACTGAACTTACCCTTAAGAAATTTTTTTGGCCACTAGTTATGAATTGATATATTTTCATGTGGTTCTTCTTCATATGACTCAAAATATGATTTATAATGGTTGCATTTTCAAATCCGAGGATTTCACTTGTAAGACTCGACGTGTTATATCATTCTTATTAAGGGAACCCAGGATTTGTTGATGATATTGTGATTTTCGTAGTTTTTCAAGATAAAAAGAATGAGCATAAATTAATTGACTCTTATTTTCTACTCGTGTTTTATGTGACAAATGAAAATTGCTGATAACCTTTTGTGTTACTACTCTTTGGCAGCAACAAAAGCTGTGGAAGTAGGGGTTCCTGGGATTGTTCTCTCCAACCTTGGTGCTTGTCTACTAGATTATTCTCTTAGTTATATTTTAATTATCCGAGACATTCATATTGTAGAACGCAAACAAATACAAATCATGTAAAAACTTCAAATTAATTAGATATCGATTGATACTTGATCTGAATGAATTTATGTTTTTTGAAATAGGGTTGGATATACTGAATCAAAACCATAATAACCGTTTTCACACAATCTTGCGCGTTTCCTTTAGAACCAACGTCGTCGACGGTCTCTCCCATTTACCCTGTACCTTTCTCGTCAGAATCATCTCCGATCAATCGAAGCGACGTCTACTGCCGCTCATTCCAAACTCGCTTGATCGAGCAATGGGGGGCTTGTGTTTCAATTCACAAAGAAACACAAATAAAAGAAACCCATCGTCAATGGCGACTGTTCAATCGCCGAAGATGGTCTCAAATTCTCAATGGTAATAGTATCCCCAGTGACATCTGTTCACGATTTTGGTATGAACCCAATCTTCTACTGAATAATCTTGATATGCACAATTTATGCTAAGCTGCCTATTTCGATAGCTATGGTTTCTTCTTCTATCTATTCCTCGGTCCAAATATGGTCTTTTTTCCCTTCATATTAGTATTTGTTTTATTCACCTTTGCTAACTGTAATGATGAATTGGGTATATGCTGTGATTTTTGTATAGTTGTTAACAACCTGAAGTATCCTACGGTTCGTGTGTCTCTTTCGGAAAACAATACTTATCCCACCTCGTATCTTTTTTGCATAGAGTCCTACTACTATACGATGAAGATGTATCACCTAACTCACACAACCTTTGCAGATGTATCACCAATGAATGTTTCTGAGAATACATTCATAGGTTTATTACTGAATTCACTTTTAATATGTTGGATAAGGGTTAGCTTATGGTTAGGTTTATAGTTGAACTAATCATTGTACAGGGAAGGTTTGTTAGTAGATATTGGTAGCTGTGTGGATTTTGGTTGTGCTCAGTCAACTAGCAACATCAAAATTCATCCATGTTAGAGGCTGATGATAGTCTCTTGAGTCTCAATCTTAGTTGCAGGATCCTTCTAAAATGCGTGCGCTCCCTAGAAGGGACCTCAAATCCGCGCTCCTGTCTAGATAGGAACCTGCTCCTAAACAAGATGGGAGCTTCCACACTACTCTTAAGGATGAAATTCTCACCTTTTTTTTTTTCAAATATATATAAGGAAAAAAGACAAAAGACAAAAGAAGTAGGAAAGATTTAGGACTCTCTCTTTCTCGTCTCATATTTTTCTACTTATATACTTGTTTAGTCCATATATTTAGCATAAAATAATCTATTGAGGTGTCATTTCTCACTCATGCTTATATAGGTAAAATGCTTACATACATGCTTCCTTTGCATCTATAAAATATATGTCCAATACATATAAATATATGTCCAATACATATAAATATATGCTTAAGTTTATTCAACTATATATTAATTTATTAACTACTCCCTCGCCGCTCCCAACCTAGGGAGCTTCTGCATACCCCGCTCCCGCTTCGTGCAACTAAGGTTTCAATTAATGTTTCTTTCTTTTCAGTTTTGCAGAATCTACTTAGACCAAATGCCTGATGATAGTCTTTTGGGTCTCAACTGGATGTGATCATACTCAGTCCTGTATCGGTCCTGTATCAATGATCACAGTTTTGGTCGATATAAAGAAGATTGTGAGAAGAATGCTAAGGTGCAAAGCGGGACCTTTACCATTACATGGACTACCATAGTCGCTGCCAAGCTTATGCAGATTCCTTTAAGCTTGAATCTAACCTGAAACAGACCATAAGAGAGAAGATGTCAAACTTGGAGAAAAAGGATTCCAGACTTAGAGATTTCAGCTGGGTTACAAATGGACTTTACAGGCTCTTTAGATCAAGGTGGGTGCTTTCATATTCATATCAATTTGCGTTATATATGTTTGGCGATGAGCTTTTTAAGGATGAGATGACAAACGCAGAAAGGAAGATAAAGTAAAATTTATTTGAGGACCACTAGCCGCAACTTTTTGTCTACCTGCACAGTGAAGGAGGTTGCTTCCAGCTGCAATGCTGTTCGCTTTTTGCAGATATATGTATTCTACACTCCTGAGGTCTAGTCAAGTTCATGATGTTTTTTGTGGTTCTTTAGAAGCACCATTTTGTATTTACGTCTCGTTGAAATCAGTTTGGTATCCTTCTGTTGATAGGTGTATAAAAGACGGGATGTAACATCCATCTTAGTGCAATGAGCCAAAAGAAACGGGTTCAAGGCTATGATTCTTCCTGTTGATACTCCTAGGATTGGTCGAAGGGAGGCAGACATAAAGAACAGGTGAATTTTCATTTCTCTCTTTTGTATCAACTTCACAGTCTTATAGCTTCAATATCCTGCATATATGGAGGTTATTTCTCCATCTAATATCACGGAATGTAATGGTTGTGCAGAATGATTTCTCCTCACTTGAAGAATTTTGAAGGTCTCTTATCAACTGAAGTAGCTTCCGTGAGTAGAGCATTTCTGATACCCACATATGCGTTTGAGTAAGATTATGAACAATGGGTTCAATTTGTTCTCCACTCTAATCTGATTATGCGTAATATTATAGTACTTTATATAACCGTTGATTTGGTTTCTGACTGCATATTTTGGGGTGTGGGCACCAAGCAAACCATGTGTACAACTAGTCTGCACAACTATTCTTTGCTAGAAGAATAGAAATAAATGAATAACAGTTAATTCATTATTGCAAAGCTTACAGTTGGGTTAAATCTTAGTGAAGGTTTATAGTTGGGTTACTAGACAAGCCTTTTGTGAAGACGTTCTTCCCTAAAACTGCCATTTGTAGGAATGTATGTGAATTCAATGGGTTTTGAGTCACACCAGTAGCAAAAAGATCAAGATGATGTAGAGGTGCTCATTCAAATCATTTTCTTGATGGTTGAACACATATATGTTTGACTATTTTCTCTTTTCTTTGTTCTTTTACATTTATTTGCTTATTTATTTGCAATTCTTTCACCCACAAGTAGCACATGGCTGTGGCAATATTTCTGTCAGTTCCAGTTTATGATGGCCTGGCTGGTTTTACTAATGGGAAGAGAGAGTGGACAAGTTGTCCAGTTGCAAATCTTTGCTTAGCCTATTTCACTTTTCACGTTGATCTACACTCTATATGGACTGCAGATTCATTTTAGTCTATTGCAGTTGCATGTCAAAGTCAAACACCTATCTCCTTATGTGTGTTGCTGAAGTAGCTACCTTGGTGACATTACCTCAGTGTACCTTGGTAGCACTGATCACTCACTCTGCAGCACAAGGGTTCAAAACTTGAAGCTTTTGCAGCAGAGGTGCTCGATCGTTCTATTTGTTGGAAGGTATTATGTAATAATCTACTTGTGGCTATATACCTGATGATTTGGTCATACAGTCAACCATGACACAAGTGTTACTATTGGGTCAGACACCTCCCTTGCATGGAAGTATCATACGGAAAACTTTGTTAACAAGTACTCATAAATAGGATGATTAAGTAGTATTTTTGCCGTCAAGGTATTAAGTGGTTTTTGGTCTTACTTTGGTTAATCTCATTTGAAATTTCCAGGATATTGAGTGGTTAAGATCTATCACAAGTTTGCCAATTCTAATAGAAGGGGTGCTTACTCACGAGTATGGTTATCTCTTGACTCTGTAATCTGTATTAAATGTTTGTATGGCTACATATTACTCCCTCTGCCCATGTTTGTTGGTCTATTTTGGGGTTTTCAACTTTTTTAAGGAGCATCGTGATTGCTTTGAACAATTATTGTCTTTCCAATTTTACCCTTCAATTGATTTGTTTATTAAATATTTGAAGACAAGGGTAAAAGAGTAAAATTGACACAATTTAATCATTGATTTTCAAACATGGACAATCTTCAAGGGACGGAAAAAATAATGAGCTTAAATTAATTGAGTCTCTTGAGTAGTACTCATGTTTACTGTAATGAACAATTTTTTTTGATATTCTGGTATTCTTGGCAGCAATAAAAGCTATGGAAGTAGGGGTGGCTGGTATTGTTGTATCCAACCATGTAGCTCACCAACTGGATTATTCTCCAGCCACTATCACTGTTCTAGAAGAGGTAAGTTGCGTTTTGAGTTTCCTCTTGGCTTAGTCGATGGCCTCCGATGCAGATATGCCAACAAATTCAATTAAAATGTGTGATACGTTTGGTATCCTATATTGGCAGACATGGAAGATTTTCATGCATTAGAACTAATTTTTGCTCCTTTTCCAGTTCTAGATTTTCCTAATACAACTACTCAACTTCCAACTTAGTAATTTCAATGATGGAAGCAATATAACACTTCCAAATATTTGGTGGGTTATGACATGGTCGTTTCAAGAAAACAATACAAAAAGAGTCTTGTTGGAGTGCATGTCTCGAATCCTTTAAGCCTTTTTTTTCTTCATTTTTCTCCCTAAAATGTTCTTCTCATGGTAACAAGCATCGGACATAACGCCATGCAAAAAAAAAAAAAAAAAACCATCGGACATAATGTATTGAATTTTGAGTTTCCGCAGGATAAGATCTAAAAGAGTGCCATAATTCATCAGTAGTTGAAGTTATACATAAATTACTTCAAAATGTGCTCTTACATGTTAAACGGAATAGGATTAATTTCAATCGTCAAATGCAAGTTTACTCGTGCGCACACCATACATCACATATGAATGGGATACTTCGAATCCTTTCAGTTTCCTTTTTCCAGTATAAAATATGGTTTCTAGCTTAGTTCATGCATCATATTTGATATATCACCACATTCTCCTGTTCAAGCCT
This sequence comes from Vaccinium macrocarpon, assembly GCA_022606695.1. Lineage (NCBI taxonomy): Eukaryota > Viridiplantae > Streptophyta > Magnoliopsida > Ericales > Ericaceae > Vaccinium > Vaccinium macrocarpon. The sequence goes on along the minus strand of CM040174.1, from coordinate 35,196,741 downwards.
CATTAGGAATGGAACACTAGCTTCATATGCCTGGGCAGAAAACTTTTGCCAACCAATACATAATCTCATAAGCATTCTACTGCTACTGCAAACCAGGAGTCATTATTCTTTGCACTGGTAAAAGCTCTTGATGGCAACCGCGAAAAATCGAGTTTGACTCTAAAAGAAGCCACTATGCTTAGATGATGCCAACTGGCTCGGTTTGTATCTAGTCCACCATTCCCAGCATCCTCTTAATCAGGAATACGAATGGGGAAGGCAAGAAGAAATTGTTTGATAGCTTGATATATATTGTTGGGGACATTTCCCAAAAGCTTAAGCTTTTGGGAGAGCTGGTAACTTAACATGGTATCAGAGCTCCGGTTGCATGAGGTCTTTGGGTTCAAGTCTCTCTGTTGGCATTTCCCCCCTATTTGTATTCTGTTTCTTCCCTTCATATGTTGTTATGCTCTGCTCTCTCTCTCTCTCTGAAAATTTGCATCTCCACGTACAAGACACGGATGCATAGGAGGGTGTTAGATAGTTTGATAAACATCGCCACGTGAGGGAGTGTGTTAAATGGCTTGATATACATTGTTGGGCCAATTTCCTAATAGCTTAAGATTTTGGGAGAATTGGTAACTTAATATGGTATCAGATTCACATCCGAAGCTAGCTTTTGGGGTTGAGTTCTACCCAAGACCTTGAATCAAATACCTCCCAACAGACAACCAATAGTGCCAGTCAAAGACGAAGACAAACCGTTACAACCCACCCTTTGGGGACCCTTTTTTTTTTTGGTAATTTTGGGGACCCTATTATGTTTTGGAGCCTAACAATATGGGTCAATATGCTGAAGTCGACGTTATTTGGTAATAATGGGTGGTCCATTATACATCCTTCATGCTTCTTTTAATCCAGCAATGTGGGATTGGGGCCTCACACAAACAGAAGACTCAAAGACTAAGAAATGAACACGGAGCTCTTACGTTAAACACCCATTGTCAAGCTTTATGACATTGGTTTTGTTGACCACATTTTGAAGAGATAATAGTCATAGTGCGAACTTTGAGCTGGACATGCATAGAGATGTGCCAATTCCTTTAGAATCTGGTGGTTGACCCACATTTGGTTCTACAGAAGCTGGGACGGGAAGCGTTGTTTTACAAAGCATTCACAGCTTTGGAATGGATGAGATCATCATATCTTTATAGAGAGTTTTGCTAGAATTTGGAATGTGAATAATATTGCTGCATGGTCTTGAAAAATACTTCTTTGCTAGGCACACTTCATGTTTCAAAGACAATAGACAATTATTGTATTGTGAATGCAGGTGGTCCATGCCATTGGAGGGAAAATTCCTGTTCTCATTGACGCAGGAGTGAGGCGGGGTACAGATATCTTCAAGGGCTCTGGGTGCACAAGCTGTTATGGTAAATTCTGACCGTTTACTTTGACACTTCTATCATGTCAATATGTTCTGCTTTTCCGCAAAGTGATTTGTTTCATATTGGACCAAATTGTATTATATATCTAGGACCAATAACGATTAATTTTTTTTTTTTTTGGGTATATTTTGGAAGACCAGATGCTCCATTTAGCAGCTATTTGGCTTCGATATCTAATTATTGGCCCTTTCCTGCTTTTGTTATTTCTCTCCACTGCTGCAGATTGGAAGGCCAATCCTCTATGGATTGGCGGCAAAGGGAGAATGCGGGGTTCGACGGGTCATTGAAATGCTAAAGGATGAGCTTGAGCTCACCATGGCGTTGTCCGGATGCCCTACTTTGAAGGATATCACAAGAAGTCATGTGAGGACGGACCAAGACAGATTCAACTGCAGACTTTAGTTTAACAAGTACTAAAGTAGGAGCGCAGATGGGTGATTCGGATCAATTATCAGGGATCAAATTACTTGTTGGAGTTCTGTAAATGTTTGTCCTTTTTCCTTTTTCTTAAAATTATTCAACTAGACGTGTTCATACTCAAAACTCTGTACTATTTCTGTCAGAGTGGAAGATCCAATTTTCCACCGTGGTGTTGTGCAAGACAGACAGTGATGGGGAAGATCCAATTTTCTGTCGGAGTGCAAGACAGACAGTGATGGGGAATATTTCATTTCCTATAAAGTTTGGCAGTTTAAATATATTGAAAAGCCCATTTTACCCCCTTTGATTTAGGGTTTGTGCGGATCACCTCACCATGTTGAGTGCTACTTTGGTTTCCAATTAAAGAATAAGCTGCCGAATTTTATCTGTGAATCTCAATTAAATGACAAAGATATGATAGAAGTAGCCGAAGTCCTAATATAAAATTATCTGACCATATGATCCATGGGCTAACAGTTGTGATTTCTTGACTGTTTGTAAGTTGTATCAGATGAAGTATTAGGGAGCAAAGGGGAGAAGCCAATCACTCCACTTCGTCCCCTCTTAATTCAGGGCAGAAATCTTATTGGTTAAAGACAATGAGGCAGGCTGGTCAGTAGCAAATGTTCTCTCTTCACCGTTATCTGCTTATAGTTTGAATTGTGGTCTTTTATCCACAATGTCTAACAGATGGGAGGATGAAGGTCAAAGGCAGAAAATATTTTCACAAAAGCATGCTAGAGGCTCTCTGCTCTCTTGCTCGGTGTGTTGGGGAACAACGTATTCAGCTGCCGATAAAAAAGAAGAAGAAGAACGTGTTCAGCTGAAAGAAACTAGGAAGATACTCAAGGCCACATGGTAGGTACCTTGTTTGATTCCCATATTGAAGAAGTTTCAATTGATTTCAGTTATTAAGGTCTGAATTTGTCCATATCTCAAGTCATCAAGAATGGAAGAGCAGAACAAAAACAACATAAAGTGACTAGAGCACAGTCGTATCAACATCAATCTGTTGGTTCAGAAAACGTAGAAATTCATCCTCAAGAGCAGCAGAAGAACCTGCAGAACTGTCAAGAGGGAAAGATACAGAGGATGTTTGTACTCCAGAAAGGCAAAAACGGCGAAGAGAATATTTCAGTCCCATCTGAAATATTGCATAGACAGCTTGACAGCTTGGTTCCTTTCAAATGTCAGCGTGCGATGGGAAATAATTCTCCATCAAACAAAGAATTCAACAAGTATGCCTTCATGGAGTTCATTCCTAAGCCAGAACCATGAAAACAGCATGAAGTACATTCCTCCAAACTGTTCCTTCCAAAGTCAGAGCCAAGAAGAAAGCATGAAGTATATTCCTCCGAACTATTCATTCCACAGGAGTCCACTCGGAATGCCTTTGGCAAGTGTAAACAGTTCAACACGTGTTGATTACAACAATCCACATTCATTTCAACCTTGTTTTGGTGCATTGAGTACGCTTCGAAGCAACAGTCCAACACATGTTGACTACAATGATCCACATTCATTTTAACCCCATGGTGGTGAATTGAGCCTGCTTCAAAGTTGCAATAGTCATGAGCGAAGCACAATTTCTAAGTCATGGAGGAATCCTAATCCTTTGGATTCATTTCAATGGCATGCCCAAGAAAGATGTTATTATGGATATCAATGCAAGTATCTGCATGAATACAGGGACAATTGCAATGACCTGCATTATTAATACCAAAAATTCTTGGACTACAGTTGGAGGTTGCAAATTGGTCTTTAGCTAGCTTGCTGTATTTGTCGGAAGAGTCGTGGTTCTTTTTAGGTCACCGACTATACCTGTTTATTTCCCGGTTGTGAATCTTTTGGAATTTAATTTCGGTCATCAAAAAAAAAAAAAAATCGTTTGGAATTTAGCTGAAGGCAAGTTTGAATTTTGCTGATTTTGATGTCAAGTATTCAGTCCTTAACTGTAACTGTTACAGAAAAAAATGCGAGCTTGTTTTAATAATTATTAAAGAAGTTTTATCTAAAATAAGCTCTCGCCCAAACCATGATCTGTCACAGCCTGCCGTATTCACTATCACAACTTTTTCTTTTTTTTTTTTTTTACCGGATGTCCAGAACAGCTTGCTCGCACCTCAACTAATTCAAGGAATATGAAGTTAATGAACCAACAAATCTCTTGTTGGAGAAAAACTGGGGTGCAAATAAGGTATGAGTGACATGGTACCCATGCAGTGCATCCAGGCCGTCCAAAAATGCATCAAATGGTCCGGATTGAAATGCACTCTTTTTTTTTCTTTTTTTAAGATCTAGATGACACTTTTAATTTGGACCGTCGGTTGCAATGTTGCACCGAGAGGGTACCAAAATAAGCCTGCATTGTAGACGGGCCATTTCCGTCTCTACCAAAAGAGTTAACAATTCTACAAATACATACTTCACATATACACAAAAATATTGCATGATAGCCAGAATGCTTGTATCGACTTCCATATGTCAAGGCATAGCAACAGCAAAAGCACTCCAATTGCAGGGTTTATTCAAATTGGGGGTCAACAAATCAGATTATCAATTCACCACAAGCACTGCAATTTAAGGTTTCTCAAATTGGGGCTTTTCACACAACTTGAGAAACCAGTGTTCGATTGAGAGAGAGAGAGAGAGAGAGACCTTCGTGGCGGGAGCAGATTCTTGCCGATGGTGGTGGACTGGTGGTGGGGTCAACCGCGGATGTGGGAAAATTGAAAGAAGGTAAGGAGTGAACCAGACTTTGTTTTTGCTCTTCTTATTTTTGAAAAAACGAAACGGCGTCGTTTAGTTTTTTTAAAAAAATTCCACGTCATGACATAGGTTCAACCTATGTCATGCCCTTAAAACGACTACGTTTTATTTCTAAGAACTGTTGGATAGTATAAAGATGATTTCTACCTATACGAACCATTATTTAATGATCCAAGACATTCTTATTGTAGAAATTATTATAAAAAACATGATGTATGAATGTCTAATACATAATAGTACTTAATCTAAACGAATTTCTATTTCTTAAAATAAATTTGGATACATGGAATCATATCCCCTTTTATATTACCAACTCTCAAGGAACTTCAAGTAAGTTTTCTATCTCTTTCATTGATATTTTAATTATCCGAGACATTCATATTGTAGAACACAAAAAAATAAAAATTATGTAAAAATTTCATATTAATTAGATACCGATTGGTACTTGATCTGAATGAATATATGTTTCTTAAAATAGGGTTGCATATACTGAATCAAAACTATAATAACCGGTTTCTCTCGCCTTTCCTTTATACTAACCAACATTGTCGACGGTTTCATTTGATCAGATCAAAAAAAAAAAAATCGTCGTCTCTCCCATTTACCCTGTACCTTCCTGTCAGAATAATCTCCTGTCAATCGAACCAACGTGTGCTGCTCATTCCAAGCTTCCTTGACTGTTCAATCGCCGAAAAAGGTCTCAAATTCTCAATTGTTATAGTCTCCCCAGTAACATCTATTTGATTTTGGTATAAACCAAATCTTCTGCTGAATAATCTTGATATGCAGAATTTATGCTAGGCTGCCTATTCCGATAGCTATGGTTGCTTCTTCTATATATTCTTCGGTCCAAATATGATCTTTTTTCCCTTCGTATTAGTATCCCGACTGATGATGCCGTTGTCGAAATCTGTCGTGGCAGGTTGGAGGTGGAGGGAGAGCAACCCAGTTCATTGTGATGGGGTTGCAAACGTAGTAAAGTTCCAACCCATTACTTGACAATAAAAATCGAATAGGCTTTGTTGATTGGACTGACAAGCAAGCACTTGGGGAATAATCTCTTTCTAAAACTCAGTTAAAATCATCATGAGAAAGTTGACAGTATTATCCTTGATTAGAGGCAAAGATACTGAAGGATGCATGGTTTAATGGTTATCATTGCCTCAGATTCTACTTTCACTGCTGCTACCTGTTGATTTTTTCAGCAGCTCCTCTTGCTCGTTTATATCAATCTAGGGCAGGAGGTGTTTATCGAATTATTATAGCAGGTTGGTCTAGTACATGGAGTAACCGTTGTAAGAAATGAGAGTGTGGCTGTGGCTAAGTGCTAAACTTTGTTTAAGATTCTGGAAACTCATGCACTTTCTAACTTCTTTTAGGTACGACTGCAATGAGAATTATTTACTGGGTTCACTCCCAATTTGGTGTTCACTATTTAGCTATATAGGAACAGACCAGTATGAGATGCCCAGGACTGATGTATAGCTCAAATTACAAATCTGCTTGTTTCGCTGAACTTACCCTTAGGAATTTTTTTTGGCCACTAGTTATGAATTGATATATTTTCATGTGGTTCTTCTTCATATGACTCAAAATATGATTTATAATGGTTTTATTTTCAAATCCGAGGATTTCAGTTGTAAGACTCAACGTGTTATATCATTCTTATTAAGGGAACCCAAGATATGTTGATGATATTGTGATTTTCGTAGTTTTTCAAGATAAAAAGAATGAGCATAAATTAATTGACTCTTATTTTCTACTTGTGTTTTATGTGACAAATGAAAATTGCTGATAACCTTGTGTGTTACTACTCTTTGGCAGCAACAAAAGCTGTGGAAGTAGGGGAGTGGGGGGGTTCCTGGGATTGTTGTCTCCAACCTTGGTGCTTGTCTACTGGATTATTCTCTAGCCACTATAACTGTCCTAGAACAAGTAAATTACATTTGAGTTTCTTTTCTTACTTGGTGGCAACAAAAATGTTGCTACGCTTGATATCTTACATTAACACTGTTTACTGGGACGTTCAAGATTTCATGCACGACCTGGCCTAACTAATCCCAGTAAGGGGAAAATATAATTCTTGCTAGATCTGAATTAGGTATTGAACTATTTTTGCTCCTTCTCAACTTCTAGGGTTTCATGATGTAGCTACTTTGCTTCCAACTTGGATATTTCTAATGCTGTGAAGGCAATTGTCACATTCTTGAAATATGTGGTGGGTTATCCTGTGGTCATTTAAGGAAAATACTGCCCAATGTATATCTCGAAACATGTTATACTTTCTTCCACTGCACTTAATTCTGTATAACTATGGTCTTTTTTCTTCATTTTTCCTGGTGGTAACAAGCATCAAATGTAATGTGTTAAAATCTGAAGAATTGGAGTTTTCCCTGGATAAGGTCTATAAAGCGTGCCGTAATTCATCATTATCTAAACTTAGATAGGAAATCTTCAAAAATGTGCTCTTTGATGTTAAATCAATGTGATAAAATTCAGTCCTCAAATGCAAGATTGCTGAAAACAAGGAATCAGGAGTCATTGTTATGCGAACTGGTGGATCACATTTGGAAGCAATAGAATCTGGTTGATGGTTCTCCAGAAGCTGAGAAGGGAAGAGTTGCTTTACCAAGCGTATAGACTTGGATGAGGCGAAATCATCACCAATGCTCAGTTTGCGGTTTTTCCATAGAATTGGAAAGCAAACAATTTTGCTGCATGGTCTTGGAAATCTTCATGTTTCAAAAGACAAATATTAATTAGTGTCTGGTGAATGCAGGTGGTCCGTGCTGGTTGAGGGAAAATTCATTTTGTAGTTGATGGAGTAGTCAGGCTGGGTACATATATCTTCAAGGCAGTAGCTCTTAGTGAAAAAGCTATTCTGGTAACCTCTACCATGAACTTTTGACATTTCCCCACACTGAAATACGTTCTTCTATTTTCTTGGGCTAAGTTTTTTCCATATTGCCACACGACAGGTGAGTATGACATCTCAGAGGTGAGAGGACCAATTATGGCTAAAAAATGATTCTTTGGAAGACCACTGCTGCTGCATATGTTTGCTCTTTTTGCTGCTGTATGTCCTTATCCTCCGTCTCCTTATATTTGTAGTTAGTCTCTACTGGTGCAGACTGGGCCGCCAATCTTCTATGGACTAGCAGCAAAGGGAGAATATGGGGTTTCGCAAGTCATTAAAATGCTTAAGGACGAGCTTGAGCTCACCATGGCGTTCTCCAGCTACCCTACTTTGAAGGATATCACAAGAAGTCTTGTGAAGAAGGTGCAAACTGACTCGACTGTAGACTTTAGGTTAAATTTTTGGTCCTTTTTCCTGCTTCTTAAACTTAATTCAACTCAATGTGGTCCAATTGTTCAACGTGGTGTTGTTGATGTACAAGATAGATAGTGATGGGGAAAATTCCATTTATTATGAAGTTTGGCAGTTTAAATATAGGGGAAAGCCTGGTTTAGCCCATCGTGATCAAGGTTTGAGTGGATCACTTCCCTGACTTTCAAACTTAACCGCACATTCATGTTTGCTTAAGGGTGATTCTATTAACAACCCCACATTTTCTCCATGTAACTCATAAAAAACTCCTTCATTTTCATTACTGTGTAAAGACCAAAATGCCCCCACCGCCATATGTAAACTTTTTCAACATATTGATGTTGAAACTTTTCACTTAACCAAAATTATGCAAGACAAAGTTTAGTAATAAATTGTCGACTTAAGTTACTTTTTTCATCATCATAATATCAAATTCCATGCATTACATCAACATTTGCATTCCGAAAACGATACCTGAGAAATTTAGATGTTTGATTTCACAAATTTCAACATTAAGAAGCTGAAAAAATGGTTATATTTCGACATGTTATTGTCGAAAACAATAATATTTTATCCACCTGTATTTAGTTCGACATTCGAAGTTGAATATAGACATAAATTTCGACACAAGGATGTTGAAAAAAGGCAAGGTCCAATTTTTGAAAATTCAACCGTCAATATAAATCGACATGTGGTTGTTGAAAATAGGTGTATATTTTGACATTCAAAATATGAAAACTGGTCGCGATGGTTAAGGGTAGTTTAGGTTTATTTTGTGGGTTGTATGGAGTAAATTGGTTCGAGGGAATTTTAGGTGTGGGTTAGATGAAGAAAATGGGTTACATGGAGAAAATGAGGGGTTGTTAATAGAATCACCTTTGCTTAAATATAAAAATTCTATGAATCTTATCGTCACATCCAAAATGGAGGAATTTTTGAAGTTCCTCACCAGAACTTTTACAAGACAGTGTCTGGCCGTATTGATGGATGGAGCATTCTTAAAGCCGAGGATCAAATCACATGTATTCATATATTATCTGTTGGAATTTGTTTAACATTGGTTAATTATCACCTCGAAAACTAGTATATGAGTTTGAGCGACCTTTCAACTCATTGTCAATTGGTTTTGAGTAGAATGTTTTAACATGGTATCAGAGTTAAGTTTTCGGAGGCATTTCCCCTTTGTTTGTGTCATAGTTACATTTTGTTCCATTGTGATCTGTATGTTCCGAATACTTTCTTGAACTCTCCACGTGTGAATCAGGGATCGCACATGCACGAGAGTGTTGGAATTTATTCCACATTGATTATTTATCACCTCAAAAACTAGTATATGATCTTGGGTGGCCTCTCAATTTATTGCTAATTGGTTTTAAGAAGGATGCTTTAACATATCTTTATATTCTAGTAACACAAATTTAAAGGTACTTGTCTTTGAGCTCAAATCACCTATACCAAAAACCCCTGTGTCTCTGTGCCGAGGGAATTTTCTGTCGTTGGATCACCCAAAAAAATAAAAACAGAAAAACAAAAATCATGATCCAAGGGCCGAAAACCCCCTCAGCACAGAGGCATAGGGGTTTTCGGCACAGGGGATCTCATACCCCTGTCTTCTTAATTTTACAAACAAAACTTAAAATATATTAGAAATATTGGGATAATTGGGGGTTGTGCGGGGCCTAATTGCACCCCTAGGTCCGCCCTATGTGTGGGTGGAAACCAATCAAACCTACTTGCCGAGATATATGTGGTTCTTTTACTCGGCAAGGAGTAGAAGCTCATACAAAACAAGAGAAACAACTCTATAGCACCAACATTTTGATTGTCGATTTTTTTTCTCTTACAACTCAGGTGTTTGGGCCAGCTCAAGACTAATCTTGAACCATCAATCCCCTTGTCCAGTTGCTCAGAGTAAAGTTACATATGGACTAGCTCCAAAGAAGTTGACAAGCAAGTAGATCAATGCCTATTCGTTTATTTTTGTTTGGCAACAAGTCTACATGTACAACCATTTCATCTCCAATCATTTACAATCCTCTCACATATACGTAGGGCCCATACATATTCAATTCACTCGCTAGAAAACCGTTGCATACTTTCTCCACATTAACTCTCTGACCTATTAACCAATCTCTCTCCATCCATGAACTCGGACTAGGTTAATAATTTCATTAACCATTGCCCATTTGGTTGGAAAAAGGCTAAGTTGGTTTGGTTTTATATTCCTATAACCTTTTTGGTTGGAGATGAGCATTTAGAAAGGTGCTTATTAGTCACTGAGAGAAAAAACTGCCTCTTACCTTGGAATGAATTGCCAAATTGCAATCACAAAATATGTTACAACTTACAAGAATCACGGATTTATATTCGATCAACTTGATTTTTCGCGCGGCTAATGTAAACATCAAAACTTGTAAAATGAACAATTTAGATCGTCAACTAAAATCGTGATGGATCTTATTTTGAATTGAATAAAATGGAAAATTTTCATCTTGACTTGCTAGTTATAGTTTGTTTGGGACCTGATATTGTACAACCACGACATTTAGTCCCCCACACATTGATAGCGCAGTATGTGAGGATCCCCGTACAATTCTCCAAAACTACTTATACAATATCCCCAAACTACTCATACCCTACACTTCTAAGGTACACCCACTCATGCCTCTATGCTGTATATTGATCGTCATATCCTCACACCAGCCCGTGCCTCTCTCTCTTACTGTTGAAAAATATTTGGTGGCCTTGTGGTATAAAGGATTTCTATAGCATCATTTATTATGAAACTGCACCAGTGTTTTTATCATTATTTACCTTGTGTAAGTGTTAGTTCATGCTTAACAATGCTATTTTGATGTTTATATTGCACGAATATTTGTGATTAATTCCGTTCTCCATTTGGAGCAGGAAAAGAGGATGAAAAAAAACTCCGATGAGGATTGGGACAGAAACAGGGATGGGAAAAGGGTTCAAGAATTAGAAACGTAGATAGTACTATCCGGCCTCGATACGCCGTAGATGCCCATCTATGTGTACCATAGTGTTCTCCTAGTTCGGAGAAGGTTGTTGGGTAGTGGTCCTACCTAGTAATACAACTCTTAATCAATCAATCAAACACATACTATGCATTATGACACCAACTCACAAGAAGACACAGCGATAATGGATTGCAAACTCAGCACGACGACGACGACGTTAACCCCATCTCTCTACGCTGTATATTGACCATCACATCCTTACACCTACCCACAAACAATTGAAAAACTTCGTCTTTGCAGTGTTTGTGCTCTGCACTCCTCCTTTTACTCCGTTCAATCAAACTCTTTCAGGTACTGATTTCTATACCCACCTTACATAGTTATTATTATTCGCTCCTGTAATCTTACCAAACTACTGCTGAAATTCCACTGAAATATTTTCAACTTACTTGCTGCAATTCTAAGCAGTTTACGTTCTTTTTCGCCTTTCTTCCCTTTTTTTTTTTACTCCTATGATTTATGGGGAAAAATTGTGTCACAAGTTTGAAAGAAGATATCCACTAAGAACTACTCCAACATACATCCGAATCATGTGATGATTATTGTATTTACTTATTTAATGGTCCAGTGTTGAAAGAGACATGCAAGTAATTAAAGAACAACTTACAAAAACAAATAAAATTGGAAGTGATTTTCAGAATTAAATGGATTTAAAACTTTTGGTTACTCTATTAACATACTATCCAATATAGGACTCTCGAGTTTGACATTTGAATGATTGAACTTACAATAGAGCATGTACTAGTTGTTACACGATCTTGGGTAGAACTCAACTCCAAAAGCTAGCTCATGAAGTGATGTTAAAATCACGCTTATATTTACTTACGTACCCAGGAAATGTGGGACTTCACTTTACACCCTATCTCATGCGCAGGGTGCCTACTCGGGAGCACCTCTTGTGAAGAGAAGTCCCAAATCGCCTGGTTACCAAAGTAATGTGAAATATATAAGCGTGAGGGCACACTTCACTTCATGAGCTAGTTTTTGGGGTTGAGTTCTACCCAAGACCTTATAACATGGTACCAGAAATGGGTACCAGAGATGGGTAAGGTGCGTGTCTCTGGTCTGCACGCTACGCGTGAGGGAGGGTGTGAAGCGAATTTCCACGTCACATGGGTACCAAAGTAATATTAAATATATAAGCGTGAGGGCACTCTCACTTCATGATCTAGCTTTTGGGGCTGAGTTCTTACCCTCCCTCATGCGCAACATGCTCAATCATCAGCATTTGTTAAGAAATAAGCCCAACAATGTTTATCAAGCTATCTAACACCTCTCTACCTCACATGCAACTCCTCATGCATGTGGAGATGCAAATTTTTAGAGATAAGAGCAGAACAAAATGCGAATGGGAGTAGAACAGAATTTGAATGGGAGAAATCGAATGCAAACGGAGAACAAATGCAAACATAGAGACTTGAACATAAGACCTATCTCAACCATAGAACTCAACCCAAAAAACTAAATTATGAAGTGAGGGTGCCCTCACGTTTATATATTTCATATTATTTTGGTGCCCAGGCAATGTGGGACTTCGCTCCACACTAGGTTACTAGAATATACTCGTACCTTAACTATGGCTGTGTTTATAGGAGAAATGGCACAAGAACCGGTCAATGTGAATGAGTTCCAGGAATTGGCAAGGCGAGCGCTTCCGAAGATGTACTTTGACTTCTACAATGGGGGAGCTGAGGACCAACACACTCTAAGAGAAAACAAGGAAGCATTTCAAAGAATCACGTTAAGTATTACACTTGTCATTCTTATTAGCAGCGAAGGACGTCATTTTAAATCACTTTTTGGACTTGTCAGTTTTCGGCCGAGAATTCTTGTAGACGTGAGCAGGATCGATATGTCAACTACTATATTGGGTTACCCTACATCGGCACCAATCATGATTGCTCCAACCGGAATGCATAAATTCGCACATCCTGAAGGTTTGGATTCAATTGATGCCTTTGTTCACTCAAATTTCGACTTTACGTAAATGTGGTTTTGTTTATACCAGGAGAGGTTGCAACAGCCAGAGCAGCAGCTGCATGTAACTCCATAATGGTATTGATACTTTAATACAGAGCTCAAGTTTTTAGTTTGCCTCGTTGAATAAGGACTCATCCGTCATCGCAGGCAATGTCCTTTTCGTCTTCCTGCACAGTGGAGGAGGTTGCTTCCAGCTGCAATGCAGTTCGCTTTTTTCAGATATATGTATTCCACTCTCCTCAGCTCTAGTCAGTTGAAGTTCCTTGATGTGATATTTTGTTGTTCTTTGGAATCACCATTTAGTATTTAAATTATGCTGATCCCAATTGGACAATCAAAATTCAGTTTTGTATCGCTTTCTTGAAAGGTATATAAAAGACGGGATTTGACAACTATGTTAGTGCAAAAAGCCGAGAGATATGGGTTCAAAGCTATGATTCTTACTGTTGATACTCCTAGGCTTGGTCGAAGGGAGGCAGACACAAAGAATAAGTGCAATTTCATTTCATTCTCTTTATATCTATTTCACAGACATACCTTCACTATCCTTCAAATCTTGGGGTTGTTTTTGCATCTAATATCGCCAAATGCAATGGTTGTGCAGAATGATTGCTCCTCAGTTGAAGAACTTTGAAGGTCTGTTATCAACTGAAGTAGCTTCTGTGAGTAGAGCATTTCTGTTGTCCACAAATGCATTGAAGTATGATCAGGAACAATGCATTTAGTTTGTTCTGTTCTAATACGATGATGCATAATAGTTACTACTTTAAATAACCACTGCATTTAGTTAGTTCTGTTCTAATATGGATTACTTGACAGGCCTTTTTTGAAAACGACCTTCCCAAACAACTGACATTGTACGAGTGTATGTGGATTCAATGGATTTCGAGCCACACTACTAGTGAAAAGATCAAGATGACGTAGAACTGCTCATTCAACTAATTGTTTTTATGTCTAAACAGAGAAATATATATTTTCTATTTTCTCTTTCTTTTGCTTGTTTATTTGTGACTCTTCCACTCACAAGTAACATTCGCCAGCGGCAATTATGCTGTCAGTTCCAGTTTATGATTTGCTAGCTGGTTATACATAATAGTGGGAATATAGAGTGGCCAAATTGTCAAGTTGCACATTTTTGCTTAGCCTATTTCCTTTTCATGTCGGTCAGTAATCTATATGAATAACAGATTCAGGTTCTCTTAGTCCATTGCAAGTCTTTGTTTGAACGCATATATCCCTATGTTTGTTGCTGAAGTATGTACCTTAGTAACATTACCATATAACATCTATATACTGTTAGATTAGTTAACGCTGATCACTCGCACTGCAGGATAAAGGTTCAAACTTTGAAGCTTATGCAGCAGGGACGCTTGATCCTTCTGTTTGTTGGAAGGTATAATGTAATAGTTTACTCATTGCTACCTGATATTTTGGCCACACAGTCAACCATAACAAAGGTGTTACTCTTGGGTCAGATATCTCCCTTGGTTGGAAGTATCATTTAAACATTGTTAACAACTACTCATAGAAAGGAAGTTGTTCTAGTAGATATTTTGTTCATCAACGTCTTAAGGTGGTTTGCTTTATGTTAGTCTTACTTTGGTTAAGCTCGTTCGAACATTTCAGGATATAGAGTGGTTAAGATCTATCACAAGTTTGCCAATTCTAATCAAAGGGGTGCTTACGGCTGAGGATGGTAATCTCATGACTCTGTATGGCATGTTTGTCTTACTGGATATGGAATATTAAGGAAACCTATGATTGGTAAATGATATTGTGATAGTTTTTCAAGTTGAGATTAATGAGCATAAATTAATCCAGTCTCTTGTCTTCTACTCATCTTTAATGTGACAAACGAAAATTGCTTATACTCTGGTATGCTACTTGGCAGCAATAAAAGCTATGGAAGCGGGGTTTGCTGGGATTGTTGTCTCAAATCATGGAGGTCGCCAACTGGATTATTCTCCAGCCACTATCACTGTTCTAGAAGAGGTAAGTCGCGTTTGAGTTTCTTTTCAGCTTAGTTGATGGAATCTCATGCCGATATGCCAGAAAATTGAATTCAAATACGTGCTATGGTTGTATCTTATATTGACAATATCAAGTGAGACATGGAAGATTTCAATGCATTAGGCTATGAAGCACCGACACTCCTAGAGGTCACCGTGTCCACGTATCAGACACGGGGACATGTATTGGTTGGACATGTCATGTTGTGTGTCCCTTAAATTAAATTGTTTTTTGGAGGGAGACATGCGGGGGACATGGAGTGGCGTAACCTACATATAAACTCACGATATCTCTCTCCCTCCCCACTCTTTTTGCATATATATAAGAGTGTGTGTGTGCCTGTGTGTGTACTTGTATATATTCGACATCTATATCTCCGTCATTGCATGTGTATATGTTACCTATATATGGGTATGTACTGGTATATATCAATACACAACAATGTATATATCTAACCTTTCAAAAGAAAAGTGTATGTAAATTGTTACTTCATACATATAGGATATATTTATAGATACAGTTATTTATTTTTTGCAGTGTCTGGGTCCGTCCATTTTTTAGAATTCTTGTGTCCGTATCTATATTGGTGTCCGTGTCCGTGCTACATAGGCATTAGGTAACCTATTTAAGCAAGGAAAAGGGAAAACAGAATTCATGTAGATTTGAAATGGGTATGGAACTAATTTTGCTTTTCTCCAGTTCTAGATTTTCCTAATATAACTGCATTGCTTCAAGCTTCCAACTTAGTTATCTCAATCTTGAAGCAATTATAACACTTCTAAATATTAGGTGACGTGGTCATTTCAAGAAAATTCTACCGAACGAGTAACATCGGAATGCATGTCTCGAAACGTGTTCTAAAAATCCACAGCACTTAACTTTTTATAATTTTCACCCTCTTCTTCTTCATTTTCTCCCTATGTTCTTCTCAACGACATCGTAACAAGCATCATACATAATGTATTGATTTTTGAAGAATTGGAGTTTTTGCTGGATAAGATCTTTAAGAGTTCCATAATCTGATAGCCATTTTGCTGGAACTACAAACCAGGAAAGAGTCTTTATTCAGTGCACTGGTAAAAGCTCTTTCTAGCAAGCGTGAGAAATCGGGTTCAAGACTGAAAGAAGCCATTATTGTTATCTGATGCACCTGTCTGGGTTTGTTATCAGTCCATCCGTTCCAGCCCATCCCGGCAAGAAGACACCTCCCAACGCAAAACTGGAATATCTGCCAGTGAAAGCCAAAGACAAACTATAACAACCCGTCCTTTACTGACCCAATTGCTTGTTGAAGCCAACAACATGGATTAGAATGATTAAGTCTAAGTTATTTGATAGTAATGAGTAGTCCATATACTCTTCGCATTTCTTCTTACACAGTACATTGGTATTAGGGTGTCACACAAATAACAGACTCAAAATCTAAGAAGTGAACATGGAGCTCCAACTTTAAAACAACCATGCCAACCTTTTTGACGTTGGTTTTGTTGATCACATTTTGGGGTGATAGTTGTTGTAGTACCAACTTTGAGCTGCACATAAGTAGAGATGTGCCAATTCCTTTAGAATCTGGTGGTTGACCCTCACAAATTCTCTATATAGAGATTTTATCCTAGAATTTGAAAAGCAAACAATATTGCTGAATGGTCTTGGAAATTACCTTTTTGTTAGGCACACTTCATGCTTCAAAGACAATAGACAATTAGTGTATTGTGAATGCAGGTGGTCCGTGCTGTTGGAGGGAAAATTCCTGTTCTCATTGACGGAGGAGTGAGGCGGGGTACTGATATCTTTAAGGCATTAGCTCTGGGTGCACAAGCTGTTCTGGTAAACTGACTGAACTTTTGACACTTCTATCATGTCAGTATGTTCTGCTTTTCTACGAAGTGCTTTGTTTCATATTGCACCGAACTGTATTATATCTCACAGGACCAATAACAACTATATTTTTTATTTTTTGGAAGACCATTGGTGCTCCATTTATCAGCTATTTGGCTGTCATATCTACTTATTGGCCCTTTCCTACCTTTGTTATTTCTCTCTACTGCTGCAGATTGGAAGGCCAATCATCTATGGATTGGCAGCAAAGGGAGAATATGGGGTTCGACGAGTCATTGAAATGCTAAAGGATGAGCTTGAGCTCACCATGGCGCTGTCCGGATGCCCTACTTTGAAGGATATCACAAGAAGTCATGTGAGGACGGACCAAGACAGACTCAACTGCAGACTTTAGGTTAACAAAGCATTAAAGTAGAACCGCAGATGGGTGAATCTGATCAACTATCATGTATCAAATTACTCACTGGAGTTCTGTAAATGTTTGCCCAAAATTATTCAACTAGACGTGTCCACACTGAAAACCATGAACTAGTTCTGTCGGGAGTGGAAGATCCTATTTTTCACCTTCTTGTTGATGTACAAGACACTGAAGACAGATAGTGATGGGGAATATTCGATATACTATGAAGTTTGGCAGTTTAAATAGAAGGAAAAGCCCATTTTACGCCCCTGCTTTTTCGAGACTCAATCCATTGCTCACGGATCCAGGGATCTGTACGCGAACCCCCGACTTTAACCCTTTCTCGATTCTGGACCCTTGTTTAAGGATCCAGGGGTGCGTACCCCCCCTGCTTTTTCGAGACTCAATCCATTGTTCACGGATCCAGGGGTTTGTACGCGAACCCCCCCGCAGATTTTTTGAGACTCAATCAAGTCAATAAAGTTTTTTATAGAATGATTTTGATAAATTGAAAGAAACACTTTTTCATATCATATAATTCCACCGACACGCAACGTCAATATCGCATGATATCAATTATCATAAATTAGTGCACTAGAGTCACTTCCAGCTCACAATAGCTCTTCAGATCAGCATTTCTAATTCTTATAGCTACAGTATGAATACGAAAGAGAGCTTAAGCAAAGTTTATGATTACTTAATGCAAAAAAGTTGATATTCATAACTTTTTAGTAGTCAACCGATAAAATGTTAGGCGTTCAAAATTGACTCTTCAATAATTAATTAATTGACATAGAGGAAAAATAAAACTTCTATGAACAAGATACTATATCAGTTATTTACCAAAAAAACAAAAGATACTAATATATCAGTCAAGAAATGCAAGACGGCAGATATGAATTTGTAATCTTGGTAGTTCCGTTCCGCCATTGCTCTCTCTTTCTTGAAAAGCTTGTCCTTGCAGTGTTTGTAGGACTCTGGCCTGCACACTCCGTTTTAATCAACTCTTTCAGGTACAGTATTCTAAACCCAGCTTACAAATCTGTAATCTTTTCCTCTTGTAATGAAACTACTGTACATACTCCATTGAAATGTATATAAATTGATGGCGCCCGCCAGGCTTGTAAGTAGTACTTATTTAGGAGGAAGGTCAACTTACTTGATGGCTAATGCGCCTCCCCATTTAATCGGAATTGATTGGCTGTTTTTGTATGTCAAGTTATCTTCTTTTGAGTTCGTTTTATGTGATTTATAAGAATTTTTTTTTTTTTGGAAATGGGGAAAATTTCACATGTCAATTGACCAGTTCTCATTGCCAATTTGAAGCTTTTCAGTTTCGTACAAGAGAGAACATTTTTTCCACTGACAGCGGAAACAAAGGTTTTCTCTAAATCAATCACAGCGGTCCCGTGTCTATGTAGTCCATGTGATTGTATAGTACACAATCACACAACTTACTGAGGTTGTTGTGTATCAGCCCACTTTGAAAAAAGCAGATTTCTGTTCGTGTTGTCTTTCCTTTTGTGTTGTTTTTCGCTCTCAGTGCAACTCAATCGGATATCAATAAATTCTATTTTTGGTCCCTAAATTTGTAGAGACCAAAAACATAATGAATTGACTGAGCCCTTGCATAGATTCGATTTGAGATCATTTTTTGCAAGGACCAACACACTCTGAAGGAAAACGAGGAAGCATTTCATAGAATCACGTTAAGTATTACACCTGTCATTCTTATTAGCAGAGAAGAGACACCATTTCAAATCACCTTTTTGGACTCCTCAGTTTTCGGCCAAGAGTTCTTGTAGATGTGAGCAGGATCAACATGTCAACTACTATATTGGGTTACCCTACATCGGCACCAATCATGATTGCTCCAACTGGAATGCATAAATTCTAAGAAGTGATGAGTGGTCCATACATTCTTCACATTTCGTCTAACCCACTAATGTGGTATTAGGGTGTCACACTAAAAACAGACTCAAAAACTAAGAAGTGAACTATGTCAATATTTAAGACATTGGTTTATTGACCACATTTCGAAGCAGTAGTATGTACTTGGAGCTACACATGCATATAGATGTGCCAATTCCTTTAGAATCTGGTGGTGGACCCACATTTGGTTCTCCAAAAGAAGGGAAGTGTTGTTTTACGAAGCATACATAGATTTGGAATAGACGAGTGACGAGATCATCACAAATTCTCTGTATAAAGGTTTTTTCCTAGAACGGGGAAGCAAACAATATTGCATCATGGTCTTGAAATTACGTTGCCTTTGTGTTAGGCGGCTTAATGTTTCAAAGACGAGCTTTTGTATTTTGAATGTAGGTGGACCGTGCTGTTGGAGGGAAAATTCCTGTTCTCGTTGACGGAGGAGTGAGGCGGGGTACAGATATCTTCAAGGCATTAGCTCTTGGTGCAAAAGCTATTCTGGTGAACTCTGATATTGAGCTTTTGACATTCCTCACATGGCAAAATATTCTTCTGTTTTTTCTGCAATGTGCTTTGTTTCATATTGCACCACAAGAGAATATTACATCTCATGGGCCCGATAATGGCTAAAAAATGATACAATTATATCTAATAGGTTCGATATCATATTGCTCCAAGCTGCTGTTATCTGCTCTTTGGTTGTTCTATCTCCTTATTTGTCCTTTCATATATAGTTCGTAATTTCTCTTCAACTGTTTGCAGATTGGAAGGCCAGTCCTATACGGACTGGCAGCAAAGGGAGAACACGGTGTTTGACAAGTCATGGAAATGCTAAAGAACGAGCTTGAGCTCACCATGGCGCTGTCCAGATGCCCTACTTTGAAGGACATCACAAGAAGTCATGTGAGGACGGAACAAGACACTCAACTGCAGACTTTAGGTTGACAAAAGTCTACAGATGTTTGCCCGTTTTCTGCATTTTAGCGTTATTCAACTAGACGTGTACGTACTGTAAACTATGAATTAGTTCTGTGCTGATGTATTTGTGTTACGTTGGGAGTGGAAGATCGAACTTTCACTGTCTTTGTTGATGTAAAAGATGGCGATGGGTAAACTTCCACTGACTGAAGTTTGGCTGTTAAAATATGATAGCCTGTGAATCTTCTTGTCACATTCAGGCTCCGTTTGTTTCGATGTAAAATGTTTTCCATGTAAAATACTTTTGCTGAAAACAAACTTTTGAATATTTTTCAAAATCCATCTATGTTCTTCAGAAACTATCACAAATCCTATCAAAAACCTGTTTTGAAGGGACCCAAATCAATGAGTCTTTACTCGATCTTGATCGGATTTCGGAAAGATCTATGCGAATAAGACAATTTTCGTTTTGAATGTATTCGCATTGTATATATACGTTTTTAAAGGGAGAAAGATTGTAATTGTAAAGAGAAAGTGTAAATTGTGAGAGAGACAGACAGACACAGAATTTGTTGGTTCACTTGTGGGAAACAGAGTACTGGAACTTAAAACCTACCTAAAGAAGAGTACTAGAATTCGACTTGCGGACAAGGGATCAAGGTGTTAGGAAAATAACTTACCGCCCTTTCTGGCATAAGTTATTTTACACCGGATCAAGGATAATAATTTACAAGAAAAAATATTTTACTCGCCAATAATCCAACCAAACACCAGAAAATGAGTACAACATTTTTGAGAAAAACATTTTACGTCCAAACAAACGGAGCCTCAGAGTGGAAGAATTTTTTAAGTCTCTTACCAGAACTTATACAATAGTCTGTAGAAACCAGACTACACCCCTTGGTGAACACTCATATTATTCTGTTCCTCTGTAATGAGTACATGTTCATACAAACTAACTAGACAAACAGCTCTACAGCTAAACATTTTGATTGTCAAACGATGGCAGCACAAACTACTGGGGCTCAAATTTCCAGTTTTCTTATCTTCCTCTTTTATAGATGTCTCACACGTATTGGATGGGGAATCTCTACTCATCCAGAAGAACCAGAAGACACATGCTAATACAGGGAGGCTCCAACTTCATAGCTATAGAACATGCAGCAGCAAGTAAAGATACCATGTTCTACCTAAAATTCATGCATTTGATCACTTAACATGGATCATCGGTAAAACTAGACCATATCAACTAATTTTTCTTTTATTACGGAACTATACACAGCATTAATTCTCTGTTTTCCAAAAGTTGTGCAAACATGTAGTTGGCATGACTGCATTTCCTTTCTTGGTCAGCCAATTTATTCTTCTTTTTCACATCCCTATTATAGAAAATTCAAGTTGAAATCGGGAAGCCAGTTGTTACACCAACAGTCTCATTCTTTCTAAAAATACACATCTGAAATTTCCTACACCTAAAGACACATACATTTAGAAAGGTGACAAGCTTAGATAAGTCGACACCAAAAGAAAAGAGAATATCCTATGCCCATTTTACTTGGCTTGAATTCTTGATTAATTTCTTGGCCGGTGTGGAAAACCCAACAGAAACCCCCACAATGGAATTGACCATTCTCATCATAGAAGTATCTAGGTATGATTTTTATTTTTTGAAACCATATAAGAATCTTTTGGTTGATTCAGCTCCATCTCCTCTCTTTGAAATTTGAACAATGGCTAAGGAAAGGAGGAAGGCTTTGAACAATGGACAGACACATCATTACCAAGGTGAATATAAAGCAAGCTTTGGTGTCTTTAACTCATGCATTACTAACCGAGTTGCTCTTGTTCACACCTTGTAGCTCCATAGGTGAATTAGTGATACTACCCACTGAGCCAAGGGTCTGTGAACTCAACTGAGGGCTTGCGGGACAAGCTTCTGGATTTCCACCACTCAAGGGATGCAAAGTCCCCGAGCTCAGTTGTGGGCTCATGGGAGTCCTCTGGCCCATTTGCTGTGGGCTAGCTTGCTGCTGCTGCTGGGATTGTGGGTTCAGTTGCTGCGGAATACCCAGAGTTGAGGGCGACCCCACCTGCGGTGGTGAAACAACAGCTTGTAGGGGTGAATTTGTTTCTTGCTGCAGGAATTGCTGCTGTTGCATCTGCTGCTGCATCTGTTGCTGCTGCATCTGTTGTTGCTGCTGCTGCTGCTGCATCTGTTGTTGCTGCTGCTGCTGTTGTTGTTGCATCTGCTGCTGCTGCTGCAACTGCAGCTGTTGTTGTTGCTGCTGCTGCTGCTGCTGAGGTTGCTGGTTCATGTAAAGATTCATCCCTGTCATCAACTTCGGTGGTCCCATGGGCCCCATTGCCGTTCGCTGCAATGGATTAGCGTTAACCCGATTTAGAGTCTGGCCGAGCATTGAAAGGCCAGCAGTGCCTGGGTGCATCTGTCTAGCTCCTGAAATCCCAGCTATACTTGACTGAGGGGCCCCCAACATATTTGATGATCTGTTATGTTGCATTCTAATTTTAGCCATGTAAGCTGCTTGTACCGGTGATAGAGCCCCAGAACGAAGTTGTTGGCTAATGACATTGCTAATATTCGAGGTCTGAGCCAGATTCATTGGGTTCTGGCCTATGGTGCCCAGGCCAGAGATTGGACCCATCGGTGCTGAAATTGCATTCCCCCCCATCCCCCTTGGACCCCCCATGCCCATGACATTGCCGATTCCTCCAAGCCCAACCATATTGTTGCCCATGTTGCCCATTCCCATTGCCGTTCCAAGTCCCATCATCATTTTCCTCGGCATCTGCTGCTGCTGCTGCTGCTGCTGCTGCTGCTGTTGTTGTTGTTGTTGTTGTTGTTGTTGTTGCTGCTGCTGCTGCTGCTGTTGTTGCTGTTGTTGCTGCTGCTGGTGCTGCTGCTGTAACATCTGAAGTTGGAGTGAAGAATGTTTGTTAACCATGTGATTACCCAGGGGCATGTTGGGATTCTGCCCTAATGTATTCATGTTAGAAAGTTGATTGGCTGCCGCAACCATAAGAGGTGATCTCTGGAATTGGGAAGGTTGCTGTTGCATTAAGGGTTGCTGGTTTTGTTGCTGCTGTTGCAACACTGATTGTGGATCGAGTTGTTGGGGCCTACCAGGCATAGAACCCCCAGGCAAGAGGCCTTGAGAATTTTGGAAGGCCTGAGCATTTCCAGGAGGTAGCATCCTTGAACTTGGTAGATTCTGGGTTTGTGCTAGAGATGAATTACCACTATTAATTGGCTTTGCAACTTCATTGGAGGGTTGACCAGAAACTGTATTTGAAAATTGCTGCATCTCTACTCCTGCATTATTCTGAGTGATTCCAGAGGCATTAGATTGACTAGTTGAGGCACGATTAGGGCGGGCTGGTCTAGGTTGGACATAATCTTCCACATCATACCCTTCGCGTTTCATCTGCATAATTAGATCATATCCATTGATAAAATACTGTGAAATCAAGTGTAACCAAGTACAACCTCAAATCGTGATTACTCCAAACAAAAGAGGAGCATACCAGTGAGTGCAGTTGTGATGCGAGTAAGTCCGCCATATGCTGTCACAGGAACAGTTAGGTGTAGTAAGACAAGGCAATGGAAAATCATACTAGTAGAGGCTACCATAATGCATATGACGCATCTAAGTACAGAAACATGATGCTACTAAAAAAACACGGCATCCTTAGAAGTGTCCATTCACACTGTATCTGTGCAACAGGAAACCACGCCAGTTCCAGCAAATAGACGAGCATATCACCACACAAAAACATATCCTTTTCTGACCAAAAGAAAGTTCACCCAATATAATTTGTTTCACAGGAGTGAAATCTTTTTTTTGAACGGAAAAAAAAAGGATTAACTGATAGTGGAAGAGACTCGCGTAGATTATAACCATATCACAGAGGCAAGAAGTTAGCCACTGAGACATGAGGACTAAACAAGCATATTGGAGTCAAAGATGCTCGAGTACTGGGCAATTTAGAAAAAGCATAAGAAGCAACACATCAAGGAATAATCCAAGGAGTACCCCAATATAGGTTACAGGAAGGACCAATTATTGGTGGCAAAACCACAACTGTAGTCGTTTAGCAAATTAATCTGATTATACAAATTGATGTACCTCAAAAGGAAGAAAATCCTGAAGACAAGTTAGTTCTATCTCTGAAAATGCAACCACAAAGGAACTATATTGCTCACTCAACACAGCTGAGGTGGGCTACATTAAATCAACCCTAAAACTTCGTAATGCGCTATGCATTATGTGAACTTTAGAGATGTATGCTAGGAACTCACAGCATTTGGCAAAGTAGGAAGATAATCCTCAATAGCCCAATAGTCATTATCTTCTATGTCTCCATAGTGCATGGCTATGGTTCCATCATTTGGTTTCCCTGACAAGATCATTCTAGTCCGCGTTCTAGGAACAATAGAAAAACCATTTCCTGACAGTTGAAAGTGTAATTGTTAGCAAGCAAAGAATCAATGAGGTGGATAATTACAGATGTTTAACCATTTGACATTGCAAAAAAAAACCTTGAAGTACGCGCTCAAATTTCAAAACCCTTATCTTGCAAGCATTCATGCTTCCCCCTTCAAGCGATTTTGACAATGGCATTGTACATTTTTCATCTCTGAAATCCTCGTTATTGAAATCACTGGAAAGATGACCCAATAGGATATCGGTAGGGTATGTGGTAGGTTTTTTGATGGGTTGCTCGTCCTTAATCTTCTTGCGATTAAGTTGATGCCTGAAAGAGAAAACAATTCAATTGGCTCCCAGAGAAAACATGCAGAAAGCAAAAGAAAATAGTGTAAATAATATAATTGAATCTCAGACAAGCTTGGGAGCAGTAGGGTGAGAAACAAATGAAACCAATAGGTTTACATCAGGGATCAGAACAAAGAACTTATTTTCTACATAGCTATTGATGGACTTATTACATCATATGAATATTCAAGAGTACTATGTTTTATTTGACGAAAGAAGAGAATGACTAGACTTTGAGTTAGAATTCTGGATAGATACTGTAGTGTATAAAGGGTTTAAAGTGGAATTGAGAAAGTATGAAGTGTAACTTTAGCATATCAAAAAAATAGATGACTATTGAGTGAGATGTTCCAGAGGTACCTAAGACTGACCATTGTCGATATCTCGGGCCAAT
Source organism: Vaccinium macrocarpon (assembly GCA_022606695.1). Taxonomy (NCBI): domain Eukaryota; kingdom Viridiplantae; phylum Streptophyta; class Magnoliopsida; order Ericales; family Ericaceae; genus Vaccinium; species Vaccinium macrocarpon. Next base: position 35,171,496 of record CM040174.1, on the reverse strand, counting down.
TTATTCATGCAGGGCAAAGATTGAAGAGGATGTGGCTCAAGAAACAGAGAAGGGGACTAGAGAAGTGATCCGGAGATTGTGTAATTGTAGGATTACTCTTAAGTAGACAGGAAAAGTTTATAAGACTGTTTGATTCTAGGAAGGGATTTATATCCTGAGATATATGGGAGGAATTTTTGTGGCCAGGCAATGCGGGATTCCTGCAGCGAACTTGCCATGAGGCGTCATACTGGATGGTTGGCAGTTAATAAAAAAACAGATCGGTTCGAAAACAGAGTACCTAAAATCAGAAGGTTGAGATGGGTGACCAGAGCCACGATATTCAAACAATCAATTGGGGAAGAGTTAGAAATAGCCCCAGTAAAAGAGAAAAAGAGGGAAATTTGTTTGAGATGATAGGGTCATGGACTCATGGGCGTCATAGGCTGCCCAATGTGCCTGTAGCAACAGTAAGTTGATCCATCTGAAGGGAGGTGAAAAAAAAGGAAGGCGACTAAGGATATAAGGATATGAACGTGCCTAGAACCAAATAGAGTAGCCAGATTTAGGAAGGAAGTGGTAGAGACAAATATTTTGTTGAGTTGAGCACAACACCAACCATATATCACAGAAACTGAAATGGATAAAACTATAAGATACGACCATATTTGATCCACATTATACCTCCCAGCCACAATCTCAATCTTTGAGAACCTATCAAGCATCACTGGATCAGCCAAAGGCGGAGTACCAACTGGAGGACTGCTTGCATTTAGTGGAACACTCATATTACTGACGCTAGCAGGAGACCCAACCCCACTCATTGCTGGTGTCTTTGGAAGGGAATTTGATCTCCGTTTGTTAGATGGTTGTGCCTGGTGTTGCCGCTGCATGGCATCACTAGCACTTGAAGTCATAGATGTTGTTCCGCCAACAGCAGCACCTGAAGTAACTGCCATTTTCTCCTTCTGTGACGATCCAAATGCAGATGCTGCACCCGTTCCAAATTGATGTCCCATTGAACCACTAGAAAATTCTCCAGATTTTGAGGACAAAGGAGATTGAGGCAAACCCCCAGCAGAAACACGGGGACTTTGCACGGGTTTCCTTTTTGGGAATTGGTCCTCTTTCCTAGAATTATTGTCAAGAGGCTGACCAAGACTACTCCATGGAGTTTGTGGAAAATTGGATCTCATTAATCCATGTTGTGGTAACCTCTGCTGTAGTCGTGACTGCTGGAGGTCAATATGATTTCTCTCTGCTTCCAGCATGTGCATTTCATTATTAGTTTGGCTAAGTTCAGGTTTTTCCAGTCTCTCTGTCTCAATTGGCTCTTCCTTTGCATTTCTCATCCCCTGCTGTGCCACAGTGAACTGTGTCATCCCACCTTCCTGATTTAAACCCCCTTCAAACACCTGCTGGGGATACTTGTTCATGCCAGTATTTGCATAGTTAATTCCTCTTGCCATTGACTGCTGCAACAATGTAGCTTTCCAGTGTGAATCCGACCCCTGAAAGCTGTCCATATTTGGTGCCACATGCTGCTGTTGATATGCGTCAGGAACCAAAGATGTAAGCCTTGCTCTCTTATTCAATAAGGGAGACAACTGCCCATCTTGATTTTCTCTCTTACCCTGAACAGAAGAAACATTAGAGTTCATATGGTTGGCGTAAGAGATCATCATGTCGTGTCCAGAAGGACAAGCTCCTGGTGCATTTGAAATCAGCCCTGACCCATGATCCTGCATAGTTCTTGGATTGCCTACCCCCAGTTGATATTTTGGTTGCTGAGATATTATTGGCAACCCCACAGAAGCATCTGGCACAAAACCTTTAGTAGCTCTTTGCGCTAGCAAATTACTAGAACTCATATTTTGAACAGTAAGGTTATCATGCATGTTCTGGTGAATGACAGCGCCATAAATGGGTCCTGCATCTACCGACCTGCAGTTTGAGCTCTCAGGCACTCCATCTATGCAGACCTTTTTCCCATGAATTTTATTGTTAGAAGTGACAGTAATTTCTGGGATCTGTCTGAGCCTTTTCCTCCGTAGGCTACACAGAGCCAAATTTAGCTGCAAATCAAGTTGAACAGATATTAGATGGAAGAATCCTTTGCTGCAGATGAAGAGAATACATCCACTTTCTATATCATTACCTTTGTGGGAACTGGGTTATCACAGAGTCTATCTAACTTAGGAGTAGGATCTAGACAAAGTTCCGGTTGGAGGGCTTTCAATATCCGGGACTCAACTTCCTACAGTGAAGATTGGACATATATCAAAAGGTGTCATATTCCATTGGGTCAGAGATGAGAAGAGAGAATCATAGTTCATACTCACCATTAGATCACCATAAGTCCAAGAAGTATCGGAGATTGATGGGATGTCCTTTACTACGTTTTCCAGGGACATCCTAAGTTGAACTTTATGAACAACAGGAAAACCATTTGAAGAAGAAACTGTAAACCCTGCTTCAGAAGTGCACTTCCGAAAATCTCGCACCTGCCATGATTCAAATATCTGAGACCTAACTTTCCAAACCAAACAAGTTACTGGAATGGATCATATATCATTCGTCATTTTTTCAGCTTTTGAGATGTGAACGATGAATAGTATTTATGTTTTTCTGTATACAAATTGTGACTGCAAAGAAGCTACCTTCAGTCTACAAGAATTAAACCTATATCGGGATAACTTACCTCACACACAAGCTTCCCATCAACATACTTGCAGGGTATGTCATCTAGGATATCTCCAGGCAATCGACCAGACTCAATTGCCTTCGAGCACATGAAGTCAGAGAGAAACAAAAATTAGTAAAAGAAATTTTTTACAAAAGATTAAAATAAAATAAATTTTTTTAAAAAAAAACCACTGCATAAAGACACAAACAATGCATCCATTGAGGAAAAGAAAAGAAAAGACAAAATTGGCATCCATTGTTTATGCTGGCAATGTGGAATAGAACGGTCCATGACTCCATGCATAAATGGGTCAGGCCAAACAGTAGATGGGCTTCTATGTAGAAGTCACCTTCCCTATTAAGTGAATGGCCCCAAATAGCAAGTTTCCTCATCAAACTCTTGACAGGTAGCCCAAGAGAAGCACAAGAAACAATTGTCTAATGCTGGCACACAGTACCAAGTACCGGGAAAAAAAAAAGAACTGACTACAAAATCACTCACGGAGAGATTTAAAGGGAAGAAGTTTAACAGATGCTCACCGAAAAGAGAGTTTCAGAAGTCCTGTCATATGGATGTAAAAACTTCTGACCATCTTGCAGGGTTGCCTGATGCTGCACAGTTTCATATAACGGCATCATTATTTGTCTCGAACAGAAGGAAGTAAATTGTACTGGATAAATGCAAACTTTTCAACAAACCACAATTATGTTTAACATACCTCTGAGGGATTTCCTATGGAATAGCCATCCGGGAAGAGGTTCAGCGTGAAGGAAACTTCACTCTCTGTCAATATAAGAAAGAACAAACATTCTTACTACAAAAATCAAAGAAAAGTAAATTGTATCCAGACATAGGGAATCATTCAAACGTCAAGGACAAACCAGGTATTGCAAAATCTTCCTCCCCTCTGGTGACGTCGACCTATATCGCAAGACAGTCACAATGATCAAAAAAAGATATCAAGCCAACAGACAAAATCAGATGATAATTTCTTTAGTAAGAATTCAAGCTAGAGTCCTCCCAAAATCAACAGAACAGCTCTATCAAGGATTGCAAGCACCCGAAATATTTACCAACTTCCAAAATATTTACCAACTCCAAAAATTCAAAAATAATGAAATAAAATTTTAACAGTGATTCTCTCTAAGGAAAACAAAATCTACTTTCTATACGGTCACTTGAAGGAGGGAAGCTCAAGCAATGAACTTCTTTGGAGTTAGCTTCCTCATTTCATAACTCCATGTTGTCTTGACACCTTGACTTCAGACTTTAGATATGCCATTGTCCTATTCTTTCATGGTACATTTGGCCACTTCCACATACCTCCACCTTCGGGTTACAGAATGAACTGATATTAATTCCTCCACAAGGTATTGTATTCTCCCATTCAAGCTATGACAGTTCAAAAAAGGAGGAAACAGAAGGTCCAGCGGAATTCCATAGATTCTCTCTGCTTTCCTCAATCTATACAGGACAACATAGAACAGAAACAAGCTTGAAACCGTCATCCTAATTTTCTTCTCCCCTTTTCCACTTTCACATCTTAGATATTTAAATACGGATTAATATCAATTGAAGATCTGCGCTTTTCTTCTTTTACATAATACTATTTTCAAACAAATTACATTTGCCAAAGCGTCTAGTTCAAGCTAAATGAAGGAGTAAACAAGATTTATCCAAGATAACTAAAATTGCAAGAATCAGAATTACAGCACTAGACTCCAAAGTTTAGACTTCATCACCATCCCAATTACCAAAATTTTCCCAGCATCCAAACAGGAAATTGGTTCCAATAAAAAAAAATGATGAGAATCAGAATTAGTGCATCAGACTGTTAAGTTGAGACATCCCAAATCCAAAATCATATAAAGTTCAGAACATTCCAAGAAAATTCTCAGCATCCGAACAGGAAATTTTTTGACAGAGAAGAAAAAAGCACCAGACTCTGAAGTTGAGACTTCATTACTGCCCCAAATCGTAAAATTTTACATAAAGTTCAACACTTTCCACAATTGGCTCAGCATCCAAACAGGCAATCCATAATTGCACGCCAAATCAAGCATTAAACAAGATTTATCCAAGAAAAACTGATAAATTTCAAGAATCAGAATTACTGCATCAGACTCTTAAGTCGAGACCTCATTGTGGTCCAAAATCTTTAAAATCGTGTAAAGCACAAAACTTTTTCAGCATCCAAACAGGAAATTGTTTGACAGGAAGCCAAAAAAATAAAGCACCTCGAGCTTCTTAGTGGATGTGGAAGTAGATTCGTTGTGGCCGATAATTTTACCAATTTCCTTTGTATTAACAACGGCGTCGTCTTCTTCAACGGCGGTGTCTGGTTGGACCGGTCTGGGGCGAAACCTCGTACCGGTTTTTGAGACCTTGAAGGAGACCCCCATGGCTTTGTCTCAGATTCTGACTGATTAGAGGTTTTAGGTCATGTCCGAAAGCTCATAGATAAAGAGGTGAATTTGTATGTTTTGGGTGATAATTAAGAAGTTAAAATGGGATTAGAGTGGATGAAGTGATGCTGAGAATTACAGAAAGAGTGTTTGATCTGAGAGATTTGCACATCAGGGAGAAGAGGCAAACAGAAGTAAACTGGAGAGAGAGAGAGAGAGAGAGAGAGAGAGAGACGGTAACATCAAAATGACACGAGCAGACCGAAAGTACTCCAATTTATAGAACCGGGCTTCGGGTCTCACTATAGGCTGTACTTGAGATATTGAGGCTGCCTTTGGATGAGTTTTGAAAAGAAATTTTTGAGAAGAATTTTTTAGATAGTATTTGATTGAATTTTTGAAAATGAGAATAATGAGATAATTATTAGAAAAAAATAGAGAAATCAATAAAATAATGAGTTAATGAGTAGAGAGATTTTTTTTGACAAGATGAAATCTTTTTGAAAATGAGAGAACAAGGAGATGTTAAAAAAGCTAGTTTGTCTGAATTTACTTTTCAATTTTGGATGTACGTGAGTTTTCAATAGTTCATAGTTCAATCTGATTTAAAGAAACTATGCAGTATAGATTTTACTAGTATTAATTTATGTAAAATTTTCAAAATCCTAAAAAATATTATAGACTGAAACTTATACTCTCTTCGTCCTTTTTTTTTTGTTCAATTTCATTATTCACGACATCTCAAAAAATTATTTATATTTTCAAATATGTAATATTATATATATATATATATATTGAATATAAATATCATTTTTAAAATTGTAAAACATAAAATATATAAACAATTGAAAAATAACACGCATACCAAGTAATGGATAAGAAATTTGGAACGAAAGGAGTGCATATTGAAAAAAATAGTGCAAATACGAAAATGAACTAATAAATTGGTATGAAGGGAGGAATTTTTATTTTCCAGTTTTAGACTTCTCAAAAGAATATATTGGGTTGACAAGCTAGGCTAGCTAGCTTAGTCGATCACCTTTGTTCAATTTTAAACAGGGGGAGGATTATTCATTTACTAGTTATTTGTTTATTTTTTGGGGCTATTAGGTTTCAACTTCACCTCTTTACATTTTCGTTGTTTGGCCGACAACCCTACGAACACATTCAAGCAAATCACGTTTTCAAAATTTGATTTTAGAGAGAAGCCTAGTAGGTTAGGAGGAGCTTTTAGACTTCTTATTTTTAACTTTTCCATTTTGATTAACAAAAAATCTACAAAATGTATTTTGTTGCAAATACTCCTACATTTTGTACATTTCTTTCAAACACTCCCACTAAATTCAAAATACATCTTGATCATAATCTAAAAAACCAAAAAATATAAAGCTAAAAATGAGACTCCCAAACACTCCCTTAGTTGGGCTTAGCGTGATTATGACTTTCTATGAAGATTTTAATTTAATTCAAATCCTTGTATTCAACTTGTGTTTTAAAAATGTTTTCTGATTCTTATTGTTCATGGCTTCTCGAGAAAAAAATAGAGCTTTAAAAAGTCGCAAGTTGTTTAGGAGGGTTTTTTCTTTGTAAGCAAACATGTGTATAGGTTGTGCTATTATAGCTGAAAAAAACCCACATAAATTAGATATGATAATTGATGAACACTGCCAACTGCCTAAAACCTTGATGCCTATTCAGAAAAATGGTGACATTTCTCCACCACTCAATTCCCACCGTCATGCTGAACCACCTAACCTTACCCGCCGTCCGGTTTCCACCATGCTCCCAAGGACCAGCTACCGATACCAGCTGGAAAACGAGCTTTACATCAAGAGAGAAAAATGGCTCCTTAACCCAAATTCTAATTTAAGTTCTTGGAGCAGAATGTCAAACATGGATGCTAGCGATGGACGGGGGCGAGGTGAAAACTATTCAAGATTGGGACATTCCTCCCAAGGTGGACAAGCTGAGATCCTTTCTTGGCTAGTCAATTACTATTGAAGGATCAAAATATTAGTATTGAAGGATCACGAAAATGTACTTGGTACAGGCAAGCTCCATCCATGGAACTTTTCAAAAAGACGTATATGGCTTGTACAACCCATCCCTAACTCTAATACAGTTGGAAAAACATGCTGAATTTAACCAAGATTTAGGAATCAGCAAACAGAATCTACCAGAAGGGATGGTCAGTCTCGTCACTGCTTGATGCCGAAGATGACCATCCATAAACTACATTACATGATGCTGATAAACCTTCTCTTCCACCATACAGCAACTTGAACCACCGTTATGCAACTAACTTAACCATACATTAGCACCTTTTATGTACACTCGGAGATCAAGAACCTAGTTCCTCTTGAAGCTCCATCTTGTATATTGAGTATTCTCTCTCGAATAGTAAAAACTCCTGTCAAAAGAAAGCGGATTACGAAATAACCAACTGCATCAATTTGCCGATTCAACCTAAATGACCAAAGATCAAAGTAGATGATACAGTGTCATTTTTGACAACTGAAATTGCGGCGATTGTGTAGATAAGAGCCATACCAGGATCAATTCCAAAAAGAAATTTTTTTGATTTTAGGCACTGAAGACTTAAGTTTTAAATGATAGTTTCATCCATCAATTATAAAAGCTTCCAATTTCAATTGAAACACAAATAAACAGGCTACATAAATCAACAAAGTGACACCAGCAAAAGGCACATGCCTAGGAAACAAAGAAAAGCCGATTAAGTTTCTACAGAAGGTGACGGACGCTCTTAGGATGAATCGAAGGACAGGTCAACATAGCCACCACAAGCAAGTAAACATTAGTGTGAAGCTTCTATAAGAACAACAACTAAAAAAACATACCTGCAATTGCTGCTGACTAAACAAATGGAGAAACCCAGTTTCAGGGCAAGCAACGAGTTCAATCAGCTGATCATGGTCTTCATATGGATTGCCCAACTCCATGAGAGAAACAGAAACCTGAGAGAGAGAGAGAGAGAGAGAGAGAGAGAGATGAGAGAACTAAAAGCTACTGTTCTGTAGATTTTATGTGTCTCTCACAAATTCCATCGTGATTCCAAAGAGAAATAGACTTCCTGCTTCAGGGAGACACACTTACCTGCATACATCTAAGAATAACTTCAGGAATGCAACACCTACGACAAAGGCCACGCAATATGTACGTAGCTGGGCCTTCCAAGGAACCATCTGCATCTGAATACCAAGCATCCAACCGTGAGATCTCCATTGTTACACCAGCTTGAAATCGAACAAGCTCCCCTGTATATGTAAAAAACATACTACCCCTTAGAAAAATCAACAGAACTTTGCACACTACCAGGTTAAGTGCAACTCAAAACCATATATCACGGATCAAAACTAATTGGAAACGTGAAGAATAAATATATGTATATCTGATGTCCTATCATCAAGCTTGAAAAGTTCCATGGCACATTCTCTGAACATGAAGCCAACAAGGAAAGGGGCCAAGAAAACTCCAATAGTATTAGAGTTACAGACAAGCAGATACGACGTATCCATGACGTCTTTACTATTTCAATGCATTCTTGTACATTTTATTCAGCACATTAAATGGCATAATTTTGCTGGAAATCACGAAAGCATACCATTAAACCTAGAACTTTAGAAACCCATATACACATGATCACGTATATACGTACGGAGTCTTTCGTGTTTTAAATCTGTTTCGATCCCATCAAATTTAAAAAATTTAATTGAAAAATCCACTGAACATCAACCAACTAATGACTAGGAGCCTTCAACCACTTCAAATTAGCAGTTTTAGGTTTCAAAAGAACAAAATTTTGCAAATCATAGAATTGGGTGAAACGTGGAAGTAAAGCTCCATTTAATGACAGATTCACATGAACTATAAAAGCAAACAGAGGATGAACCATTTGATTTCCATGGAACATCCAAACAAGGTTTACTTTATAGTTACATAAATAAACAGTGAACTAAATATAAAGCCTAGACAACATTAAATAAGAACCATCCTGTAGCACGGCACAAGATTTCTACCAACATATGGTTTGAATGAACAAGTTCACTGTCAGGTCAATGCATGCCAACATATGTGGATATGCAAGAAGAAAACAGAAATCATCACTTCATTCTTCATGGTAACGCTTACTTCAGGCAGTATAGCAATGCCGGCAAATGAATTCTAGTAAAAAGAGTTTTGGAAAGACAACTGCAGCTACCTTTGTTCCTTACCTTTAAACCCAGCTGCAATCACAGTAGCAAGAACACCACCATCATTTAGGTCATGTGGTCCAAGTCCATCACCGTCTGTTGCCAAGCAGCGAAGCACAACCTCAATACAGTAATTATCTCTTGCTGAGATAGAGACTGCCACCTTTCCATGGAGTAAAGGAAGTCAGAAAAAGAGAGAGCCAACTGGTTTGGGAGAAGAAAGTGGCATATGTGTATCTGAGAGTGAACTAGAGAGAGGGTGTCATAAAAAGTAACTAGGTAGAGGCCAATGTTTTGTATGGCATAAATAATCACCCACATCACCTTTCCATTGGACAAATTGCAGAAATCAAGGCTATTTACGAAGTTGAAATATAACCTTACTGAAACAAATCACCGATACGCACTGGTACTGTATCAGAAATGGAAGGGCCAAATGGAGTGATGATGAGATATACAAACTAAAGAATAATATTCGGACACCGGAACATCAGATAATATTTATTTTGGTTAAGGAACACGCTATTAGCCACTAAGCTACCTATAGAATGTCAAAACAGTAGGTTCTTAACTTGTGCATTTATAGTAGGCCCCAAAAAGAAAAGGCGCAAAGGTGGGCAAATGCACAAAAAAGGGGAAGTAAGAAAGGGCAAACAAAACAAAAACAGCGAACAGGACTTGGACACATCTATAAGACTTGGAGACATCTATAAGTGCACTAACATAACCCACCTCCTGGTATCTAGGTACCTCGAATCTAGATTGTTCTTTGACTTCTTTCCTCATCAGGAGATAAAAGTTGTCTCCTTCATTACTTATCATCTCCAGAAAGGAGGCTTAGGTTACTAATTCTGGATTTGATCCCTTACCAAAACACTAATCTGGTTTTAAATTCCTTTCTTCTATAACTCTCTGTGGCTGCTTGATATTACATGGGTTGACAGTCAAACCCATCAGGGAGATGGGATAGCCTCAATAAAGTAAGATGGGATAAGAAATGAGAAATAATAAACAGAAACCAAGTGCACAACAACCTACAAAGAAGCACGGAAGATAAAGCTAACATTAATAAACACTAGCTTCTTCCCTATGCTTTTCTCGCTTTATATCAGAAAACAAGATAAAAGGAAAAACCATACCATCAATTGGCGAGTTAATACAACTTGCTCGTCTACAGAAGCGTAAAGGGCACTCATTAGTGAAGCACACAAGTTAGCATCCGGGCACATACATTCACCAGAAGGCAGACATAGCATTGCAGTGGCACGCAATTCAAGGAATAAAGGTTCTACTGATTCATAAGTACTATCATCAGTGGGAACCAACCATGGATTTTCTTTTCCTAGAAAGGAAAATAAACCAGTTAGAGTGTAAAATATAAAGTTCAACCCAAAAAGCCTAAAGATTAGAAAGGAGGAAAAACATAAGGAGAAGTGGAGAACAGACCAACGATCCATCATAGAAACTAAATAATAAACACAAGATAGCAAAACCAAAGTTTTCTATGACCAGTATTCCAAGCATATAGTTAATTCCACTCACTTAGAAGCAGCAACAATGATGAATTTAGGGTTTCATCAGCAGCTGTAATAGTTCTCTGTTTTTCCTCATCTGAGAGCTCAAGGGGAGAAACCTCTGCATTCTCTAACTCAACTTTCAGCCATTTGCGATAAGTTGCATCACAAGAGAAGTACTCGCTCTAAGTAACAAACCATTGTTAGATTTGCAGTCTTACAAGAAGTTATCCAATAAGTACAAATGAAAAGCATAAATCGAATTCAGTGAAATGAACACGGAAATCCAAATAAGGCATTACCCAGTCCTCAAACTCTCTTATGTTCTCAGAGACGTGTTGATCTTTTTCAGAAAGAAGGGTTTCTGTTGGCTGTTTCAACGGTTCAGCAAGTAACCGAAGCAATATGTGGGCACCTATTGGCATTGCTGGCACCCTCCACATCGAAATAAGAGCAAACTCCCGGAAAAGTACATTGCTGCAACAGAAGTGGGAGGTTATTTTGTGGCAGAAAAAGTAAGATGAGCCATCAACGAAAGGCAGGCAAGGAAAATAGTGGAAGAGTTACTGTTAAACCCAAAACAGGACACAACATTCGGACAAGTAATTGAACCACAATTCTTAGAGCCAAAGGAATATGACCACTGTCAAAATATGTAGTCGAATCAACAACATATGTCGAACCATACCCTCTCAAATAGGGTAACAGAGAAAAAAGATTGTGTCCTCACTCCTCAGGATTCAACAAAATTATAATGATACAGTTTTACACTTATTATCCTTTAAAAATCGATCCTCATGACTAGCACACTAAGCAATAGCATTGTCAGTAGGGTCCTAAGATTTGGATTGACATATAAGAACGGAGAACCCCTTGTTGCATTCTTCCGAGACCTGAGAAACCCTTGGGTATTGAAACCGTAATTTTCTTTTCCCCATTCTCTTTCAATCAGAATTAATTTTCTTTTCCCCATTCGCTTTATATTCTGATTTCTCCGTAGCAATGCAATATTTCAACATATCAAGCGGCCATAAGTTTAAAGGTACATTTTAAAAATGTAAACATAGTAGATGTGCTCACACACAAATGCATCTAGCACATAGTTAACCACTGAGTTGTAGACTCTAGAACTGCTTGTCAAGAAATATGACAACCATAAAATATATTGCCCTTAACACTATCAATTACCTGTGTAATAATGCTCGGAAGAGAAGTTTAGCACTAACAACATGAGCATCATTAATAGTGGAAGGAGGCGTAAAGCAGAGCCACTGAACAACCATAGCCTTTTCCCGACTCTGCAGTCGGTGCTGCTCAGCAATATCAGATGATGTATCATAGCTTCCAGTTTTGATTTCTCGGGATCTTGACAGAACCCTGCTCAAGAAGATCATAATGAACTCAAATGTTATGGAAACAGCACAATTAACTCACCTTTTTCTAAACAAATGAAAACAATATCAAGGAGATAGTTATAACCTCTCAATAATTTCTTCAAAACTGCCTTTTGAATCATCTCCCGGAGAAAATGGCAAGTACTCAATAGCAGAACGAAAGACTTTATATTTGACTTGCACACTGTAGGCCAGTTAAGGAGCAACAAAGTATGGATATCAGACACAAAACAGGACTCTAAATCAATCACCTATAAGAAGACTACAACTCCTATAACTGGTAGCATAGCACTTGCCCTCCCAGTAAATCATATAATTTTCTGGGTCCCTGGAAAGGGAAATACACAAGCGTAATCATCATAAACAAAGGCGATTATCTGATAAATCCAAAACAATACTCCATAGATTCTCTTTTCACAATAACGAACTAGTACATTTGTTCTAGTTCCATGTCAGAACCAGTATTTCAGCAAGTTTATTCACCAACGAAAATAGTAGAGAAACTTAATATTTAGCAATTCTAACATACAATAGTATTGGATCTTCCCATAGTCCTACTGATTAGATCACACCAGAAATGTGCATGCCTATGCTTAATCTACAACTCATACTTAAGGATACAAAATAGCTTAAGGTGTTGAATAAAGAAACATAAACGAGATGACACAAATTCATTTGCAGCAAAAAAGTACCTGCTATTCAGCCTTATTTCCATCATATGCACAAATAAATCAATGCAACGATGACGTGCAAGCTGAGAAGCATAAATACCAATCAACTCCTCGTGCTGCTCTGAAAATAGAAACATTGCGTACCTGAAAATAGAATTCCAAGTTATTATGTATCCTAACACAAGGAAAACCAGCGATATTGAAAAGTTTTAATCAACATGCTATCAGATCATATCATGGGAAACAACAAAATGTTAAACTACGTCCACTCGTAACAAGTCCTAAATAACCTTAGACAACTCACCTACTTAACAGTCTCTGCAAGGGAATAAACTCTATTCTATGACTAAAGTAAAAATCTCACACTTCATAAAATACTAAAGGCTCAAAAACACTTACATATTGAGAATGTGGTCCCCAACAGTCATGATCTTCTCTCTGAAAGCATCCTTCATTTGATCCACGAGTAAGGATCTAAGTACAAGAACTAAATGTGCACCAAAACGGATCATTTGAGCATCACCATGAGGTCTGCCAGAAAGCACAAAGCACAGCCAGCTCAATGCTTGAGTATTGTCCATTGCTCAACCAAGTGAATGGTTGTAAATTGCAATAAAAACAACTATAATCTAAGGGTGTGGCATTTTCTTTATGTGCGTCACTGAAGAAAATTAAACTTAGAATTTTTACATGGGTCATGCTAATGGATGCCATAGTGCACCCGTTAAGGGTACAAAAAGTACACTTTTGTGGGTCCCACTTGTACAAAAAAAAAATACACTTTTGTGGATTCCACTTGTACAAAAAAGTACACTTGTACGTTAAAGTACACTTAAAGATGTACTTTACTTTGAAGGACAAGTGTACTTTAAAATTGTATTGTTTTGTACTCTTTAAGAGCATCGCATTAGCCTCTTCAAATTTTGGATCAAATTACATCTTAAAAAGTCACTTTATTACTTTAGCTAGTCACTTTTAACTTGCCTACTGCATCAGACTCTCTATTCTAACTTATGGTCCATTAATATAATATTTTCTTCTTATTCTAATTATATATTAAAATGTTATTTAAATGACCATATTTACTCTAATATGTGCGCATTTTTAAATGAATGTTTTGCAAAAGGACAAAAACATATTTTTTTATCATACAAATATTATGAGCGCAAAAAATAAAAATTTATAATGTGAAATTATTTTTTGAAAACACTCATACCAGTTACTGATATCCAATTGAGCTGGTTTTTGTAAGGGCGTGTTTACTTAATATTTTGAACGACCATAAAAAAAAATCAGCTCAATAGGATATTGGTAAGGGTGTTTCCGAAATATCCAACTTAGAATAAAACACCACTTTATGGCTAAAAGTGGAGTAAATTGTATTTTAAAATAGTAAAATAAACTTTAACCTATGAACAGTGCCTCTTTTATTGTAGAGAGGCACTGTAGCAAAGTTACAATGTCTGCAAAGTAGCTATGAAAGTGAAGAGGCTGATGTGGCTTGTTTCAATGATTTTGGCTCTTTAATTTGATTTAACTTGGGATTTGAAGAGTGAGATGCGGATGAATGCTAACTTTATATGCTCCAGAAAGAAAGAAGACCCGAATTCAGTAAGTTTTAGAGTCAATTATATTGATCTTGCTTCCAAATGGACAACACAAGGCACCACAGAATCACAACAAGGATCTATATATCCCTTTGGCGAATATCAAGATAAGAGGTGCAGGAACACCTAAAAAGAAACAATCTGGTCTTGTCTGCCTGACTAGAAACATTGCAACAACCTCTAAATGCAGATAAATATTATATCTACCTGAAGAGACGTTGCTCGTCGTCTGAACGTGATATCCATGACCATATAAGGTCTAACAGATTTGGTATATCCCCCATCATAAGATTCATCTGTGCAGCAATATTGAATTAGCAAACTAGCCAATGGCATGTGATTCTGATTATCGAAAACAAACAATTTGTCAAAAGAACATGACTTGTTTAAGTGGGTTGAAAGAAAATAAATAAAAAATTTAGTGACAAATATTAATTTGAAAGAGTTATTTGAATACAGTGACAACACAAAGTACATAAACTTCAAAAAAATAAATAAATAATGGAGAGAAGATAAGTGTGGAAAACAGAGGAACAGATCAGTGGAACTTTCAAAGTTTTTGTTGGTATAGTACAAAAGAATCAGAAAAACATAACCAAGCCATCATTAAATTATGCACATCTTGGCATTCACACAAAGGTAGCAAGTTAATTACTTTCCCTGGAAGAACTAAAAACACGGGCAAGAAAAAAGAGACACAACCACATTCAAAAAAATTATAATGGAGCTGAAGTGTCAAACAAAACCCACTCAAATATTGAAAAGGGTTAATTTCACTAACCTCCCCTGAGGTTTGCATTAATGTCACTGACCTCCCCTCAGTTTTCTGATATTCCAAAGCGCTCCCTTGCTTTACAAAATAAATGTCAGATTCCCCTTTTTCCGTCAATTCCGTTACAAAACCGTTAAGTCCATCATATTCTCTCTTTTTATCCCCATTTTACCCCTCCCTCTTACCCTCACAACTATAAATACACTACCCCACTCAAAAAACTTTTTTTTTTTCTTTTAATTGTACACCTTTTTTTGGCTTTAACTTAGATAATTACATTTGCAACTTATCTTCAAAGTTTTTTTTAAAACTTTATAAGGACTTTTTTATTTCCAAAGTGAAAATTAAAGTCATTCATGAAAAATCTGGAAATAAAAAAAAAATGTCCTTATAATGTAAAAATGGAACACAGATTTTGCCCAAATTTGGACATTTTTTTGGGCAAAATCTGGGCAAAATAATAATCTGGGAAGAATAAAATAATTATGGTGTACAATTATAAGGACATTTTTTGGGCAAAATAAAAATCTGCAAAATTTGGGCAAAATCTGTGTTCCATTTTTTACTTTGCAAGGACATTTTTTTATTTCCAAATTTTTCATGAATGAATTTAATTTTCACTTTGGAAATTTAAAAAAAACATCCTTATAAATTTTTTTAAAAAAACTGTGAAGAGAAGTTGCAAATCTAATTATCTAAGTTAAAGCCAAAAAAATGGTGTGCAATTAACAGAAAAAAAAAAAAATTAACGTTTTTTGAGTGGGGTAGTGTATTTATAGTTGTGAGGGTAAGAGGGAGGGGTAAAATGAGGATAAAAAGAGAGAATATGATGATGGACTTAACGGTTTTGTAACGGAATTGACGGAAAATGGGGAATCTAACATTTATTTTGTAAAACAAGGGAGCACAGTGGAATTTCAGAAAACTGAGGGGAGGTCAGTGACATTAATGCAAACCTCAGGGGAGGTTAGTGAAATTAACCCTATTGAAAAAGTACTAGAATACAGATGAGTTGCTAGCCACACACCACCGCATTCAAACTGCATGACGCGTAGTACCAACAAGAGAATATTGACACTTTCAGAAAGCCCTTTCCATTTTTTAGGTTATCCCTCTACTGTAAGAATTCAATTCTTTCTGCTCCCAATAATTTCATGTAAACAGTGAACATATCTTCCAGCAAGTCCATTCATTAACAAAGAAACTACCATTTATCTCACGTATGCCAAAATAATATGTCCCGACATGTGCAGTAATCAAATTCACTTTTCCAAGTTTATTGAAAATCTTCATTTGAGTGGGTGGACCATTACGTTTTCCTATGTCAATGTACTTTACATGGGCATGAATTATTTTCGCAGGACTAATCAGTAAGTTGACAGGGTAAAACATGTGATTCACAATCAGGAAGGTGAAGCCAATATAGCAGGTGAACTACTCAACGTCAAAAAATGTATTAGTCCTATCAAACAAACTCAACAAGTGAAGCAGTAAGTAGGTGCCTTGTCATTAAACAAGATGGCAATTGGACATTATTTCAGACATGTCACCTACAATCCTTGTTCAGAAAGGAACATCCATATTCAGGTGGTCCAAATCTCATTCACAGCTTATATATACCGTATGGTACTACGAAGTGTCATTGCAAATATCAAGAATGTTAAGGCATTTCCCAAAGAGTAAGCTCTTACTTCAATTTTCCGGTGCTGCTCCTTGCATTCTCGAGTAACAGCTTCATTTACTGAGTCACTAAACCATGCCGACAAATAAAAATATTAATTGATGGAACAATCTGGGACCACTGTTTCAGTGGTATTCTGTGAGCAACCACTTTGTGCATTTATTGCCAAATGTTAGGTCTGTCTCAAATCCATTTGTTTCAGTGGTATTCTGGGAGCAGCCACTTTGTGCATTTATTGCCAAAGGTTAGGTCTGTCTCCTATCCATCCCCCGCCCATACCCCGAATTATTGGGGACTAAATGGGTTATGTTATTGTTGTTGTTGTGTTGATGGAACAATCTACTCGGATACCTCAATAATCGGTGTCCACTGTCAAATTATTACCTTGAATGGAGTTTCTGAAGAAGGGAAGAAAGATGTCGAGGTTGCTGGTTCACAACTTGGAGTGGCCAACTTTCCGGCCCAACTGCAGGTGAAGAAACGGAATCTCCTTGTCCAGGACTTCCGTCAAGTGAATCTTCGTAACTTTTAAATTGATTCATTCCACCTGGTTGCAGGCGAGCTAATTCTAAATCCACTTGAACATCAAGCCATGACTTGGCCATCACCCAACATGCTGACTGCAAAAGCACTATGCTTTAGAGTTTTGAAGATTAACTGTCTGTATAAGTACAAAAGTACAATATGAAACAAAAAATGAGGAAAAAAAAACGCCATATAACTAAAATTCTCCAGATAGTTGCAACAAAAGCAGCTAAACCCAAGGATTTCAGACATTTGATATTATAACAAACTTCAAGATTTTAGTTATTTGACAGGATTACTTGTAAAAACTGTCAAGCAGTAATCAGTATGCTCGGATCAAATTTTGAAACAACACATCTCTTGTTCACAGAACCTTCCTATATACTCCACTAGCGTGAGAATATTGAAATAGTCCGTCCAGATCACACTAATGTCTGGGAGATGGAAGAAGCATGCACCAAATTTATATCCACCTAGCATAGGCAAAGTCAATCTGTTAAAAGGTGGGGGTTTAGGGGAAGTCAACCTACAGACTTCAATAATGGAAATCAAAATGAAATTTAACGATATATCCCATGCCAGATAAACCTTGGAATGTCTTACAACTTTGAAGGGGTGATTCCAAAGGCGTCTATTTCTGAAGTATCTCTACGCCCAAGGTGCTGTTTCCTTAAAAGTGTGCTATACGTTAAGTCATTGAAAAGCCCAATCTAGTAAAAATGTTGCAACTAAATATGGTGTCGGTAAAGTCAGTCAGATAGAACTGTGAACAATTATGGTAAGAAGAGGTGCGTGTGCATAAGTGTATAGACGACAAAAGTAGATGGATCAGCTAATGTTTCTGAGTAGTCTCTGCAGGAGGTAATAGTCCCAAACATTTCTAAAGCATCTATGAGACTTAAAATTTTATGCTAACTTGGGAAGATTCTAGGTTCAAGTTAATTCGACGTTACAAGGAGACGTACTTTCATGTGCTGTCAACTTGTGAAGGTTCTATATTTTGGACTTCATGGATATACAACAAGCTGCAGGCAACCAAATTTTGTGCTTCCTAGCCTAGTATAAGATAATAGCACTATCCTGGAATATGTGACTGAAATATAAACAACACCAAATCGATTCACCATTCTGCACTTCATAACTCTTCCGCCCATATTTGTACAGCACCTTGCTAGGATTGGCAATACGCAGTAGTTCTAAAAGATGTTATAGTGAGCAATCATTTGCAATAAAGTTCCCTCCAGTATTAGTTTACTGATTAAAAAGTTTGCATAGACAACCACCTTAAAAGTTCTAGAGTCAATATTTAACCAGCCAGTTCTCATCTGGCATCCACTAACATTGCTATTCCGGCCATAGTGACAACATTGGCCATAAGTATTGTCAGAACCACCAGGATCAAATATGCTACATCCATTTTCCAAGTCGTAGGTAGAAATAGACGTTGAGTACTTGAGTGTACTTAAAAAAAACAAAAAAATCAAAGATGCATCTCAGATGTGAGTTACATTAGAAAAAAAAACTAGCATACTATAAGGGATTCCCACATTCTTGCATCATCAAGGGACCAAAATTTACCTCCCAATCTGTACAAATGGGAAGAACGCGCTTTAAGTTACCACACTGAGCTGCATATACTGCAGTTTCATATTTCCCGCCATCTTGCTCTGCAATTCTCTTAAACATGAGAAAGCAAGAAAAATATGTAAGTTCATATCCTGTTGGTATCTGTCAAACAAAAATGTAGCTCATCTTCCTCAGCCACAAACACTGGGAATCCCCAACAAAAGAGCAAGCAACAGTATACTTTAAGTTCAATTATCTACCAAAGCTTACAAGATAGCACAAAGTGTTATTTTTCAATCCATTACAGTTGGTGCAAATGCATCTCAATCTTACTCAACCACAAATACTGGGTATCTCTAAAAAAAGAGCAAGCAACTGTTTGATAAGTTTCAATTTATCTACCAGAGCTTACAAGATAGCATAAAGCGTTAATTTTCAATCCACTGAAGTTACTGCAGAGAAAAGGAAGAGCAACAAACATCTAGGAGAACGGAAGGCAAAAGAAATGTGCAACGCGTAGAAATCATTCCAATCAGCCACAAAAAGTTCTCCAAAAATCAATTGAAATGTGTCTTTTCATTATACCTCTGATGCACAGTAGGTGGCCCATTTCCAAAGACGCCATTGACGACCAATGCCGCTTTCAAGTTCAATAGCTTGCAGAGATCTATTCTTTCCATTTTTTACCAGGGATTCAACCGATGGAAACAGGTCCAACCCTCCAAATGGGCATAGAGTTGCAGCTCTCCATGGCTGTCCAAACAGAAATTAACATAAGGATGGGATTAGAAGCAAATAAGCTTGCAAGAAAGTTTTGCATACCTGCCCAGCAGATCGACAAAGGTCACATGCCTCTTCTAGTCTTCCAGCCCTTAACAGAGTCCAGACGTCTTCTAGAAGAGATTCATCTTGTTTCTGTCATTAAAATTGTAATTAGTGACTATAACCATAAAGAAGATATTTTTTAAAGAATGATATGGAAGTTGGAACAATCTTCTGATAAAAAAGTTCCAGGAAAATTGCATTGAAGCCTATGAACAGTACAGGACACGAATATAGAAAGAAAGCAGTGGCAAAGTCAAACAGATCTGAAAAAGACGTGTACCATAATATAACACAAACACATGATTCCAATAAATACAAGCAGTTCAAGGGTGAAACAAAGGCATAAATGCACATATATGATACCAAAGGGGACAAAGTACTTTATCATCAGGCAATTGTTCTGCACGTTCACGTGTTGGGGCATCAAAATCCAAGTGATGAACAGTTTTTGGTTTTGAGACACCTTTCTTCAGAGACCGTTGAGTATGACGCCAGATCCCAGAGCTGGGGAGATACGTGCCAACATGAGAACCTCTAACCTGTACACATGAAAGAAAGTTATGCAACCAATTCAAAGAACTCATAACACAAATTCAGGTAAATTATGAAGTTGTAACAACCAGGGAAGAACAAATGCAAACCAAACAATAATATTAAACGAATCTTTGCAAACAGATTAAAGCCTGTAAGAGGTTAAACTTTAGAAGAACAACTCTTCGATGTACTACCTAGATCTCACCCAAAATTAAAAAGTTTTCATAGCTCAATAATGCTTTATTGCCTGGGCCAAACACAACATTCAAATATGAGAACTGACAGACACTGGGCTAATGAGACAATTTGAAGGAGATAGACAGCACATTCATCATGTAATCTATGTCAACCACTTTATGAGACATCTGACTACCACAAGGATCAACCAGGTATTTTATTCTGACAAGGGGCAATAAAATAAGAGACCTTGTGAGGCAAATGACATTCACCGGAGGTTTTTTAGCTAGGCTGAAGAAGCTTTAAAGTTTTAATCTATGATAGTACTTTGGAATGTAAAAACATGTGGATAAAGTTGAGTCGATTAGAATCTTAGTGAACTAAAGTTTGCTCCACAATCATCAACCAGTGGATTCTGTTCAGGACAAGCATTAGACTGTCAAAAAAGGAGAGAGTCCTCTCATCACCTTGTTATCTAAATCAAGAGATTTGGAGGCTAATCCTTCAAGCCAATGGACAATTCGGAGGCATAACTGTGCTGTATGATCTGCAACTACAAATTGGCAAGCCTCCAAATGCGATGTTGTAGGGTTCTGCAACAAGGAATTAGATAAAACTCAGCATAAAAGCATGAAACAAAACAAAAAACTAGGGAGTTACTATGAAAATATGCATCACCAGCATTAGATTTTTCGGAAGTTCTTCATTTCCTGCAAGAAGATGAAAAGAAATTACTAACCAAAAGCATGAAAAGAAATTTCAGTACAAGCCAGAACCTCACAGAAGGTAGAACTTAAATGCAAAACATTCAAGAACCAAACTCCCGGAAGCCCACCACCAAATAGTCCAAACTCCAAAATTGTAACTATGTCGCATTCTCAAGGAGGACATTACGTGACACTAACAGGCTAACAGCGTCTATGGTTTTCATCATTTTTTTATCGAGCGAACTCATAATGGAATCTTATGATCAAGGATTGGGATATCCAAAGGGAAATCTCACATATAAAAATGACCACCTTTTCCGTTGGACAGAAATATGTTTCACAAGTGGAAAGCGAACACAGATTACATTTTCCTTGCAGGTTATCCAAAAAGAAATGGCATGCACCATCATGAACTAGAAACTTCAAATAAAAAATCCAAGCTTTCTAAAATTACAGAAAGATGAACATATGTTGTCTCATAAAGTTGTACACACCATGAACCATTAAGAGAGTCAAAACACAAAAATGACTTAGACTGAAACAAGGAATTAACAAATAAGATAAATAGAGGAGTGGTCACTGGTCAAATATAGCATGGACGGCGAAAATTCTAATTAACATTAATGTCTAAGATAAGGGTCAGATCCCTTATGTGCTGCTATATTTGACAAGAAACTGGGGAACTATAAACTTCTCGTATACTTCATTTTTACTGCATCGCTTCTTTTTAACCATAACTGAATAACTTGCTGCCTGACTTCAATGAGCACATATTCAAGAAGTCCCAATAGAGAGGTAGAAATGTCCCAGAGCCCATCTATCTACACATATGATAGAAAACATCAGCTCTCCAATAGTAATAATGCAGGCATAGATTAGTACCTTTGCCATATAGGTACCACAAAAGAGACCAGGAAGCAGCCTCATCAAGTAAGAGCTGAGCCTTCTGCTTCATTAACTTGTCCTCCACGATTCTGTGTTTCTCATTTGATGCATACCTACAGAAGCAACAGATAGGAATACAGTCAGCCTACCAGATATGCTGGTGTTTACAAAGTCTAATACGAAAACCTAAAAAATAAGCATGATAACTGCTTGTTGGAACCTTATTCATACAATCAGAGGAATGGATTGGTAAAACAAGTAGCACAGAAGAAATATTTTGCATTAAGACCTAGATAAGCAACAAACATAAATTACTCATGAAAATTCAATGCCCACACAGATTCTCCAGAAATGTTCAACATAGAGGACTGTTTTCCACAAATGTAGGCATCTAATAGTCGTGCAGGCATGTATTCCACGGTATGGAAGGCATCTGATTAACATTGTAAACTTCATTGTTAAGGAAAGAAATTTCAAACCTGTGACACAAAGACTGTCGTGTTCCCAAGCAATGTGACATAAACTAGGAAAAAAATAAACTAATGTAATATCCACACCTGTGATACACAACTGTCATATTCAAAATTATCTGGCATTACATAGAGAGGAGTAACGTAATATCCACTCTGACCAGAGTGCTAGACACCTGTGCACATTCCAACAGATATTGCAACCAACATCCAAAATTTTCAAGTTATATCAGATTATTATTTTCAAAACTATGCAACATAACTAGGGAAAGGTTTGATGTGAAATTCACATATCCAATGAGTTATACAAATGCACCAATGTACACAATAGACACTTCAACTAAGATACAAATATACGAACAGTGTGAGACAAACCTTATTGATTCTGACACATTGCGGCAAGATCTCTCAAATTGTAATATAAGATCAGAGATAGGCATCAACCCTGGGATAGACAGAATTTCAATTTAAAGATACACAATCTGAATCAAAACTGTAGCATTTTTTAGTCTCATTCCATGCATTGTGGCAGAAGCAAGAAGAATGCAGGAGGGAAAGTTTTGCAGAGCAATATACCAATAAAAAAAAAACAGCACAAATTTACTGGATCTTTCAAGCTTAGGAAAAAGAAGCATGCAAATAATATTTTTGTGAGCTCCAAATAGTACCACCAAGTGTAATGGTGTGACAAATCCTATTACGTAGCAACAAATGCTTGTCAGAGCAACACAACACTACATTAAACAGTTTTTAAACGTGAAACTCTATGGGAGGATTCGTGTAGTTTAAAAATAAGTAACTTAACATGTAGAATACAAAAGTTGGCATAAAATGAACTTCAAAGATTTGAAGTTAAGACGAAGGCCATTTTGATTTGCTAATTATTCCTCTCTTTGATATGCATCATTTCACAAAACAACGGTAGAGGTTTCATAAAACAAAGCTTGACACACTCAGCTCTTAAGTTTGAGTCGATCAAAAGTCCACTTATTTGTCTCATGCCACAAGGCTATCCGTTTTCCATACACGGGGTTCTTGACTAGATGATGATTGAACAATGACAATGGCACCAAGTGAACATCCATAAGAAAAATGACAACCATTAAACTTCTCCATATAATCAATTTCCATTTCAAGAACCTTGAAGAGCAGAATCCAGTAGAGATGCAAATAAACTAAATGTTGTATCTCCGCCATCAGGCAGAGCATCATCCTCATGCTTGAAAGATTTCATGGAGAAACTTCCCGGTCGAGTGACGGAATCAGCACCAATATCTGCCTCAGATACGCCACGACTGTCAATGGATAGTCTTCGTCTTGAAGCAGACTGTGTCTTGGTAGATGTTAAATCGAAGTGATCAGCATCATAGCTCTCAGCTTCTTGCTTAATATCCTCAAGGAAAAGCGCAGCATTGGGTCGTCTCTCAATGCTCTGCCCATCGTACAAAAGCCAAGCTCCACTGAACTTTGAAGTTGCATTTTCCTCAAGGGGTGATATGCTAGAAGTTGAACCCCTTTTCCTGCACATATAGCAGAACCATTCCATGTAGGTGTGCGGGGTGTATGCACGAGAGGAGATACACACAATAGTTCAAAATGCACTTCACATTAAAGTAATATAAATTGCATTCCAAGAATAGGACGAAATCCCTTGGAAACTTTTGATATTCATGGGAGTTTTCAGCATAAATACTGCTACATAGAAACTTAGTCAAGCACGAATAATGTAATCCAAATGTTTCAAGCTACTATGGCTCAAGGCAAACAAATGTTACAAATGTCCATTCCGGAGTGCTTTCTTACAGTGATACACAAACACAATTGGCAATTCACAATGGTTCCAAATAATTCTGATTGATTTTTTTCCAAATTGCCAATGCAAGTATATAACACAACTGATATCTCTACCGTACTAAATCATTAAGTGTTCGAACAGGAAAAAAGTTCTAATGTTCAAAGTAGAAGAATGCATCCCAAATCCCGTGAATTGTAAACAAGTACATGTCCAAGTGTGCGCTCACGAAATCAATAATGTCAGCCACACAAATGTTCTCAAACTCAAAGAATTCAAATAAAAGGAATGAACTTTACAGTGGTAAGAACAGTTGACACTATAGGCCCATAATTCACCAAAATTTACTCGGCAGTCTTACTTGTAGCTAATGCTTGGGCCAAATTGTGGAATCAAATTTGAACATTGACCATCTCAAACGACAACAAAACTTCAAAAAGGTGTTCAGAAGACAAATAACCAAAAGAATCGACTTAATCAAAGCTTCAAGGAGCGTGTATAGACATACCCGTATCGACGATATCGCTCTCTGGTGCTGAGATCTTCGGGATCGAAATAGCTCGGAGAAGTCTCCATATCAACTTCCATAGCTGCAATATGGAGTGATTTGTATCTTACTTTCAATCTTTGAACCCTAAAACAATATCTATCGAGTTCGCCCTTGTAGAAGCTTAAACCCTATCGACAAAAATCGTCTCTTTAGCGCGGGAAGGGTTTTATTTCACTCGATTAGTTGGGTTATGTTTCTCTTGATTACTTGTGTAGACTGATGAACGAGGGTGGAGCGATTAAATTTTTATTAATATTATAAATATATAATATTATAGTAGTAGTTAGTTTTAAATTGTTAGAAAATTAAATTTTCATAATTATATAATTGATTTAATGAATAATTCAATATATGAGTATGCACAATGACAAATAAGTCTTTTGATAGTTTTTTACATTATCTACACAAACTTAATTCCCACCTTACAAAATCATCCAAATCAAGTACTAATTTATTTGTCATTCATAAATATAACATCATTACAAGCTCACCTTTCATAACTAATACCCCTATTATTTAATTTACCTAAAACTAATTCGGCATCCAATTGACTCCTACGCCCCGTTTGGATGCCGGAGATGATTTGGGTGGATTTGTAATGAGGGTGGATTTTAAGGTGGATTTGTAACGAGTGTGGATTTGGTAATGAGGGTGGCCCCACCTCATAAGAATGGTGGATTTGTTAGTAAGGTATTTGGATAGTATTTTGATAAGGTGGATTTGGACGGTGGATTTGATAGGATAAGAGAGCAAATGACCTATTTGCCCCCAGTTTTTTATTTTAATAAACTAAATAGATTAATTTCGTTATTATAACAATAAATACATAATAATTACAAAAAATACACATTAAATTTAGGCTTTATTTGGCTTTATTTGCCACTGATCATTTAAAAAGAAAATATATTACATATATGTGAGTTTTTTTTTTGAAGCAAGAGAGCCGTTGATATGCCATTGGGAACAAGGATTGTGTGTGACATTGATACACAAGATAATTAACCCATTGCATTTCTCATCTTCCCATTGATACACACACACACAATCTCACGCAGATCCAAAAAATCCATCTTCTTCTCATCTTCTTTACCCATTTTTCGAACAAACACACACAGATCCAACAAACCCAAGAACGAACCCACGCCCTTTCTAGAGATTATTGGCGGCTCCGGCGACTATTGGATGCTCCAGCGACTATTGGCGATTCCGGCTACAATTGTTACAGGTACCTCTCTCTCTTTCTCTCTCACACACACACAGACGCTAAAGAACCCCCAAATGACTCCCGGATTTGGAGGGGTAAAACAGGTATGAAATCTACCAAATCCCCCCTTGTTAGCTAACGACAAGGGGGAGGCTGTCCTTGGCAAACCTGAGTGTTCCCCGATTTGTACTCCCAACAGTGATTTTTTTTCTCAAATCCGGGGGTCGAAAATGGCATGCCAAACGCTGGCTTGTGGTGGGACTTGGATTACAAATCCGGGTGAGAGGCAAATCCGGGTGCAAATCCGGTCGCCAAACAGGGCGTTGGGTTGAGAAACGAATTATGTTTTGCACATGCCATACGTTGCTAGTGTCACTGATATGTCTACGGTCAAAGTGGATCTGAGAATAGGTTTGCTATGTTGAATGCAACCGCTGAGGAGGTTGACTATTGGTTCTACCGTGTCTCTCTCCCTATGGAGTCATGCTTTGATCTTGGGAATCATGACTTTTTTTTGACATCTGCTATTGCTATGGATAAATTGCAGTCCAACATATTTGAAGCTCCTAAGACCCGGATTGGATGCGGTATAAGTTTTAGTGGGATTAAATAGTAAGGGGATAAGATAATAAGATGTGTTATTTAGTACGGGTGACAAACAGTGATGTGACATTTATGAATGAAGAATTAAATAGTATGTGATTTAGATGACTTTGTGATAAAGGGGGATAAAGTTGGGTGGATGATGTAAAATCTTGGCAAATGACTTATTTGCCTTTGTACAGTTATATTAGATTTTATGATAAAATAAATACATAAACACAATATTAATTAAGTCAATTATACTTTTCAATAAATAATTCATTTTATTAATTACATTTAAATTTAAAATATTTAGTTATTATTTTTTATTATTCATTTTAATAATATTTCGTACCACCTAATTTTTTTCTTCTAAATATACTATTTTAATAATAACTAATTAGTAATTTTTATGTTATTCCCCAACAATGTCAAATTCTAAAGTATAATATTCTTTTTATCGAATTAAAGATCTCAATTTGTAGTTTAATTTGGTGCAAAAAAGGTAAAAAAATTTAATGTGAAAATACTTTATTTTTTTATCTGAAAAATATTTCAAAGCAAGCCAACAATGTCAAATTCTAAAGTATAAATTTTTTTCAAACTTTTTTGTATCGAATTAAAGATCTCTATTAGTAGTTTAATTTGGTGAAAAAAATAAAAAAAATTATGCGCAGAAGTACTTCATTTTTTGTTCCGAAAGAAATTGCAAGGGTTCGTAAAATATTTAAAATGTAATTCGGTCTCTTGTTAAAAACAGTAAATGAACTGTAGGGGTAAGGGGAGGGGGTTAAGGGAGGGTAGTGGAGTAATTGAACTAGGTGCCCCCGGCACACGCGCGTTATTAATTAGTACCCCTCCAAGGGTATTGAGGGGTATTATGTTTACTTAATTGTGCCGCGTCATGCCGTGACATTTTGTAATCGTGTCGTGTCATGCATGCTTGTGCTAGCACATCTCCAAGTTTTGTTGATTTTTTTTGTATAATCTAGCCAATTTCGCCGAAAAATTTTGGTATATCTAATAAATATAGCTATATTGACTTGTTAAAAAGTATATAACATATAATTCACAATTTTATGTATAATCTAGCTGAGTTTCGGCATATTGGGATTTGCAAAATATTTCTATTGACTTATTAAAAAATGTATAACATATAATCAGAAAATTCATTATTAAAAAATAAATTTTTTTGTTAAATTAAAATTTAGTATCTGCTGTGTCGTGTCTTGGGCTATGCCCAATGCCGCGTCTAGCCCACTTCCGTGCCGTGCATGTATAGACCGTGCTATCACTGCTATGTCCATCTACAACCATGTTCATGTCGTGCCTGGCCGGTTTGACACCCCTGTTTGCCAATTATGTGTGCTGCATCCTCACGTTACTATTTGGCTAGATATTTCTCATTGCAAATGAAAGGTTTTTGTTTTTTGTGTTCCAGCAAAGGAAAAGGATAAAAGGTCGTCAGCCCAACGCCCCAACTATTACAATTGACCATAAATTTTCAAGTGTTGTGCCTCTTTGTCAAACCCAAATGCTTGGGGGTATAAGTTACGAGTAATTATTTACAATCAATTAAACCTCTAACCGAACTTTTGGGCAAACAACACAAAGGCATAAAACTCGAGAATCCTTCGGTTTATTCTTTTTGTTCAACCCACAAACCAACAGTATTTTATAATACTAACTTAAAACAAAGGCATAAAACTCTAGAATCCTTCGGTTTATTCATGTATTTTACAATACATGAGGAATATTGACGACACTCTTTTAGCCTCCTATCACAAAGGCCATTATAAAGAGGATATTCATCCTAACTTAAAAAACCTCTTTAAAAAATTTCTAACCTAATTTGTTAGGTAAAAAATGTTGGAATCCACTCTGTGTGGGCCGGATGGGCTTAGACCCGGGATTTGCTAGGGTTTCCTTAGAAATTATCCTAGGATTATAAATGGGATTGTAAATAGCTCTTGAAAATCAAAATTCAAATCATATCAAAATCCAAAGATTCCGTCTTTGTACCAAAATCAAACATTGCAAATTTTTATCCGAAATTGATGGTTTCAAATACAACTATACTCTTCCACCTAGTAACAATATCAACTGTCAACAAACACAATCTCACGGAAGGTCCACCCGGCTCAGGGGATGGTACAGTGCACAAAATGCACTGCACCGTATAGTGCACTATTCGACCGTCCATTTCGACAATGGACGATTCAGATGAAATCCGAGCAGTGAATTGAATCCGACTATCGATTGTTTGGATTAAATCCGAGCCGTCGATTATCGAAATGGACGGCCGGATGGTGCGCACTGCACCGTGTAGTGCATTTTCTGCACTACAGGGACCCCTCGGCCAGGTCCACTCTCCCCATAAACTCAAAGCTTCCTGTGACTACAGCCACAGCCTCAGCCTTATCTCCCAACGGGGGGACCACAGTCCCTCTAAGGACCGACTCCCTGGCTGCCACAATGCAGGAAGACAACATGAACGGGTCGGATTTAACACCCATTTCCAGCAAAAATAAAAGAAATAAGATTCGGTTTCCAGATTTGTTTCCATGTTATTATTAGTATCATCTTTACCACTAAAAAACTAATCTTCATTTCATTCCGGCAATTCGAAAATCGTTGTATGGTTATTGTTACCTACCCATTTTTGAATTATCATAAATATATAATAATAAAAAAGCTCATTCCAGTAATTCGAAAATTGTCGTATGGTTGTCGATACCCGCCGGTTTTTGAATTATCATAAAATATCCTTTTTCTTAAATTCATTTTAGTAATTTGAAAAGTTGTGGTACGGTTTTATTAGCACCCACCGACTTTTCAAATTATTATTTGTATTGAGGAACTTAATCCAATGTCTTTGACAATCGGAGGACTGAGTCACCAAATGCCAAGAATGTAACTCATTCTAGATTCTACAATACAAATTTTTTAATTCAAATTAAATTTGTATCTTGGAAACTGATCCAATATTATTGGCAATCGGAGGACTGAGTCACCAAACGCTAGGAATATGATTCATTCTAGCTTTCACAATATGAATTCGATTCGCAAGCAAGAAAAGGGATATTTACGTTTCATTCTCCATTGCAACCTTGTTCTTTTTTAATACATATATTTTTATTTAATCTGTGATATAAATGTTTCTCTCTCCCGTTGGCGCTGTGGAAAAATTGGAGTATACCTTCGTCGGTATCAAAAAATGAGATTTGCGCATATGTGCGGATACCATTTAACCAAGTCAATGCAAATGGATTTTGATTTCCCATGTTTGTGATTTAGATATCCGAGATTGGTTTGCAATGAATTGAGGGTGCCGACGCTGTGGAAAATTAGAGTACACCGTTGTCGGTATAAAAAATGAGATTCGCACATAGGTGTGGGTACCAGTTGACCAAGTCAATGCAAATCGATTTTGATTTCCCATGTTCCTAATATAGATGCACAAAATTTGTTGGCAATGAACTGAGGGTACCGGCACTGTGGAAAAATTAGATTACACTGTCGTCAGCACTAAAAATGAGATTTGTACGTTTGTACATTTTTCATTAACCAGTTCAATGTGAATTGATTTTTAGATCTCTGAAAATGTCCAAACTTGCAAATGAAGTCGAGTGTATGGACGGCAAAACCCGGTCTCACCGTTATGCCGTCCGTACACTCGAGTTTAAGTTCCCATGGAGATTTTCTCGATCTTTTATTCCTCTCGTCTAGAGATAATTTCAGTAGCGGTTAATTTTGGAAAAGGAGTACCGAAAGGGCGATGTAGGGTGTTGTTTACGACCTTGGATTGTATTGCAAAAGTTGTTTCCCCAAGCGTAGGGTTTAGGCCGGCAGTAGCATTAAAATTGATAAGACCGGGTCAAATCTACAGAGACCAAATGCGCCGCGCGTGATGGTTGATTCGCGAATGATGATTTTAGCCTTAAAGCGACAAACTAAATTTTTGTGGTTTAATTGGTGGAATTCTCTCGACTTCGAGAATGACTCGGAAAGATTAAAAACAACTAATGAAACTAAGACAAAGTCTAGGAGTACTTAACGACCATGACTCGGGTTAATCCATCCTCTCTTGATAACCGGCTTGGGACATCATCAAATGCCCCCGAACGGAAGATTTAGAAATTAAAACCATTTGACTAGAAAATGTGTTTAACAAAGGTTAGGGTTTCTCAGTTCATTTGGCAAACATTTAAGTTTACATCGCCCAAAGCATCT
Source organism: Vaccinium macrocarpon (assembly GCA_022606695.1). NCBI lineage: Eukaryota > Viridiplantae > Streptophyta > Magnoliopsida > Ericales > Ericaceae > Vaccinium > Vaccinium macrocarpon. Next base: position 35,140,526 of record CM040174.1, on the reverse strand, counting down.
CACATTCCAAGTAGTAAAACCCTTGGCTACATTGGTCATTGGATCAAAGGGATTAACAAACCCAAATTTTGGTATATAAAATGAAACCCTAACTCTTTGATAAACAATAAGTGAAAGCTTTTGGACAAGATAGACAGATTAAACCCGAGTCATGGAATGTTAATCACCCCGTGACTAAGCCTATGTAGACTACTCACACATTATACTAGGCCTGGTTTGGGTGAATTGGGAAAATTGGGAAAATTGGTTTTTTTAGTTTTGTCCTTATTAATAAAAATTGCATTTATTAGTTTTCAGTCGATTTTTTGTGGTTTCTTAGCTTGTCTTGATAAGAGGAATCTAAAAAGTATAAAATTATTAGCCAAACTTAAAGATTTGTGAATAAAGACGAAAAATAATTCAAAAAACCGGAACCAAAAACCAACAAATGCAACCATTTTTTTTTTTTGAATAAGGACAAAACCAAAAAATTAGTTTTTTCAATTCACCCAAACCAACCCCTAGTAAACAAATCTAGGAATTTGAAGAAAATTAAAAACACGATAAACAAACTTAAAAACTGATTTTTAGTAAAAATCCTAAGTTTGCCTACAACATTAAACTTTGAGAAATACACAAACACCAACTACTTACTTGATTTTTCAAAGGAAATGACTAGAAAAGCATGGAAATGAGATAACCAATAAAAACGGAAACAAACTAGATTTATATCAAAATCTAAGTATGTACTACAACATTAAAGGAGAGGATTTACCTTGAATCTAAGTGGAAGTGCATTAAATCCTAGAGAGAAGGTAGAGAACATCTAAGTTACAAACTAAGGGAGAGAGAGAGAGAGAGAGAGAGAGAGAGAGAGAGAGAGAGAGAGAGAGAGAGAGAGAGAGAGTAAAAAGTAAAATAACCCTAAGAAATTGAGTTTGGGGCTTATAAAGCCCTAAAAAGTCGTCCAAAATAATTACAAAAGTGCAACTAGATATTTTTAGACTGGGCCAAAAAAATCCAGAAATTTGATAGGGATACTGGAATCTCCATTTTCAAGATACCGGTATCTGTCTTCAAAATGTATTCTGCTTCAGGGATACCAGTATCTCAGTTTTGCAGCTACCGATATCTATCATTTTTTTACCTTCTATTCACTAGACATTGTTATCTCCATATTCAAGATACTGGTATCTCCTGGACTTCTTCTTCTTTCTTCCTTTGTTCATCTCCCGGCCTTTTGGTCTGCCCAAGCCTTGTCCGATGCTTCCGTTATTGGCTCGGGGCTTGGTGGTGGAGTGTCACGTGGCCTTGGGTACTCGGAGACTTCTTTGGTTGAACCATGGCGAAAACACTCGCTCTATTTCGCTCATTTCGCCTGAAACTACCAAAATACACCCACGCGCAATATCAATCATATAAAAGCTATAATATGCATGCGTGCGTGACAAAAATGAGAGAGATAAGTCCCTTTATTTACAATATCGGGGGCTTATCAGGTGTCTAACACCTTCCCTACTCGTAATAGTAAATCCCCGAATCCATTCTCTGATTTGTAGATAAAAAAGGCAAAATCGCCGAAATATTTTCCTAAGGATTTTTTTCTTCAAAATTGTCTTTTGGGGGTGACTTAACACACCCGAACTCTTTGTTAAGTGGTGACTTTGGTTTTTGAAAAGCAAGTCACAACTATCAAAATTTCACCAAAATAATCATCGCATTTGGTCAAGTGTTCTCCCCTGCTGTTTCCTGAAATTGGGGGAATGCTCAGTACTGATTTACTACTTTTATGATTTACTTTGTAACCCCAATTTAGCTCCAGTGTGAATCTTGTGGCTAGGCAACGGATGTTGTTAGAGTCTCTCCTGCAGATAAGTATGTCCACGGGGGAGAGAACTTAAATGCTATTTGTTAGGTAAAAGAATGACTATTTGAGTTTTTTTTTTTTTTTTATTATTTTGTTCAATATTAATCTATTTGTTTTACAACTTTTGGTTTAGTGTAAGACCGGATGCAATGTCGGGACGTTGAAGGTGGAATCCATTGGGCTTTGCCTAGAAGATGGAAAGAAGACCGTTTTTGCTGAATTCGACAATGACAGATTGTTCCCAATTAATGACGACCTTGATTTCGGGTTTCACTGGGTGGCTGTTGTCACGCCCAGAATTTTCCCCTGTGAAGAACTTACACAATTTGAAACAAGTTTAGTATCTAGGCAATTTGTTTGAAGAGTTACACCAGCAATCTAATTACAGGAGTTAAAGAACCGTGGCAACAGACGATGAACCAGGGACGGACGAGGCGCGGAACCTCCAAAGATGGTTGGACTCAACAATTTGCCTATTTCTATTGAACAGCTCCAAAACATTTTCGTAGTTGTCGTCGATGTTGCTCTGGCATCAAGGATTACCCTATCGGACAAGCCCCTAGTCAACCTGTTGAGTCCAAAATTTTCCACTGCGAGAAAAACTTACACAATTTGAAACAAATTCAGTATCCAGACATTTCGTTCAAAGAGTTACACTAGCAATCTAATTGCCGAAATTAAAGAACCGTGACAATATACGACGAACTGGGATGGATGAGACCCATTATTGGTTAGAAATTAGCGGCATCGACCCATTATTGGAATGCTTGAGCGGTCGTAGGTAACACCGGTTCACAAACTTGGTATTGTGAATTGTGATGTATAGATCGTCCCTCCCGATTGTTTCTAGACAAAGAAATAAATAGAAACCAAAAAAGAGACAAACGTGGAAGAGGGAACGTGGCGGGGTGAGGGTGATAATTTTTTTGAATTTTATGTTCGAAATTAGATTTTTTTTTAAATTAGTGACATTTCAATAATTTTTTTGGTCGCTAGTTGGTCAGAGGTGGGGTAGTAATTTTTTTGAATTTTATGTATGATATTCGAATTTTTAAAAATCAGTGACATTTTACTAACTTTTTTGGTCGCCGGAAGTGCTCGGCCAAAGGTTTGGTGGTAGTTGGCTAGAGGTGGGGTGGTAATTTCTTTTTAATTTTACTATAGAAATTAGAATTTTTAAAAATTAGCGACATTTCACTAATTTTTTTGGTCGCAGGAAGTGGTTGTCCAGAGGTGGGGTGGTGGTCGGTCTGAGGTGGGGTCATGGTTTTTTTTTTTAAAAAATTTTATGTTCGAAATTAGAATGTTTAGAAATTAGCGGTATTTCACTATTTTTTTTGGTTGCCAGAAGTGATCGGCCAAAGGTGGGGAGGTGGTCAGACGGTGTTTGGTTCTTTTACTTCTTTGTAATGGAAAATAATTGTGTGCGAGCGTGCCAGAGAGAATTTCAATCTCATCCCTCAGATTAACTTTGGAAAAAATCAAATCTTATCAGGCGATTGTGTTTATTTGGTTCAATTACCTCAATTAAGAGGATTTTTTCAACAAGTGAAGAAATGTAAACCAACAAACTTAGGAAATCGAAGAACAAAAGAGAAACAAGATATTTCGATTAAATAATCAAAGGAAAACTTACTTCGAAATTTGTCTCCAACTTTAAACACAAGAACTTTGAACGGTTGATTGTTACAGGAACAATCGAGATAATCCTAACTACTTCCTAATTTACTTCCTAATCTACTTCGAACTGTGTTCGAGATCCTAAACTAATTGAATCGAGTTGAAATCCTAAACTACTTTTGCCAATGAACAAACCAAGATCAGTTTTTTTGATATATTTGTTTGTTGAAAATTTGTCCGGGGGTTTTCACTCTTCAATTTCTTCTATTTATAGATGTTGCTTGTAGTTCGAACTTCCCGCTCCATGGATTTGAATCTAGCTTGCTTCGAACTCCAACCTCCACTCTGATAGTTGGCAGTTATTTTCCTTCCACGTCTGAATTTGAATTCTCCCTTCTCCCGGAAGCTTTGAATCTGCACGTTGGCTTAATAAACTCAAATGATAACGTGTTTAAGGAAATAACTGTTTCCTAGAAAAATTTCACGTGTTCTAACTGCCAATCACCTGTTTTCTCAAGTTTACACGTGGAGTTTGTACGTTTAGCAGTTGAAATTATGGCTTCGAGGCCAATCTTTATTTTAGTAATGGCTTATAACTGCCAATAACTACCTTTCTAAATACGACATCGTATTCGGTGCATTTTATCTTATTAATCCAATGTGTCTTCATTGGCGAGTAATTGCCAACGTTTGACATTTTTGATTACGTGTCAATTAATCATTGGATTGGTTAATTTTATATGTAAACAGACGGATGTGAGGTGGTGATTTTTTTTTTTAATTTTTTGTAAGAAATTAAAACTTTCAAAAATTAGTGATATTTCGTGAAAAAGACTATACTATACACAACCCAAAAAAAAAAAAATCTCGGAAAGAAGGGAACATTTCTCTTATATCCATTCAACTTTACGTGAAAGTTCAGTTTGGTCCTTCATATTTTTGGACAAACTACTGAAAATAGTTCCAGGGGCCTATTTTGATATTCACAATTACCGTTTAATACTACGCACTTGACAACAAATACTCCAAGTAAGTACGTACACAGCTTGAATTAAGTACGTACTTCTTGTCAACCTTTCCTCAACACTGTAGGATACAAATTCGAAATTGAGTACCAGAAACCTTCAGAGGTGAAAATTGTACATTTACCATCCAACACAAATTTTCCATTTGAGATTTGAGTATAGAATTACAGATACTTTCCGCGCACTTAAAGTATATTCAACATTTGGCCGCAAAATTAACCCCTTCTAACGTACAAAATTAACCCCTTCTGACGCAAAATTAAACTGCATTGGCTCTTGAGTATAAATTTATCACCTGGTTGATTTCACCACTTGAATGTGGCATACAACTTTGAGAAAGGCCCAACTCGCTCGATATCAAGATAGAATTGAAATACTACAAATCATGAAAGAAGTAAAGAAATTGTCGTACCAAGATGAATTTGTTCCTAGACTCCAAAGCCATAAATTCTACGGAAAGAATCTTCGGGTGACAAACTCCATAGAAGCCCATCCAAGAGAGCTGAATAAACTTCTGAAGATGATCCCAAGTAGAGTTCTATGTGATCAAACATAGGTACTAAGGGAAGCAAAATATCTTTGATCTCTTCCATAGTGAATGAAATCTTCACAATCCAACAGAAATAACAACATAGAATGAGTTAGATTGAGATTCAACGGGATTTTGCAATTCTAAAGAAAAGCACTTACTAAACACACCATTAGTGACAACCACTATTAATAAAAGGAATGAGGGAAGCTCCAACCCAAAATAAATTAGGGGACTAAAGGTTGGTTTGGGTGAATTGAAAAAATTGGTTTTTTGGTTTTGTCTTTATTCAATTTTTTTTTGCATTTGTTGGTTTTTGGTTGATTTTTTGTGGTTTCTTGCCTTATCTCGACAAGAGGAATCCAAAAAGTATAAAATTATGAGCCAAACTTAAAGTTTTGTGAATAAAGACGAAAAATAATCCAAAAAACCGGTTTTTTGGATTGCTAATTTACAAAAGCTCATGGGCAAGTGAAATGCTAAAACTCATCCAAACAAGATATTCTCGTTTATCGATGGGCATATACATTTTGTAGAAAGCCAAAAAAAATAAAAATTGATGCTTCCTATGGTTATCAACTAATAAGCATGTCACATCAATAAATAACGGTTACATTAAGGTGTATCGATACCGGTTGGTTCATGAGCGGCTATTTCACGAACAGAAGGTTGGGTATCGATACCCCATTTAGCTGTATCAATACCGTTACACTATTTCGTGTACGGATGCAATTTTGAACAGAGAGTTATGACCCAAACTCAAGTCTATTCACTAAAGGGCGTGTCCTAAAGTGAAATGGTACTTTTGGGCCTATAAATAACACCTTGAATTACATTCATAGAATAATGAAAAAATTATAGCCTTGTTACTCAGCCAAAATTATTACAGATTGCTTTTTAGTTTTGCTGTACCATTACTTTGCAGAAACGGTGCCAGCAATTCCTTGGTTCTTTTCGATTGATATTGCAATAAACGTCGCCCGTTTGTGCGGATGCGGCGAGAAAATCATTGAATTGATCGAGAGCCGTTGTATCGCCGGACGGTCGCTATCAACCGGTGCAAGACACTAAGCGGTAGGGCGAAAATCGTTTTAGGAAGCGGCGTAGTAGCGTCGCCGAAAGCGAAGTTCCGTCATCAACAAGTTCAGTTTTCCGAAGACTCCCGGATTTTTGCACCAACATGTAACTTAGGTGCATCAATTTCAATCTCCTCTAGTTCCAGGCACCGTAATTCAAGACGCTTTAGATGTTGGTTTGGAATCTTGACCCTTCTCAACCAGCAATGAATCACACGCAGAACCTCCAAGAAAGGAAACTTGGATATAAGATCAGTAAACTGCTGGTCTGAAACAAGGGCACGCTTTAAAGTTAACTCTTTCAAATTCTGACAAGCAATTAAGTTGAACTTGCAGGGACAAATCTTGCGATTTTCTTCTTCAAAACGAAGTTTCTGCAAACTTGGTGCTTCAATGTCGGACTCAATTATGCCCTGGTGTTGAACAATAGCAACTAGCTTGAGGTTATGAAGATCAGATATATGAACCTTGTGCAAGCCCGAGCACCGTATAAGTTCAATTTCCTCAATCAAAGGGCAGCTAGAGATAATACTTGCAATCATGGGTGAATCGACATGGATAAATACGAGAGACATTTTTTGAAGAGAACGAAAACATACTCTGGTGTAAGAGCGGTTCCAACTTGAAATTTTCAAACTTCAAAGCCTTTATTGACTTCGTTGCAAAGACGGTCCAGGGTAAGCTGTACAAAGCATGGCCTGGAGATAGAATCTGGGGTAAGCTGTACAAAGCATCACCTGGAGATAGAATTCGGAGATGTAATTCTTCAACTCCACCCCTCTCTGGCTAATCCAATCCATCTATCAGTAAGAGAAACCATTGCAGACTCAAATATCGTAAAGAAAACTTGAACTTTCTTATCCGTAGGCCCTGTTCATGAAATCTTAACACGGTTTCATCCACAAATCTAATGTAATTGTCCCTTTTTTCCTCCAAATACGGATATCCATCAACCAAGTTAACTTTTTTGGGTTTTGGGATGGCTAATTCTATTCCAAAATACGTTTGATCGAAATCCAAACTGGGATAAGAAGCCTGAACGTGTTGCCATCTCTTGGACAGTATGCTCGTTCTAACAACTTCTTTTGTCGAAAGGAGATCCATCACATTGTAGATTACGATCTCAGGCAAATATGAGAAATGGTCTATTTCATCCATTCCCTGAATCATCCTCTTGCCCCTGGGGGGTGTGGGAAATAGTAGAGGGCCGTCGCCCATGTAGTATTATATAGAAAAAAAAAATTTATGAATTATATAGGTTCGCCCCTACGTTGTAAAATTTCTGGCTCCATCCCTGCTCTCGCTCATCAGTTCTGGCAAATTACATCCAGCTATTAGTACAAAAATAAGATAGGGAGGAGTGAACAAAACTGAAACCATAAAAAATTATATTAAAACCAAGAACGATCGATGCATCCACATGTCCACTTGATCAATAACGCAGGCCACGCAAATGTTCTTAAAGCATTCAAATAACAGGAAGTAACTTTACAGTGGTAAGAACGGCTGACACCATAGGCCCACAATTCACCAAAATTTAAATGGAGTTTCGTGTTAGGCAGCTTACTTTGTGCAAGTATAGAAGTACTTATTTTTAACTAATGCTAGAGCCAGAGTGTGGAACTAAATTTCAACACTAAGCATTTTAACCAACAACAGAAGTTTAAACAAGTTGTTCAAGAAAAACAACCAAAAGAGTTCACTCAATCAAAGCTTAAGACAAAGCTTTTATAGAGATACCCATGTCGACGATGCAACGTTGTAGCAGAAATAGACTAGATCGGACGAATTAGTTAGAGCTCGTTCTAAACAAACTGGTTCTTGAATCCACAAGAAGAAAATAATCAACCTTGCGTGCAAGGAAAAGAGGAAATATACTCGAAATATTATTGATGAAAGATTAAATAATTGAATATGGTCATAGGCTACAATCCTATTGATAAGTAGAGAAATCCTAAGTCATGTAAGAATCAAACAAGACAATTTCTTGCTAGCACGAAATTATGTAAAAAGGAAACAAAAATAAAAAGCCTAATTACATTTTTTTGACAAATCCTAATTCTCGTAGACCAAGAATCTTAATAAAATTAGAAACCAAAATTGGTACACAAATTTAGTAATTTCAAGAATCTTCTTACTTTCAAAAATCCCAAAAATATCTCAAACATTTTAAAAAATTCCCTCAAGCACTATCAAAACTCCATAAATCCGAGCCATTTTACATACTAAAACACCAACCTAAACTTTTTTTCAAACCACCAATTAAGCAACATTGTTTCAAATCTTTCAAAAGGTAGAAATCCTTTTTCAAGGCTACTGTTTTGTCGAACTGAGGTGAGCCACTGGTTTCATACCAATTCCTCGTATTGGTTGTGAGTAGGGCTGTAAATGAGCCGAATCCAGCCGAACTCTATGAGGTTTGGGATCAATTCGTTAAGGTATAACTTAGGCTTGAGTTTGGCTCAGATTTGATTCGAGCCTAGACAAGTGAGCTTGATTTTGGCTCGTAAAAAAATTTCAAAGTTCGGGCTCGGCTTGGTAGGGCTCGTTAAACTCAAACAAACTGAACCAAGCCAAATTTAGGCTCGAATCCAGTTCGGTAAGGTTCGTTAGCAATTTAGAACACAAAGTGAGAGCGGAAAGAGATGTTTCAAAACAATGTTACATGTAGATCTACACAATAATCGAGAAATCAAATAAAAATACACATATCTATCACAATAATTAAAAAATCAAAAGAAAAACAGCATGAGAAAAAAATATATTGAGAACTATATAAAGTACTTTAGTTAGGAATAAAACTCATCTATTCATAGTAGAGTACTCTAGTTAGGGATAAAACCCAACTATTCATAGTAGAGTACTCTAGTTAGGGATAAAAGAACAACAAATTACATAAGAGTTTCTCAAATATACAATATTTACATGTAGACCCCTAAGATATTATTAATTACATTTTGACCCCGGGTTCATGAGCCTAACCGAGCCGAATCCACTTAGGTTCATGTTCGGCTCATTTATTGAACGAGCCTAATATTGAAGTTCAAGTTTAATTCATTTAGTAGACGAATTGAACTCGAAGGTCCTCTTACTAAACTAAGTCTTGAATAATTCACGAATGGCTCAGTTCATTTACTGTGTGAGCCTAGCTGGCCTTTAATGACATAATTGAGGTTAAAAACCTCAAGCACCCAGAGGGTATCCGGGCGCCCGTATACATACTTGATGATGAGATGGCAGTAGGCAAATTCTGTTTCTTTGAATATTTAGCTATTCACCATCATTTCATGTTTGCATACTCATGAATAGACATTTCATCATACATTGCATAAGTATCCACTTAAAGTATTTTTACTGTTTTACATCCTAGTTATTGTCCCTTTTCTTTTTTTTTATTCTTCACGTGAATAAAGTTAAGAAATACTAAATCATTTTCAAAATCCCACAGAAACCAAGTAGGGACCGACCCTCGTGTTGGGTGAGAAGAGTGCCTTAAAATCCTTCCCCTCTCATAATCTAACTTCCGAACCCAAAATATTACAGTGACAACGAACCAGCAACAATAGCCTTTTACAAAACAATACGACACAAGAGTCATTTAAGTTCGGTTTCTCGTGTGACAATTCTCAAACCTGAGTAGAGACTTCACATCAAACTCCAAAATGCGGTGTGTCCAGAGCTTTCTTTCTTTCCTTCATTTTTTTTTTGGCACAACGGCTATTTTTTTTATTTTCCGCAACAACAATTTGCCAAATTTTACTACAAATATCTATGTGCGTAAAACATACTCCCTACCAATATTTTTTCTTGTTCCTCCATCCCTCCGAATAAAAAAATTGGTATACCACTGAATGCTAGAATGTCAAACGTGGGCATGGCAAGTTACCAATTAAAATATATTCGTAGTATGGTGCAAGGATTAAGATCGCAACAAGAAAACTGATTCCTTCCATTAAGGACTCTTCAAATAGTAGATGAGATTCTTGACTCATTCCCAGTTTCCCACAAAATCAAAAGACCAGTCATTTTCATTCATACTCTTGGAAACGCTTTATAGAGAAAAATGCACAAGATAGCAACCAAAAAAAGAGTACATATATGCATTGCCAATTGAGTCTTAAAACTTAACCTATTCTACAAATGTTTCATAATCAGATAAACAGAAACATTTCGAAGACCTTACAAAACACGCCCCGATAACTGCACTAAACAGCCAAACGAGTAAAAAGATTACCACTCTTCCCTCCATAGAAAAAAGAACACATTACATATTACGTATCAATATGGTAGTAAGCACATATAAATAGTAGGTTGATAACAACCCCACAACTCAGACGATAAAGCGAAAAAACAAACGAAACTGCTTAGAAGTTTGGAAACCTAAATAAGACCAGCAACTGCAGGAAAACTACTGCTTCAGTGCTTCACCCATAATGCACATTCAATCTAGATATCACTGGTAGTACATGAGCTGCTGGGCAGCAGCAACATTCTGAAATCCACCATCATAAATAGCTTGGCTAGCTCCAGCAGCACCCAATCCCATAGCTGCCTGCTTAAGAGGGTGGTGCTGCCCTTGGGGGTGCATCAAGGCATGGACCCCACCCATTTTGCTCATTGCCAGTTGTCGCTCGTAGGCCAAAAGGTCAGATGCTGAAAGTCCTCCCATAGGTGCAGCTGCAGGTGGAGGAAGTGGGTTCGAACTTGTTCCGGGTGGAGTTGGCTTGCTACCCCATGAGCACTACAAGCATAAAACACCGAGCAATATTATCAATGTAATGATATATAAATGAGGGATTAGATATTTGGACAGCTCCATTTTGGATTTCTTAGCTTAAAATAGATATTTGCGCACCCCTCGGCCAAGTTTATATTTGAAAATGAGAATTTCAAATAAAGTGATTAGATATTTGGATTTGCTAGCTTAAAATAGATTTCGACATTCAATTTGGGAGCTTTATTATGAAAGATTTCATCAACCATTTAAGTGGGCAATTCGAAATACTTCCCACCAATGATTCTAGTTATGCAAGGAACCCAACAAAGTACATCCCTTCCACTTCTAATCCATCCTGCCCCTCTAGTTCACTAGCCACCTATAGCTAAACTTTCTTGTATTTTCGTCAACTATGAACATGCACTTCAGATTAAATCCAAGTCCATAACAAACAGAGCCCAACTCTTCCATATGCTTTAGTCGGGGAAAACAGTATGTAATTTCGACAACAAAAACCCAAAAAGAACATAGAGGACCAACACAAAAACCTTCTACGAAATAAAAGTACATTTAAGATGCCTTGATTCAAATATTTTGGATTGGTTTAAGGGTTTTCAAAAAAAATGACCTAGAAATCTCAGAATAACAATCTGAGTTCCATACTCGGACGACCAAATCAAATCTATCCAACCGAAAAAAATTGCCAGGAAAAGAGACAACTGATGCTTATAAACTGGCACTCGACTACTTCAATGTGATTAACTCCCATGGAGCAATAGACAAGGCAACAAAATCTAAGAGTACAACTTAAAATCTGGACAACAAATAAAGTCCTACCTTGATTTGCTTGCCAAAGAAAAGGGACGGTGTATTTCCCATCTGTATGGCAAGAGCTGCCTCAGCATGGCAACTGTACCTCACAAAACCAAAGCCCTTATCACGTTGGATACGAACTTCCTCAATCACTCCAGCTCCAAGAGCATGGAAGTGGCGATGCAGATCGAGCTGACTGACCTGCAGAATGTACAGAGAGTAAAACATATGAAAAATGCAAAAATTGATCCATAAGACTCAGAAGTATATAATCTAAATTAAGTCTTTCAGAATACCGTACTTAACAAGAAAAAAAGAAAAAGAAAGATAAAAAGCGTTTCATTAAAAGAAGATGTAGCACTATAGGCAGTCCGAGAAGGGAAAAGAAAGAAACTAACTACACCAGCTACCAGGAAACTGTCATATAATGAAAGACTTCAGAAGCAAAATCACCATAAAATAAATTTCCACAACCAAAAATGATAGCTAAGGTGGATCCCACAACACACATTTATAAAGAGAAGTTTTCTTGCCTCTGGAGCTAGGTTGCCGACGTAGACAGTGGTGTATTGGGGGTTATTCTCAGGCGCATCATTATTGATGATCTCTTTACCATCCTCTGCAGAAGCAAATACACAAATTTAAGCACAATGGTGGTCGTAAAGTTAGATTGTGAAGGCGCATCATGAAGTTTTATTCTAAATGCATATCATAGCAAAAGATCAGTGGACAACGGTAAACAGAAGAACCACCAAATGACTAAGGTATGCATAGGCAAATAGTTACCAAAAACTGTTCTCTTCGGAGCCTGTTTGATGGGACCAATAGTGAAGGGGGATATAATCTCACAGGATGGATGGGATTAATAGTGATTGAAATAATAATACTATACCCGACTACCCGTGGTATTTTTTAGTTCACACTTTATGGAATTATATACTCCGATGGATTAAATTGGGGCCAATCCAACACCGGATTGTGATCAACTTGGAAATATTATCCAAACCAACAATCCAATGTTCATATCCAAAATCTTTTGATAGTTCTTCTCATTTAAGGTTCATCCTTCTTGACTCACCGGAAGAGCCATTTGTTAGTTCCACCACACTTTTGGCATCAGAGCTCTGCTTGTCATCATTAACTCCAGCACCTTTTGTAGCCCAGTTGCAACGTATTTGTCTACTCCCAAGCCATTTTCCTGATCAATGAAATATAAGAACTATAGAATTGTCCAATAAAAGGAGGAAAGCACAATAAGTGATAAAACTATTGGCTGAAGGGTTTGAGCAACAGAACGGAAATCGCAATCTGCATAATTGGCACATCATCTACCCAGAGATCATATTAATTTGAAGCATCAAATGCTGAACTTCATCATTTTACTGGAAATTTTTGCTACAATGATCTTATAAAAGAGGATTTGTCTTCCCAGATATTTACCAGGCTATCTTTTACAATTCATTTTATCTCCTGGTATTGCATTTATTCCACAAATTACGAGAAATTGCTCCAATGTACATCTTGAAAAAAAAAGGTCAATTTAACACTCATGAAGATGAAACATGAACAAAGCAAATGGACCATAACATAAATCATACATACCAGTCAAGTCATTAATGGCACTTTGAGCATCCTGAACATATAGTAGGAGTAAGAAGAAAATGACAAGTTAGTTACAGAAAAACTAAACACTCAAACTATCGGAAGATATCCTATAGAGCAACATCACCTGTTGATTCCGGAAAGAAACAAATCCAAACCCTCTTGAACGGCCAGTCTTCTGATCCAACATAACTCTTGCATCACTGTAAACCAGAAACAATGAGAATTAGTCCACCAATAAAATATGAAGCATTGCAGAATCATAGAGGAACACAGCCCCCAAAAGAGTGTAGAAGCTTACGAGCAGCTGGAATACACAGAGAAACAAGCAAACAGCATAGCATCATTAACCTCAGGGCAAAGATCACCAACAAAAATGTTATAGTGACCTGCATAACAGGTAGCAATACCAAAAAATACCATTCAGATCAATCATCAAATAGAAGCCAGCTGTTAAATTCTTAACATCAACTATTGAAGACCAAATACAAAAACACAAATGGACCCACTTGATGTGTCTTCCCTCTGACCACCGGCATATGCCCAATTAACTTTGATAGGCTGACCAAACCTATAAAATAAAAATCTAAGATACAAGGGCAGAATCAAGTAAGAATATAATGTCGAACCACCAAGCACTATTCTTACAGGTGCCTTCCGTTAAGAGACAGTATAGCAAGCCCAGCTGATCTGCGATCGTAGTAATGAATGAATCCATAGGATGACTGCATTTAAGGGAAACAACATAAACATCAACCTCGTGGTCAGAAGAAACTAGCAAGTAAAATGAGATTTGACCTTGACTTTGCCCACAGATACACATCAACACACGCACTGTCAACTCACTGACACCTTTTCACAATATTGTCCAATATAACAAAACAGAACGAAGAATCTGGACTACAACTATGAAGCCGCACCTTCTCCTTTCTAATTAGCTTGCAACCCTCAACAGGGCCAGTGCTCGAAAAGACCTCTTGAAGGAGAGGTTCTGTCACCTGTGTGTGAATGTTTCCCACATACCTGCATTTTCTCAAAAGAAAATAAACTAGAAATTTTAAAAGAAAAAAAAAAAGAAAACAAATTTTAGCAAAATGTCTCCTCCAGCTATCAAATACTAAAGAGTAGGCATTGCATTATCATGATGTACAAAGAGTTATTTGGTATCCTCAAATTTATTACACAAACAGAAAGTAGAGAAACATAGTAGACAATAAAGGTCAAGAAGCCCAAACAAGACTGCAACAAGTTCCTAAAGAAAATATATAGCAGTAAGACATCAAACATGAAACAAAAGAAAACAACAAAACTAGGAGAAAAAAAAATGTCAAGACGACACTCACACACTGCGGCAAGTACTTGGATCAAACCCAGGAGGCAGATTTCCACTTGGGATAGGCTCAATCTGCAAAATAAAAAAGTGAAAAAAAAAAAAAAAAACTAACAAAAAAGAAACAAAAGAACAAAGAGCAAAACATACTCCTAATTTTTAACTGCCTATGCTCTCAGTGATTTCAACCCCCCAAACAGAAATAAGAAACAAAGCTATTCTAGAAAGCTTGCTCCCCAACCAAATTTTGGTACCCAAGTATATGACTGAAGACAAACAAAAGTGGCAAAACAAAACCCATCAAATATTCCCATCTGATCAAACATAATTTAGCAACTTAAAATCTCAACTCATCCAAAACATACAAAAACAAACCAATGATTCTAGCACCGTAAATGGCAACAATAACCCAGATGAAAATTGATGAAAGGGATTGGCAACCAGGAATGTTAATGAGCAAGTTTTTGCAATTGGATTGCCTTAAACAGCAGCATAGCAGAAATTTCCAGTTTTGTCACAGCACCACCCCCAGCCAATGAATACAAATTATTTCAAGCCCCAGACCAAAGTCACCAAACAAATACTGTTATTTATTTTTCTCTTTCCC
The DNA here is from genome assembly GCA_022606695.1 of Vaccinium macrocarpon. Taxonomy (NCBI): domain Eukaryota; kingdom Viridiplantae; phylum Streptophyta; class Magnoliopsida; order Ericales; family Ericaceae; genus Vaccinium; species Vaccinium macrocarpon. The sequence continues at coordinate 35,125,361 of CM040174.1, read as the reverse complement.
CCTTCTAACACAAAAGGAGAGAAAAAGAATGGTACGAATGGCCCTAGAAATGCTAACTAAAAGTTGGCAACACAAGAAAAGGTATGTAATAAACTAGTCAAGTGATGCATCTAAATTCACAGGAAAAGCCAGTATTAAGCCAAATATCACGCTCTTCTAAATTCCCTTTTCCCTCAACAAAAAATACAGTTGAAATTTTTTTTTTTTTAACTTATTCATTTTTCCGACAAAAAGACCAGAAACACCAAAGCACAATTACAGACCCTATACAAAAACACTTTGGATAGTGAGAAGAGTGTGATAAGAAAGGTGAGCCCTTTCTCACCAAATCTCATTTTGGTGAGATGGGAAGGAGCCAACCAAAAAACAGCATTTTTGTAAGTTTCTCTTCATTTCTCACCAAACCTCTCAATCCAAATATAGTAAGCGATTTGGAAAGATACTATAATCCTTTCTTTTCTTTTTCTTATGAAATTTCCCAATCCAAAGGGGATAAACTCCACAAATCACAAGCTCAAAAACCCTCCACAAACAAACTCCCAAAACTATAACCAACAAAAAGATAAACTTTCTGATTTCTGGTGAGACTTGAAGAGAAATGGGAAAGAGCCTACCAAAAAATATCATTTTTTTCCGCCCTTCCTCTTCATTTCTCACCAAACCACCCAATCCAAATAACTGATTTGGCAAGAAAGTCTGATCCTTTCATTTCCTTTTCTAATCAAATTTCTCAATCCAAAGGAACTGAAAATCACAAAAATACGAGCTCAAAAATCCTCTACAAACAAACTCCCAAAAGCGAAAACAACCAAAAGACAAAAACTTTCACTAAACACGCGAAGATCCAACACGCAATACTGAACAAAACACGTACGAATCCAACACGCAAAACCGAAAATATAGGCGTAATATGCAAAAATACGCACAAAAAAAATGCGTAAATACGGATAAAAAGGACGAACCGGAGGAGCAGCCAAGAGGCCAGGATGGTAGAGGGATTGCTGTTGAAGGATAGCAGTTTGTTGCATCAACGCCTGTTGTTGCTGTTGCTTCAGCCTTGGGTGCTGCATTATTCCCGATCGATTCTTCTGCGTTTTCTACGGAAATTGGAGGGGTAGGGTTTCGAGTGTGTCGAAGAGGGGGAAAAAAAAGGAAGGGTCTGGAAGTGGGAAAAAAACAAAACAACGCGAAGAAAAAGAGGTCTTCAAATGGGAAGGTATAAATTTACAGTCTGATGTATTTATAGAGGGTTATCATTGGTTGAGATACCCTCCTCTACATACTTCTCCATGTCGTATATCTCTAATAGAATCTCACTCGTGAGCCCACACAACCAATCCGAAGTATTCATCTCGAATAGGGGGTGCTTTGGCTAAATTTGGTTTTTTGGTTTATTGGATTATTTGATTTTGTCCTTATTCAAAAAAATTTTGCATTTGTTAGTTTTCGGTTGATTTTTTGAGGTTTCTTGGCTTGTCTCGACGAGAGGAATCTAAAAAGTATAAAATTATTAGCCAAATTTAAAGTTTTGTGAATAAAGACAAAAATAAACCAAAAAACCAATAAACCAATAATCCAATTTGTTTTATTTTTGTCTTTATTCACAAAACTTTAAGTTTGGCTAATAATTTTATACTTTTTAGATTCCTCTCGTCGAGACAAGCCAAGAAACCTCAAAAAATCAACCGAAAACTAACAAATGCAAAAAAAATTTAAATAAGGACAAAATCAAATAATCCAATAAACCAAAAAACCAAATTTAGCCAAACTCCCCCTAGGTCTCTTTAAAAAGATCAGTTTTTGGTGTTTTGGTTTTCTATTTTGTTTTTATTTAAATTATTTTTTTTTGCATTCGTTAGTTTTATAAAATTAATATTTTTTTAATAAAATCAAAATAAGTGGATTATCAATAATCCACCTATTTTGGCTTTATTCAAAAAATATTTGGTTTGATCATAAATTTATACTTGTTAGATTCGTTTCGTCGAGATGAATTCAGAAATCGCAAAATCTTGAAGTAAAATTATTGTATGCAAAAAAATTTGAATAAGGACAAATAAAAAAACCAAAAAACCAAAAACCGATTTTTTACCCAATGGAGACCATAATCTATTTTCAAGTTTACATATGTCAAAAATCAGCTTCATTTGATGATTACAATTCAAAAATCAACTCCATTTTGTTTCAATAAATGACAGTCATAGATTGAAACTTAAATTGTTTGTTTTTTAAAATGAAATGAGATTTTTTTTTTTTTTTTTTGGGGGGGGGTGGGGTTGGTTTAACTACATTACTTGATAGTTGAAGCTAAATTTTGGCATAAATACATTTCAATACAAGTTATACGAGATGAATGATTAGGATCATAAGTTTTGGTTCAAGAGTGAGAATTGGCAAAGAAGTTAGGAGACAAAGATAACCACGGAGAATCGGGGTTAAGACACTAGCCAATGGAATGAAGACATTTTTTTTATCTCCAAGTACGATTAGCGGGATTACACAATTAGCAGGATTATTGTGCAACGCCAATACTCTGGATGCTGAATGAAAGAAGTATAATAATGTGCACAAAAATCAAAATGATTCTTGTGCAACGCCAATACCCAAGTCGTTAATTGCTTCCCGCGTCGCTACCGGTCTCAATTCACGTCTTACGTTTTTGTTACACTAGTTACGGGTGCTCGTGCCCAGCACGAGTTTGATGCCCGTCTTTTTTCCCTTCAAATGCAAAATGGGAAGCTGAATTTTAAATGGTAATACATGGATAGGCATTCAGAATAGGATATGTTGAAATCCAAAATGAGTAGTTAAAGTTTAATAGCAAAGCATTTGCCCAGATATAGATCATGTGCAGATGCAGGTGATAGCACGCATTAGTATTAATATCAGAACAAGGAGAGTAGTTTGCTTCAATAAAGTTATGTACATACTTTTCTAAGGGTTTGGATTATTGATTCCCTTGCAAGCTAAGATGCCAAGATTAAGGAGGTAGCAAATTGAGATTGGGATGATTAAAAGATTTGGTTCCGTGTTTATCCTGGCGCTAAAAGCAATGTATGAAAACAATAGTTCTTCACATGTGATTGAAATTTGGCGTTTTGTCATGTTCAACTCTTTCTGAACTTGCGAAAAAATAGAACTGTAAAGTAACTCGATTGGAAAAAAAGAAAGCCATCTCAAAGAAGCTTTAGCTTCACCAGCTCCTTTCAACCCCTCGCGTTATTATTATTTTTGGCCCAATAACTTCAGTAGTAATAGCTAACAAGTACATATACCAATTGTGTTTTTTGGCAAGTGAAACAACAAAAGAGAGCACAAAGTACACCACAAAATTGACAACTTGTCTCATACCTAAATAGCTCAACTCGAGCTGATGGCCTACCGCACTTGGTAAGAGTGTTGTGCATGCCCCATGCTCACCCGGGTTCAAAACCCAGCCCCTCCCCCATCTCCCTCTAGAATGTAGGGTAGTATCATTTGTTGTATTTAATTGGGAAGTAAATTCCCCCTCACAAAAAAAAAAAAAAAAAAAAAGCTCAACTCTGTCAGAGTCTTATACAGCTTTGATTTTAGACCCCTGTTGATTTTCAAAAGCATTTCTCAATGAAGGAAATACAGATGTCTCAGACATTACATCCATAGGCTCAATGAAGGAAATACAGAACTGCAGAGTTCTCTTATATTTAGCATTATCACAAAATATTGCAATGTAGGAGAGAATCCTTACTATTCTTGGTAACAAGAGATGGATGATGATGGATACAATTTTGCTGCATAAGGCCCAACTTAAGTCCATTAGTTGCCAGGCAGTCTCACTTTCAGCAGTTTAGCTGGCTGGAGTAATGTGCAAACCACCTCTTATGTCTTCCCAAAATAGACCTACATTCACAAGTGATACTCAAACTTTTAGTTTTACACCTCAGAGTTTAAAAACCCAATTATCAAAAGGCAATATGAAATATAGCTCATAGATCAATTGGAGAATCACAAGTATAATTAAAATTTCCATATACAAATTTCAAATTTGAGCACTCGTAGAGGGAGAAAAACTAAAATTAGTTATTGTCTACTACAAACAAAAATACCTGGTCGAATGAATTTCTCAGTTGACCCTCCAATTCTTCAATCATCTTTCCCATGTTACACAGATGACCATCAGCCACTGAGAGATCTATATTCATCTGTTAAACATGAGAGTCAGATTTAGACTTGATTTCCAAAAGCACCAAGGGCCAGGTATAGAAATGATGCAAATAGACAAGATGCTATGATGGTGCATAATTAATGTTTAAAAAAGTTGTATGATATAGAAAATGACAATCGGACTGGAAGGCTAAAATGGTATTGGCAAAAGCTAATTGTTAAGTTGTAAATATGGATTTTGCCAAGCCTCCGTGCAAGGCAGTTAAGCGGAAAAATAGACGTCTAAAAAAATAAATTCAGAGGGTTGCATCATTGAGGTAGGAGTAATGTGAATAGTGATCTACCCATTGTGCAGACACAAAATTATGTGGAAAATGTCATTATGGTAGGCTAATGTAATTCCTTGCAGAAAATATTGGCATCCATCATTATGGATAAGTTGAACACATTACAGTGGATAGACACTATGATTGCTTACCACAGGGGTATAGTGAGCAAACTCACAACAGGTCCTCGAGTCCCAAAAAAATACACTTGTTCATAGGAGTTCAAAAAAAATCTCAATTAGCACAAAAACTACTATTCCTTGCAGCTTCCTCAGTTAATCTATCTTTTTCACTTAACGAGGTACATGGACAGCTAATATGTGAAGAAGTGGCCAATTAAAACATATATATCCATGTGAAGAAGTGCTCGTGATGGGAATATAATATACAAATCAAAGAGTATGTCAATTGTTTCCTTCCCATTTTCAACAGTAAAATTACAAAGCCAAGGTGATGAATTTACCATTTCATACACAATAGCCATAGAAAGTAAAATAAGTACTACTCCTACATAAGAAGCTCAACTATCAACATAGGAGCAATATCTTTCCAAAAAAATCGTGACCTGAAATAAACGAAACTGACTCAAAATGAATTCTTGTTTGTTTTGACTAAAGAGTTATGGATGACTTGACAATTCTAATTCAAATCGACTAATTCAGTAGACTTCCCACTTTCATAGGAGTGCGTCAAATTACTAAAATTTTGTTTTTAAATCATTATATATTTTATTTGAAAGCCACTAAAATTTTGTTTCCAAATAGATGTAGATAATGTGCCAGAATGATGTATACTAAATGTGCTTCTCAGCACCAAGGTTACGTACCCGAACGGGCTTTGTTTGATGGCCAATAGTTCAATATCCAACTGAAACATGGAAGAGTACGACAAAGAAAAGGCAGTGGAAGAAGTATAAGATAAGGCTCAAGGAACAACATAACGAATTTGAAAAATGAGAGATGAATTGTGCAGAAATATGTAACTGAATGAGGAATACTGGGAGATTCATATGACAAATGCAAGGTGAATAGACAGTAATCATATTGCAAAATTACCTCAATAAATCGCGATTCGGGGAATTTGGATAGCTAAATTCAGCAATCGCTGCAGGAAATGGATAGTTATCAAGTGTGTAAATTAGGAGTCAGGACCCATCTGGATAGCTAAATTTCTCTTGTGACTTGGTGTCTTCACCAATTAGATTACGTAAAAACTGGCACATGCTTTCGGGAGTTACTGAAATTATCCGAAGTGTTCAAGTGCAAAAGCATAAATCTTCTTCAACTTGCCCCTTCTAAAATGCATAGAAATCTGAAGTTTCAAACACAGTACAAGAAACTGGCATTTAGATGTTCTCATTGGTGTTACTATGTGAGACAGAAGTTGAAATCATGAGAATTCTCAAATGGTTCGTTCAATGGGGTGACAATTTGAGACCAAACAGAACAAGTGTGATTCGCTTTCCTAAGATTTGACTCAAGATCAAGCGACTTAGCTGCTTTTCAAACAAGTTCCAAGTACATTGTCCGACTGAATTTCACCTGTCCTCCCACCCGCATGCCTTCAACACCTAAATCCAAACCTTTAAAGACATTCCCTTTCTCTGATTGACCAACATCGAATCCATAAGGCTGCAATATAGGAGCAAATACAGATCATTAGAGAAACACAAGGAACTTTTCAAAAGAAGAATCCAAGAATACAACAGGAAATAAGGTGCATTTGTATTAGGGGTGTCCGCGGTTCGAGAAGTTCACTTCCCTTGTGTTTCCCTATCCTCTTTTTTTTTTTTTTTTTGTTTTATGTTAGTCCTATAGATACGAGTAATGCTCCTAATATGTTATTTGTTTTTTTAAATAAAGAGTCATTTGACTTTGAATTATTTTGTAAGGCTACGATCCAAGGGGGGTTTTGTAATTAAGGACTACAATGCTAAAAAGTACAACAACGATTATAAATAGTCATCAATGAGTCACTATTTAGTTTTTTGCTAATCGTTTCCAGAAAATAGAGGGTTGTGGTGGTTGCTCTTGGGTACCTCTGCCCTAGAAACCCATTTTTCTTTGTTCCAACTTCCATCTTTTTCTATTATTGTTATCTATCTCCAATACCCTTGCTCATGCTGCTGGAAATTCTCGGAGGGAGATTTCTTGCTGAATGCCAAGTCACTCCAAGTATCAGGGAATCATCATTTTCCACTCCACAAGGCATGCAACAAACTACTCCCTCTTATAATCCCTTGCGAACTAAAAAATTTCAATACTTTTGGGCTACACATCCCAATTACATGCCACATACCTTCATTTGGCTTCCAACTCACCAACGCTAATGCTGTTTATAGTTTCCTGGGTTGGAGGCAAGCAGTTCCCAACATAACTAAGAATCATTGAGTTTTGAATCCAAAAAGCACAAAATATCTAAACCTTGATAAGCGATGCTGGAAGAGTCTCAAATATGTATACCTAAAATGCAAATGGAAGTAGAAATAGGAAGGCCAATCAAATTGAACTAAAAGGGAAACAACAATAGATTGTATGACAATGAGAGTAGCTCATTTAGTGCCACCACATTATTTCCAATGGTTGGTATGTTGCATACATTTCTCTCACGTACACGTTTCCTGTCTTTGATTTGAAGTTCTCGAGGTCATCGTTTGCTGGACTCCCTTAAACTATTATATAATTACTATATGCTAACATGTGCAGTTATGGGTTCACTGCAAATGTCTTAAAACTACAACAAATATCAATGAATTTGAGCAAAGAATCTACAAAATATGGGATTACACATAAGTTGTTGATTGCCTTCACCCAAACCAACAACAAGTTATCTACAAAACTACCAGGATCACAATTAAATACAGTGAACAAACTTATGTAAGGAACCTCATGTTCAACAGTAACAGAGACGGGATGCACTATTTGTATCGTAAAACATTTGAAGGTCACAGAAATTGCGCATAGAGGCAGGAAGGTTTGGATGTTCAAATGGGACACAGATTATCACCGGATCTTTGCTCACACTGCTCATCATCTTTTTGTCTTTGGTACGCCCATGAGTATTTTGAAGTAAAATAAAGAAACCCATGTACCAGAAAGGCATAAAGAATCAAACTTGGTTACAAATTTCACTATTAAGGCATCAAAAAGGTCAAACCTGTGCTTGAGTAGTTTCAATTCGACGCCTAGTGAGAGGCAGGAACCGCTGCAGAGGTGAATCGACGATCGGTGGGAGTGAGAGAGCACAGTTCCATGGAAGATCCTCCATACCCGATCATCACAGCGAATATCCAAACCGCGCCCTAAATTCGAGATGCAAACTCAAAGATTGAAATCCGAAATCGAAACCCTAGGTCTATCAAATTCGAAACAAACCCAGATCGAACCAGAGAGAGAGAGAGAGAGAGAGAGAGAGAGAGAGACCTTCAAAAATCGGCCTAAGTTTCGATTCCAGAGTTATCGATTTCGTCTTCGTCTTCAGCTTCTTCGTTCGCTTCTTCTCTCCACTCTCTCTCTCTCTCTCTCTCACGTAAAAATGAGAAGAGGACACAGAGGGAAATATGGGAAAAGTTGGGAAGGGGTATTAGCAAACGCCAAATGACCCAATTGCCCACGCACAAAATGCCTAATTACAGCCACTTCAGAAGAAGAGATTTTCAATCGAGGGGTACAATCGTCCAAATTGGGCAAAAAATGGGATAACACGAAATTGAAACATCCTCTCATTCATATGGCCTTCGGTTTTGGAAAACACCACTGCGAAAATTGAATTCGTGATTCTGGCGTTCATAAGCATGACCTACACCTTCGCGATCCATATACGCCACAGGCAAAGCAAACAGATTGAATTTCATTAATTGTTTTTCAATGCATAAATGGTCTCTATCTGATTGCAAATGAGGGGGATACGACCGTTTCACTAAAATGATTTTTTTTTATGATCCACTGAGGGTGACATTTTATGTGCAAATTATTTTGAATAAAAAACATTTTGGTTGCAAAGCACATATAACAAACTTTCTAATAGTTCAAACCACCCACAAATCGAAGTTTGGAAATGTCCTGGGCAAGCCCGAAAAGTTTAGCCTGTTGTGCAGCCTTGAGGATGCACACCCGAGGGGCAACGTCAAGGCTCACAAGTCACAATAGGTCAAAACTTTTGCGAGCTTGTTTCGAACACTCTCGAACTCCAATTTGTACGTGCTTTGAACAATTAAAAAGCTTATTCATTTTACTTTCTAAGCTATGTAGTTTTGGTCCGAAATTATTTGTAAATCAAAAGATGTGGTCATTTTACTCTGAATGAGTCAAGAAACGATTCATTTCGGTACAATACTCACAACTCCCTTTTTTAAAATCAGACCAAGACCAATTTTATATTGATAAATAGGATTTTGAAAGTATTAAAAGATGGTGGAATCAAACTGAAAACTCATTGAGGTTTCATTTATGAAAATTGGGTAGAAAGAAGACCGCTACATAACTTGTTAGAGTCACTGAGGCTAAAACACATTCTAAGTGTCATTGGGTGCTCAAATCTCTAGTGTTCCAAAGAGTTTATGGACCATTCACAATTCATTGAAGCATGTGAAAAATTGTTTTCATCATCAACACTCTCCCAAAGCGGAATGCTTCTAAACGAGAATCCCGAAAAAGATTGAAAATACTCCCTATATTTCAATCGACCCCCTACACATTACAACTACGACCTCCACTGCCACCACAACGTGTCGATGACATTATTCATTCAAGAATCTTTTTTTTATTATTTATATATTCACAATGTTATGCAAAGGCGGAGCTATATAAGGGCCCGGGGTGGCCCCGGTTCCTCCCCATTTTCTATTTTGGAGTATATTTTACATATAATCTTAAAAAAATTCATAAAAACTAAAAAATAATTAAAAAGTAAAAACAAGTTTCATTTTGAGAACGCTGAATTATGGTAAATGATACTGTGCGAGAATAATGTTGCATTCGTCAAACAATATGATAACAATAATACCTGAGATTAATTTTTTAATTTATCAAAAACGTCTCACAAAAACTTGAATGACTAGATTTAGTCCTGAAAAATTATGGAACCAAAATTTATTTCTGCTTTGTTCGTTTCCTAGTTTAGTTTTAGTTTTAGTTTTGATGACAACATCATTTTTCTCATTTCTCTCTCTATCTCTCTCCACTTATTACACCTGATGACATCATCAAAACTAAATTAAACTATCTAACCAAACACAACCTTCATAATTTTGGCCCCTCCTACTTCAAAATTTATTTCATCATTTTTTTTAATCGACAAGAATTGTTCATGCCATGACTATATTAAGTCTTTATTTTGGCCTAAAAAGTTAAGCATATCATTAAAAAAAATTTACCCATATTGCTCGAGGAATGAATGGGTGATCACTTGATATAATCTTGGACCTCTCCTACTCATTGCCAATTGATTTTGAGATGAATATAAAATTTTCACATGGTATTAGAACAGGGTTCATTCCACCTCACATTTAAAAAAAAAATCACAATGTGCACCCTTACAATGATGACCAACAAAAAGGTTGTACGATGATAGACCCAAAAAAAAAGGCTACACATGACAGACCACAAATGTGGCTGCACGTGAGGGGAGATGTTAAGAAATATTGTCCCATATTGCTTGGGGAAGGAATGAGTGATCACTTGATATAATGTTTGGAACTCTCCACTCATTGCCAATTGATTTTGAGATGGATATAAAAGTTTTACGTGGTATGAGGCGGGATTTCCATTTCACCCCACATTTAAAAAAAATCACAATCCACCCCCAATGAAAATCAGACCCGATAAAAGGTAGAAGACAATGATGGGACCCGAAAAGTGGCCACGGTCGTTTGCGTTTGTGAACGCCTCAAATCTTGGTTTAGCGGCGTGGGGATGTTAAGAAATAGAGTCTCACATTAATTGATTGGGGAGGAAATGAATGATCACCTAATATAATGTTGAGCCTCTGTATATCTATCTCAAAATCAATTGACAATGAGTGGAGAGACCCAACATTATATCAAGTTTTGAGATGGATATACAGAGGCCGAACATTATATTAGGTAATCACTTATTTCTTCCCCAAGCAATATGAGACAATATTTCTTATTACATACTTGTTGCTTTTTTTAGCTTCAAAAAGTCATTTGTTTTGGGCTAAAGACTTGTTTTGGCCTAAAAATTTAAAGATACTTTTTGCTTTTTTGAGTTTCAATATTTCAAAGACAAAAAAACATGTTTAACTTTTTAGGCCAAAATAAGCTAAAATCCTCGTTCTGTCTCTAGTTTGAGCTGACTTATTGTCTTTGTGTCAACATGGTGTTTGACTGCCCAAAAAGACCTAAAAAGTTTGGCTAAAGGCTACCGTAATTAAGGCTGCAAACGAGCATAGCCCAATCGAGTTTTGTAATGTTTTTAAGCTTAGCTCATTTACTCAACGAGCCCAAAACTCAAGTACAAACTCGGTTCGGTCATAAATAAGCCAAGCCCGACTAATGTTCTTAACGAGCCTCGTGATAAGAGCTGAGAACTCGAGCTCGGCTCGATTAATAAATGAGTCGTGTCAAACTGACCTCAATGATTTGAGCTGCGAGCTGCTCGGCTCATTTGCAGCTCTAACCATAGTATTCCCCAAAAATCATGTAATTGAATGACAAATTTTGCTAGTGAAACATCAACACACGGTTTATTGAATTGTTAGTTATACATAGTGAATATTGCATGTTGCGGTGGCCAAAAATGTCACGCAATCAAAGCGATGCTACATGATGCTTGAGGACGTACAAGTACGAAAATAATTAGTCGTGTAACCCATGTAAGCGATTGAAAATCGTACAGTCAAACTTGAACCCAGCATGGATAGAAAATTATCGGAACAAATCACGCAATTTCCATCTTCAAACTTGGAAGAATCGGTCAAGTTAACTAAATTTAAATTAACAAAATCGATAACCTCTCAAGAACCTAAATACAACAAAACCGATATAAGAACAAATTAAAAAAAGGGAAAAGTTAGACTTTAACCCTGGAGGCCTGGACGGGAGAAGCCGATATTAGCCCCTCAGAGAAAAAAACAAATCAGGAAATAATTAAGTTCATTAATATTAATCCAAAGCAGGCAATGTCTATAAGTTGAGATCAAACAGGGCCTTATGTTCGTGAGATGAAGTCGATGGGCCGCCCCCGTGTACTTGGTATGGTGCTTTGGAAGCAACCCTGAAAAGCAAAACGTGCGTAGAAAAAGCTAATTAGATAAAACGCGATATCTAGCTCAATAAATCAATTAACTCGGGAAATCAATTCCATCCAGTTCAAATCGAAGTCGGGTCAACGTTTCGTGTTTATGAACTGATCTAACATAAAAATTGATAGCACGCGGGTGAGAGCCGAATAAATACCTGTCTTTTCTCTTATCAAAGAACCGATGAAGTGACGCTCTTCTAGCAATAGGTATATCTGAAACAAAGACAAATCCACGCGGAAAATGGGTTAGTACAACTAGTATTTCAGGGATCTTTTGCACTTTTGAAACCAATTTGAGGTTTTTTTTTTTTTTGAGATAACCGGATATTCAAGCCAGTTTACTATAAATAAATAAAAAAACAATTTGAGTTGCAAAGCAATTACCGGAAGTTGGTCCCGGCCGACTAGCCACAGCAGGTGAATCACTGGTCTTGATAATTTCTGGCATAGGGGTTGAAACAAAGCCACTGGAACTAGGGCAGTTTTCGCTACCGCTGCTGCCTAATAGCACGAGCTCCTCAACTTTTTCAGCTGGAAAATTGTCAAATACAAATATTTTCCCCTCATAAAAGATAGTCAACGGAGCGGATTTCGGCTCCGTTTCCATGGTTGCCGGTTCGCTGATTACAGAAAACAAAACAAAGAATTAGGTTGGTCTCCAAATTTATTACTTCAACGTCTACAATTTTAGTATTCTGGGGAGTTCTTCGTTAGAAAGGGAAAACAACTGCTTTGTTCTTTTCCCATTTCAAAAAATTTATCGCCAAAATTTTTGACTGCTTCGTCATTCGTGTTTTTTCGTCTTGAGTGATTTCCTAGCAAATTTTTAGTATCTTTAGTTATTTAGCTATCCTAAATGTGTGTTTGGAACATGTGGAAAGAAAGTAAAAAGAAGAGCAGACTAAAAAAAAATCCCTTCTTTTGTTTGGTTGGTGGCGGAAAAAAGAAGAAATATTAAAATGTAGAGAATAACAAATAAATAGTAGTAAATTTTTCATCTCAACTTTCTCCACTTTTTCCTTCTCAATCCTTTTCTCTTTATTTTTTCATGTTCCAAACAGATCCTAAAGCTCTACTTTATAAGATTGTTTGTGATTATCTTGCTTGCAAATAAATTATATACTAAACGTGTAAACGAATAAAGAGAAAAAGTGAGTAAATATTTAACCAAAATCTTTTAGTATTATGAAGGAGGTTTTCTTCACCTCAATTTGAATCCATAGGAGGTCTTTCCCCCTTAAAGTTTCCTATCATCTTTACTTTTATATTATTACAATTACATATACCAAGTGTGATCCACGTACACTCGACGTTCGAGACGTAATACTATCAAGAATAAACAACAAATGCCCACCTTTTATATGCATATATAACATTTAAGTGTCAAGACTAGCTAGGACCATTGGGTTATCAAAAATTAAAATGACAAAATACAATAACCAAACAGGTCCTAGTACAGTGTACTACTCCTACGAAATTTGTTGATTTCAGAAGCATAAATATGGAAAAAGTAAACAAACCTGAAAGTAGTAATATTATCTGCTGCATCTGCATCTAATATTTCTGTGTCCCTGGGGCAACCAATTCCAGCTTGCTGAGGAAACAGATCCAGAAGTTCGTTTTGTGCTGATATAAACACAGGGAAAACAATTTGTGTTAATTTTTATGCTTGAATATATAGAAAAAGTCCCAAAAAAGTTTCCTAAAACAATTCCTTGAACAATCTACTAATTAAAGAGGAAACACGTGGACGGAGTCAGGAATTTCAGTACGTAAGGGTAAATCTTTATAATTGATAAGATAATTTTTGAAAATTTTTTCCTTTATAAAACTAGAGGGCCTTTTTTTTTTTTTCCTTCTTGAAGGGCGACCGCTACTGACACCCCGGCTCCACCGCTCAGGAAACAGAAAATGGTTTACCTTCTTTGGACTCCTGCAGTTTTCCGGAGATGTCAAGCTGGAGGCCTAGATGATCTCTTAAGCTCCCTTTTTCCTTGATGAACTGACTCAGTCGGCTGCAAGTCTGAGCAAAACTACTAGACTTCTCCTTCTCCGGCGCCTTGCCGGAGCTCCGTCTATCTAAAAACTCCCTTGTGCTTGACATGTTTTCTCAGGCGGCAATCTTTTCCCTTTCGCAGTGCTAATTCAACAAGAGAGATATTCAAAGCTTGGCAATATTTGAAGACAAATCAGAAATGAAAGCTTTGTTGAGTTTTAAGAGTCGTAGTTGGTGAAAAGGAGGAAGACAATATATACTACAATAGTAGCCTAGCACTGTGTTCATGCATTTACTCAATTGTTAATTTCTTGCTTTTCTTTGATTAGACTTTTTTTAATTTTTCTTTTTTATTTATAGAATATTGTTTGTTTTCTAGCACGTGTTAATTGAGTGAAGATAAATGATATGGAAAATAAATAATTAGTATATTCAAAAGAGGAGTTGGAAGTGGAGAAACAGTGGGAAAGGGAAATCAAGGTGCAAGAAGCACGATTTTCCAATTTCAAAAGATGCTTGCATTTGTGGAATGAGATCCACTACGGTATCGACTCATAAGCATACACATTATGAACCGACGGTGTGTGAGATACAATAAATGGTTTCTTACAAATAATCTGAGTCGTTTATTAATTTTAGAATATGTATTTCGGTGACCATGCTAAAACTCAGCTTAATTCGATATTTCTTTGTACTTAATCCAATATTTTAGATTTCATTTAGAATTTAACATCTTAATTTTTGAATAAAAGAATGAAAAATTGGATCGAGCCGTTATAAATATTTTATTGAGCTAGCTTTTTTAACAAAGCTTTGCAAGAATAGATTTCAAAATGAATGAACGAATTAGATCGATCATTTGAAATCTTGTAGTGGGCATCACACGCTGTCTGTACAATATTTGTAGACTTGTCGTCGGTACTTTTAGCTTGTCGGTTCGTGGAATAGCACGGGGCGGCTAGCCAATGTAGTCGTTGGGGTTAAAATTGTAAATTAGGTTTTCTTGTGCGTGCCGACAGGGGCCAACTAGGTCCCACGGATTAAAGTGAAACCGTGAAGGTACAGTACACGTTTTCTCCGCCAATAACCACGTGATAAATACTCTTTTAGTACGGAGTACATAGTCTGGTTACTTAGTTGTTGTAAACTTGTAATAGTAGTAATCAATGGACTCCGGGGAGTGCTTCGCAGCGTGTGGTGCACACATAGCACGGCTGTGTCAATCACGTTTTAGTGATCAGAGGCGTTCACTGGATACCTCTCATCGAGTACTACAGCTGCACCGAAAATTAACACTATTGGATATCGTTAAGTGCCTAATCAGAACACAAATATATTGAAATGAAATGAAACACAAATGTACGTAAACACTGAATCCAAATCACTAAACCCATTTTTTTCAAGCTATTTGTGTTCCGATTAGTTACTTAACGATATTTGATCAAATTAATTTTTGGTGTACTTATAGTACTTGATGAGGGCTATTCGGTGAATGTCTCAGATCGCTATTCGGTGAACGTCTTAGATCGCCGAAAAGTGGCCGATGGGGCCACACCATGCGGTTGCATAGCACTTTGCGCAACACCCCCGGTAATCAATAGGGAAATGCTAACAGCCCATTGGGGTATTTTTAAAGTTCAAAAAATGTGTTGAAATATATAAAAAAGTAAATATAAATATACGAAAGTCTATTAGAAAGTGTAAAGAGCATTGGAGTGTGTATTTATTTTGTCATTTTCTGAGCTTAATAGAAGGATCCAAATGAAAATAGAGGGGGTTAGGTGAATTTGCGTTTACAAAAAATAGTAGATGGATTGTATTGATTTTTAGGTCTTCCACGAACTCAGTTTTTTGGCCTTTTAACTTTTTGCAAGTTTTTATATTATGTATTGTGAATTAATGACCTATCTTGAGAATTAAAAAAAGTTGACTTTTTGAATTAGTGGAATGGGAAACATGTAATTTGATTTGTGTAGAATACATGGTGGATGCAAGGATGGACACATGATTTGCATGTGGGTTGGGCGGACGCTACAACAACATTTAATTGGGCAGATGAAATCTATATAGTTGTAAATTTTATAATAAAATTTTAAAATTCGGGTAGGAAAGCGATCGCCCAAATTAAGCTGCCTTTATGTCATGGATGGTCATTTTTTTAGGTCGGATGGAGATGGAATAAATTTCTAACCCTCGGATTAAATAATATCACCTAGAAGTGGAGTATTTGATCATCCCATACGCAGTTGCAAATCTATAAAAACACATGAGGGGCACTGATTAAATATAAGCTTAAATTTTCACACTATAATAAATTATGTTCAAGTTCACCAATCGTCATGCGAGTTTTCTCACTAAATTGAAAAACACTTATTTTCATATGCAAATAACACACTAATTTCAAGAAATTCAAAGCATAGAATGAAATTGATAATTCAAAGTCCTATATTTCAAGTAGCAACACATTTGAGCTTATTTTTTAAAGGGAAAGGTAAGCAAGTTGATAAAGAGGATACTTTTTCACTCTTTAGCCTTAAAAAGAGTGATTTGATAAAAAAGAATTGATATTGACACTCCCCAAATTGTTAATGACACCTCGAAGGGGAGTGTCCATATCAATCTCTATATAGATTTGATCTAAGCACTCCCTATTATTTATAGAAGTGCATATGATATATAGTCAAATAATACGCTAGGAGTGTATTGTAACTTTTTTCTATTTATATTTATATTTACATTTGTTGAATTTAATTCGTTCTCTAAAATGAATGCGAACTCAAACTTAAGACCTTTTCTGTTTTTGTGAAAGTGTGAATATCAATCATCAAGTCAAATAGTCAATGCATGCGAATCACAGTGACGACACTTTTTCTAATGGTTTTCAACTTTCGTACACCGCGTCGAAATTATTTATCATGAATATTTTTGAGGTTTTTAAATGTAGAACCAGACTTCGGTATGTGAATCTAAACCATTGTTTTTTACTTTTTGGGTAAATTCTTAGTGTCTTTGTTGGGGAATTAGACTTTTTGAAGAACATATGATTCTTCTATTGTCAGTTTACTGAGTTGTCAATACATAAAAAAATGACAAAAGAAATACACGCTCAATACAGTTTTTACACTTTCTAATACACTTTTCGAACTGGAATAACAACCTAATGGCTTGTTTTTACTCCCTCAGTAGTTTTAGTCAATGTTACAATTCTAACTTGATGAAAAAAAAGGTTTATATTTTGTAATATATAAGTTTTTGTATATGCAATATAAATATTATTTGATAGATTTCAATTAGTTTTAGGAGTATTAAATAATTTTTTTTAATATTTAAATATATTATAAATTGAAATATATGAACAATTAAAAAAAAAGTGAAAGTGATTTAAAATTTTGGAACGAATGAAGGAGAAATTTTCAAGAATATATTGTCCCATCTTGTTTTGTTTGGACCATAGTCCCATCTGAAAACGTTTTTCTTGAACATTCAATGGAGGGGACATGGAAAAATTCAAAGCACATAACATGCCGCGTTTTACATACACACACACGGTATGACGGTACATATATGTTTACACATTTTGTGGCTGTAATGATAGGGGAGGCGTTGAATGGGTTGACACGGATACACGTAGGGATGTAAATGAACTGAGTAGTTTATGAACTATTTGAAACTCGATTTGGTAAAAGTTCGTTTGAGTTTGATTCGGGTACCAAACGAATTGAACTTAACCTTAATTTTAGACTCGTTTAATAAATGAACCGAATCTAAGCTTGTAGTATTCCTTGATTAGGCTCACGAACTTGAAATATATATGTATTTCTATCTGAGGGGGAGTTTTCCAATGGATTTTATGAGATAAAATGAGAAATTTGATTTTAATTGGTGTTTTATAGAGAGGTGATAAAATCATCTTGTTTTCCTAATAGATAAAATCTAGTGTGATAATACTTATGGATAATATAGTGTGATAAAATCACCTTCATTTTATCTATTCGTAAAAGATGATGATAAAATCGAATAATCTATTGGAAAACTCCCCCTCATAAGAATTTCACATGTAACTTTGAATATTTATAAACTCACACATAAACATCAGAAAATTTTATAAGTTGTACATGTATATCTTATAAAAGCATTATAATCTTAAATTTTAATGTCTTTATAATTTTATATATGTGTTGGCTTATTTATGTACGATAAAAAAATTATTTGACGTTCTTGACTTGTATGAGAGCATAAATATCTAATATTTTTTACTTATTAAGGCTCGTGAACAAGTTTGAGTTTAACTCAAACCCAAGCAAGCTCAGCTCGTCAATTTTTCATTGAGCTCAAGCTCAGCTCGAGTTCATTTAGAACTTAATGATTGTACTTTAACATTTTAAAGCTCGTCTCGATTTGGTTCATTTGTAGCCCGGGATACGGGCCGAACTTTTTAACATGCAATACACTATTCAATTACAAGACTCCTAGCTTATGTATCACAGCTTTTGGATGCTCTACACTGCATTTCGGGATCAAGTAATGTTCCCCCTCCCCCATGTAATAGATCAGGAATGACGAATGACAAAAGAAAAAAAAAAAAAAAAACTTTTTGTCTAACGATTTTGTAATTCTTTGTAAGTTTTTTAGATTAATCATTCTTACCGGTGAGAGAAATCAGAAAAGTATAAAAATGTGGGCCGAGGTTGAAAAAAATTCATATCCGACACACTTTGGACAAAAGAAAAAAAAAAATTTGTTTCATATTTTTTCGTCTTTAGTTAATTTTCTTTGCTTTAGTCATAAATTTTTCTGAGCCTTGAAACTGAAGACAAATTAGGATTCAGCTAAAAACCATGCAACGGCGGATTCAATTGAAAACATCAACATATATATGATCAATCTCCAGGTGGCAAAGCAACAACCTCGCCAAAAAGAACGACTAAGAGTATCTCCAGCAGACTCAGCGACATCCTCAACAAATTACCTAGAAAATATGTCATACAGTGATATAGCTAGCCAAGAAATATCACCTCTATCCAATAGACTAGTTATTTCATTATAATAAAAAAAAAACTCAACTATACTATTTTTTTTATCGGCAACAAAGTTTTATTAAAACTCGACAAAAAGTACATCGAAGAAAGCCAAAATATTAAGCACAAAGTAGAGTATAGGCAAGGAAAAGGAACCATTCAGCGAAAAACTGAAAGGAAAAAAAAATACATGAAATAAGAAACAAAACAAAGAGCCACATTCAGTTTCATAGGATGAATAGCAGTTGAAAGCACATGCAGTGTACGATACACTCCAAGCTTCAAGCTTCAGGTGTATCCAAAAGAGCCTGCATCATTACTCCAAATCATTAAACAAATGCCACCATAAGACTTTAGTAGCATCACCATGAATTAACACCAGCAAATATCCCAGAGCAAAACAACAGTAGCACCCAAGACTATCAATCAAAAGCATAAGGCAGCTTCATCATCATTAGAAGCAGTAAACAGTAACAGCAACAAATTAGATCCTCAATCGAAACCTTCACTAAAAGTCTTCACAATCCAGTAACAAGAAACACCAATGCATACCATAGTAGTGGTAAAGCATAATCCAAAATCAAAGGGCACCAATGGCATCAATCAATAAAAGCAACTTCAATGAGAGGTGGGATACAAACATACAACAACTGATTGCTAAACATCTTCTAATCAGCAACAAGAAAAGCACCATTAGAGGTGCACACTAGCAGCAAATCAAGACCTGGGCCTTCATGTATTAATATCATCAACATTATCTGCATAAAGTAGCATAGATGTGGTACTACTATAGAGGATAGGCAGATATCACTGCCCTTCAAGCCATTTCCAAATGAAACAGAGGCAGCTTCAAATACCCACTACATTTGCAAAGCAATAGGAAACAGTCGAGAACCAAAGCTAGCTACCATATGAATCATCATAATTACAGAATTACAAAAAGATTTCCTTACAACATTAGGACCTGATTGACACAAAAAAAGCAAAGAAAGACTACCCCAAACCCAAAAGAAAGAGCTCCCACCAGAAAAAACCAAAAACCAAAAGGACACCCAAAACAAGACACAAACCCACCCCAAACCCAAAAGAAAGAGCTTCCACCAGCAAAAACCAAGAGGAAAAAAGACCCAAAAGGACACCCAAAACAAGACACAAACCCACCCTAAACCCAAAAAAAGAGCCTCCCCTCCCTCAAAAAAAAAAAAAAAAAAAGAAGAAGAAGAAGAAGAAGAAGAAGAAGAAGTAGAAACCAAAAGAAAAAAGACACAAGGGAACTCCCATGACAAGACACATATCTCCCCAAAAATCACCCCCCACCCAACCCCATAGGAAACCAAACTCACACACAAATCAGTGCCAGGGCTCAGAAAAAAATGGTCCATTTGAGCCAATTTAAATCTTCACCTTTTTTATGCCATCCAAAAACATCTTGAAGTCATCAATGCTATAATTTTTTACCTCATACTTAAGTTTAATCCACATGGCCATTTTGGTTTTGACCACATCAATAACCTCTTCCAACTACCAACCTTTGTTTTTGAATACCGTCTCATTTCTACATAGCCTAATAGACTAGAGAGCTGCATAAAACAAGCCTTGCCAGCACAATCTTTCCAAGTTTTTGAACCCCAAACTATTCCAGAAGTGACATAATGATATCAAGCCAGGGGGAAAAACCGAAGGCATATTGCATTGAAGGACAATGCGAGCAGGGGTTTCTCCAACATTGTTGCAAAAAGGGCGCCAGAAATCAAAGCTTTCATTCCTAATTCCTTTGCTGACTAAGAAAGATTTAAAAGCAATGAATCCTTTAAGGGCCATCCAAGCAAACATCTCGACAAATTTTCCTTCAAACTAAAAAAAGATCCATGTCCTCTACGAACTTTTAATCCTCCCACTTAGAATATGCAGATTCAAATCTTTACTCCATCTCCATTGAATACAGTCCTCCCTAGACTCATTAAGCTGAACATTCCTCAAAATCTGTACCAAGGCTTCCATTTGGTCTATTTCCCAATCACTTGAAGGCTCCTAAGTTGGAAGTTCCCTGATCCCTTGCTCTGCCCATCCAAAATTTCTAAAATGAAAGCATCCTTCTGGGTAGAGATGTTAAAATTTTTGGGAAAGGCTAGCTTACGAGTCACATCCCCACGCCATTTATACTTCCAAAATCCAATATTGTTGCCGGAATTAACCTTGAAACTAAAGCCTTGAATGAGACATTCTCCCATATCAGCACGTATATTTTCAACTGAGCATATGTCTTTCCAAATATTGGATGCTTTGCCTCTGGCTGGAACCTTAGGAAACCACGCCTCATTGTCCAAACCATATCTTCACGATACCACTTTAACCCATAATGCCTCATTTTCCTTATTGAATCTCCAACACCATTTAGCCAAGAGGGCTGAATTGTGTTCCAACAGTCTTTTGACACCTAAACCACCAAATTTTCTGTTCTTGGTTACTTTCTCCCATCCCACCAAATGCAGTTTCTTTTTTCCTTCAGAGTCCCCCCCACAAGGACTCTCTCTGAATCCTTTTAATTCTATTAGCAATTGTTATTGGTATTCTGAAAATGGGCTAGATGGGGATGTTGCTCATAGTTGATTTTTCAACTTCTTTGACTAAAAAAATGAGAATATTTTAAGTTAGCATTTGTAGTTTTATTTTTACTTATTTTAAGTTGACAGAGTTATGAATAAACCAAAAAGCTCATTGATTTCAAAGAACGTATATACAATTACTTAAGAATACTTTATCCACTCGATAATAAGCTATTCTATAAAAAAGTTTGACCTTATACTTTTGCTTATAAAAACTGCGGCAATTAAACAATCTTGCAAATATCCACACGTTTGAGCAAACAATCAGAAAATCTGTAACGAAAATCTAACTATGCCAATCTTAATGAGTTTTAGTCTCCTTTTTTTTTTTTTGTCAAAAAGGAAAGAAATTGTATTAAAGTGGAATCTCATAAGGGCAAGTTGGAAGTCCACATTTCGGACGTACCAAAAGAGAGCGCTTTCTCGGCACAAACATGTGCCGCCCTATTACATTGTCTCTACACGAAAGAAAACAAACAGGAATCAATATCATTTTGAAGATGACCACAATCTTGGGCCAAACTTTTCCATTGAATAGTATCGTTTCTATAGCCAATAACCACCAACAGAAACTGATTCCAAGACCATACGATTGTGTGCCAATTAAGTGCCAAGACATGCTTGTTTGATCCCTTTGCTACAACAATACCCGACAGTACAACCTCGATCTACATCACAAGAAGTTCCTCCTGAAATCTAAAAGGAGAAATAATCCATGCCTTAATTGTATCTGGGTAATGAAACAGAACCTGTGGAAGAGTTTCTGCTGCATTCGAGGTCACAACATTATTGAAACACTTCCAGGCAAATAGTAGCTTGATCTTAGCATGAGTCACAATCCCGCAAAGCTTTTTCCATACCATATGAATTTCATTCCGAGAACTCTAGTCTCACCATGAGACCTCGAAGCTACCGTCAAAGAACGTTTTCTCTCCAAATGATATAGGTGGATTTCATAGTAAACTGACCATTCGGAGAAAAGTGCCAGATGAGTTTTAATCCAAGCCCGGTACTTTAATAAGTGGCCTAAAAATTTCAATAAAGCCTAGCTTAGGAGGCTTATTGTCTTCCTATAATGATCTTAAAACAAAGAAGGTTAATTTGTATGATGAAATAGGACAGATTCACAACTACTACTTTAATGGATCGACTTTTATTGTTGAAGTCATGACATTATTAATATAAGTGTATATGTTTTATGTAGTGCTAAGCGGTGCCACAATCAAACACACACAAACCACACACAGAGGAACACAGAGTATTTACGTGGTTCCCCAAACTCGGGTACGTCCACGGGGGCAGCGGATTCACTAAATTGGAGGAGGATTACAATCACTCACACTCAACAATATCAGCCTCACTATACTCTCGTGTATCACTCTCTACTCTCTGATTTCTGATACAAAACAATAGCAAGAGGAACATAGATTATATAGGAGAAGTACCCAACTACTGCCATTACTCTCAGCAACTACTTTGGTGGTGAGTTTCGGCCAATTATTACGTTGAAGAGGATTGAGCCATCTACCAGTCAACATTTTATTCTCCGAACTCCGAAGTACCAAAAAAAAAAAAGAGGCTATTCTGATGAACAATTTTTCCAACCCATTAGAAATAATAGTCAGAAGGTCATTGTTGGGGGATGATTCACGGTGGTGCTTCCTCTTCACGACACTCTGATGCCTAAGTCAGCAAAGAGAGAGAGAGAGAGAGAGAGCACTTATGAAAAGAGTACTAGATCTCAGATGAGTACTAGATCTCAGGACTACCGTGCCGCCACGTAGTCCTCTCGAAGCTTCCAACCCTGTGCCACGTGTCCTCCACCATGTGCTCATGTAACCGCAAAATAGCCCTCGTGGGTCGGGCCATATTGCCTGCCCCGATACCACCGTACTTGGACATTTACTGCTCTGATCCAGACATGACCTTCGATCTTATAGCCTTCAGCATTAGGTACCTCCGGTCACATAGGCCTTCTAAGAAGATCCTCGTAGGTAAAGTCATTTGGAGCCTTCAGTCCTTTGTACCTTCGGCACTACATCATCTGGAGCTTATTGGGCTAAGCGGAACATCTGTTAGGACTCACAACTTCTAGGATGTTCAGCCCTAAGAAGAGATGTGCCCGTTGGCCCCTTGTGTGCTTATCCAGCCCCAGTCAATTTGTTTAAGGGCTGTACAACAAATATTCGGCCCACTACAGTCATAATAGCCTTAAAGGAGAATTTTGAATTTGGAATGCGATGGATTATGCTTTTAATCCATACATTTCATGGCTTCAATGCTAGCTAGTTGTGTTATTGCAAAGTTCTAAATTTTTGCCATGTCCATATGAGTAGTTATTCAATAGTTTTGAAGCACAACTACGTACGTGGTGCTGCATATCATTTTAGCACCACGTATTTATATGAAATCCACACATAATCGTGAACCCACCATAATGTCCCACGTGTTATCGGAATGTCTTGAATCACCACGTGCCTCTGAAAGCACTGAATCACTAGAGCCAATGTAGACGGTTTTTACTAGGGGTGTACAAGAAAACCGAAAAAACTGTGAAACCGGACCGACCAAACCAAACTGGTCTATTTGGATTGGTTCTATGGTTTAATGGATTGGTTTTGGTTCTAAAAAAATTAAAACCGGATATTTTGCTTCGGTCCCTGGTTTCAAAATTAGGAACCGTGATTTGAACCAAACCGGTCCGTTATATAATATAATATATACACTCCTATATACCAACACATGCTTAATAATTTTGTTAGTTTTAAGTTTTAATGTTGCATCTGCCATCTATATCAATAGTGATATTTTAATAGTTACATTAGTTTTTGATGGACTCCTTAATCTATTTGTTCGTTGGTTTAATGGTAGTAGTTTTACGAAGGATTTGCAAAAATTTAGTGGACAATTTTTTTTTAGCAAATTTTGAATGCTAACATGGTTTAGAATCGGCAACCGAACCAAACCGGACAAGTCTAATGGTTTGGTGTGGTTTGGTATTATATGTGTAACGGTCTGGTTATGGTTCTTAATTCTTTGGAATTATTAAATATGGTTTGGTTCCCGAATTTCAACAAAACCGATCTAAACCAGACCATGTACACCCCTAGTTTTTACCGTTGCAACAGGTCATACATATGCTTCAATGAACGGGAAAAGTTCACTAACCTCATCAACTATAACAACGGTTAACCAACGATTTGGTCAAAATCAAGAATTCAATCTCTCTCCCAATCTCTATCGCTCTCTCTCCTCCTAATCCCCTCTTTCTTCTCTCTCTCTCCACCTTCATCACCAAACCCTCCAAACAAACAATGAAAATAACTCATTATCACACCAAGAAAAAATCGAAAAACCAGCCAAAGAACGACCAAGAAAAATTCACACCGGCTGGTTTAAACTGAAGTGATGGCCATGATTCATGTTGCCAGAGTTTTTTGCGTTTTCTTGATTACCTTTTCTCCAATGGCACATTCCCTTACTGAATTCCAAGCGTTGATTGAGCTCAAGAAATCTTTCAAAAACACCGCGAGTCTCGATTCGTGGGGGTTAGGGAACACTCCGTGTAACGTAAAGGGTCGGCCGTGGTTTGGAATCAGTTGTGAGAATGGCATTGTAAGTATACTGAGTCTCGAAAATTCGGGTTTATCGGGCGATATAGACATTGATGCTCTGCTTGAATTGAAGGCTCTTCGAGTTATCAGTTTTCAAAACAATTCTTTCTCCGGTCCGATTCCTGATTTCAACCGGTTAGGGGCTTTGAAAGCCATTTTCTTGTCGGAAAACCAGTTTTCGGGTGAAATCCCCTCCGACTATTTCGCAAAAATGGATTCGTTGAAGAAAATTTGGCTTCGCGGGAACAATTTTTCGGGTCCAATCCCGGAATCCTTAACAAATTTGCAGAATCTTACGGAATTACACCTCGAAAACAATCAGTTTTCTGGGTCGATCCCGTCGTTGGAACAACCTACATTGGATTCGCTTGACCTTTCTAACAATTTATTGGAAGGAGAAATCCCAGCTAGTTTGCAAAGATTCAATGAGAGTTCGTTTCAGTATAACACCGGCCTATGTGGGGAAAACTTAGGTACATCATGCAATAATAATGCCCCAGATATGCTAGCCCAGTCGGACGCTAGCAATAAAGGGAATATCTCTAGTTCCGGAAATATCTCCGGCCCAAATTCCGGTAAGATGGCCGGCGGGCTCATGGCAGTGGCCATTGTTATTCTATGCATCATGATTGGGGCGATCGTTGTGATGAGGCGTAGGCAAAAGAAATTCAATTTGCTAGGCAAGGACGACGATTATGATGATGCGATTGAGGTACGGGTGTCAAGTGTGAGTAGCAAAAAGGATATGGGTTCGATACGAAGAGGAAACGGGTCAAGTCGGAGAGGGTCCCATAGGGGAGGTGGTGCGGACTTGGTTTTGCTAAATGAGGAGAGCGGTACGTTTGGGTTGACGGATTTGATGAAGGCGGGGGCGGAGGTGCTTGGGAACGGGACGTTGGGGTCGTCGTATAAGGCGATGATGAATAACGGGATGACGGTGGTGGTGAAGCGGATAAAGGATATGAATAAGCTGGGGAAAGAAGGGTTCGAGGCGGAGGTGAGGCGGCTGGGGAGGTTGCGACACCCGAATGTATTGGCACCGCTGGCGTACCATTATAGGAAAGACGAGAAGCTTTTGATCAACAAGTACATTGCCAAAGGCAGTTTACTCTACCTATTGCATGGTATGAAATCAGCTTTCAATTTTCGTATTTACAGACATTCATATATTGGAATTGACTCGTCTGGCCTTATAGTATTCGTATATGTAGTACAAATACAGACACAAACACTTATGAATATGGACATGAAACACGAGATTTTTTAATAAGAGACTTGGATACGGATGCGGCAAAAATAAATAAAATTAATACATAATTATACCAATGGAAATATATTAATATGAAATAAACTGAAATCTCAATATATGTAAACAAGCATCATATATACTCTCAACCCCAAATGTTTGAAGTAATACACATTTAACACCTAAGAATTTCTAAAAATTGCATATTTAATTCCTGCCGTGTCCCTCGCTTGTCCCCACCATGTCCCCCCTAAAAAAGCATTTAAATTTATGGGACACGCCACATAATGAGCCGTGTACCCGGTGTGTTCCCATGTCGGACACGAGGACACTCCAGCGTCTGTCTAGGACTGTCGATTCTACATAGGTATTCATCTTTTTGGTACCTTATTGCTCGTATGGTGTCAATTGGAATTCAGTAACTTGGACGATGGCATGATTGATTTGCAAATTGTGATTCGGGCTCAATTTTGTTTAACAAAGATGTCCAAGATATGATGTTTATATGCTTGTCAACATCGTCGCCCTTATAGTTTACCTACAATTGAATGACCTTGTACGCTGTATTTTTCACATGAAGATTATGATTGGGACAGAAAATGACCTCCTTGCAGGATGGCATGCATTATTGTCACAACAAATTCGAATAGTTTTCTGTAATAGTAATATTGGCATTGTTCATAATTTCTCAGAACATTCATTGTCTTCAACAATCTCTAATGTATCTGTAGGTGATCGCGGACTAAGCCACGCTGAGTTGAATTGGCCGGTCCGTCTAAGGATTGTTCAAGGAATCGCTCAAGGATTGGAATACCTTCACACTGAACTTGGTTCTTTCAACTTGCCTCATGGCAATCTTAAATCAAGCAATGTTCTTCTTGGTCCAGATTTTGAGCCATTGCTTGCTGATTTTGGATTCAGCCCACTGGTTAACAACCCACAAGCGATTCAGGCACTACTTGCATACAAGTCTCCGGAGGCTGCACAAACCCAACAAACTTCTCCCAAATGCGACATATACTGCTTGGGAATCATAATTCTTGAGATCCTGACCGGGAAATTCCCGTCGCAATATCTCAACCATGGAAAGGGTGGGATTGATATAGTCGATTGGGTGAGATCCGCGATTTCAGAGGGGAAAGGGGCTGATTTGTTTGATCCAGAGATCATGAACTCGAGAAATTCGATTGGGGAGATGGAAAAGCTTCTCCGGATTGGTGCAGCTTGCACGGAAAGTAATCCTGATCGACGGCCAGAAATTAGGGAGGTAATTGGGTGGATTGAGGAGGTACAGGTTGAGGGTGTTGGTGCCCAAGAGGTAAAAACAGATCAAGCACCGCGATATGGATACGCTGAAGCAGCTAACCCAGAATCATCCCATTTGGCGAACGTACAAGGCGGGTATTCCGGGAGGAGAATGAACAGCATCGGGGAACGGTCAGCGCGTCGAAATAGTGATAGTTTTGCGTTTGATATATCTTAATTAGTTTGGTTCGGGAAAAAATCTTTTCTTCACACCAAAAAGAAACGACACGAGGAAATGAAATTTCTGGAGAGAGGAGTGAATTTCAAGCCCTTTGTCTTTAGGAACTTAGTATAAATCCTTGCTTTAAAGGTGATAATCATGAGAACTGCACTGTGTATGCTATATTTTCTTGTATATATTCAACACATCCCATTCAACTTCTGAATTGGCCTTTCTTAATATTGCTAAACTCTCTCCT
Source organism: Vaccinium macrocarpon (assembly GCA_022606695.1). Taxonomy (NCBI): domain Eukaryota; kingdom Viridiplantae; phylum Streptophyta; class Magnoliopsida; order Ericales; family Ericaceae; genus Vaccinium; species Vaccinium macrocarpon. The sequence continues at coordinate 35,097,426 of CM040174.1, read as the reverse complement.
GCTACACTAACCATTTACCACTAAGTTTCACCTGCATGAAAAGTATTAGAGCTTGTTTGACATTGATTAATTATGACATTTAAAAACTAATGTATGAACATGGATGATCTCTTTACTAATTGCCAATCTATTTTGTGTTTGATATTTTTAACATAGTATCAGAACTAGGCTTTTGGTTTCGGAGGATTTTGGACAAGAGACTCTTGTTTGTTTGTCCAGTTGTTTGTGCCTTTAGCGCACCTTATTTCGTTATTTGTCGTGATCTCTAAGTTATAGATCCATTGTTTATTTCTCCACGTGCGGATTAGTGGAGAGACTAGAGTTTGTCTCACATTAATTAATTATGACCTTAAGGATTCGGCACACAACACCTACCGCATAGTACCTCTCCCCAATTCCTTAAAAAACTAATATATGAGCCTGAGTGACCTATTCACCAAATTATCAATTTGTTATGGAAAGTAGGAAAGTAGAAGTTCCTTTCCCTTGTCAAATTGTCAAAAACCGAATAGGCAGACAAAAATTGAATATACATGTTTCAATAAAAATGGCAACTAAAATTCTGAAAAGTAAGGCATGCAGTCATTACAGACATAATCCCAATGGGGAATTGTATTTGGTAATTTGATTGACTTTTGAGGTTTTTCCCCCTGGCTCAAAGATTTTGAAAACAAATATTAGTCCTAGGAATGAAATTTTCAGAGAGATTGTTTTCAAGTCAAGAAAAGGACAATACAAGTCTCCTTGCCATCATATGGCTTCGCTTGCCTTCTCAACAGGCTACATGCACATAAAATATACCCAAGAGGTACTCGGAATTAAAAAATAAGTGACTCAGACTCACTCCAAATTAATCTGAGCCACTCATTTTTAAATATTGGATAAATTTTCTTTGCACTTAGCATTTTCCCCTTCTCAATGCTACCTGATAAGGATGAACTGACCTCTCAAGGCAGTTCGGTAAAGTGGGAGATGCATGACCTGTTAGAGGAGGTTGGTTGAGATGTAACAGGGCGTCAGAAGCATGGCAAATAATATCCCAACCTTGCTAGTGGGTCCCAAGGGGTTCCGGGACCATATGTAAAGTTAACCAGCAAGTTTGGACTGACCTCATAAAGGCAACACATCAGAAGGAGTTCAGCTCAGTTTGGGTTTGGAAGTCCTAAAGGAACTCAATTCCTAACTCATTCAGGCAAGATTCTAAGCCCAATAGGCTGAACTTCCTTTGGTTTGACAAATTCATGCCCAAAATATATACATTTTGGTGTATCGTATTTTTATGGCACTGTAATCTTCTGTATTTATTTTTAGAGTGTCTGTTTTAGGTGTGAAAAAGGAATCATCTCAATATGCATTTTTGTTCAAGTGCGGTAGTTTTTTAGTCAAGACGGATTGCTCATTTTGAAGACAAGGTTGGGTGCTACATGTTTTTGCTCAAGCATTTTTACTAGCACAACATTCTGATGGAGTTTGCTGGATGTTTTGCTCGAGCAAAACAACCGGCAAAAAATGCACAAGGCAAAAGGTAGATGCCGCACGTTTTGCTCCAGTATTTCAAGACTCTTTTATTAGCAAAACATTCTGTTTATTTTTGCTGGATATTTTGCTCAAGCAAAACAACCGGCAAAAATGCATGAATTCAGCAACTATAAAATCTCAGCCATTAGGTTGAAAATTAGAAGAGCTGCGGTGATAAGAACCCTAATACAAATATTTCCATCTTTCATCACTTTCGGCGGCTAGGGTTTGTGAACCTTGAAGAATTGTGAAGGCTTGTGAATGCCGTGAGTTTCAAGATCATCTTCAAGGGTTTTGTTCTTTGTTGAAAACAATCAATCTCTGAGTAAAGTCCTTTCGTGGAGTTCGAGAAGCGCTTCAAAGTCCTTTGGTGGATTTCGGGAGGCAAACGGTAGGCTTGTGAATTCAAGGTGGCAGCAGTCAAAAGCACTGGGTGTTGTGAACGTTGATTCGACAAGTAGTTCTTAGGTTCGATTGGTGAGGATTCACGATTGTTGGTAAGATTACTTGTAACTACACATTGAGTATAGTGTTTTGATTCTTTTCCCGTGGTTTTACCCGTATTAGGGTTTTCCACGTATATCGTTGTGTTCTTCATCTGTTTGATTTCCGTTGTGTGATTGATTGACATCTTGTTTGGTGGGCTGATTTTCTACAAAAGATAAAAACATAGCAAATCTATAAACCCAGGCAAACTAGGGTTTTTTCAAAGATAAACCCTAATAGATCATGATGCTAATCCACTTAAACCCTAGATGCACAAAGAGTCCAATTCCTTTAAGGAGATAAGAGGCCTCTCATGTTAAGGGATTGAGGGGATAAGTATGATTAGCAGAGAGCCAAGGCTCCTAATCCTAAAAGGACCCAACCATCACGAATGCCTATATAATCACGAGGATAACCCTAAAAAGGTACGTTGTTCTGGTAATCAATTACTTGAACAATAATCCACTCTACGCTACAAACGGATTGACTTAGTCATCGGAGGATAGTTGGCTAACACCACACCGGTGTTCGTAGTCTTACATTGTTTTGCAGATCATTCATCGAGCCACACTGAAAACTGCTTCATCACTACCCTATTAGGATCTTAATTAGGAGTTACCCACAAGGGCGGACTCAGGGGTGCCTGGCCCTGTACAACTCTAAATACTGCCACTAAATTACTATGTTTTTATAGGTTACCTAGGAAAAGCTCTATAAGATCGACACATGCATGTATGTTGAATGAAAAAAAGGAAGTTCATAAAGTTCTTATATATTCCGTATGTATTAAAATTCCTGTAAATTTTCAAGTTATCATTCTTTTTTTTGGGGTTGGAGTATGATATTAAAGGACAGTTACGTATATACACACAAATCTCGTAACTTTCTCAAAACTAGCTAGTAGTAATATATTATAAATTATATTTTTCCGTTACTAATGTGGAGATGCATGTGTTTTGGGCTCCTCTTGAGTACAATTTCTATGTCCGCCAAGATTGCAACTTGGGCGAAGACCTTGGGAGCTGAAATCTCGTCCCTCTACCATGGCATCAAACTTCTTGACCACAGTGGACATTGCAATGGATGCCTCCAATGTTGTTACTTTCCTCATTAATATTGAAAGCAGTCGCCACATTTTCGGTTTGATTTCCTCTTTCAGGTCACTGTTGCAGCAGCTATAGGGAATCCACCGATTACACATGCCATGCGAGAGAGAGCAACAAATGTGCAGATCTTCTTGCCAAAGACACTAACTCGCACTCTCTCAGTTTCTTTCGTTATCCCAGTATTTTGTATTCGTAATCTATTTCAATTTCCTATTTCACCACCCAAAAAAAGGAATCTTGGGAGTTGAGCTTCTTTAGAAAAATGTGCATTCTAATCCCAATAACCAAGTTTATCAAGCCCAAAAACACAAGGACCAAATAGAACTTGAGAACAAGAGACACTCCATAAAATCAGGCATTAGGAAAATGGATATCCATTTGTTTTGTGAGTTTTGTAGTCATCCAATATGAAAGTACACTCCGTTTCTTTGACTTTTGATGAATTTGCTTGGCTCAATTAGAGCCCAAGATCCATTGAGAACTCCAAGTTCCAACTCATTGACAGCTCTCAAAGGGAAACAAGTCAACCCTTCACTCCCCAGAAAAAAGTCAAAACCATCACAGCTGTAGTTGATATGAATATTTTTTCAAAGGGCTACATACATGTGCATAAAAAAATTACATGAAAATGGATGGGCAACCTGGATAGCAACAGAAAACCAAATCTTTAATTTGGCCATTTGGGCTCGAACTTCGTGTAAAAACAGGAGGTTCTGAACATCAAATACTGAAAAAATGTTCCAGGGCTTGTCCAATTGACTGATCAGGTTCGATTCTTGGGATCAGGTTATAACAATTTTTTTTTGAATCTCATAGTCTCAACGTAAATTCTATGTCTTTGACCAGATCAAGGAGGAAATTAGTGGAGGTGAGCGTAAGTTGGGCCGGACACTCTTGTTTCAAACCCAAAAAAGATTGAAGTACCTTTTGCATATTTAAGAACATTTCTTAATCACTACATTTCACTTTTCAAATTTTAATTCCCATCCAATCTTCTAATATCAGATTAATATTACTTTATTGCTTCACCATTATAGTATTTTTAGTATACCTTAAATTTTTATTTTTGCAAGTATTATTTTTCGTTTATATTGAGAAAATAATGTTTGAAGGGTATATGCACGCTTGGCTTGGCTTAATTAAGCCCCTTGGTTTTGTTTTTCCTTTTTTTTTTGTCTTTATTCTATTTTTTCCCGTATTTGTTAATTTCACGTCAATTTTTTTGAGGATTATTATTGCAAATAGATGAGAAAATTTGAATGAAGAAAAAAAAGAGCCAAAAAAATAGCTAAAGGTGGTCTTATTTTTTAATTTGAGGCACTACTTTGGATAATAAAACAAAATAGGTATTCTACCTGTCTGATTTTTATATTTCATGTAAATCTTATTCGTACGTGCAACCATGCACGCACGCACGTGAATGTCTGCCTAATTTGTCAGTAGACATGTGTTGACTTCACTTAAGTTCATAATTAACCTTAATTATTACTCCAATTTGCTAATAATATAGGTTTTGTGCTCCATCTGGCCAGCAAAGGTAGACATGCAAGAACACATGCGATTTTTTCCCAATTTAACTGGTGGTTTAAGATATTGAGACAGCTCATTAGTCTCTGTTATTAGTACGGAAAAGAAGAAAATAATGAATAATGATACGTACGCAAACTTTGTGTCACAACAAATCACAAACCCACTCACATGGGGTGTGGAGCCCGCATGTGAGACCCACACCCCATGTGAGTGGGGTTGTGGTTGATTGTGACACAAAATTTGTGTCACAATCATTTTTGGAAAAGAATTGGGATTCGGGGCTTGCAGTGAGGCAGTGAGTAATCTCAGTCATTCAAAAGTATATTGTCAGTTTTGGACGGTTCGGACAGAAAAGTTTATTTAAAATTTAGACTCTTTCTAAAAGAGTTTATTTAAAATCCTGACTCGTTACACGCCTGTAGTGAGCAAGCTCACCAGGTCCAAATTATTGTAATAACAAAATCAGCATTAATTAACTCCTAGTTTAAGACATTATGTAAAACCTGTCAGCCAGTACTTTCTTCAAATAAAACACATGGAAGTTAGAACCTTTCAATAATAGGCTATGTTAAGATTATATTTTTGTAGAGCTATTTAAATTCTAACGGACACATACATGTTGTGTTAAGACCATAATTTTGTCCTACAAATATCTACTATTTTTCTATTTAAAGACAAATCAAACGCACCAAACATTTCATGGTTTTCAATAAATGGCTAAATAAATATTACCTCCATTCCAATTTATGGTCACTTTTGGAGATTCAAATTTATTAGGAAAACATCATTATTACATTTATCATATTTTTTCTTACTCCTTTTGCCCTTCCAAAAATCAAAATTGCAAGTATTTCCTTTCAAAAGTAAGGGTAAAAAAGAAAACTCATCACCTTTTTTTTCAATAAAAAGTGCTATTTGTAACTAAAAATTGGGGACTTATGGATTAATGAAATAAAACTCTATAAAAGCCAATTAGCCAAATGAAGAAATCTCATGTTTGGATTTTGGTTTAACCATGAATTCTTCCAATCTACGACTATACTTTTTGTCCTTTTCTCCATGTTGCAGGGAGTAGAACCAAAAAATAAAATTGAGATCCAAAACTTTCATATAAAAATGTTAAGGAAATGCCCTTTTATTATTTCGGTTTTTCTATTATCACCCAAAAATAGGAATCAAATCCTTTGTTCTGAAAATCCATTATTTCTATGTTGCGGTGTATTTTCGGCCATTGAATCACATGAAAATTTTAAAACAAAATACATGTAATCCAATAACCCAAAACAATAGGGCACAGAGACACACTAATTTTTGGAATACGTGATCTTTAACTCTGACAATAAGTATTTATAAAGACAAAAAATACACATTTTTCACATATTTCAAGACACTCTTACATTTTTCTATATACTTTTCACGCATTTCAATATATATATTTTTTAAGTCTTAATATCAGCTCAATAGGCCGAATCTTAAATTTTTATTTTTAGTTCCATTTTATAAAATTTTAAATACTGGAACATGCTATAAAGCATTAATCAAGTCATTAACTTTCTAATCTTCTTCCAAATAATATCTTACTCCAAATTCTCGTTCGTTCTATTGGTATCTCACTCACTATACCCCACCACCATATACTACTCACACTAAAGAACACAAATCCAAATCCAATCGATTACTGTTTTTCTTCTTTTACAGGATAAACATTGGTGTAGAAAATTCAATAATTTCCACCAATAATTGTTCAAGCGACCAATGGAATCGCCGGCAAACGTCGCTGCATCGCTCGAATCGGCCGAGAAGATCATCCTGCGGTGGGATTCGACGGCGTCGGAGGAGGCGAGGGATCGCATGATTTTCGACGGCGATCGCCACGAGGTCGACGTGTACTTGACGGCCGTTGACGAGATTCAACGCTCGATGGAATCGGCCACGCTGGCCGACGACCAGAACAAGGCCAACACGGCGATCCAGATTGCCATGGCCCGGCTCGAGGACGAGTTTCGGAACCTGCTCATTTCTCACATCGATCAGGATTCCTGCGTCTTCGATCCGAACTCCTCCGTCCGATCGTCGACCTCGAGGATCGACAGTACTCGCGATTACAGCGATTATTATCCTAGTGAGGATGACGCCAGCAAGGAATTCGAGCTTCATAAAGGAGGAAGCGGAGATGGAGAAGGAGAGGATAGTTCTACTCCGAGTTATCGATCGACGAATAGTATTCGTGAGATGGATTTGATACCAAGTGAAGCGATTTCTGATCTCAGAAGCATCGCGGAGAGGATGATCTCAGCTGGATACCTCCGGGAGTGCGTTCAGGTGTACGGAAGCGTCCGGAAGTCTGCGGTGGACGCGGGCTTTAAGATGCTTGGCGTCGAGAAATTGAGCATCGGGGATATCCAGAGACTGGAGTGGGAGGTGTTGGAGACGAAGATCCGACGGTGGATACGAGCCGCCAAAGTCTGTGTCCGGGTCCTGTTCGCCAGCGAGAAATCGCTGTGTCAACAGATATTCGAGAATTTAGGGATCGCGACTGACGATGCTTGTTTTATGGAGACGGTTAAGGGCCCGGCGATTCAGTTATTTAACTTTGCCGAGGCGATTAGCATCAGTCGCCGGTCGCCAGAAAAGCTGTTCAAGATCTTGGATCTGCACGACGCGTTATCCGATTTGCTTCCGGATATCGATGCTGTTTTTAACTCGAACTCGGCCGAGTCAATCCGAGTTCAGGCGGCGGAGATTCAAGCTCGGTTGGCAGAGGCGGCGAGGGGGATTTTATCCGAATTTGAAAACGCGGTGCTCCGTGAGCCGTCTAGGATTGCGGTTCCCGGAGGTACAATCCACCCCTTAACTAGATACGTTATGAATTACATAAGCTTGATATCTGATTATAAGCAGACATTGATTGAATTGATTATATCTAAGCCGTCAACGGGGTCGAGATACTCCGGCGATACGTCGATTCCGGATATGGATTTTACTGAGCTGGAGGGGAGATCCCCTTTGGCTCTCCATTTGATTTGGATCATTGTGATATTACAGTTCAATTTGGATGGAAAGTCTAAACACTATAAAGATGACTCGTTAGCTCATCTATTCATGATGAACAATGTTCATTACATAGTTCAGAAAATTAAGGGTTCGCCGGATTTGAGAGAGTTGATTGGAGACGATTACTTAAAGAAATTAACGGGGAGGTTCCAGCAGGCTGCCACTAGCTACCAGAGATCAACTTGGGTTAGGGTTTTGTATTGTTTGAGAGACGAGGGGTTACATGTGAGTGGGAGTTTCTCATCTGGGGTTTCAAAGACTGCTTTGAGAGAGAGGTTTAAGGCGTTCAATTCTATTTTTGATGAGGTTCACAGGATTCAAGCCACGTGGCAGATACCGGATCCCCAACTCAGGGAAGAGCTCCGGATATCGGTTTCTGAGAAGGTGATTCCGGCTTACCGGTCGTTCTTAGGCCGGTTTAGGAGCCATATAGAGAGTGGGAGGCACCCTGAGACTTATATCAAGTACTCGGTTGAGGATTTAGAAAGCGCGCTGTTGGATTTCTTCGAGGGAATCACAGTTTCACAGCACTTGAGGAGGAGATCACAGTGAGGGATTGGGATGCGTTTTACCGAGTTAGAATCTAGGACACATTCTTTGAATCTTTGATAGTGTGTGGGTGCACGATTCTGGTCATTCTGGGATTCCCTTATCTGAATTTCCTACAGAGAGTGGAAGAGATTGAGTGAACGACATGATTTTATTGCTCTCCAGATTTACTGAGTCGCTGACCCTGAAAGCTTCTTCCCCGCAAGGATGCTGCTGCTGCTGTTGTTTAATTCGTTACTACATTCTAGATTTTTAGGTTTTTTGGTTCGTTTGTTCATAGGGGAATTGTTGTATGTTGTACCCAGATATTTACATGCATTTCTGATTACTCAACCTAGAAAACAGTACTTATTAAAGCTTTGATTACCTCAGAATTTGGGAGCAGTGCTTTGGGATGTTTTATTAGAAATAAACAAGCATTTGACAGTAGTTCCTGTGGTCTCAAGTGCTTTAGAAGGTGTCAAATTGATGGGTTATGTGAGAGTTTACTTGTACAAGTACTGTAATAAAGAATCAACGATTCTCAAATCTCTGCTTGTTTGAATCTTGTTTTTGAGTACCTTGGATTACTTCCTCTTGTTAGAACTGTCAATAAGAGTACATCGTCGTTGATTTCTATGAAATGAGCTAGTTTTCTTCCATGGATTCGCTGCGTTTTTCTGCCATCTCTATTCTAGTATGCATTTGCGATTCAAGTTTATGACTATCATATGAAACTCTTTTTGAGCATTGAAAGTTTAGGAACTTTCAACTTTTTAGCCGTGTTTTAGTATACCATGATCCAGACAATGGGACACTTACAGAACAGTTCTGCAAAAATGTCTGTCTTGTGTTCATGGGAAAAATAAATTGTTCATAAAATTCTCCAGAAATCATGTTTCAAGAAAGATTTGTCAAACAAAGAGTTTAGAACGCAATTCTAGGACAAATCTGTATCCGAAGCTGTTCGATGTATGTGGCGCATGTAATCAAGAGACTCCAGATGCAACTTAGAATTGTGTTCTAAAATTGTATTTCTAGCACTGCTCTTTGTCAAATACTCCACAGTTTTATGGAGTATAATGTATATGTATGGGAAAGAAGAAAAAAGAAAGAAGATGAAACGATGCCAAGCAAGCGGCTCCTAATGGTTCATTTGGAAGATCTTTATCTGCTACGGAATACTTCATTTGAAATGGGGAGACTGCGAAAAAAGTACCGACGGCTTGTGGGGTTCAATTTTGGGTCCAATACAAATTATCCGAACTGTTCATTAATTATAAAATATTGTTTTGAGTAACCTACAAAAAAATAAGTCCAATTAAATATGCACAAATAGTTAATCCAATATTTCCAAGTAACTGAAGTGGGTCCCACAAATTGGCGGTACACTACACTTTCTATGCGTCTCCCTTCTGTACATGTAGGTTGCTTGCTTTGAAATTATGGTGGTCTACATTTTAGCTTTTGAGTTTTTTATCCGTCTTGCTTAACTGGTTGTTTTTGTTGCCAGATAGAATTCACGAATTTAGTCTACTGGACACACCTTATTAATCATAATCGCGACAAAAGATATGAAAATGCATGCTTTATAAACAAGCAATTGTAGCTAAACCGAATAACAAAAATTGAAGCATAGAATTAGTTTTTCACTTTTACTCCGGAAATATAAATAGAATTAATTCTACTTTTTTATTTACCCAAAAAAAGGTTCTATTTTTCTCTACGTAGGACCTGAAATCTCAAATCAAAGAATCTGATTGAAGCATGAAAGCTGAAGTTCACTTACTCATATTGTTGTATGGAAACTCAAGTGTACCCTCTCTAATTCTAAGTCGAGTAATTATTCCATGGTCTTCAAGGTGTGGTAAATAAGGGTGTTGAAGTACTACGTGACGGTACCCCAAGATCATGGAATGATTGGTCTTTTAAGTCGTTTTGTATCCGGAATATTGGCTGATGTATCACAGAAGCTTTGTGTGATTAACCTTGCACAAATTTACGAATAGCGAGAGGAAATTGAAAAGATGAACAAAACCCCTAGTTTGAGACCAACTTGTTACCGGTCTTCTACTTAATTCACATAATGATCATCACCTCTTTCAAGTGCTTGCTCGGAGTAGCAACTATCTACATTCCTTATAGTAAAGTGTAGGGAAGGTCAGCGTTCAAAGGAATGTTGACTTAAGTCAAAGTTGATCTCCCAATGACACGATGACAAGTGTCACTCAGGATAGCGCAATACGTGACAAGAAATCATCTTCTTTTCCGTGTCTGGAATTGTTGAGCGTATATGGACTCATAGCATCGAATAGGTCTAGATGCAGCTATGTCAGGAGCCGAGTTTTAAAGTTGTTTGCTCTGTCCCTTTTCCTTTCTTTTCATATTGATGACAAGTGATGTTGATTCGCTAGCAGTGTTAGGCTCCTCGCAATCATTTTCTGCGGCTGAAGGAAATAGGGTTGGGGAATATCTTTCTCAAAAGTGGTCAATTTAGCTGAATTCCAAAACTTTTTTTAATCCTTTTTTTTTTGTGCGCGTGTGTGGCTATTTTGTCGTTTAAATGATTGTGCGTTTGAAAAACAAATGAAACAAATAGACGATAATTTCGAAGAAAAACAAGAGAGAAGATAACCCTTCTAGACGTGGACCCAAGATTAAGATGCCAATTCGAGAAATTTTGTCACCCTTTGACATTTCAGTCCACAATTCATTAGTATTAGAATTTGACCAACATCGTGTTTTTTTGGATGAAGTGATAGAAATTCCATTCAATTAAACCAACACAATACAAATACAAATCAAAACAAGAACAACCTAAAATCTACCAAAAAAATCCAAAAACTAATCAGAAAACAAAACAAACAACCGGTGTCATCGCTTCCGCCATCACGTTGTCGGTGTCGGACTCTTCGACCTCCCCTTGGTCCAAAAATCGAGATCTCAGCTGTTCACACTAGAAGGAGAGCAGATCTGACCATGCATGGAGAGTTGCCGGTAGATCTATGAGGGGAAGGAGAGGAGAGGAGAGGGGAGGAGGGGCTGGGGAGAAGGTGGAAGAGAGTGGTGGGGGAGGGGATGTGCGGTGGAGGGAAGAAAGCTTCTCCAGCCAGAACGCCCTCTCTCTCTCTCTCCAACTCAGCTCGCCCTCTTTTGAACCCGATGCTCATCTGTTGTAAACTACTGAAATAGCAGAAAGACATGGGTCGCAGCCGCCCCTCAAATCCTCTGCATCAACAAATATTTGCACAGGTGTTCCAGTGAATTTTCAATCAATGAATCAAGTGAGAATCTCGAGACAAGAAATAGCAGAAAGACATTTTATCGGGTTCATCAGACAAGAAATTTACTTCATTCATCGAGGAAAGACAGCGAGTGATGTACTAAACTGAATGTACTATTACAAACCCATGAGCCGTGGCTAATAGACATCGTATACATGGTAGAAGTCTAAATCGAACAAATAAATGGTAACAAGATACATAAGAAAGAGAGGAAACAAAAAGGAGAGAACAAGAGAACATGTAAAAGAGGCAAATTCAATCATATTTCCCTTGAAAGGAATTCTACCAACTCCACCGACATAAGTTCCACAATGGCTCAGGGAGTGACTATGCAATCGTCTGGATGATCATTAGAGTAACAGAGCTTCTCACAATCTAATAAGTCTAACAGTTATTCAGTCTTGTCTTCTTCCGTATCACCATTTGATTCTCCATTTCCACTGTGTACTGGCCTGACTTCAGCTGGACTCCAGACATCCTTTGAAGGCATGGGGGATGGTTTTATGATAGTCAAAGTATCATCCCTGTCAAACTCTTCACTTGGGTCGCCCGAGTAAGCATACCTGACACGCAAAAAACATTCAAATCAGAGAAAAAAAACATCACTACCAATGATTTCTTTCTTTTCACCCGAAGAACTCCTCGAGTGGATTCTGCAACAAATTGCAATGGACAGTAAACAGCCCAGATTAATTACACAATGAGACAGTATATGCAGGGTATGTCTAACTTGAAGAAAGTTTAGTACCGCATAGAGTTCTGAGATGGCGCCCAGAGAGCACAGATGACACAAAGCAGAGAGAAAGATAGAATTTGCCAGAAGGCAGGGATGATCCAAGCATTCTGCCATTGCTCATTGTACACATCAGATGACTTGAAGGAAAGCTGCAAAAAGGGAAGAAAAAACAGAAGGTAAGTTATCAGGAATTTGATATAATCAAGTGGAACGAGGCTCTAAATTTCCGCTTTCCTGAATGGGAGGGGAAATCCATGATGTCAAAATCCAGGATTTGTCAAGATATTGGTATCATTGTACGCATACTTGATTTACCTGAGCTCAAACCGCAATTGACTCACCAAACCGCTGACAATATTACAAAGCATGAAAGAAAGAAATTGACTGCAAATCCCATCAAATTTTGGAAAGATGCTGATGGAGGAATGTCTTGAAAGCAATTTTTCCTCCATACAGATTTTCATCAAGGCATTCAGTTGATTTCACTCTATAGTCTTTATAGACCTTAAATGATAATTTCATAAGCCAAAACCTACAAGTGAGACATATTTTAGTAATGAGGAAGGTAGATTACAGTCGACAGAGCACAGACCCTTCGAAGTTCGCATTTTCTTTAATGGTTCATTGTTAATACTTGAAATTCCATTACACATAAAAGAGAGAAAACAGCCATAGTTGCTTGAAGGAGATTACCTCATAGCATATCCACCCCACTGACACAATAACAGTTACTGCCAGAGCATTTGTAAACTTCCTGTATATATCTAGCTTTCCTAACATCCGTCTAGCCTGCCACATCAAATCAATAAGCAAATGTTATTGTTTTGGAACTTGGAACTTCAGAAAAAGGAAGGGGTCATTTCAGAATGCAGCATAAGATGGAACCTGGAAGGGCAATTCTGGGGCAACAGGAACAGTGCAGCCCAGGCTTCCAAACGTTCATAGTACGAGGGCAAAAACAACAAATAAAAAAATGCACACAAGCTATTCATTGGACCTAGCAGCATTTTCAACTTTTTAACGGCTACTAGTTTGTAAATTGATCTGGACACAATAGGACTGTCGATTTTTTGACATGGCCCCAATAACAGCAGAACTCGGAATTGACATAAGCAAACGAAAGTTTTAATATGTATTTGCAATTGAACCAGAGGTAGCTACTACAGAGTGCATGCCAAGATTCAACGATCAAGGAATGGGGTTATCACTTATCACTAGCATATCTGTGCAATTGGTAGACATGTTTATATTGCCTTGTGATTTTGTACAAAGTTTTTTCATAAGTTGTGCCTAGACAAGCAGCAAATTTGACAAGAATATGTGCCTATTCCACCACTTCTATTTTCAACATGACTTTTAAATACTCCCTCTGTTTCAAATTGCTAGACACTTTTGGGAATTCTAACTTTTTAAACGGACATGGAATAACTACATTCATTTAATGCATTCACATTAAACAGATTCATTAATTTCTAACAATACCCTTATATTTCAACTTTTGAGAGAAATGATTGTTGTTGGTAAATGGGTTATTTTGGAAGATTGAATCAATTTTGTATTGGCATTTCAAACAGGACAAACAATTTGAAACATCCCAAAATAGCATAAGTGACAAGCTATAAAGCACCGACACCTCTAGGGGTCCCCGTATCGCAGTGTCCCAACACGGGGACACGGCTAATTTGAATTTTTGAGGGCGACACGGCTGGGGACACAGCTGGGGTCAAAGTGGATTTTTTAAAAACTTTTGGGGGTAAATTTATAATTAATCAATAGTTGGCGTAAAAAAGTGTAATTTCTTCATATAATTTCTGTCATATGTATAGAAGCTTTTCTCCTCTTGATTTGTTTATATTTTCTTAAAAAAAATTATATATTATATTATATATAAATAAATATACACGTGGTGTGTCCCCTGTTGTGTCCATATCCCCATTTTTTTAGAATTCCCGTGTCCGAGCATCATTGGTGACAAGCAATTTGAAATGGAGGGAGTAGTTTTTAGAAGATGGTCTTTTAGCTTTTCACGACTTTCCATTCCATTTGTACATTTCCACGAATTATAATGACTAGACAAGTAAACCTTTATCAAGAGCAAAAATGTCGTCCTCAAAATATGTTTAACCAGATTCGAATGCCAACTGATTCACAAACCATTTTTTCCTTTTCATCAGCTAGAGGTTCATCAATTGAGCTCCGAATATATTAACAAGTAGTACCAATCAGAGCAAATAAATTTTGTAAGTTTACATACACAGAATTGCCAAACTGCCTACTATAACCTTGATCCAAACTTATTCAAAACTTTATTAATGCAAATAAGTAATTCAAGAAAGAGATCAAGTACCTGAAGCTTATTCAGAGTACTAGAGAGCGAGGTAAATATCCAGAGAATGAAGAAAGCATCCAAGAAAGCCACAGGAAGAACAAAAAATAGTCTTGCTTTTCCTGAAAGATCACTGATGGCTCCAACATTCTCTACCAGTTCAAGTACTTCAGATGCAACAAAGAAGGTTCCTCCAAGCATAGCAACCTTTGATGTAAGACCACCTAGGGTAGGTCTTACAACACCGTAGCCCATACAAACCATCAGGATTATCACACGTGAAACTGTGCGTTTCACGGTGCCAAAGGTGACTGCCCAAAATGTGGTCCCAGTTGGTCTAACTCCAGTTTCGTTAAATTCAGCATAATCGAAGTACCACAAGGCCACCTCAAGCATGCCCAATGTTATCACTAGCGTTATACAATTCTGCAATGGTAGCACCTCTTTCCAAAATCTTGCATACTGAGAGAACCAAAACACTCCAAGTATCACAAATACAAGAGCCAAGAACCCGTAAAAGTTCATGAGTGGTGCCATTCTACCAGGTAAGTAACCAGAAGGATTTTTCCATACAGATTTTCCCTCAACGACCAACTCCTTGAGATTCGGATCACAATGAATGAAATATAGATTATACATTCCTGTTTTTGTAATTTGTATTGTCTTAGATTTCAATGTTGAGGTTAGATCATCAACACCAAACGATCCACCAAACACTTGGGGCCAGCCAGGATTTTTGGTGGACTGCCGGTGAATGATTTCTCCTTGTTTGCATACCCCCAATTTTGCAAGATCTGCTGTGCAGCATACAGCTCTTTGGCCGCCATAAGCTGAGCCTCCAATTGTCTCTCTATCATCTACCTCAAAAATAACAGCATGAATTGGCAGTGTGCTGAAATTTGACAACTCTTTGGGCCTCTTGAATGTAATCTTTTCAAACCTGATTTCAAAACCTTGACAAAGGTTAGGCATCGGGTTTCATATTTTGAATACATGAGTTTTCTATTTCAAATTTCACATTATGACCGCAATAAGTTCAACATACAAACGTTAGAAATTGACCAATGAAGCTAGGAAGGAATGGAGCAATAAAACTGTTCAAGTCACCAACAAAACAATTCTTTTACCAATAATATTCCTTTTAACAATAATATTCAAGACGGATATTTAGCGAATCCCAGTAACTTTTGAACAAATTAACATGCTTTCTAATCTACAGAAACAAAAAAGCAGCTAATGAGGCCATCTCCAAATCTTTCCTTCCACTCAATACTATTGACATGAACCAATCCAATTGCAATAATGGCAAAATGGTGGATTTGAAAGGTAGGGGATATCAGTATGTAAACTAAATTTATCTCGTAGCCCCTATCAAAAGCTTTGGAAACTTCTTGTTTGAGGGACTTCACTGCTAATGAACATCAGTAAGCTTTCGCAAGCAATCAATCAAAATCCTCATTAAATAGAATCCGTCTGTGGCCCTGCCCCGAAGTAAGGGTCAATCTGCGTCACAAAGTAGCCTTAGAAATTTTGAGGAGAAAAAGAGTCTCCCTTGATTTGAAGAATAAACAAAAAAGAGAGAGAGAATAAACTCATTCGGGAGGGTTTCTAAACTCAAAATTGAAAGTTTGAGCAATATTGAATCAGGGTTGGAGATGCCCTAGCAGGATTAAAAAAGAAACAGTTATATTTTTAAATAGTAATCACATATTCCGGTCAAAAACAGCACAGCCCATTCACATCATCATCAACACCCCCAAAGCAAACTTTCAAGCATGTTAATAAGAGACATTGACATAAGTAAGCTACGAAAAATGACAACCGATAATTTCCCTCTGAAATTGGCATGAAATACAGCACCAAATGATAGCATAAAGTTGACTCAAATCCAGGGGCGGCAGCTCCAGCCGCACTACTGTTTAAGCGGGGTCTAGCAAACCCCTAACTCAAAAACTGCCCTAAAATTTTATAAATCCATAAAACAAAATAAAATGTAGATTACATAAATCCATAAAACAAAATAAATTAGGCCCAATAAGTCTTCAACAAAAATAAAATGTTGGTTCTATACATTGGTTTAGCCAGAGCTTAAATCCTGCGGCCACCCCTTCTCAAATCAAAACCCCTGATTACAATCTAAGAAAGAGTAAAGCTAACACAAGTAAACTAGGAAAATGATAGCCTACAATTTCCCCCAAATTGGAATTAAATACAGAACCAAGTGATACACTCTAAAGTTGACTCAAATCTCAAACAAAAAACAATTGATAAACAAAACTAATTTCAATTACCCACAATTTCACCACTTTTCAATACAATATCACAACTAATCCGCATCGAAGGGGAGGAGATCTTAGATTAAACCTTAAAAATACGATCTTTTTTTTTTTACAGATTTGCAAAAGATAGGAAGATAGAAACGAAATTCACCGTATATAAGCGTCGGAGCCGTTGCCATTGTGGGTGGGAGCGTAAATTCCCTCACTGCCGCCGTGGACTACGAAAGCGTTGCCTTTGCTGACGAATTTCTCGTCCGAGTAACGATGTACAGAGCCTTCAACGCTGAGAGAAAAGGCAAAGAAAAGAAATACTAGCAGTAAAGCTGCGATTGACTCAAAGAACCAAGGCATTGACATTGCTGCTGTTGAAATTCACTGAGCTGAAGTTTCGGCCCTCTCTGAAGAGAGAGAAAAGTGTGGATCTGCTAAAAGGAAGACAGATGCGAAGAGTGAGGTCTCGAGATCTCACGAGCTCACGGCCGGACCATATAAAATATGGTCAGTGACTCACTGAACTAGTCCCGTCCCAATTTTATAGTCTCTTTTGAGAGTTTGTGTCACTTTTTAAAATATTATATCTTATAATTTATAATGTTTTAGGTGATTCTGAACACTTTGTTTAATAGATTAAATCAAGATCTATCAAACAAGATTCATATTACATATAAAATATATTACTGATTGAAAGATATAATCTTTTTTTATCCGATTAGATAGAACGAGACTATAAAATTAAGACGGAGAGAGTAATAAATAAATTATAAAGTACGATAGTTGGTGTTATCAATAATAAGGTTTTTTTTTTTTAATAATCGGAAGTCCAAATCAGTTTGCATGAACTTGGATTAATTTCGGAAACAAGGAACTTGTAGTTCTCCAAAAGCATCACAGGGTTGTAATCTTCTGATCATAGCCATTCTTTCAGCAATCAACTGTTAATTGCCGAACGAAAGATTGTGATTGAGGACTAAAATTTCCCCTCGGGATCTGGTTAAGTTTTCAACGTGCCCATTTATGGGCCTTAAATTCATGGTTTACGAACATTTTATAATACCGGGTACTTACTTTCCTAATCACTTACTATTTCTTTGTTTAATCAGATAGAGTAGATTTGATGTTAAAACCAATGAAGTAGTAGTAGTTTAGGAGAAAAACTTGGTTGCGTGTAAGATATGGTCACATGGTACCAGACCACCCATTTTGATTGTCCAAAAATATTTTAAATGGCCTAGATTGTGCGCGAGTGCGCACACACACACACAGTAAATTTAGACTATGCAAAATATTTTTAAACGGCCAAAATGCCCAAAAGACACCATATAACCATACCCACCTAATTTAGTGTGGAGTGGACCTTTGACTTTAAGATAGTACCGGAACTGGAAGAATCTGAATCAAAGAAGTTTTGGGGGCATGGGCCAGGTTGGCATATGAGTCATATGACCTGCTTGCTGTATCCTTGTGCATAATTACCGCGTCGGTCACTCGGTGGTGGGCTCAGAAACAACAGATATATTACTCCCCTAAGCAATTTCATTACCGCGTTGTCGGTGATGTTGATTATTTCTTTCAATTTTTGCCTCTTCTTGTGAATTTAATGACAAAAATTGATCAAGTTTTTGTCGATATCCAAATGAAATGATTTTTTATATGGATTTAAAAAAATATGTTTTAAGCAAATTAAAAAGCTCAGCTCAATCTCGAAGTGGATCTCACACAATCCAAGTGTACGTTTGGTTTTTACAACATAACATGACATTAAAAGACTGACTGATCATCTAAAAAAGAGCATGAGTGTGTACTAAAAACTACGTTACCAGAAAATAATGTTGTATTTGGTTCATACCCAAAATGAAACTTTTTTTAACTGTACACACAAATTATGAGGAATTGGGGGAGAACCGGGGCGGGTGATGTCCCAAGATCCATGTTGTCCGATTTGCGCTGTCTGTGCTCGATGATGGACAAATCAAATCACATCTTATCTAAAACAAATCCGAACCATCAATTACCAAACAAATCCGAGCCACCCATTGCCAAGCACGGGCGGCCCAAATCCAAAACAAATCCGAACCGACATTATGCATGTTGTCCCTTTAGGAATAACACCCATCCCGGGTGCAGTTATGCGTCAGCAGATGACAGTGATTTCGGCGGGTCAATCCTCAGTGTCTCAAACTTATTTCCCACTTTTCATTCCTGTGGATTGCAAATCATTGCCAATTGGATTGTTGTTTGTCCTATATATACAACTGTTTAGCTTTGCAATAATGCAATCTTGTTCGTATGCGATTGGATTGAAATTTGAAACCCACCCTCCAACCAATTTTATAACACGGGATATCACAGCATTAGGGTGTCCGGATTGACTTACATGTACCTCTATTAATCTCTTTCGCAGTCCAATCTTAAGAAATTACTTTCTTAAAACTTGACTTTAAAAATCGAGCCCTCATTAACCGTGTAAGAAGCAAACTCACAGAGTATGAAAGTAATCCATTAGCTCAGTGGCAGATAGCCAGATACATTAAGGGGTGTTTTGACAAACCTAACATGCAATTTATTTTTTTTTGAATAAAGAAAAATAAAACATTTGATATTCTTTTGCCAAAACATTGACTATTTATCAGAAGACTTGAATATTAGGACAAAGGGTTGATCTATTTGTAGGCCTGGCAGTAGCCAAAGTAAACACTTAAGCACAACCTCCACCATGCTATATCAACAAGAAGCTACGAAGTCATATTTCAAATTACTTATTAAGAATCTGCAAAACCCCACCTGATGCACCAGCCTCAACAAATATGCCAGAACTGGAGAAACCAAAGTATGTCCAGAACACAAAGAAACAGGCCTCCGAAATCTCGGATAGGGTGTGCAAAATGACCCAAAGATCTCCTGCCAATTCTCCAGAATCTACGCTGCTTCCTTGGAGATTCCACTAAGGTGAGGAGAAGCTCCAACTATAAAACATCTAATGGGATAAAACATCATCTTCTCAACCATGAGATTTGTTTCGGAAAAGTCTACAAAGTCGGGGATGTTGAGAGCGCGAGGGAGAGGTATCCAGCCTATTTTCAAATACCCAGCAACAACCAACCGCAATAATATTTGCGGATAATATGGCAAGGGCTCAATGCAAAATTCAGGACTGGATGTTGTAAACATGTACGCTAGTCCATATCAAGAAATTCCATCCTCTTTCTCATGGAGCCTTTCAGATCTGTAGCCTCCCTTTCTGCCTTTTGTGCCTGTTGATATTAGTACATACTAACATACAGTTAGTTATGGTGGGAAGCACAACACAAGAAAAAAGGATTCCATAACGCAAGCGAGAATCCGGGCAGACTAATGAGCACATTATTAGAATTTGTATCAGCAACTTATTCAATTTGAATTCCAGCTCTTCAACTCCTTCAATTCCAATCAAATCTAATGGACCTCTAGTTCTGTTCTTGGTGGCGGCATTTCCATGATAGCCTTGGTTTTTTATGGATCGACCTCAATTCCACGTGTAATCAGGAAACCCATTTCATTGGATAGAATGCATTGATTGTTATTTGACTTTCTAAGTATATATGTATTTTAAACGATTGGAGGATGACTAGCCATATGTGCATTATACTATCAAAAGTCGTCGTGAAAAAATTGTGAAATGAACCAGCTCAAAAGTGTCAAAGATTGCCTATAATCCTCTCCTAAGGGTGATACAACCATATAACAAGTTGCAAGATGCATGTCCTTGTGCGCGATCTTGCATTATATGTCTCAGAAGGTAAGTGTTTGACTTCGGAGGTTATATCTTGAGATGGCTAATAATGAGTACGAGTCTTGCAATCCTCTTGTGGATTATCGATAGGAATTACTACCCTAATGGTAATCTGGTTACATGTTGAATGTGAACGGTATATTTCACACAACTATGGTAGATCTTGTGGGCCCATGCATACACCGACCAATCAGCACATGACTGCTCCAAGTGACTTACAAGCCAAAAAATGGCTTCAATTGGGTGCTCCTAGGTTGAGGACATCCAACATTCCCTGAACATAAATGATACAATACCTACTCTATTGCTAGAAATGATTTTAAAACCTAGTAAAAGATCATAAGACCCGTGGAATTACCTCTATCGCGAACTCAAATTTGATTCCAGGCAGGACTAAAATACTGAAGAGAATAATACCACTCTTTTTCTGTGTACATTGATCCAACGCTCATTAAGGTTTTGGCTGCTCATTGTATTTCTTCACGCGCTTGTTTCAGGATAACATTGTGTTAATGTGGTCTAGTATGGATCCTCATGTTCCTTTCAATAATATCTAGTTTAAAAGGCAAAAAGCACTCGCAAGGTGATAGAATACAAACTGAAAGGAGCCTCTATGGCACAGTAAAGAGGTATTAATGAGGTAGTTTCTATTTTCCAGTTGTTGAGTATCAAACTGGTAGAATGTTAATTAAGAAATCAACCTATAGATCCTAACTGAGATCAGTACATTGACACTCAATTCGGAAAAACTAGATACTTTTCCAGTTGATAGATGATAGGAGTTTTATAAGCTTGAAAAGGAAGCAATAAAGTGAGAGGGAGCAAGGTAGAATGTCAAAGATTCTTCCACCAGTCAACGATGGTGTAAAAAGGAAAACCCAAAAATACTCATTCAGCACCAGAGAACCATACAATAAAACAATGCAAGCAACATTACCCCCAACAAGAGACTGCAGTAGTGCAACATGAATCCATGATATCCTATGATGTTACTAGAACTACGCAGTTTTTAGACAAACAAAAGTAACACTTACCCTTTTTATCTCTTCTTCTGAGACACGAGTCATATGAGGAGGAAGTTCCTCCTTCTCCAAGTCCTAATCAATTAGATTAAGTTTCAAGAAAAAATGAGGCAGGGAGTTATGTACAATTTTTCTGAAGAAACAGAAGGTCAATAATAAGGATTTATACCAGCTCGCCAATTAAAACTACATTCTCCCCACGGATTATGTACAAACCCAATGGAATGTCAGAATAATGATCCCCTACAATAACTCGCTCACATGCACCTTCGAGAACAGCATTAGCTGAAAATAACACATCTTGTCAGTTAAACGATCACTGACCACTGAGATTTTTGGTACAAGAAATATCAGTAAAAGAGTACGAAAAACAGTACCAAATTGATCAAACGAACGAAGTATTCCCAACAGCTTTCTACCATCTCTCAGCAATACGAGAAGCTTCTCTGCAAAAGAAAAATAGAGAGAGATAAGTTGAAGTTTAACAATAAGCATAAATACCAGAGAACTACAAAGGAGATGGGGGGAACTCTAGAGTTATAGCGTATCACAATTTTTAGAGCCAATCTATATCTGCTCTTACATGTATATGTTTCTTGAACTTTATATGGAAGCAGATAGATGCATAGATAGATGAGCAAGTAACAGTGAATTTGAAAAAAACTATTCCTCAAGCTAAGGATTTTCACAATATTCTTCTTGAAAGATAAACATTAAAGATCACCCCCCGCTCCCAGGAACAGCTGAAAAAAAAGATGAAAGACAGTTAAAGAGAGGGATAGATATCGACATAATCACCCAAAGCATAGACTGACCATCCACATGTAAGACTGCCACTCGAGCCAGACAAGCCAACAACACTTTTCAGCTGAGCTTAGAGTGAGTTTGGACTGAGCCTAGTCAAAGCTAGAGCAACTTGAACAGGTTAACATTTTATTGTCCAAAAACCAAACTCATGGGAAAGGTTTTTATTTCAGGTCCTAAGCTTTTGGATCAAAACTTTAGTTAGCAAAACACATTTTTTTCATAACTTCCATCCTAATAGGCAATAACTATTGCTAAAAGTAAACAGACTATTGCAATCAACGTGGAATCATACTTTACCAACTTTTGACCAAACAAAATAGTAGTATTATGTTTTCCTGGCCTCAGCTTGGCTAGAAATGGTGATTGGGCTAATCATAAGCTTGCACTTGACAACAATATTCAGGCTAACCCTGAGCAACTCTTGGCCCAGCTCAGCAGCCCAACTGACAGGTCCACCATGCTACAACATACATACAAAATAAGAGTTGTCGAATCTAGGGAAGAGAAAAGTAATTAAAATGCATTCTTGGGCGGAATATTAACCAATATAAATATGATCCCAATTCTCCCAGAAGCGTACTTTTCAACCTCATGGTCATTTAGTTCATATGATAGAAGATAAATGCGGACATTGCCCTGTATTGGCTCCAACTTGCTGTTGATAGACTATATCTTTAATAAAGCAAGCTTACTTTTTGAAAGTTTCAACTTCCTCCCTTTACAAGCATATCTCCAGTTTAACTGTTTAGTTTACTGTTGCAAAACCATGATTTCATCTCAGATGAAATATCTTACGGCCACCCGTGCATTGAATGGCATAGAAGAAGCATCAACAAGGGCAAAAGAATTGATAAACAACTTCTATCCTTCCCAACCTTAGTTCATGTAAACCGGGATCACATTTCTTTTAAGTGCACAAGATTACAGTAGAGAGAGCATGAAGGAACACCAACCGCATACAACATCTAATGCCCATGACAAAAGGACCCTATACATTTACATGTTCATCAAAAAAATTCTACCATGTCAGTAAATCGGTCTACAGAATCATTTCATTCTTTTGACTCCCAACTACACAAACAACTAAGAAGGAAATTTGTAAGCATATACAGAGGACCTCCAAACCATCAAAAATGTCTTGACAGTTTTCCAATCCCCACAAATCTGTATTTCAATCTTTTAACATGCTTGCTACAATTTGTAACTCTTAATATAACCTTCATTTCCATGCTTCGCCAAAAAAACTTCCTTTACTCTTCAATCTTCATACCAAATAACAACTTTCACCTATATCACGTAGTACGTTCCCAAATAATCTAAAAACCAATTTTTTTAACATAGAAACTCTCTAAAGATACAAGCAACGTTTGACATAACACAAATATAAACTTCAAGAATTTAGAAAAAACAAGAACTTGAGGCAGATGTACCAAAATAAACCACAGAAAACGAGAACATCTATGGAGCTTACTATCAAGAGAGCTTGCAAGACAAGTTGGTAGATAGATAACATTGATAGGAAAGCTTTTTCGGTGTATGAAAAATCACTGAAATTCCTCCAAGATTGAACCAAATTGCATTGGCAGCCCAGACTATTACCGACACCTCACAAAGACTAGATTTTTAATCAATTCTTCAAAAAGTTGAATACTTTCCAACTCACCCACTCAAAATTCTACACCAAATATAACTAAACCAAGATTGATGATCTAACTTGGAAATTTGTAAGCATCTACAGAGGACACTCCAAAGCATCCAAATGCCAACATATCCAGTCCCCATAACTCTGTATTTCCACTTGCCACAATTGATAACTCCTACATAATTGTTCCTTTGCCCAAAAAAAAATTTCGTTACTCTTCAATGTTCATCTAGTTGCCCACATTATGACACAAATTACGTATAACAAAAATCACCAGATACCAACTTTGACACGCCCAAAACATCTGAAAACCAAAAATTCAGCATAGAAACTCTCTAAAGATGCAAACAAACTTTTGAAATACCACAAATATACAACTTCAAGAAAAGAACTGGAGCACATGTACCAAAATAAACCACAGAGGAAGGAAGAAAAATCTCGAATCTTACTATCAAGATAGCTTGCAAGAGAAGTTGATAGATAGATATCTTCCGGTCCTGCCCAAGACATTGAGAGCAAATCCTTTCGGTCTACGAAAAATCACCGAAAATTCCTCCAAGATCGAAACAAATTGCATTGGCGGCTCAGACTATTACCTATCCCTCACAAAGACTCGATTTTTAATCAATTCTTCATAAATTCGAAAACCCTCCAACTAAATCCCACCTAGTTCATAATTTTACACTAGAAAAAAAAAAAAAAAAGGAGCCAAAATTGATTACCGAACTTCGCTATCACAGTTCTGAGATCTGAAAAACTTAGCTTTAACCAATCCTAAACCCCCAAACGCAAAAAGATGCTAGCTTTGTTGATGGGAAGGAACCAAATGCTTTGAAACAAACGCTCAGATCCAATCGCACCGGAAATTTTTTGAAGAGAAAATAGGAAATGAAACGACGAGAAAAGGGGAGAAAAAGGGGGAGAGAAAGTGTGAAACTTTTGTGGGAAGTGGATTTGGGAAGATTGAAAACTAGGGTTTAGGACTTCTCCACCAGCTCCCGCCTCTTTTCACTACGGCCTTTGCTATCCAACAGTATTAAATTATTTACTCGAACATTGATATATGTATATACGATCAATAAGTCTACATACCAAGAAAAAAGACCCAGAAAATGACCAAGAAAACACATTTAAGGAGTGAGATTCATCCAATACATTGTTTACCAAGAAAAAAGACCCAGAAAATGACCAAAAAAACACATCCAAGGGGTGAGATTCATCCAATACACTGTTTGAAAAAAGATCCAGAAAATGACCAAGAAAACACATCCAAGGGGTGAGATTCATCCAATCCAAATCTGTTTGTTTGAAAAAGATAGGAAAATGACCAAGAAAACACATCCAAGGGGTGAGATTCATCCAATACACTGTTTAGATTCATCCAATACCAAGAAAACACTGTTTAGATTTTGGATGAATCTCACCCCTTGGATGTGTTTTCTTGGTCATTTTCTGGGTCTTTTTTCTTGGTATGTATCAGTGCTGATATACAATCCTTCCCACCACGTTTCCTCTCACATGTGATGGACACCACATGAAATTCACAATGGGTTCCATCACATATGAGAGGGAGAATGGTTGGGAAGGGAGTGTATCTATTATTTTTGTTATTACTCATCATAGGATGAATGTATTTTGAAAAGAAAAGGAAATTTTTTAGATTATTTATTTATTTTAATAAAATTAAATAAAAAATATGATGTAATCTGAGCTGTCCATCCGAGCAACGGACGGCTCAGATGGTGCACAGCAGCCACCCCAAATCCCCAATAGAAGGGCTCCTTTGATTGTGCCAATAAATATTGTTGACAATTGTTCTCCAGTAGGAAGGATTGATTGACAAAAATCAGATTAGGCTCTGTTTGGAATAAAATTTTAAAAAAATAATAATAATGAAGAAGAAAATTAGAGAAAAAAATTAAGAAGAAATTGGAGAGAAAATTGAAATTAACAGTTTTTTAAGCTTTAACACGGAAAGAATTTTTTTTAAATTTCCCTCTTCTTTCCATTTCTTTCTCCAATTTCCAAGTGCGCCCTATAGATTCCATCTCTTTTCATATCACGGGAATAAATTTATTTATTTATTTTATTTACGTGTGGTTAGGCTTTAATCAGTAGGCTAGTTGTGATTTATTTGTGGTAGATTTTAATAGCTACATTATGAAATGCAATTCTTTCTCTTTCCCCACCAAAAAGAAATCAGTAGGGATAAGGAAAGATTAATTCAGAAAATTCATTTTAGAAAGGTCACATCTTGCTAATATCTCATGGCTAGGTTGGCCCTCCAATCAGAAAATACCCGAGGTCTTGTTTAAGGGTTGTTTAATTTCAATTATTGACTTAAGTAGATTTTTAAGTCAATGTATTGTGAGAGAATGATCTGTCTCATAACCACAATAAGCCAATTTAGAGAGTTTAAGCGATGAATTGGAAGTTGCTATTTGTAAAAGACTGGAAATTTTGGTTGGCCTTCGATAAATAGATTGAATTTGCCATGTGGGGGTGATAAAAGGCTAATCTCTTCTCTTTTCTTTTGGGTAAAATAAAAGGCTAATCTTATATTGCATTTGGTGTTTTAGGTGCACTTTGGCTAAATTTGGTTTTTTGGTTTATTGGATTATTTGGTTTTGTCCTTATTCAATTTTTTTTTTTTGCGATTTTGTTAGTTTTGATTCGATTTTTTTGAGGTTTAACTTGGGTTTTAATACCGGAGAGGAATCTAAAAAGTATAAAATTATTAGCCAAACTTAAAGTTTTGTGAATAAAGACAAAAATAAACCAAATTGGATTATTGGTTTTTTGGTTTTTTGGTTTATTTTTGTCTTTATTCACAAAACTTTAAGTTTGGCAAATAATTTTATACTTTTTAGATTCCTCTCGTCGAGACAAGCCAAGAAACCTCAAAAAATCGACCAAAAACTAACAAATGCAAAAAAAAATTGAATAAGGATAAAATCAAATAATCCAATAAATCAAAAAACCAAATTTAGCCAAACTAGACCTTAATTACAGGAAAGGGTTGCTTCATTGGATCACTTCAACTCACTAGATATGTTTTTAATATTGGCGCACCACGACAGATTTATATTCATCTTAATGATAATTCAAAGCAAAAATTGGTTGGTGAAGCCAGATACTAATAATTTTTTTAGTACAAAAGTACTACTTTTTCGCCACATCCGTCAGTAATTTTTGTCTGAAATGCCACTGTTTCAAAAGATTATCTCAATTAAAAAATAAGGAAATTACTCTTTTACCCTTGCTTTTTGAAAGTTGAGATATAGGTGTTTATCAAAACTAAACAAGCATCAGAATTCGATAATGCGACACTCTCCAAGAATACAAGTCCTAGAAACGAAAGAAAATCCCGAAAACATAACTTCAATTGGAAACCATTTTTGTAAATACCAAACAAAAATGCCACAGATTTGGTGGCTAGGGGACCAAGGAAACTCTTTGGATGGCAGGCATCTTTATGGGGAATGGGAATGTGATTCCCTAACTCTAAGATTTCCATGTTTGGGTATTGATGGAATGAGAATAGGATTTCTTATCTTTCAATTCAGGAGCAATCAGATTCCTAAATAGAGGGAGAATCTCATACCTTCACTACCCTTGGGAATGTGAGATTACATGGTAATCAAATTATTAGGAGAAAAGGAAAAGTTAAATCTATACCTCTTATACCCTCAAGATTTTTTCACATTGTTTTTTTTTCCCCTTACATCTCAATTTTCCCTCCAAACCCAAGATCTTGTTGATATTTTTTCCTCCAATTCATTTTTCTATTCCCACTTTTTTTATTTTTCCGTATTATCTACATATTTTTTGCAATCTTTAGGATACCTAGTCGTCCACTTTCCATATTAGTGGCAGAGGATTTTTCATTTTCCAAATATCAAAGGTATGCATATTTTCCCTTTTTTTTCCTCCCCCAACATCCCAATTTTTCCTTCAAACCCAAACTTTCCGCCTCCAATACCTCTTTCAATTGCTACCTTTTTGTTTTGTCATAATCTCTTTTATAGAATTGCAACCTATTGCAAGCTTTACAATGATTGTTCGACATTTTAAAGTTGTTTAATTGTTTGTTTCTATTTTAATAGTTTGACATTTCTAGCAATCTACTATGTTCAACTATTTGCATTCAGGAATTGCAATATTTTGTATTAGTTGTTGAAGGGTAATTCTGGAAAATGAAGTAAAAATACATTCCATTTCTTAACTTCGAATGGTCAACCCAAATGCTAGAATGGTAATTCATCTTTTTTTTCCTGTGTAACATTCCCAGATGAACCAAACACATTAATTGGATTACCTAGGCATCCCATTCTTGGGAATGGGATTTCGAGAAAATTGGATGCCCATTCCTAATCTTTGATTCCTGCCATCCAAACACAGCCTAACATCCATTGCATTATCATTGAAATGCCTCAATCATATATAGTAAAATAAATATAACAAGTAGCAAAACCCAGATTAGCCACACAAAAAAAATCTACTACCTTCGTTTCAAGATGATTGTCTGATCCGCAAAATGATGACTTAACATAATGCATTTTTGTCAAATTTTTTTTGTAAATTACTAAACACCAATGGATTCTTTTGAGTCAGAATTTGTTGGGATAAAAGTACATTATTTTTAAGTTCTATTTTGCGGACCGGAACAATCATTTATAAAGAGAATGTCGAGCTGTGTATTATGAAAAGCAAAGACTACAGAAATCCCTTAGTACATAACATGTGTTGTAGCTCTCCGACAGATAATAGATACAAGTAACAACCATGAAAAAAGGGAGTCCATACCCTCCACACAAAAAAAAAAAAAAAAGAAAGAAAGAAAAAAAGAAGAAAAATAATTAAGCAGCTGCATGCTTCAAATATCACACAATTCAATGTGGCATGTGGTCACTTCATTAGCCAAATATCTGAGATGGATTTTGTTTATTGATGAATACCCATTTGCCTTGGAAACTTCAACTCTGGCCATGATCCCAACCATTACCCCTCTCTCTTGTTTCGTTGGAGCTAAAAAATAGACTTTTTCTTATATGCAGTTGAGATGCTAACAAGAAACCATGCACATCTAGATCTCAAGAACAATATCTGCAACACAAAACAAGTTTTCCTTCTTAATTATTACGTAAATTTCAAGCTTTTCCTAATAAATCAACATTGTAATAAGACTTAGTGTAAAAATAATAGGTTTCTATGATATTTTCCTTTCTTAAAACTAGCATTTGGTCACACGGAATGCGTGTGCAAATAATAAATAACGTAATTTTCGGGTCTACAAGTTGGTAATGGCTAAAAGAGAATATGAGAGTATTAGAAATGGCTTATTAGTTCGGAAAAATGGAGTGGGTAAGCAAAACAAACTTAGACTAAGAAAATATGTGATGGCATGTTCTACGCTATATGTGTATGTACTAAATGACTTTTACGGGATCCCTAATGTTTCTCGACGCTAATTTATATGGTATTAATTGGTGTAGGTGGACGTGTTGATGTAAACCATTTAAGTTATGTACTAAGTTTTATTGTTTGAATGAGGTAGCTAGCTAGAATAGAACTCACAATCAGAATCAGTCTTGACCCATTTAGAACCGTCATGACTTGTCCTCTTCCGTTTTTCTTCGTCTTCTTCTTTGTCCTTGATCATCTTTGGAGCTGCTCTATTCTCAAAATATTTCTTCACTGATGGTGCCCTAGAGCAATTTTGTGGGTACATCTTCTTTGTAAGCATAGTCCTCAAAAGCTGCAGCCCAAAATCATATGATAACTAATTAAATTAATACTATATATAACATAGAAAGGAAAATACTATGTTTTACAATAAAATCAACCAATCTTATTAATACTTGGAATATTTGAATGCATGCTAAAAATTACAAACCATAATTAATACTAAAATGGACATATGCCTATCACCAAAAAAAAAACTAGCAAATAAGAGCGTAACAATTTTGGATATCTAGAATAAGTGTGAACAAATCCTTGTGCTGAATGAAATTTTTTTCCCCGATGAAAAAAGTATTTCGGTTTAATGGAGCAGATAAATTCAGGGTATGAACAACATCACAAAAACTTTGAATCTGCACCATATGGCTGGCGTCACGTCTAATAAATTTGTTATACGTGTTATTTTTTGTGCACTTTTTCTCGGTATTAAGCAAGTATGTACAATTTTTTTATTTTGATCGGCAAAAATTTAATTAGTGAAATCTTGACAAGGGTATATCAAGATGAGGGTAAAGGGGAGGAGACTTCAACCAACGGTTGAAGTAATTAAAACGACGGTTGAAAAAATTAAAACACACCTGATGGAACAAGCCTATAAACACCCCAGGGCCAAACTCAGAACACCTAAATGTCTAGGTCCAAACAGGCCAAACCATAGATTATAATAAAGCCCAAAAATAGAGAGGCCCAACATGCATATATGAAATGTATATGTATATGTAGCATAAGGATATATAGAAGAGTATATACCTTCTCCATCCTTGATTCTTGAAATGTATCTCTCAAACTGGGAGATGGTCCAAACCCACTACTGCAAACAAACTTCTTAAAAAGGAAAGAAACCGATTTCTTCCCCAGAGCCTTTTTGTTCTTCTCCATGCATACATCTTTGCACCTATCAATTATCACTCTAATAGTTCTGTCAATATCTTCCTCGTCTTTATCCCCAGAAACACTGCAACTGGCCGTCGAAATCCGACGACTAACCTCCAAACTTGATGGACAATTGAGGAATCTATCCAACGGGAGATCAGCAACATTTTGGATATGATGATCTCCTTCTACTTTGGTAGCCGGAGCAGCCGGTTTTCGTCGCAGTAACTTTGTTAGTTCTTTTTGGAGCTTTCCAACTTCTTCTGGTGTGAAATCTGCTAGTTCGTCTTCCTCGGGTGACGACGGGGTTGGAGGATTTTGATTCTGCCATTGATCTGAGGTTTGATTCGGATCGCGGTTTCCGAAAGTTCCGATTGCTAGCAACCCGTGAGGCCAGTCATTGAATTCTTCTTTTGGAGGTTCATGTTTCGGAGGACCTACAAAAATGGATTAGAAATCGCGAAAATTAATTAAGAACATTTTTTTTTTTTAGTTTTCTGTTTTAAAAAAAATTACAAGTTGATAAAAAAACGGCCTACAGTTGAACGGGTTAGACCGTTGTGTTCTTTAAAGGAACTGGAGAGAATCATACGTTATGCATAATTGTTTGAAAACTGTAGCCAAATGAGACCTCATACAAATATCAAATATGGATATGAAAATAAAGAAAGAGGGCTTCTATATGTGGGTCAGTATTGTGACAGGATAAATCACCTTAAATGTCACCTTGTAAAAAAATGATTCAAATCAGGACTATTCAATTAAGAATTTTATAAAGCATCTCTCTCAATCTTAATATGGCCCGTACATGTACTGGCTCTGCATATGCAACAACTTCGACTTCTTATGCTGTCTCGTTGGCTTCTTGTCTTCCGTTCTTTTTTTCTTGGGTGGCTCTTGCCATTGTGCCCTTGGTCTATTTAATCTTTGTTTCTCTTTATCGATTAATAAAATTCTTTTTACCGAGAAAAAAAAGAACTTGGCCTTCTTAGAATATTAAGAGGTTGATTAACTTGGCCTTCTCAAATTAGCTTCAACTTTCAACTCTCACTTCTTTATGTAATCGCATCCATGAGTGTGAGCAAAAATAGGAGTGGAAATTGATAATGCGAGCATCAAGGGAGGATTAATGAGAGTGCAAGCAAATGATACTGCATGAGAACTACGTGACTCATAACCTTTAGAAGTTTGCTTGATCGTTAACTTACGAATTCCAAAATGAATTCATATGCGGGTAAATTTACCTCCACACTCACATATCAGAAAAAACAAAACCTGACCTTCTTGGATTTCACATCATTTCTTAGTCTTGCTGCTAAACAAGCGAGCTAATGATGGCTTCAACTGTGATAGGTGACTTTATATATCTTATGCTTGTACATTAAATTAATGAGGGGACAATTTTGTGATCACCTGAACCTTCTTGTCCTAGAAGGTGGATTGCTGCAGACACATTCCAATTTTTAAGGAATACATTTTACTCCTTTTTACATGGTTTTGAAGTATGTGAACTTGCCTAATTGGGAGGATGCATATGGCCGATGTACGATGTGGAAGCGTTCTGTCCACTTCATTTCCCTAAATGTCTAAACGTGTATGCTACTGCTCACCACAATCTATATATATAGTGTTGATTTTCAAACTTTTTTTACCCTCGGCCAGAGCCGCTTAAGGACAAAGTCAAAGAAGCATGG
Source organism: Vaccinium macrocarpon (assembly GCA_022606695.1). Taxonomy (NCBI): domain Eukaryota; kingdom Viridiplantae; phylum Streptophyta; class Magnoliopsida; order Ericales; family Ericaceae; genus Vaccinium; species Vaccinium macrocarpon. Next base: position 35,065,030 of record CM040174.1, on the reverse strand, counting down.
ACTTTAAGCCCAAAAAAATTGATAAAAATGGCGGCCTTCAATTTTTTAGGACCTTATATATTTGTATTAGGCTCAGATAGTTTTTGTCTAACCCTTCTATACATAAATGATGAATTTTAAAGTATAATAGTGGTTTTTTTTTTGGATAACGATACGCGCGTTTACATTTTGTAATGGTAAATCTTTTGTAATGATTTTTATAAAGACTTTCAACTGATCGACATTTGTAGCAAAATATAGAGTGGACATCATTTAATGAGTTCGCTTCTGGCCCCCAAAATCTTTGAGCTGGCTCTGTCCTCAGCGTAAGTCAATATTAATATTATTAGTTTTAATTAGTAGGGTTGAAGTTCTGTCAAATGCATTTGAGTATATAGTGTCTATTACTAGACTACCACTTCACTTGCATGTGTTGATTTGCAAACTTAGAAATCAACAGAAGTGGGAAATCTCTTCTGTTGAAGTACCATTAGAGTTGTTTAATGAACCAAGTTACTCGAAGTACAATCCAAGTTTTCACAGGTTAAGATCGACCTCATTCGAGATGGATTAGTCAAGTAAATAAATCAAGCTTTAACATTTATCCGAGATTTCTATGTTTTTAAATCAAGTTTGAACGAGCTATAACTCAAGCTACCCGTGATCAACTTGATTAAGTTTTTAAATCAAGTTTGAACAAGCTATAACTCAAGTTACTCGTGATCAACTCGATCACGTTAGTTTGAGAATTGTCGTTTTGTAAACAAATCAAGCTTGAATACCTCTTTATCAGCCCTCAACATAATTTTCTACCAATATTTGAAAAGTAGTCCTAGAAATCTAAACTAAACTATGAGTATTTTATATTTGTAATTACCGTAATATGTACTATCAATATTTACTGACCAATTATGGGAAAAACTCGGATCCGGAAATCAAAAGATAAATGATCTCTGCAGATCAACCATGATGTACCAAATTAATATCCACGTAATCAAATATGCGAGTATACGTCAAGCTTGATTATTAATTAATTACACAAAAAAAATTTGAATTTTTATTTTGTAAACCCAAGTGGATTATGATTAATAATTATTAGTGTTTAGATCTTGATCCATATATTTTGATTCGCATGCATATGATTGGAAGAAGAAACACTATAAAACTAATGCATGGTAATAAAATGACAGAAGACTTATATAAATAAAATAAAAAAATTTAAAAAAAAAAAAACAAAAATGGAAAACCACACAAATGATAGCACAATATAAACAATTGGTCTTAAAAAAGTCTTTAGTGATTCTCACTCGGGTACTATCAATTCCTGTGTTTTTCAACCCAGGGCTCAAATAACTGCATTTTCTCCGATGAACTATTCGTTTCAATGGATCAAGAACACCACATAAATCAACACAACGATTAAGAGAAAAAAACACATACATAAACCCTAAAACAAGAAACAGTAATGAATATACTTACGCGACACAGAAACCAGATTATGTTGCGGTTTTGCTGTAGTAGTACTACTACTCCCTTGTCCACCATTGAACTTATTTTGCATCCAATTGAAGAACTGCAAACCGAAACAAAAATCAGCATACCATGCAAAATTGTAATTCCACCATATATTTTGAAAGTCATCACCATGCATGATCATCATCAAGAGCTAGCGTAGTACTTCAAATATCGAAACCAGGAGAATGCAAGAGATATATATTTATTTTTCACGAATTTCTCACCTTCATTTTTTTGGAGAGACAACTGAGAATCAAAACTCAGGTGTGTGGGGGGCTGAAAGATCACTCAGAGGGTTGTGGGGTTGAAAAAGTACTACTCGATCAGGTGTGTTTTTCGGAAGCTAGTAGATCCTAAATAAGCCAATGAGAAATCATGAGTTGGACATTTCTTTGAACAAGTAATAAACAAAGAATGTGAGGAAAACCATGGCCAATTAAAAGTTGAACTCACCCACCTTCTTACCTGGGTTCAATTTCCTAAACCCAAAACCCACTGCTGCCTCCACAGCTCAAATTCTGTTGGTCAAATAAGGTTACTGGCCGCATTGTATATATATATATATACTTTGATGAAAAGACATTCTGTTAGTGTAAAAATCTGTATAAAATGGTTGGGGGAATAAATTAATAAGTGCATGGGGGCTGAGGATTTCGGGGGGAACTTGAGTGACAAATGTTGAAAGGGTAGTCGTGGCACTGGTTTTGTCCATGTGATCCATCAGTGGAGTTGCAAATCCTGAGGCAAAAATTAAGGTTAAAAGGTGAATTGAATCTCGAAACTGCACAGTTTTAAGATCCAATGGAGGGACATTTGCCACGAGTAGATCCCAGATGGGATTTTGTTCCTGCCTTGCTGGACCCTCTCATCATTCATCAACCTGAGAGCTAGCAAAAAAAAAACTACTGGAAGCACCAGAGTCGGCTCAAGACTTTCGGAGGCCAAAAGCGAACTCCAAAGATTGACCCTCATGCATTATTAATAAAATCAAAATAGCAAATAATCAAAGTGTACTAATTGCTATGAAATGTGCACTATTATTTCAAGCTCAAACTAAAGATAAAGATTTGCATCACCATTAAAAATTTGCATTTTTGCGAGACGGTAAAGTGTTTGTCAAATACAATCCTCAAGGAAAGGAATTTAAACTGTATTTGATACAGAGAAGGTTTTTTTTTTTTGACAACTGAGTGAAGCCATGAAAGTGACGCGTTTGATTTTTAGTTATTCCTATTCCACATCGGCTGTGAAGAAAAAAGAGATTCTTTTAACTGCTACTCCCTCCGTCCCACAAAGTTTGACACTTTCACTATTCTAGCCCTATGAAAAAATTGATTATTTATTTTAATCTATAATGTTTTATATAAGTAATATGGATCTCGTTTGATAGATTTCAATTAGTTCTTTTGAACAATGTTTTGAAAATCACATAAAACGCTATGAATTGAAAGATATAGGCAATTTAAAAATGGCATGCACTCCCAAAAGTGTCAAACTTTGCGGGACGGAGGGAGTATAAATATGCATCTTGTTTACTAAAGTTGGGCCTTACACTTCGGTACGCCTACAATCAAGAGTTAATATTTATTAATTTCAAACCTAACATATATGGGTCGTATCAAAATTCGGGGGCCTAGGCCTAGTTTGGCTAAATTTGGTTTTTTGGTTTATTCGATTATTTGGTTTTGTCCTTATTCAATTTTTTTTTGCATTTATTAGTTTTCGGTCGATTTTTTGAGGTTTCTTGGCTTGTCTCGACGAGAGGAATCTAAAAAGTATAAAATTATTAGCCAAACTTAAAGTTTTGTGAATAAAGACAAATCTCAAAAAATCGACCGAAAACTAACAAATGCAAAAAAAAAATTGAATAAGGACAAAACCAAATAATCCAATAAACCAAAAAACTAAATTTAGCCAAAGTCTACCCTAGATTGGGCTTGGCTTACAATGGGAGGCCCGGAAGCCTTCTCTTCCTTGGCTTACCTCGTGAGCCGACTTTGATTAAATACCAGCGCGTAGATGTCGAGTTCGTTTGGCTCCTGCAGTGAACATTACACAGCACGCAGTGCAATGTGTGTGGCTTTACCAAGTACCAACACACGCAGACAATCAGTCCAAGTTTTTTTTTTGCACAGTGCAGTATCGTAAGGCCCCCCAAAAATGTTTAGTGCGTGTGTGGTTTTTGGCTTTTCCTTCAATAAATCTGTGTTTCAAACAAATTCAGGAAAAAAATTTGGATACCGAATGGATAACACGTGGCCATGCCAAGCACGATTTTGGCCGTCCAAAAGTGGTTTGGACCACCGAGATTGATTCCCTCTCTCTCCTCTCACCCGACCACTCTCTCTCCTCCTTTTCTCTCTCCTCTTCCGGACCGTTAGATGGCATTTTGGACGGTTGAGATTGCCGAATGTATAAATAGCAGAATCTCTCGTAGGGTGGTTCTAACAAATAATGCACATGTGACATTAACCCTGCCTTTCCTTCTAGTTTTCAGCTTGGAATCTCGCAAGCCTAAACGTAGATTGATTCGTATACTATATCCTATTACGAACAGATCTTAGAAATTAAAATTGAGAACCGCGTGCCCTTACATGCAATTAGTAAATAGAAAGATAAGCGACATGGAAAATGCAAATTTAAGTACGTCAGGTTTGGTTTTATATCCAAAGCTGCTATGATCAGGCCGTCAATTGCAGAGAGACGCCAGTAATAATAATAAACTTCTTCTAGGGAAGGTAATCAGTGGCAACTCCAGGATTTCGGAAGTATGGGGTCATTATAAATAATAAATACCTTTACTAACCATAAATCAAAAAAAATATCATAGTAATGGCAACTAAAAATTTTGTTCTAACAAAATTCACATTTAAAACTCAACCTCATGAACAAAATATATTATCAAAAAGCATAAAACAGTTTTCACCACATACAAAAAAAAAATAAAATCTACATAAGCTTCTACAATTGCATTCGACGCGGTCTCGACATACTATCAAATAATCGCTCCATCCCAAATTTTTGCTTCTACTTCACATTTTGAACCATTCAAACAATTATCTATATTTTATAATCTATAATTTTTCTATGATTTTAAAATATGTGTTTGATAATATTAATTAAGATCCCTCAAATAATATCCATATTATATATATATATCTGACAATATGAACAATTTTTTTAGTAGTAACTAGGAGCAACAATTTGGGACGATATGAGTACTTCCTTAGCAAGACAAACCAACATCTCCATATCAAAAGAACAAAACAGATAACTAGGATTCAAAAAAACCACACAAAAAGAGAGGATGAAAGTTGGAGAATTATCCAGTGGTGTCAATCCTAAATTTATGGGGTTCATTTATGAATTTCCTAAAAAAAAACATAGTAGTAGTATTATTTTTTTTCCTCCGTGGGGTCGGCTGACCCCCCTAATTACTACGTGGAGTCGCCCCTTGGGAAGGTTACAAGAGAGAATGCTTCCCCTTCCCCTATTCTTTTCCTAGGGACAGAATATCCTACTTCCCCATCATTTTTGGAACGGGCCCCCTCAGATATCTGGGTTTTGTTTTCTGGAGCCAATCAACATAGGCGACGGTTTTCTAAGCTTCCCATCGGCACAGGTGAAGGTGTCTTGTGGGGACGACAATGGTCGTAATGAGCTACAACTTGATGCAAATCATGGTTTATCCTCCCACCCCTAAGAGCGGATTGGTGGGTTCTGACACTGCAACCTTTTTTTTTATCCTGGTTTTTTGTTCTATTTTGTTTTCATTTCTTGTATTTTCGGGACCATTGTGTCCTTTGTAAATAATTGTTTTTTTATGGTTATGGATATACATTTATGTTTCAAAAAAGAAAAAAAGGCGAAGTGAAGGTTATTATAAACTCTTAAGCCTGGTCCCATGAAATCGAGTATCGTTTTAAATATGAGCAGTTTATTTTGTAGGTCTAAAACATATGTAAATTCTTTGTTTTGTTTTAGTCGATATTGATAACGACTTGATCGATAAGGTTATTTCGAGCCACCAAACAACATCCTGAGAACAGAAATTATCGATAACACAAAATCCACGTAACCAATGGACAGCTTATGGCTTTCTCCCCACCACCATTGCTCCTTGGAAACTTGGCAATGGTAGTAGTTTGGACACTCAAGGGGGTAAGGGCTGCAAACGAGCCGAGCCCTTTACGAACTGAGTAAGACTAATTTACTTAACAAACCACTTTAAACGAGCCGAGCCTATAAAACAAGCCAAGCTTTTGCGAACTGAGCTCGGCTCGTTCAATAAACGAGCTCAAAACTTGAACTCGGCTCAATTCTAACCTTAACGAGCCGAGTCGCGAGCAGCCTGGCTCATTTGCAGCCCTAAAGGAGACGGGGGCATAAAGAGAGAAGGCATGTCTGGGGGAGGCGGGGAGCCTAGCTAGACTGATCCAAAGGGTATTGGAGCGTGTTCTGGGAGTACCTGATAATTACTCGTATGACTACAAAGAATTCGATACGTATCACGGCATAATTACTCCTATCGTATGATGTCGGACTGACACGTGTACCGACGGGTCGGGTTGACCTTCTCTTCTCCACTTGGTGATTCCACATTCCAAGATCTTTCCCCACAGCTCCACTTTGTTAGGTTCCAAGGTAATTGGATTCAATTTATGCAACAAAACCTTCAACATTTCATTAACCAAAAGCACAGTTTGAGAGAGTGTGTTAGGAATAAATTTACCAGGCAAAAAGAAAATGAAACACTAGTGCATATTGTTTTTCCTTTGATAACCGGATGTCCAGGTCAACTTGCGCGCACCTCGACTAATTCCGGAGCCTTGGAAGTAATGACCGGATATAACTCTCAGTGACCCAGAGAGTTTTCTACCAAGGAGAATCAAACCTGAGTTCCAAGGCAAACCAAGTCATGAGGCAATACCACTTTGTCAAACCCGTCAATGTGCACCATTGCTAGTAATACTAAATCAACCAAACTTTGCAGTACTATCCAACTGTGTCTAATTTATAGGATCAATGCCTAAAACCTCTCACACATTTCATTCGTATTAGGTCTTGTTTGGCAGTGATAAATGACAAATAATAATGTAGTCTCAATGGAATCTTTAGTGCAGTTTGTAATTTGATGGGACAATACTCTCGACGGGGTGACGGACGCTATACTACACGACATATAATAAATAGAAGTAAAGAAATTCTACAAGAGTATTGGTCATTCAAATTTGATTATGCCATTAGTGATACCCTTAATGTCCCTACGACGGTACCTGCAAAAGGAAGTATTTAGTAAAAAAATCCCCTCACACCTCTCACAAGGGGTGTTGAGTTTTTTGTGCAAGGAAACTCAAGCAACCAGCTGATCTTTGATTAATATAGAATTTCAGGAAAGTAATGTATACAAAGAAATCACCTCTGACATACATCATACACATTACATTGCCCAGCAAAGAGAAATGGCCAAAAACATTCTGACCCAAATCCGTTGCCGTTCAAATTAGGAGTACTTCAAAACCAAAATAAAAAAAAATCTGCTTTCAAAAACACAAAACCCTTGATTAATTCAAACCCATCAGAGCTATCAACCGTCACCAACTGCGTCAACAACTTGCTTTGAGGTTTACCCTAATAATTGCTCCCTAAAAAGGCTCTCGAGATGTGCATGTAAAAAGGAAGCAAGTGTTTAGGAGTCTTGTGGAATCGCTCCCATCAAGATAAAAACTTGTTTGTTTGGAAAGAAGGAACGAACACCAGGGATTATCGCAGTGGTTAATCGACTTACTGAGAGTTTGTCGAGATTCAATTCCCCTCGGCAGCTAATTTGTTTTTAGGGTCATCTAACCTCACGCAAACGTGTAAAAAGGACAGTCGAAGGAGCTACAAAGATTAGTCAAGTTAATCGGGACTTGAATTCAAAAAAAAAAGGAAAAAGAAAGAAAGTCATGTGAGTGGAGTTCTGAAGTACAGCTATTCTCAAAAACAAAAAGAAGTACAACTACTAGATGCCTAGGGTTTAGGACTCCAAATCCTCAATTTTCAAGGGACGACGAGACTTGCTAAATGTGGAATGGTTTTGGACCTTATTTGGATTAAAGAAAGATACTGTGTGATGTGGACCTCGTTCCTCCATAAAGTGGTATCCCCTCCATGGTTTGACTACCTCGTTTTCCATTGGTTCTTTCACTTACTAGTATATTCAAAACCTTAATCAATCTTGAAAGTTGATCCTGATAGACCTCACCTCAATTGAAGTTTACCGTTCTACTGTGTTCTAAAAGTTGGCCTAGACATCAAGTAATTAGAGCCAAGGCGCTATGTGGTGGTTCGCATAAATCAACATAGGCAGCAGACTAATCGGCTCCTACGCGCCCCTCCTTCACCCAATCGACTTTTAGAATACTGGATTATGTTGGGAGAAAAGTGGCAGAGTTTTCTACAATCCTTCAAAAAAACTGAAAAAAGAAAAAGAAAAGAAGTTTTAAGTTTCCATCAATAGATAGGAACGAGTGTTCAATTTCAAAAACAAGTTCCACCCCATAACCTATTACATCCCCGGAAACCGCCCTCCTCTAGCTGGTTGGCTCTTCAGCAACCCCTCTAAAAACATTTACTACTCCCTCCGTTCTTTTTTAAATGTCCTTTTTCAGGAAATGGGTATTCCTTCAGTGGACATTTAAAAAATGACGGAGGGAGTATATTTTATTGGTATATCCAGCAATCTTTTCTCAATCTTGATTTCAAACATGGGTACACATCAGTCCTAAACACATCTCTGTTTTCTGTTGTCAAAAGTGACTCGCAAGTTTCGAAATGCGATCTTACCATAATAAGTGCCATTTCAATTCTATAACCAGAATAACAGTTCATTTGCAGTTTTGCTATGGAAACCAAAACGACTTTTATTAAGGGACTTTCCAAACAAATTATGAAAACCTTCACATCAAGGACTTCCCACGGACCGACTAAAAAGCCCTAAGCTAAGGATGGTCCAGGAATGGATCAAAAAAAAAAAGGATGGTCCAGAAAGAAGAATGACTGAAAAATATGATAATGCTTCAGGGAACATCACAGAACCAAAGGTAGATAGCTCATAACACCACTAAGATAGTACATTTCAATATGCTAATCCTAAAGTCAAGGCAATCATGTCCATAAGATAGATTTCTGAAAAAGGATCATCAATGCCTAACCGATGGAAAGAAAAAACACTTGAAACATCATTAAAATGTAAACGTACAAATTGGAACTGGAAACTAAATCTAATTTAGGATGCGGGAGGAAGTTGATTTTCAAGCTCAATACATTAAGTTATCCAGAAAAGGCCCAGAAATGGAAGCGAAGGGGGCATCGTTGCTTCAATGATAATAATTACCCAAAATCACAAATGGGCAGTGAACAATGTACTTTTCTTGTGTCGGTCTGAGCCCCAGTAACAGAAAGTTAAACTAAATGCCAAAAGATTATAGCTTTGCAAAGCAGCTACAGGTAGATGATACAGAGCAACTGTGTGTTACTACTCACAGATCAAAAACAAGACGAGTGCATCCAATGACAAACCAATGAGCCATAAAATAAACTTGTGAACTCTGTTTTCCTCGCAGCTTAATCACACAAACTTTTTGGCACAAATAAATTTACCAAATCAGATTATCTGAGTAATGGAGCAATGCGTTAAATGGATCTTTCATTTTGGCTGAAGAACCCGTGTCGATGTGTCTGACGAGCGTATCCATTTTGGACACTTGGATCCTCTAATTGTCATGATATTTACAGAAAAAGAATAGAAAATTTGCTAGAAAAGCAATATTTCGAGTCTCACATGGACATAAAATAGCAAAATCATATTTTTCTTAACCCCTTCTTGTTTAAATACAATTTACGATACATTATTTGAAAAAATTTATGCAATATGTATTAAAAACAAGTGTTCACGACATGTCCCCAACCCACAACCAATTAGGGAACACATATCCTGATATCCTATGATTTAAGTTTAGGAAGGTCCGATGCTTGGACTTGCACCCGCACCCGAGTCCATGCAACATAGATTGTAGCATATGGATAAATGAAACAAATTTAAATAGACAGAAACATCTAGGTATTAGACTTCAAAGACTTGCTTTAAAAAAAAGGCTGTGAACTTTGAAATCAGTTGTCAAACTTGATCTTTCTTTCTGTTATTCCGCTCCATTAACCTTCTAATGAAACCTTTTAGCTAATTCAATTGTGTGGATGGGTTTACTGTAACTGCAAACAAACTTCTAGAGTTATGTAACTGCAAACAAACTTCTAGAGTTATGTGTACCGTATACAGTACAGGCGGGATGCAAAAGATTCAATGATTTCCATGGACTAAGATGGACTCAATGGATAAGAGGAACTACCAAGTTATATTCCAAGTAGAATTGACTAACAAGTAACCCCAGTTAAGACCCCTTTTGTATATTCTACTACCTAGATCACTTACGTCTAACTACCGTAAAGCAAGCACTAATCAAGAAATAATACTTTTTGAACAATCTTTGGACAGCGTTTCACTGTCCTGGAGCAGAGCCAATTAATTTCTCTTCACAAGAATCAGCTTGAGCAAGCCTCGTAAGACTTAAGCTCTTCTTCACATTTCCAAACAACCTTTAAGAAAAACAATGACGTCAGCAGCTACATTCAGGTTTGCTTCACTCGCATGTCATACTAATATGCAACAAATTTTGTTATATACAATACCACATACGACTGAACTAGAACCATAAGTTCCATATTTATTTTTGCTAATCATAACTTTCTTGTTCTTTAATCCCTTTTCCCCACTTTTTAAATTGTGCAGACCAATAGGTAGACATGACAACTCAACACCGAATAGCCAACAACAAAGTGAAAGATGTAATCGATAATAATTACAGTAGGGTGATAGTTCCAAAATGGGGGTAAATCACAAATGAGCTTTCTGACAATGACAAGCAGTGAAAAAACAGAGCACAAACAGGTGAAATAAAATGCAACGATGGAATGAAAAGAAGTTCATCGTGAAACATACGCAATTGGGTGCCTTGATCGCCCAGTTTCCTTAGAAGTAATAAGGCACAGCAGTGCAATTTTTTCAGACGACAAGTGTTGCTTGGGTGAAAGGGTGCAGATGCTCATACAAGAGATGTAATCTCCATTTACAATTCATCATGCTTTGAAACAACTGTAGCACAGAAACAATCTGAATGAGACATACTATAGTCTTGTTAAGAACATGGTTTTTCATGTATTCATATATAATAGTCAACGCCAACAGGCAAGAAGATTCTTGCTCCTCTCCTAGAAGGCATTTGCATACAGAACTTTATTGGCTCATTTGCAATGTTCATTAACTAGTTAGTTTCGGGTCTTTGCCATTCACAAATAATCTACTCCCTCTGTCCCGATTTGTTTGTCCATTTTGCAAATTCCAACTTTTTTAGGGAACATAATGATTACACCTGTAAGCATTCAAATTTCCAAGATTTACCCTTCCACTTGTTTAAAAAGTTAATTTGTCTAAAAAAAAAAGCAAGGGCAAAGTGGACATTTGGTTCATCAAAAAGTCAAATGGACAAATATTTTGGGACATGCAAAAGTCCAAAAGTGGACAGACAAATCAGGACGGAGGGAATAGTTAATTTCGGTTCAATATCTGAAAAGCATATGCTCGACTCCCAGCTATTAATTTGTGCAGAAGGAAAAAACTCAATATAAGTTTTCTTCCCCAATGTCTGCCCATGGAGAATACCCCAACGGAGGACATCAATTGATACTGGCCTTCATGATAACCCATGGATTATGCCCTCTACACTCACTTTAGAAAATGTCTATGCCGACGGAAGCATATTTAAGTTACTAAAGTTATTTGTAACATATGGATCTACATAAAAACGGAGTAGAGCCTTCAAAGGATATTTATATGCTACAAAATATTGTACGACATTCATACTACCGTTACCTGTAATTGATGCATAATAAAGCATTATACTAGAAAATACTGACATAAGAAGCACGGACACGTTTATAGGCCTTGCATATCCGTGTCCGACACGTGTCGATGACGGACATGACACGACACTCTCCGGACACGTGTTGGACATGCTTAAATGCTTGTTTAATTTTTTTTCTTGTATATCTTTTATTCAACCACACGGTAGATGCTCTAGGACACATTGGTAAAACTCTTAGAACATGCTAAGGACACATAAAAAGGTTAAAATCTAATTATTAAAACTTGGCCATAGGTGAAAATTTCCACCTATGCATAGTCATGTATACTTATATGCAGATCGCTAATTTATCTTCGTTGTATTGTTCTTAAATTAGATAGAAATAAAGATTTCGTAATTTATACAAATTCATCACATACCTCTTTAATACAAATAATTTTTTTATTCGACTTATCCATGAAGTGTCCGTGTCCTAGTTTGTGTCCTAATTTTTGAAGAAATAACATGTCTGCGTGTCCATATCGTGTCGTGTCCGTATCCCGTATCCGTGTCCATGCTTATTGCTAACCATTAAGAAGAGAGCAAAAAGAAAATAAAGCACAAAAGAGCCGGGGCCGAAGGAAAATTACAGTTTTCTTTTGAGATATGCTAACAGAAAATCCACAGTGATAAATATGGCATGGTTAAAGGTCACATCTTCTATCACGAAATAAAAACAAACCCACCAAAATTCCAACTGAAATGAATTATCCAAAGCATGAAAGCTGTTCACGTGACATGAATGCATAATAATTGGCAATATAGCTGAAAACCAGAGGCATAAGTAGATGTACCATAATAACTCATATCTTAACTGAAACAGGGATTAGATGTTTAACCTGAAGATGAGTCTTCAAAGAAAAAAGATGTCTCCCTAGCAGCGGAGTCGGGTGAGTCTGAACCATGGACACAATTTCGTTCTGAATCCAGCCCACACATGGCTCTGATGCTGGAAATAGTGCATACCATGATGTCATTGCATTAAGCTAATGGACTACAGATACAAACTAACAGTAATATGCTTAATTTATAATCTCAAGACAAGTTGGCAGGGAAACTCCAGCTTGTGTCAATAGATAGAGACAATCTGAAATAGAACTATGTAAGCCAAAAAAAAGAGGGTCAAGCCAGAAGATAAATACCTGTGAGGATGGGTAACCCTAGCATTGCGTGCATCAGTTGGTCCAATCAGACCACGCCAATCAGCAACCGCATTCTCTTTCTCTAGAACCATAACCAACACTGGGCCACTTATAAATAAAAATGTGCAAAACAGAGTCAAAGAGCAATCGGGAAATGTACTCATTCAAAGCATGATAAAATAAGAGCTTCGGGCCTCCAAAAAGACAACAAAGACATGGTTGTTGCTCGTATCAACGAGTGCCAAGATAGAATTCATTCACAGGAATGTGAATTAGCTATGGTTCACATAATTGCCATGGTACCTGTACTGTAGTACACAAATACATGGCTTCTCCAGTTCTGAACAAACAACATTCTCTTTTTCTCTCTTTCCCTCAGGTAAGTAGATTATTAAGCCTTGATTTAAAAGGTCTGACGAAGAAAATAAAGATGACCAAAAGGACAAAAAAAATAAATAAATAAAGGTGCTTGGCCCCCCTTTCCTCCTTTCCCCCCTTACATAGATAAAACATCTGATGTCTTGCCTTGTAACCAATAATAATAATAATAATAATAATAATAATAAAGAGAGCAGGTGAGAATTAAAAGGTAACAGGAGAAGAATTGCCTCATTGCAACAGCATATGGGAACCAACACTGATTTACCAACTATATAATATAATTTTGTAAAAACTCACCACTTTCATGGTTTCAGGTTAATGTGAGTGGGCTAATGTCACAAAAGTGAACGTAACGATATGGAGTAAAATACCTTGTCATATACTTAACAAGGCTTTGGAAGAAGCTCTTTGATGAGTGCTCAGCGTAAAAACTTTTAACCGTATCCTCATCAAGCTGAACTACCATTTCCTTGGAGATGCTGTAGCCAGAGTCTAGAATAATCTCCTTTATCTTATTGGTATAGTTACCAGCCAAACCATCAGGTTTTATTATCGCCAATGTTCTCTCCTTTTCTTTACTCCCATCAACTGAACATCTGTAATTCTCGGGACATTAGTTGAAGCACACACTTAAGTTACTAAGTAAAAACAAAGTCAATTTTTAAGAAAATATTACTTCCTACTGATTGAAAAGATTTTAGCCGCATATCTTAAAGTTAATATTGTAAACTCCTACCAACCAGCACTCCCTCGGGACCTTCTCTCTCTAAGGAGAGTTTCTTAGGGTTTATCCCTACCCTATCTTTTTCCACCGCTACCACACCTACCTCTACCACCGCCACCCCCCTTCCTCACTCCTTCCTCTTCCCCTCATCCTTTCTCACCTCGCCCTCCACAGATCGAACCCCTGGGGAGGCGGGGCTACCACCTCTTGGCCCTACCTCCCCCTCATCCCTGACGCCCCACCACTCTCTTTCACCTCTCCATTAATTGAAACCCACCCTCTCCCACCGCAGCCTAGTCGTCTCTCCCATACTACAACTTCTACCGCCCCTTTCCATTTCATTGCTCCGGTTGGGCTTTGATGACGCCATGGTGAACTAGGGTGGCTTGGTCCCCTCTAGTGAACAAGGATCCAGATCCCGCAAGCGGCGGTTACGGTGTCCATATAGTGGTTCTCTCTCGGAGTAGCAACTTGTCTTGGCTTGGAGTAACTCGGTGCGACTTAGTATGGGTAACTCAGGTAGCGACTCGTCTTGGCTTGGAGGAACCCGGCGTGACTCGTTATGGGTAACTCGGGTAGCGACTCGTCTTGGCTTGTGGTAACTCGGTGCGACTCAAAAGGGGTAACTCGGGTGACCCTTGTTTTCAGCTTGGACCAGTTTCATTTTGTTAGGTTGTTTGTTTAGTCCTTTCAGCTTTAGTTTGTTGGTTTACTTAGATCTGTTGTAGTTGTGCTTGGTTTATTTTCTTGTTTTTGCTTGCTCGATTGGGGACTGGAAGTCATGGCTGCCGTGGACGTGGGGGGCCGCCTATGTCCAATGAGGCATGCCCGCGTCCAAAGCCTCGTGTGACAGCTGAGGTTCTCGTACTTTTTTGTCCACTCTCGGCAGCGTTGGGATGGCTGTACGGTGGAGGTTTTTCTTCACCGCCAGTGGTTGACGACGTTAAGCATTTTGTGGTTTCCATAGTCCCTGGATCGGTAAGGCTTTAGTTTGTTTCGAGAAGTTACAGATTTCAGCTGGGGCTCTCAGTGTTTGTGGTTTGAACTGTAGGTAGTTACTATTGAAGTTTGGGTAGGACCCTATGCATTGATCCTCTTATGGATCTGCGTCTGCGTTGTAGTATGTGTCTCAGAGCTCCATGCCCGTTGTGGCTTTTGTGGTGTGCTCATGCCCAAGCCTAAGTAGTATCAGTTCTTTCCGCTTTTGCTTTGAAATCTTGTATGTGCCGGACGGCTTGGCTTTCGGGCCTTTATTTATGAAATGATTGACTTCCAGTTCAAAAACAAAAAAATGTTGTAAACTCTTTGATTTGACAAAGCCATCGAGCCACTACCGACACTTGGCAGAACTCTGAATTTAATATAACAGATAATCTCAGTGTATTCATCTGCAGAGTTGCTCCATGTCAGTTGTCCACAATTTTCGACGCTAAAATGTACTAGTTGCTACATGCTACTTGCTAGAAAGGTTCAAAAGGGATTGTACAGACATAAACCTAAATTGGAGCAGGTCTGTTCTCCGTTGACATCACAAGTCAAGTGCTCATTCAGATGTTAACAGGAATCTAAAATTTTGAACTAGAAATAAAATGATGAAACAGTTCTAATGAAATCAAAAGCAATTTTTCATCTTTTTTTCTTTTTTTTTTCCTCAGAAAAGCAAATAAACAGAATTGAGGAGCGGAAAGTTTGGGGTTTGTGAAGCTTTATTCCATCTAACTTGCGCTTCGCTAACTATTCAGGGTTCGATACATAGTGGAAACTAGCATACACAGCCGAAGTAACTTGTACTCCATTCTTCATTTGATACCTAGTGGAAACTGGTGTGAGCCATGGATGTAGTTAACTATACAATTGCAAAACCATTGAAAGAATCTATGTCTTGCATTGTTTGTTTCTTTTCTCAATTGTTGTTCATACGTTTTGTGTTTGTTGGTTTGGCTGATTTCTAAACAAGCGGCTGTGAGAAGGATTTCCTTAAAAAAATTCGTGGACTAAATTGTTTTGGGTTTCTAAAACCAAAACATTTCAAATTTATGTAACTGAAAAATGGCTTTATTGTTCCAGTAGTAAAGTACGAAAGAAAGTAATTAAAAAATGCAAATTTCCAACAAAAAGAAGCCCTAGTTTTGCTCACCTGAGAGGGAGAGAGACACCACAGAAGAGAAGAAAGGCAACTATAAGTTTCGCGGAGATCGGAACAAATTGAAGAGTCATCTTTGAACCGTCAATCTGAGAACAATCGAAAAGAGATGCAGTTAGCAAACAAATAATCGATTCAGATTATGCAGTGATCAGCTTTCCGTGAGTGGTCTAGACCAGAAAAAGGAGTGTCAATGAATTGCAGAATTAATTCAACAGTTACAAAAAAAAAAATGAGAAATCTCTTGCATTTATTACCTGTAATTGCGATGAAGAACTTGCAGGATCGAAGAAGTTGAGCCGTCTCACAGGAAGGATATATGGCGGGAAAATAAGGAAGGCTGCCCGTGGAACAACCTGAAAGCGTGTCTTGTAAACACGCCTTCTGAAGCACGTGTTTGCAATCCCGGTTTCAGAAGTTCACTTTGCAACCACGCCTTTATAAGGTGCATTATCCAACACGCTTTCACTATTTTACTTTTTTGGTCATTTTGTTTTCCTAGAAAGCGTGTTTAAGAGGCACATTTTTTAAAGGCGTGTTTGCTTTCAAAATGGGTTACAATTAACTTAATTTTTTTCGCTTAATCCACTACGAAAGCATGAAACAGAACCACGTTTTCACGGAATATGGGAATAAAGTTTAAAAACGCGCATTTTATTTAATAAAGTTATAAAATAAAAAAACGCAAATCGGTTAATTAGCCTATTTTTGGGTGCAAAAAATTTTCCAAAATTTTCTAGAAAAAGAATTGAAGGGGTCTTGCAATCATGTACGTATCATGTAGAATCCAAGGGCTGTTGTGCATGTCTCATCCGTTCGATCGTATTTTGGACAGTTCGGATGTATTTTAATTTTTTACTGTTAAACATAAATCAAATTAAATTAAAATTGTCAAACGCACCCAGGCCATCCAAAACATGATCGAGTTACATCCCTGTTTGTGATAAGAGTTCTATAGATTGAGTTACATGCGTGTTTGCAATAACTTTGAACGTATATTTTAGATTATAACTTTAGATTTTGCTATAAATTTTAATCGAAATGTAAATACTTTCTGAGATAACTATAGGAGTATGATGAGAAAACATTCTTTCCACCACCGGCTTAAACAAATGTTTCCTCCAAATTAGTAATCACACTAGTCCATGTAATTGTGTAGTTTATGTAATTAATTTGGAGGAAACATTTATTTTCACTGCTAGCGGCGAAAATAGCTCATCCGACATCTTACTGAGTTTCCCCCTCATCTTTTCGCAAAAAGCCGCTCCACAGTAGTAAAGTCTCATCTTGTGCGTTGGTTGAAGTGACAATAGTCACATTGAACCCTCGAATATGTTCGAAAATCTCGAAATGATCTTCTAGTTCTGGGGAGAATTCGCAAAACTCCGTTTCCATCGAGAATTGAATGGAGTTTTCCCGTATTTCGACCGGAGAATCTAATAACTTGTTCTCGGAGTATGATTAAGAGTAATAAATGTTGGTAATGTTTACTGCAAAAAAAGAAAAAAAACAAAACCCTGAGAATCAGCTTCCATTATCTAAATAGTCTGATCAGAAAAGCACCTCAAACCTAGACTTTTTGTAGAATCTGATTTTATTTCCTATTTTACCATCCAGGAATCCCTAAATTCTCAAAATCTATTACTTACAAGAATTTTTGGCAAAAACTCCTCAGCTTTTTAAAAACTAAAATCTCAAAATATACTCTTAGAATTTTTCACAAATTCTCAAAATATACTATTAGAATTTATTTTTATTATACCATAAAAATAAATTGAGTTGGCTTAGTAATTTTTAACTGAAACGTGGGAGAAAATTCCTAAACTTTAAGCTTGGCCACTAACCAATCCCTTGTAAATTTTACAGTAGTTTTATTTGGTTGAATGTTAGTTGGAAGATGTAAGAGTATAAAACCAAATTGCCAAACTTCAAAAGTGTTTCTTTTGTTTTTGCTGCACCTTTACCCCACAATTTTCAACAATACGTCTACATTTTACTTCTTAGCGCAAGTTCATCCTTTGCAATATTAGTTTCATATTATTCCAATTATAAGCAGATCTAGAAGAAGAGAGAAATTCATTTAACTACAATACATATAATGAACAGCAATAGGTTGCGACACAACGGTGCCAACGAACACAAGAATATATACATTCCACCTGTTTTTTTCCCTGTTTTTTTTTTTTTTCTCAGAAGCAGTCACACGAAAAACAGACTTCACAACAGCAATTGAGGCACTCAAAGCAGGCAAGGGCAGCGCAGATCTGTGTCATAGCAATTGCACATTGGTCATTCATCCATGAACAAGCCTGGATGAAGCACATACAACAGCAACGATCAAGGAATATACTGCAGCAACGTGCAGCAGCCTTTGCAATGATTTCTGACGTTTCATGTAGTTTTATTTCTTCATTACATGGAGGTCGGTTCTCAGCCGTTGCAACCAAGTTACCAAAGCCAATACCCAGCTTCCGTAGGAAAATTATTTGCTTGCCATTCGGTTGTGACACCTTCTGCAAGAACATTTTGGGGCACAATATCTTGAGAAATGAGGCAAATTCAAAATCAGAGTAAAATGAAAACAAATAAAGAATTCTGACAACTATTCTATATGTAATAACAACTCAACAAGCTTTATAAGCAACACAACAATTTTGTATATGGGAGGAACTATAAAGAATATCAAAGAAACTGATTTCTTTCCAACATAATGAGAGGGGAAATGGCTTCTTTCACCATTTTTTAAGCTACCTTTCCAAGGTCTGGTACAGAATGGAATGCTGGAATCGAGATTGGATCCTCAATTTCAAGGAATGGAGTACTGTGCTTTGACACTTAATAATCATCCGGAAAAGAACTGACACGTAGATTTGGGTTGACTATACTTGACAAAAGGGAAGTATCAATTTTTTTTGTTCAGTCTTCCAAATCTGCATATTGTTCCAGCTTACAAAAAGTGATGCTTTTGTTTTCTGCTTGAGACTCAAGGGTAAATTAAGCCATGTCACAATAAAAGCGGGAGTGTTTACTTGAACGGACAATTTCCTATTACTCCAGCTACAATCATACCTCTTGAATGGACACTGTTTCGGAAGCTTGTTTCTCTTTATCAGTCTGAATCAAAATCATGTGGGAGTATTCCGATGGAACCCCTGTCTGTATGCTCATTTTCGCGACCTACAAGAAGAGCGAATAGCTCAAGAAATTATAGGTAGACCCCGGTATGAATAACAAAGTAAACCGGAAGTATGCAGTTACTAGCACTAATTTGAAAAAATAAGGCACCAATAACCAACTACAAGTGAAAGAGAAAATGTAAAGACTACCATTAAAGCAGGCCAAGCGAGACTTACTATATCCATGTGAATTATGTCCCCTATTTCAATGAATATTATCCTCACAAATAATTTGGATAGTCTAAACTACCCTATTCCAAACTGTGCCGGGATGATTCATAGCCTATTACCACTGCACAAATACCTAGACGCTAGACAGCATATCCAGATTAGAGAATACAAATCAGTAGACCTAGTTTCAGGATGTCTCTACAAAGTTTGCTTCTTAGCTGTTTATTACCTCTTTTGTAATTTGTTCGCGTTTCTTATGATCTAGGAAGTACAAACAATACTAGTATACTATGTCCATATCCACCAAGCATGAGACGCACTGGAAAATGCTAAACACCTTCTTGTGTGCTGTTACTTGAAAACCTTTAAATTGGACACGCTTGGAAAAATTTGCAGGATACACGTCTATCATATTGACACTGGAAGGAACAAAGTGGATGCTATAATTAAGATAAACAAGAAATGGATCTTCCACGTACTAATTAATCGCTTCTTACCCTTGCGAATATTTGATACCTTTTACTGTACTTCTTCCTATTTACTTTGTTAATACTTGAGACATCTAAAGATAAGACATTAGAGCCTTGTTAGAGCTTTCTATCCTTGCTTCTTTTCCAACTAATAAAGGAAGGGAAATGAATTGTTTATGGTATTATTCACTTGAATAGGTTCTTGTCCGTTAGGTAAATGTAACAATTTATTTTTGTTCTCATTGATCACATAAGCAAATATTTATTTCTCGTTGTGTTCTTGTTGTGTCATCTCAATAGTTTTGGAAAATGCCAGTGCCAACGTGTCCTAATAATATATGTTGGCTTACCTGTTCTCATGCTCCTCATACATGTCCAAACCAAATTCAATATAAGCATGATACAATAATGTAACAACTACGTAAATTTTAAACCAATTTTAAGGAGAGTGAATAAAACAAACCTTCTCCTCTAATTCTTTACTTTCAGTAAACCAAGCACGAGATGTGAGAATATCGATTTGCCTCCTCACCAATACCTGTGAGAAAGGAAGCAATCAGGTAAGAAGGTAAGAAAATTGATATGACCCAAATTCCCATTGGGGTGCAACTTTTACTGCCTTTGTCTTTTTCTTTTTTCTTGATTTACTTTCATCCACGACTTTGACTTATATATCGTGATAAATCATAACTCATACCACTGCTTGCAAAATGAAATCTTCATAGCTGTGGGAAATGTTCAGATGAAACTAAGTTACATAGCTCAATTTTGTTTAAGCTTCAAATAAAAACAAAGTGGAAACCCTACCCTGTCCAGAGGCATGCCCTTTGGTTTTTGCACTTTCAAATCCACTATGAAATTGCTCATATCTGGCAAGATTCCACTTGCTTTACAAGAGTCTGGAAAGTTTCCGCGGAATCTCCCTGATACAATCAAGGGACTTTCGGAGGAAAGGTCTGGGATAGAATTTGGGTACAGCTGCAATGAGAAACACAGAAAGCCCATGAAATAGATGCTGCTGAACAGATATTAGACAAGCGCAAAAAGTTCCATATTCTGATTCATTATGGGCTAGTTTGGAATCCAAATACTTCACGTGGATACCTTATAACACGTAAACAAAACTCTTGCTTATGATCATGAGAGCAAAAACCACTCATCAAGCACCATGCAGTGTACAGATTTATAAAATTCTAAACAACTGCCAGGGCTCTGAGTATTCGAATTGAAACCACAAAGTTCAGATTTCCTTATCTTGTTGTTGTTGATATACTATAAACCATAGCAACTGGTTTGAGGCCATAATTCCTCCTTTTGCATTCTTTCATCATGTCATGTTCCATACAGGCATACACCATCTTAATCAACATTCCTTTCGTGGTCAGCAAATATAATACCCCATCGATTTTCTTGGATGGCAGGAAGGTAGCCAGCTTAGATGCAAATTTTCATCAACCCATCCCTCCAAATTATTTGAATGAAAGCGAGGGTGTAAAGCAACTAAACAAAAACTTCCCCTACTGCGGACAACAAAAAAGTTGCATCGTAACTTTAGTTTCATTCAAATCTCTGCACAGAAACTATCAAAAAATTGAACTTGATGAGAAAGTGTTACTCAAATTCCCAAACAATTTTAAGTATTACTTAGAAGATTTATTGACGTCACCTTTTCAAACCACAATGCACTAATCTAACAGATATGAAGCAAAGAAAAACCATTAGCAAGATATGTTGTTTATTAAAAGGAGAGTACAAGATTTATACAAGAATTATGTATCTATGTTTCCAAATGACTATGCAGTGTGGATACATACTTCTGAACACGATGAGAATAAACTTAACATGAAGGCTATCATATTCAGTTACCTCAAGTGAATCCAGACATTCAAAAGCATCAATACTGATATTTGCAAGGATGGATGATGAAGCAGTATTGAACAGCCTTTGTATTTGAAGGTTAATTGAATCTGTGAAAGTGACCATAAAAAATAAAAGCATCAACAGAGCTGATCCAAGAAAGTAAGCTGCAAATCAATATAATTATGTTGCTTTATTAACTGAAAATAGCAGGCAATTATTTTTTGCTGCAATGGTAACATGAAGACAAAACTAGTAATTAAGCCATCACATTGAAAGCAGGTTAAATATACTACTTTTTTCTTTTAAAGGGAAATAACTGACCTACATCGTATGCAGCATCGTAATAGCCTCTCCCAATTTCTGCTAGCATTTGCAGGAAGTAGTGATTGCAATACGAACCTAGAAAGGTAGCCCAACCTTAAAAGTCAGGTGAAAATCAGAAAATGACAGGTGCCTGCATATCACAGGTCTAGAGATTATAATAGAATTAAAACTTCTCAAATCTCACCGATGCCAAAAGTGGAAATCCGGGGACAAATCGGTCTTCCATTAGAGAGGCGACTTTTCACTTCACTACAAATATGTCTTTCATCTTCAACAGCACCATCAGTAATGAGGAAAATAAGTGGAACTGATTCGCTAGTTTTAGCTAACATCTCGAGCGCCTGGCATAGAGCACATCATAAGACCAACATAATATACTTCCAATCCAAAGACAAAGTACAGGATGTTTCTACTTTCATCTGAACACTTAAAAGTGGTTTACTAGGCAACAAAAAATGTGTGTGTGTGTGTGTGTGAGAGAGAGAGAGAGAGAGAGAGAGAGAGAGAGTGCAAGCAATGAAGTAGTTTATGAAGCTGTCATTCCTATATTCCAATCCATTCAACTGCTAATGAACACCATGGATGAGCCACAACAAGACTGAGCACAGTTTTGTCAAAAGGATACCTAAACAGACCATTCCTTAGTGACAACGTCCACAAGACATCATATTGCATGAGTAGTATCAAGTACCTGATTTAGGGGAAGCAAGATGTTAGTCCCACCCTCTGCAATAAAATTTTTGCTAATCCACTGAGTGGCATTTTCGATTGCCTCCTTGGTTGCCAGCTCCATTAATGATGAGAATGACTGAGTGTTCTCATTGAAAGCAATGATGTTAAAGCTATCTAGAGGGCTGAGCTTTGAGAGGACTTCCAACAGAGCTATTTTCGCATTCTTAAGAGGTCCCTCCTTCATGCTTCCACTCACATCCACCAGAAACACCACTTCCTTTCTGAAAACCTTCAGTCATAAGCAAGCGTGAGGACAAGACAGGACAATAATATGAAAAAAACTCAACTTTTTTTCTTCATAAATGAACATTCACATAAAAGCTCGAACAATGAATACAACCTACGCAGAGGCATCCCTCTGGAATACAACCAAAAGCCAGAAAACAAAACCTAGCAAGTTAGCAACACTACCTACCTGGCCAATTTGGACAAGACTTGGCAGTTGAAAATAAGAGGAAGGTTCACTAAATTCAAATACTTCTACCTTAGGCATAGGTCGACAAGTTTTTGGGAAAGGACTATTTGCTCAGGTTGACGGGTTTCAGACTTTCAGATATAAGTGCTCTATCTTATGAGTGAAATTGTGAAGCCTCAATACTACACAACCAAAATAGAACTTGAACCAAATCTCTAACAACGGATGTCTCAAGAATCCATATCCCACAGGAAAGTGAGACTAAAGAATTAGCAGTTATTATATAAGCACGTCATAATTGGGATAAGAGTTACCTTCCTGTGCTGGCCATTGCCAGGGAAAAAGTAAAAAGAAAACATCTCTCTCTGATCAATATCATGCAGAGATGCAGATTGCAACAGCAAACCACCAGATATGTCACTTGAAGAGACCTGAAATGCGGTAAATGAAAACACTTCAATCCATTATGAAGGAGTCATAGATAATTAGATATCACCTTTTGCAGTAAATGAAAAAGTTGGTCTGAGGCCTTACATCGTATGAAAAAAAGAAGTCAGAGCTAGACCATGATGAAACTTGTGCTTCGTATAAGAAACCTAACTTCCCAACCTGCCGCGTAAGTTCCTGGCAAGTGAAACGAAATTGTTATTTGAGTTATGGTTTTGGGTCTTTTGACTGGACCAAAGTGATTAATCAGACATACCTGTAGACGATGGCTGCTGCTCCTCAATAACACTTGTGTCCCAGTGCCAGGGTTCAAGTTCAACACTATCTTTTCTCTTTTAATGGTCTTCTTACCTACAGGTATGACATAAGCTGGAAAACTAAACGGCAGACTGAGGCAGAATTGACCATCTTGATATAGCAACTTCTGAGACCAACTCACTTTCATAAAAAGATTTGACCCCCCTTCAACCTTGAATTATCAAAACATACACAGAGCTCATTTAGAAAAATTAAGCAAAACCACATATGAAAGAAACCATTGGTTCACAAGTTGGATGAGATTAGTACTTGTTAATACTGACCTGGGGAACTTTTACAGTGAATATTCGTCGTTTTAGTAAGAACCCATCTTTGGCTTTTGCCGCCTTTTCTGCATCTTTTGTATCTTCTACTTCTAGTGCAGTCAATTGAGTCTGGTATGATCTTCTACCATCATCAACCTCGACACCTAGAACTGAACCCTGTTAGCCAAACCATTTATTTCTTGAGAACTTATCCATTATAAGCAATACAGCGATGAGCATACAAGCACCAAAAATGTAATATCATTGTTACCAAAAAAATTCTCTGCTGATATCTATCCTAATTTTTGGAGAGACAGAATAACATGAAGACTCTTATGATACTACTGCGACAGGGAGAAATATTTGTGGTTTAAACGGCAACATGGCTTGAGAATACACCATTAAAATCATTGACACGTAACAAGGAAAAAAATTTCAATGCCGAGCGGGAACGCATATCCGGCAGTCAAAAAATACAACGGATGGCCCGGATGGGAAGTGCTGGATGGGCCATCTGTTGCATTTTTGGATGGCTGGATGTAGGCGATCGGGTACCACATCAGTAACAAGGGTTATTCAGAGCATATGCATATCTTTGTTTCATCTTTGGCGCAAATCACGGCACATTTATACTTTAACCCAGCATCGTTTCAAGCAGTGGCAGATACAATGAATGACTAGGTACTCCTACTTCTCCTATGTTTTAATACTTTCACTTAAAACACTTAATAAAAAATACTACTGCCCATTTGAATTAGTATTTCGGATCATACATGTCACTTGAAAAACTTTTGCGCAACTAATCAGATTTTTTAAATTGGCGCAAAAAATTCTAAAAGTTATGCACGGAATTAAGTGTTTTATTTTTTCATACAAAAATTACATGGTTTTTCAAAAAAGTCAAATTATGGTATTAATGTTATTGCAATGCGTTTAGTCGTGCCCCTCTACGCTCAATTGCCAGATCCGCCATTGATTTCAAGTTATAAACATCCAAAATTGTAAAGCATCTCCAACATGCTCACTGGGCATTGTGGATGGAGGAATCTCACAAAGATGGGCTTAAATGTAAAATTACAAAAAAATTGGAAGGACGGTAGTAAAAATCAATTTCAATGGGTTAAGGCCTAGTTTTCCAAAAAGAAATTAGAAACCCAGTTGCTAAAATCAATATGATTTTAGCAAATGAATTCAACAGGTGCTAAATTCAAATAAAAAAATTAAGTGTTTCCGTGTATTATTTTTTGAATTTTTCACACCGAATTAAAGTACACGATGAGTACTTTAATTTGGTGTGAAAAAAATTCAAAAACGACACACGGAACCACTTAATTTTTTGATTTCAAAATCATGATTTTAGTACTTCGTGAACTCATTTTCTAAAATTATGGTTGATTTTAGCAATTGGGTTGTTAAATTTTTTTGGAAAACTAGGCCTAAAATAAAATTATCAAAGATTTTAACGAGACAAAACATTACTCCCTCTCTTCAATTTTAAGTGTCCACTACAGATTTTAACGTACATTTTTTTACGTTCAAGAAAATATATGTTTTCTTAAGGTGACACTTAAATTGGGACGGAGGAAGTATTTTTTTTTTTACTAGAAATCCACCCGTTTGGAAAATGAAACTATGGTAGACTTAATTTGAAAAAACTGGTTTTTTGATTTTTTTCATTTTGTCCTTATTCAAAAAAAATTGCATTTGTTAGTTTTCGATTAATTTTTTGTGGTTTCTTGGCTTATCTCTACGGGAGAAATCTAAAAAGTAAAAAATTATTAACCAAACTTAAAGTTTTGTGAATAAAAGTGGAAAAAATCTAAAAAACTGGTTTATTTTCGACTTTATTCAAAAAACTATCATTTTTTACCATTATTTTATACTCTTTAGATTCGTCTCGATCAGATAAATCCAGAAACCACAAAAAAAAACTAGCAAATGCAATTTTTTTTTTTTTTTGAATAAGAACAAAACGAAAAAAATTTAAAAACTAATTTTTTCAAATTAGCCAAATCAGGGCTCAAACCCTCCCCTCCCAGCATACCCCACTGTTCAGCCTCTCCAAATGAAGCATCATCTTGGCTAATTTCACAACTCCAAACAGACTCGCTAGGTGAAATGTCTTACAGCCAATTTTTTCCCGCAAAAAAAAGGTACACTCAATTTTTTTGCAACAACGCTCTTGTGTTTCACGCACCGCAACAGCGTCTGTGTGAATTTAATCGCTTTTGCAACATTTTGGGAGTAGACTTCTCTTTACTATTTTGTTGATTATCTGATTTGATTTTTATTTTTTTCTCAAAACGTCTCCTTATATAATGTCTATTTCTTGGACTCTTTCCTTATTCCTTGAATTACGTGAAAAGCTAAAAAGAGAAAGTAACGTTGAGTTCATTCATATAGACCGTCTTTTCACGTTCATTTGTTTGGGAAAAATATGAATATTACCTAGTGTATTTTTTTCAAAAAGATCTAATTTTGATAGGTGCAACAAAAATTAAAAATCAGTCGCGAAAATAAATTTTCAAAAAATGATGATAGGAACAGAGGGGAATCTGTATTGAGTTGAAAACTAGAGCTCCCATTCATTTGCTAAAATTAAACAAGTTTCAACAAAGCTATAGTTTACGGTAAACGAGCCGAACTCATAACTCAGTTTAGCTGCTTTCGAGCAGCTCGTCCTTTATACCATTCGAGATGGTCTAATTCAACTGCGGACAAGATTATCACTACGACATACCTGCTCGCCCATCGGTATGCCGATACGACAATCACAGCTTTTCCCCGCCATAACACAATGAACCCGCCACTTTCCACTAACCGTAACGAAAGCAGTATCCAAGTAACAATCCACATCCACCGTAATCTCGTGCATATGCAACGGAATCAACGCCGGTGGCTCGCACCGGCCGTGAACATACGGCTGGTAGCTCGGAACGTCCGGATTATCCACAATCGACGGCTCCGATATCACCGCGTAAACCATCGGAGCCGTCGGTAGTAGTAAAGTACTCTCCGACCTCTCCATCGCCAACTCTGGCTTAGGCGGCCACAGAGACTTATCTTTACCGTAGTGGATTCGTTTCGAGAGGTTGAGCCCCAATTTCACTGATCTCGACAACTCGTCCGCCATATTGTTCGGCTCGTGAAGCCTGATTCGATTTGGGTTGCGCTTCGCTTCTGCTGTTCTTGATTGTTCTTTGCTTTGTGTATTGGGTGGTTTGGCTGATTTTGAACAGAGATGGAGTGAGGGTTAGGAGAGGGGAGGAGAGAGAGAGGGAAATGTGATGAGAGAGAGGATTGTATCGGCGGGCCATTGAGATGCCACCGACCCTTGGGTTTATGTTGAAGACGAAGTGAATGAGAGACTGTCCTTTACAACAATATGTCAATAAATTAAACAGTACCAACCAATGGGATTTTGACACGTCATCGCGCGGGGGGCCCTGGTGTATTATCCTCACTTTCGAATAATGATTGGACACGTTGAGTATGTTTAGTGTGTGGTTCAAGGGGTCGTTATGGGGCATTAAGCGAGAAGTAAAGCATATTAGTGGGAGGCTAATTGTCCTTTCTTTTTTTTGGCAAATGCAATAACAAAGACCAATGGGAGGTGAATGACGGGGGGAAAATATTTATTAAAAAAACACGGTTTTTGATGCATATTAAACATTTTTCATGACACTTTAACATACTAATTTTTTTTTCTCATTTTCCCTTCCTATTCACAATGTAATCTGGGTTTTGATTAGCATTTTTTTTTATTAACAAGGTTTCCAGGCCTATTTTTTACACCTCGCCGGCCAGATTTTTATCGCAGAACTCTATGAACCGGTCTTAAAAGAATTAATAGCACTCCAAAAGTCTCTTAAATATTTCTTAAATGAGAACAAACTCTGAAGTCTAAATCATTGACTGCCTTACCAATCCTTTGGAGTTATCAAAATTGTTTGAAGATCCTATAGTTAAGGGCTGTTTGGCTACCTTTTTCCAACTTTTTATTTTTATATTTTTTTACTTTGGGTTGTTTGGTGTGAAATAGCAAAATATTTTTTTGTTTTCTGACATTAGAAAAAGTCAAAAGTATGACAGGTTTTTGTTTTCTGACATGTTCTCGAACACTACTTGTATTGCAAAATATATATTTTACACATTTCTCGTAAATATTTACTGCATTTAAAATATATTTTGATCATAATTCAAAAAATTAAAAAGTCAAAATTTAAAAATAAAAAACTGAAAATGAGTTTCTCAAAAACTACATTTAAAGTCATGTTTGTCACGGCAATTTTTTCGTAATAAAAAAAAAAAAAGGGGGCACCGTTAAAGTTGAGTCAAGAGTTATTAGTGTCTGTCATGCTCTCTGTATAAAATGATCGAAAGGAAAATGCGCGTGGAAAAATCACGTAGGGCTGTCACGGTCTCCAGATAAAATGATTGAAAGGAAAAAGGAAAATGAGTAGAAAAATCAGGTAGGGCCCGGACCACAGTGGTCCACATGCTAGGACCCAAGGTTTAGGTTACGCTGAACCGCGGTGGTGGTCCAGCCCGATCCGATGGCACAGCGCAAAACTGTAATCTTGAGCGTTGATTGAAATGGGGACTGTGGAGACTTGGGACTTGGAATAGGCCTGAATTCCAACTAGTACTAATCTTTTTTCTTTTCTTGTACAAGTTTACCAACACACCAGTTTAATCTTTTTAACCGAACTCAGGACTCTGCTGAGCGCAATGCTTGACAGGCTCTACTGAACATATTTTGGTCATTCAAAAATGTCTTGAACGGTCTAAATTTGAGAGGAGTTAAAATACCAAAAATACCCTTTAGTACTCATCAAATATGAGTCATCCAAACACATTTGGACGACAGAGATGTACTTGGCAAGGCTCGCCGAGCATTGCCCTCGACGGAATTCCTCATCCTTAAAAGTTACAACCTTGTTCACGCATGACGCTCTAATTATGAAGGTTACTAGGGTCTAGGTTTATGGATGGATTCAGTCAACAAGTGTGAAGTAAGATAGCTCCAAAGACAAATCATGGTAGAGGATAATTGACTTTGTGACTCTAGAATAATATGCTCCGTCGAGACAAATTGATTAATCACGTAACTGCGACCGAGAATCCCTTGGGTTCCAACAACTCTTCCTGTTCTGTTAATTAGGGGTGAAAATCGGTCGGTTCGGTTCGGTTTTCGGGGTGTCCCGGACCGAAAAAAACAATGGACCGATCGGTTCGGGGTGGTTCGGTTTTAGGTTTTTAGGTTTTTGGTCGGAGTTAAAATTGAGATGGGCCGGCTAGGATTTGTTATTTTTGGGGGTTAAGATCATTTTTTGGTTTTTGGTGCAAATAGGGGGTGGTTTCGCAGATTTTTGGTCCAAAGATTAAAAGCGTAGTTTGGTTCGGTTGGCCCAATTTCAGGAAATCGGAGACCGAACCGATAATTTTTCGGTTTGGTTTTGGTTCGGTTCGGTTCGGCCCCGGTCGATTTCAGGAAAGCGAGAGACGAACCCGTCGGTTCGTTTTTTTTCGGTTTTTTCGGTTTTTCGGTTTTTCTTTCACCCCTACTGTTAATCCAAAAAGAAAACACTCTTTTGTCCTTCTCAACTTTTTTTTTCCTTTCGAACATAAATAAAAAATGTTGGGGAATCTTTTGGTGCAATTTTTTCCACCAAATATTGAAGTGCCGTTATATATTTTATTAATCACCATCTATTCCGTCACTTTAACTGATTTTACGGTCACAATGCCACTTACATTCCATTATTTACATACCATCTACATTGCTACCCAAGTAACTGATGTTTTCACACTTTAATGCAATTTAATCAAGAAAAAGTGAAAAAACATGTGGACGCTATTTTTCTCACATGTTTCGTTTTGTCGGGTAATACAGAGGGGTCAAACATTTGGTGGAAAAAAAGACAAGCAAATTATTTTAAGGATTTCAAGTCTGTTAGAATAGACAATGACTTATACGGATCATGATGTTTCTGTGTAACCCACCTGGCTAGGTTTAATGATTCGAATCGTTTATTTTTTTGATAAATTCTAAAATCAACTCATTTGGCTGTGACTAAGTTTTAAAAAGTATGAAAAATGTATAGAAAAAGTATGAAAATGTAATAAAATATGTGAAAATTTTGTTGGGATATGTGTTTTTGGTCTTTATATGTATTTATTGTATGGTAATGGGCTGACAATAGAAAAAAATTGTATTTTTTTATAGAGACCTTTAAAATTCATAATGCAGGTCCTTGCCGATGTTTGATAGAGGTGATTTTTTTATAGAGACCTTTAAAAAAAATATTCTAAGAAAAAATGAGTTATTTGAATCATCTTTGAGAATTCGAGTTGGGCCCTGCAAAAATCTCTGTGCATGATATAGACCTACACGTCTGTGCGCATAGCAAAATATTTTTAATTCTAAATAACTTGCACATGAAATTTAATGGCGATTACACAATTATAATGAAATTTTTTTCTCTCTATTCGTCTGAAAAATAACTTGCACTTGGGCTATTTCAACATATCATCGTCATGGTGATATAAAGTTACCTATTGAGTTTGCTGAGTCCGTTAGTTGGACAAAATCAATGTACCTAGCTACATGATCCACAATATATCCTTTAGAAAATGGATGGCTAGCATTTTTCACGAGTTGGGTTTGTAAAACAACCAATTTCGATTATGTGATTACAAGTATTCAATTAATCTGATTAAAACCGAATGAAGTGTTTCACGAATTTTATAACATGATTGATTTGAATCTGATTAAAAACCTCTGTGTATGATTTGTACATATACATTTTTGCAATAATTTGCACGTGAAATTTAATAGCGATAACATAGTTGGAAACTTGGAATGAAATTTTCTCTATATTCATCTAAACAAAAAACTTTCACATGGAACATTTCAAGATATCATCATCATGCTATAAAGTTACCTATAGAGTTTGTCGAGTGCTTTAGTTGGACATAATCATGTTTATTGAATACTGTACTTACATGATCAACAATATATCTTCTAGAAAATGGATGGCCAGCATTTTTCACAAGTTTGGTTTGTAAAACCAACCTATTTCATTCATATGGTTATAAGTATTCGATTAACTTGATTAAAACCGAACGTCTTGCTTCACGAATTCTATAACATGATTGATTTGAATCATGAATCGCGATGATGATATTTTGAGTGGCCCCACATTTCTAGCGAGGTCAATAAAAAAGTGAATTGTCAAAATTATATGTAATTTCACCACATTAGTACCATATAATAGTACATATTTAATACACTGAAAATTTACATATCCAATGAATGTTTAAATTTAGCCCTTAATTTTTTAACTTAAGTTAATCTCTATAATATAATTCACACTGATTAATGTATCCTATACAATGTAGGTGGCATGTGAGGTGGGTGGCACATGGAACATGTACACTTATTCGGAATAATTGGGTTGATTAAAAAATTGAAGAAAAAGAGTGATGGGCCGCCATTGTGGTTGTTAATTCTCTAGCTTATGTAATTGGGCCAGTGACTGGGTTTTTTTTTTTTTTTTTTTTTTCAGGCCGAATTGATCGTAAACACCAGCATTCAAGTTGTTCTATGAAAATAGTAACATAGAATAGAATCTACCACTGTTGTGCTTGCCCCAGCTAAAGGGAGAGGGCTATGCTGGAAATTTGGACGTGGCTCGACTTCTCTCTAGAGAAGTACTAAGATTTACCTGGCGGGTCGGGATGGTAATTTATTGATTTGGTTGAAGTTGCTCGGACCTTTCTGCTCTATGAATGGGTCCATTAATGGCCCTACATGAATAGAATTTCCTTTTCCTTTTCCATGAGATGATTCAGATTAGGATAAACTTGATTTGTGCAAAACTATTTATAAGAGTAAATGAGAATTGACTCCATTGGTTTCCATTTGATACTTGGTTAAAGAAATAAAGATCATACTCCTATTTCCATAGACTTTATTATTATTTTGACAAATTAGTTATTACATAGAGTTGCGTCTATTCATTGACGCTTGTTCAGGAAAAAAAATTGCATCTCTTCCATTCATGACTTCTTGGAATAGTCACTGATGATTTTATAAATTTGTTTCCACCATTTGATTTGCATTAGCAGAAAACGTAATCCAAAAGTGGACAGAATGAAAAATTACATAGTGTTTGGAAAGAAGATTACTATTTTATCAACTCATACAATGGTAGACCCCGTGTTGCTTATTATAAGTTCCATTGGTAGTTCGTGCAACAAATTAGCCATTTGTTTTGTGTGATCCCACTAAAAATTATACCCCCACAAATGCAAATGCCTCTATTTCTATGCGTAATTGACTTTTGCCCATATGATTTGGATTATTTTTCTCGAACAAAAGATTTATCGATGCCGGAATTCTTCCTTGGAATTTTTATTTAATAACAGTCTTTAGACTTTAAACAAGTTGCAAATAAATTGAACCCATAATATCTATGATCCAAGTGATTATTGAGTTGTTTGGGCCTGTATGGTCAATGGATTTCTGCATTATATCATGTTCATGTTCATAGAAATTGTTTTATTCATCATCCTCAATACAAATGAAACCCGTACAAATTTCTACTGCGCTTTCTTACATTTTTGCCGCAAATTACACCTGTGAGTTAACTTATTCATAGGAATTCGAGTCTAGAGCTAGACCCATCACGGTTGTAACAAGTAGACAATGAAGAAGTCAAAAAAATAGGGCTAATCTTGACCCTCCCATAAATTCAAGTTAATGCATAACATCCATCAAATCTTTATGCAAATCTCCGAGGTCATTAATAATGGGGTGTTTTAACCAATCCCTTCATGAATCCAAACAATATTTGTGCCAATCTCCAACAATATTTGAAACTCTATTTGTTTATACATATATATATATATACAAACGAAAATGCTAAAAAAAGCCTAGTAGGCTTATGTCAAGATTTAAAAAGGGGAGTGATTTTCACACCCCCAAATTGTTTACCACACCCCATTTTTGTCTTTTAGTAACATTTTCATGTGTAAAAATGTCACTAGAAGACAAAAATGGGGTGTGGTTAACAATTTGAGGGGTGTGAATATCAATTACCTTTAAAAAGTATAATGAAATGTGCGAAAAGTGTATAAAAATTGCTGAAAATGTATTGAAAATTTTAAAACGTGCATTGGGGTGTGTGTGTTTTTAAGATTTTAAATTTTTTGTTTATCTTTTTTCTATATTTATTGTAACCCAGTGGGCTTTTAATTGCAGGACCCATAGGCCGAAAGTCACTCGGATGAGTTCTATGTATGTTTTCCATCAGCCTTAAATAAGAGTGAGATCTACAAATTATAGCGTTGGATCTTGGAACATGTGAAAAACAAGCAAGGCAAATTAAAAATATTTGTAACAATACTATTTCCTTCTTATTTTTCTCTCATTTCTTTTCTTTTCTTTTCTCTTATTTTCCTCTCAAGTTCCAATAAGAAAAAGGAAAGGAAAATTAAAAATATTTCTAACAATACTACTCGTATTTCCTACTTATTTTTCTCTCATTTTTTTTTCTTTTCTCCAACTTTCCTCTCAAGTTCCAAAAAAAATTAAATGTTCTAGTCCTCCTGCGACCCATCCTATACATTTCCCCACAAAATCGCAGTCACGTGCACGTCGATCTCGGTCCCAACTAATCCGAATCGGATTTTCGTTTCTCCTTAGACAGCGTTTATCCTGTACCACCGGCCGACACGTGCCCTTCTCTCAATACAAAACTATACTTGTACATCAAAAATAAAATGGATACACAATTCACGCATTCCCCATAAGGCTCATATGCACACTAACACATTTCAATCATTTAAAATTATTTTCGATATTTCGGATTAGAAATAAGTTGTTTGTGCACATGGCTTATTTCAAATTTGGAACATTGATTTAATTGATTCAACATTTTTACACTTCGTGGACTTGGGGTTGTTGCTCAGTTGCTGCGCATAATCTTGGCCATCTACAAGTATTTTCAACAATTCGAATGAAAACAAACTATTCGCACGAATAATTCTTCTATTTTGTTTGAAATTTGGATTGTCTCCAAGCAACGGAGGGCCTGGATTGTGCATAGCAACCTTCCATCCACTCTTCGCGCGAATAGCTTATTTGAAATTCGGAACATTGATTTGGCATTTTTTACGTTTTGGATTTGAGCAATTCGTGTGAAGAGTTTAAACTCTTTACGAAAAGTTTAAACTCTTTGCACAAATAACTTATTTAAAATTCAAAACATTTATTTAATTGATTTATGAGATGGACGGCTAAGATGCGTGCTGGACATTTGGGTTCGTCTGTCTGGTGTACCCAGACGTTTTGCTTACATAAATCATTAAATCTGGTAAACCCGTTCAGGTAACCCATAAAATCAGATTTAGATCGTGCGCATCACAATTGGAATCAAAAGCCAAGCCAGAATTAGCAGCTACTACTTTTGTTCAGTTGAGATTCGAATGCCGTAAAGTCTAAGTTATCCTTGAGGGAAATCGAGTTTTTCGGGTAAGGAATCGTTAACTCAATCAACTTCTCTCCTCGTTCTTTCTGCGATCAAATTTGCGTCGAATGTCTCTCAAGTTTGGGTCTTTTAGGGTTTTGTTTCTCCTCCAATTTTTAATCATGCTCAGGTTATTACTACTACTACTATTATTATTATTATCGTTCTTTTTGTAGTTTGATTCTGTTCAATCTTGTCTCTTTAATCTGCTTTAGATTTTGTTTTGAAATGGAATCGTATTAGATTATGATTCTCCAAGTTGAGAAAGTTGGGAAGCGAAAGAAAGTTTGGATTTTTATATATGGTTTTGGCATCTGGAAATTTGCTTTGTTTTTACTAGTTTGTTTGGCGTTCTGGGCAACCAGATTGAGGTTACTGCTCTAATTGCACAAGGGTTTCTTTTTAATTTCCTATTTGGGATGTCTCTCAAGTTCGGGACTTTCAGGGTTTTGTTTCTTCTCAATACTTTAGTCATGCTCAGGTTACCTTTTTGGTTATCGTTTTATTGTAGTTTGATTCTGTTCAATTCAGGCTCTTTATTCTGCTTTAGATTGCGTTCTTAAAATTGAAAACTATTAGATTACGATTCTCCGAGTTGAATTTGAATCCTTATGCTAAAGGAGGAGTTGGGAAGCGAAAGAAAGTTTGGATCTTAATATATGTTTTTTAGGTTTTGGCTTCTGAAATTTTACTTTGTTTTTAGTTTGTTTGGTGTTCTGGGTAACCAAATTGAGCTTACTGCTCTAAGTGCACAATAGTTTCTGTTTGTTTCCTATTCCGAATGTCCCTCAAGTTTGGAACTTTTAGGGTTTGTTTCTTCTCAATATTTTAGTCATGCTCAGGTTCTTATTATGATTTTTTTCTTTCTAATTTGATTATGTTCAATTCGGATTTTGGACTCTCTATTCTCCTTAGATTGTGTTGCCAAAACTATATGTTAGATTGTGATTCTTCAATGTTGAATTTCAATCCGTATGCTAAACGAGAAGTTGGGAAGCAACAGAAAGTGTGGATTTTAGGTCTTGGAATCTGAAAACTTTGTTTTTTAGTTTGCTTGGGGTTCCAAATTGCACAGTAGTTTCTTTTTATTTCTTATTTGGAAGTTTTAGTTGAATGGTCAAAGTGATTGGTTGTATACTTGTATATTATACATCCCATCCTTTCTAAAAACTCACAGAAGCTTAGGATTTGGGGTTTGCATTGTTATGAAGGTTAACTTAGGCTTTTGGCGATCATTAAAAAAGGTTAACTTAGAGCATCCCCAACAGCTTGGGTAAAATGGCAGTTGAGCCATTTTGGCTTACCAAAGGAGCAAATTACCCCTGCAGCAGATTGGATAAACCCTTAGCTATCCCTCCTTTAGCTACAGTACTTGGGCAAATTTAGCTTGCCACTGTTCATCAGCCAGCCATTTTTTTAAAATTTTATTTGTTTTCCTTCTCTCTCTCTCAAAAATATTTTCCAAAATACTCTTCTCAAAACTCCCAACCAAAAACAGCCAATTGTTTTCCTTCTCTCTCTCTCTCTCTCTCTCTCTCTCTCTCTCTCTCTCTCCTGCTGGATTGCTGGTGATGGAGCTCCGAAAAATGGATGACGATCGACGACGGTGATGACAATGATGATGATCAACAACGGTGATGACGATCGACTGTGAAGACGATCAAAGTGGGTTTCTTCGACGGCTAGAAATGACGACAATGGGTTTCTGCGACGGTGATGACGATAGCGACGGCGGAGGAGGTAGCGGAGGCAAGCAGAGGAGGCAAGCGGAGGAGGTAGTGACGGCGGAAGGAGGACACCAGTAGATCTGTGCGTATATATATATTAAAAAAGGAAAAAAATATTATTTTAATAAGAGATAAGGTAAAATGGGTAGTATTGTTGGAGTGTTGAGTGACAGGCTAGCTATATGCATTGTGCATCAGGTTTTTTGGCCAAAATTTACCCAAGCTGCTGGGGATGCTCTTAGGCTTTGGTTAAATTGATGTATATTTTAAAATAAAATGTTTTGACATTATTGTTCGAAGAGCATAAGTCTAATTAAGATTACGACCTAAGAAGCACCGACACTCCTTGCCCACGTAGTGGACACGGGTGTGGATGGGACACACTACTTGGTGTGTCCCACATTTACGCTCTCTCTCTCTCTCTCTCTCTCTCTCTCGCTGAATGTGTGTGTGTGTGTGTTCACCGATATATATAGCAGTACATAACCATGTATATATCTTACATATCAAAAGAAAAGTGTATATATCTATAAGACTATAACTATTACTGCATACATATATGATATCTTTACACAGGGTTATTTATTCATTTTTTCTTTGTCCCCATTTTTTTAGAATTCCTGTGTTGTGTGTTTGTATCCGTGTCCGTATCTGTGTCCATGCTACATAGATTACGACATGGAATTTGGGAGCTTTATCATGACGGATTAGCAGTGACTGTTAGGAGTGATTTGATTTCTTCATGGCAAGGATGTAGTTGAACATAGCATCTCAATTGGCAGTCTAGTGTCGCGGGCTACCTTAGCTGAACCTCACTACATATTTGTTGTTGTTGAATACTAAATCCCCATCAGAAATCCACGTCTATCCGAACAAGCCTTAAAGTCCAAAGTATTTTTATTAGAGTGGATTTTGAATCAGTATTAAGTTGATTTTTTTTTTACTTTCTATGTCCAGATTTAAAGATCGCAAACTAATGGCAACCGCAACTATGGCCACTGCAGCTGGTGCAGCCGCTCTTTTATATTATACGTTAAACCGGAAACTACAATCGAGCAGGCATATAGAAGATGACGATGAAAATGTTACTGATGTACATAATCAGGTTCCTTTAGGAATTGATCGAGTTTCTCATAGACTTATTCAAGCCCCTGCAACATGGTTGGAGACTATCTCAACTTTGTCGGAGACTCTTAGGTTTACCTATTCTGAGACTCTAGGGAAGTGGCCGATTGGGGATTTGGCTTTTGGGATCAACTTTCTTTTAAAGAGGCAGGTAAGCATGTCTTGTCTGTTCTTTCCCTCCGTTCTAAAAACTCTCTTCCTATTGGAAAACTATTGGGTTTAAAAAATAAATTCCCTCTAGGCCTCTACAAAATCACAAGGATGACTTGGATTCGATAAATTCCTGGGACATCTTTAAACCTTTATTGTGTTTGTCTAAGCTACTATGGTATACGTGGGATTGCCTTCCAGGGAAACTTGCATGTCGCAAATGTATTTGCTGGGGAAGAAAGTGTACAGCTTAAGGGACCTGAAATAACTGCTGAGCTTAGACATCTCTTAAATTTATTGACTCTTTGCTGGCACTTCTCGAAGAAACCATTTCCATTATTTTTGGAGGAGACTGGTTATTCAAAAGAAAATGTTCTCCTTCAAGAACCTAAAGCTGGAGTAAGTACTTATAGTCACACACTTATCTGTACTGTGTAATTTCTTC